>OY757316.1:13559069-14759069 GCA_963583905.1 Stenurella melanura
TGGAGGCCTTATTGCACGACTAAAATGCCATAGTTTCAATAAAAAATCAAGTTTGGTGAACATCCGGTTTGACCGGAAATGCCCACAACTTTCGATTTTTAAATGGAACACCGTATATATTTTTACATTTTTGGAATCTAGAGGAAATTTTGAATACAATACATCCATTTTGGTCACTTTTTGATAAACATTAAAAATTTTATTAAAAAATCTATTTCTGAATCCAGAGTGCCCAAAATATATTTAGTTTGTGTGCTACGTTACTATAAAAATAGAAAGAGCAATATGAATGCATTACTTAATTCTCTAGAGGCGTTTAAAATTTTTAAATGTGATTTTTACCCACTAACTCGGTTTTTTTAAATGGGAATTTAATCGTTTACCAACATTTTTAAATACCTCATTTTCATACGAATCTAATGATACCAAAATTTTGAAAATCCGCTCAGAAATATTTGACATTTCAGCCAAAATACAATGCAACCAAACTTTTAGAAACATGCGGCTAATAGATAATAGATTAGTGGGCTTTGGAAACTAAAATGGCACATTTCTGTGTAAATCTGGTAACCTAATAACATTGGAAAAATCATAGTAGCCATTGAATGTAATAAAACAATATCAGCTGTCAGACAGACTCGTGTAGTTATAGGCAATCTTGAGCTATCAAACATTTAATAATTGTGAGTGCAAAGAACGTTACAATTAAGTTTAGCATAGGTATGTGGAGGTAAACACAATTACATCCACAAGGACATTTGCAATAGAATGCGACATCAGTTCGGTTTTGAGAGTTTTATTTAAATGAACATAAATATCGGGTCTATTAAGGCTTCCTCCTTAGAATTCCTGCCAAATATTCTAAAATTATTCAATATTCGTTTTACAGTGTATCGTGATGGTTTCTGTTCTTGTGGATATTGAGCAGTTCTTAATATTACCTTATCACAATTTCCATAAATAATAAACAAATCTAAAAACTCTTCGTGGGTGTAATTTAAACGTGCTGGCATATTTTGACATAAGAGAACGACTAACATTAATTATTGTTTCTAATCATGGATAAGTTGATGGCAATTTTGATTAAAAATTCTTGAACATTTAGGAAAATCGCCATCATTTCGAAAAGTTGAAAAAGGATATGTTTACTCGTTCTCCATATACTTCTAATACTCCACCCACTATGAATCACCCTGTATATGAACTTAGAAATACTTGAGGCCTCATGTGAAGTATGCTACGAAGCTACCTGTTTCTTCAGTAATCTTGGGTAACTGCCCCGGAGCCCGTGTAACTATAGAGGGCCCGAACACGAAAATAAATAAACCATAGACATTTTGGACATCTTATACATATTTCTTACATGTATTTTTCGGGGACTCGAACACGGAAATAAACAAACCATAGTCCTTTTGGACATCTTATAGATATTTCTTACCTCTTGGGTACACAGTTGAATATGCAGTGGGGTCCAGAAATAAACTTCCTCAGGGCCCGTTGTACTTCTCGGCGGCCCTACGTATTCATAAAGTTTTTCTGTCTAATCTTAGGAGCGTGACAAATGTTTATTCATTTTCATTTTAGACAAAATTTCTACAATATATTAAATTGTAAATAAAACTTTTTAAAAGTTTATAAATTTCATATCCGCACCCATAAAGGATTAAGTTATGGTCAATAAAAACATACATATCTATATTTCCAACACAGGGACACTAGCCCAACAAAAACAATAATCATAAAAGGGGCGATCAACCAATTGGTTTATACCATTACACACATACGGAAACGACCCTCCAGGAGAAAAACAACCAAGACATCACAAGAGCTTTGTGGCGTCGGGGCGCTTATATCGACGCCGCGTCGTAAGCGGTAGCGACGTCGGCAGTTGATACGCAACGCGGTAGACCAGTAGAGCAACGTAGATAGGCGAGGTCGGTCGCAAGCGTCGGGAAACTCGGAACATCTCGAAGTGAAATGTGAAAAAAATACGCCAGCAGCGTGACTCATCACGCACATGCAAGTCCGATCCAGAAAAATAACAATTGACAAACCCATCAAAAATAAATCACACAAATTTTCAGAATTATTACATTTTGATACAAAGAAAGCGTTTAATTCTAAGCAATTCAATCTGGAGAAAAAACGAGTCAATTATCGAACATAGTGCTTTATTTTGTATGTTTTTATAAGCGGCGATTGATTTTTATAGCTAGTGCCTGCTGGCAATTTTTTAAGGACTATGGATTATTGAGGCGGCATTCAAATCACGTACCACGAGCGAAAATATTAGGTAAGGTTGTAGTAAATCAATTTTCTATGGTAAGGCTATTTGTAACTGACCTATGTGGGTAGGCAAATATTTGTTATTGAAAAATATGTTGCAATTTTTGCCACCGATTGATTATATTATCCAGAAAAATGTGCTGAAGCTTTATGATTTGCAAAAGGAAAAACTAACATTCACACATGTTTTTTATGGAAATTATGTAGACATGCCAGTAAAAAAGGAACGGAGATTAATTAATAATAATAATAAATTATCGTATAAAATAATTATATATTTATAAATTTATTTATAAGGGCGAAGTTCAGGAAATGGTCATGTCTTACCACTTAATCCTAAGAGAATTATATATATAAAAAATATTTCTTAAACAAACTTTTTATTTAAAAAAATATTACTAAAAAGTAAAACATAATTTTAAATTCAGGTAATTTCCTCCAAAGCTTTTAATTTCAAGATGCATGAGTTTAAAAATTATTTTTTATTTTTTAGTAAATTCATTTGTTTGTTTTAAAAATTGGTTTATACATAATTTTATTTTTTTATTTTTGGTCTTTACTTTTTTTACAGACAGACAAACAGGCAAATCCCTTCCATTTTATACCCATATCAAGGGGGTTGTGGGGATTTAAAACGATATTAGAAGTATTATACTGCATTGTTATCGGCCCTACATAAGTGTGCAAAATTTCAAAGCTTTAGCATAATTAAAACTACTCGGAATTTTTATTGCAAAATTTGTAGCAGGCAACCAGACAACATACAGATGCCTCAAAATCTAATTATGGTACAGGCTGTGCAATCTTGGTACCGAACTCAAGTACGCAATCAAAATTTAAACTTTCCCAAGACACGTCGATTTACTCAGCAGAAACATATACTATAGCCAAGACTTTGGAACATAATCATTTTGACTTTTATAAATAGAAAATAGCAAAGGCCCCAAAATTGACCACTGTGGTAACCCCCGATCCAAGTTACTCTCAAGAGATAAATTATTATTCAGTTTCACAATTTGCGTCCTATGTTCTAAGTAGTTCCGAATGAATTATTTTCGCCTTCCTGTCTGTCTGTATGCCTATTCTGTCTGTAGGCGCTATATCAAAAAAACTATTTGGCGGAGAACAGTCAGATTTGGTAGGCAGTTGACGCTACGAAGAAATGGGTAGACTTTCACTGGAAGATATACAGGGTGGTCATCCTAAGAAATAATTCAACCATGGTGGTTTTTTCCATAACTTTTATCATTGATAACATTATGTTAAAAACGCACCTCTGTCTCCCTGTACATGCGATATGTACAGAGTAATACGTCATCCCTTAATTTAATTCTATTTCACGGCTATATCATCAAAATTTAATTTCCCTAAGTACAACCGAGTACGAAGTCTGCAAGAAAACGTAAGACAGATGGGACCCCGAATTGTTTCGAAGTCTGCGGGCGTACAAAGTTGTAATATACCCACCAATTTATGTAGAACTTGCTAGGGACCAACCCAAACTTTAAGTAAGTCATCAAATAAAATACTTATTAAACTTCGTTCATAATCTAATTGGAAGGAGAATCGCCAATGTTCGATTAAATTTTTTAAACTTTGCATCAAAGAGTTTTTTCTAAGCACAAAGCCTTAGTGGGTATATGCCGTCTCAGAAAAAAATTAGTCTAAAACGCCGCACCGTCCCTGATAGATTATAATTAGACCATTGCAATTACGAAATTTGTACAAGAAAACATATCAATCTAGGTTTGTATCGTTTTAATATTTTGAAAAAATTTGGCATTAATTAATAAGATTTGTTTTAATTAGCAGTAAATTGCGAGATTTTATGATTTTTTTTTAATATTTAGAATCAAAATATGAGAAAAAGGACTCGATACAAACCTTCATTCATGTTTTCTGTGTATCGTACTATTTTTGTTTTTCCAAAAAACATAATACTTTTTGCAAAAACATGTATCGTGCATACGACACGTTTGAGGGAATCTACCACCCTTTTAATACAATATAAAAAGTTACAGCCGTAACTAAATGATAATTATTGTGGTCTCTATTTTTTTCAAATTTGGGGTGCTCTGCCTTCCTCCGATACCGCTATCAGGGTTAATTTTTATAGATGCCTCCCTCAATATTCTCTCAAAAAATAGGCCTTAATTAAATAATCACTAAAAATGTCATCAGCTCTTAGACTAGGTGTATGGATTATAGAAAGTTTGTGCAAACGTGTTTATTATTATTTATTGAAGATCTTATGGTTATGTACCTCCGTCTGAGCTAGTAAATTACTCGGATTCGTAATAGTAATAACTAAGAAAAATGAGAACAAATAAAGCACTGTTTAACAAAGCATTCACATAGAATCGTGTGAACCAAGAGAATTGTTCTATAAAAATGGGGACGTTTGTATACAAATTCCTTGAATTCATATTTTTGACAGCATGCCTAGAGATACTCTAAATCCTTCAGTAAAATCTTCCAACATTGATTAGTGTCTAACAAGTACTGTGACATATTTTCCTCTCCAGTTTTATATTTTCACAGAGGTATCAACGTCATGCGTCAGTCTGAAACTTTGCTTGTACATTTAGTTTCTTTTTGGTACATCCACCAAAATGTGACGAGACGTTATATTTCTGTAAAGAATTTTAGAATTAAAATATTACTTCTTCATAATAGACCGCTGACAAGAAGAATACTCGTTCACTTTGCGAATAGGCTTGGCATTATTAAATCGATTTTCAATAGGTGATTTATTTATTTTTATCACTGATTTAAATGACGTTTTAATAAACGGTATTATTTTAAGGAACACTTAATGTTAATTCTGTTTTATAACTTGAACAATATAGTCAGTTATTTTATTATACACGTCGCAAATACAAAACGAAGAGTATATTGCATTCGATTGGTACGTTTCTAAAACCGGTAATATCGCTGTGTTGGTGATCGAATTCTAAACAACTTTCAAAATGCCTGCCCGTCTGTCTGTACGTCCGTCCGTCCGCCACGTTTCTTGTAAGCATGATAACTTAAAAACGAAGAGTCGGATTGTAGTGAAATTTGGACAGTAACCTAGTGTTAGCTAGAGGAAGAACCCTATTTTTTTAAACAAAATCGATCATATATATTGGATTACAGAAGCCAACATTATTTTACCAAAAATCTTTATACGGATACAAAATGGCGTCCTAATCGGTGTCACATTCATACATTCATACAAAAGGTGGAAAATTGTATCCATTATTCTTATTGAGTAAGAAAACTTAGGGTACCAATTTCTTCGTTAGAACTTAAGATTTTTAATGCTAGTTGATATATTTTAGAAAACAAAATGGCGGTATTATGTGTCCCGTAAAATAGTGGGTACTTCAAAAAGAATATTACAAAAATTTATACTTACTAGGTACACAAATTATTGTTAAAAAATATTTAAAAAAAAAGGTAACATTTATTTCCTTAGGACTTTTAAATGCTACAAACCATTAATAAAATGGCGGCTGGATATCGCTGAGAATGCCCTGAAAACGTGGCAGAAGTAAATAATGATTTCTTCTAGAAATTAATCTAAAATGTCCTGATAACTGTAATGAAATATTTAATATGTAAGCTTTTGAATGCCACTTCAGATGGTGCTTAAAATTGTGAGTATGTATTTTGAAAGTTTTTAAAAAAATTAATACTTGCTGTCAAAATTATTGTTAAACGAATACAATAAAGGAAGATGTTTTTTTAAGGACATACATTTTCCACATAATTCCACAAGTCATTTTTACAAAAAAATTAAATGGAGAATCAATACGGTTGAATCTTTCCTGAAAACACGGCAGAAATAAAAATAAATGATGATTTCTTCCGAAAATTAATTTGAAATGAACTTAAAACTATTATTAGGTAACCATTATTATTAAAAATTACACTAGCACACAAACATGCAAAAGTGACTTAACCCAATAGGTCCCACTATGTGATTCTCTTGGACTCTCTGCTCGCGGATCTGATAGCTGATAAGCTATCCCTACACCCTACAGGGTGTCCAGCGAACCTTTTAACCGTATAAAGCCTTTTTTAAGACTTTTTCTTAGCGAACGTTTCAACTGTATAAAGCCTTTTTTAGCCTTTTACTTAACCAAACCATTCTAAACGAATCCTCTTTCCTCCTGACATCGACTGATGAAGAAAATTTTCCATTTTCTGGGGTATTATGCTATTTTCAGAATATTTTCGGCGATTCACTCAAAACCATAGGGTGCTGAAGCTAAACTTACACCGGATTCGTGATCAGCGGGTCAAAATACGTGAGAATCACATAGTGGGACCTTGTGTGTCAAGATACTTTTGCATTTTGGTGTGCCAGCGTATTTTTTTCATAATAATGGTTAATAATAGTTTTTAGTTCATTTCAAATTAATTCCCAAAAGAAATCATCATTTATTTTTATTTCTGTCACGTTTTCAGGAAAGATTCATCCGTATTGATCCGCCATTTTATTTTTTTTGTAAAAATTACTTGAGGAATTATGTGGAAAATTCATGTCCTTAAAAAAACACTGCTTCTTTTATTGTATTCTATTAACAATAATATTGACAGCAAGTATTAGTGTTTTTTTTTTATTTTCAACATACATACTCACAATTTTAAGCACCATCTGAAGCCACCATATATTATACAGGCCCGTCGAAAGAGGGGGGGGGGGGATGTTTACCCCGGGCCCGGTAGTTTCTGAGGAGGCCTGGCGGTTTTGAGTGGGCCCGGGTTCTACTCGAAGTTGGAGATTTGCATTACGTAAAACGAGAGAGACATACTTTTAAATGATTAGTGTGATGTAAATAAGAACGAGTTCCGAATGACTTGTATTGTTTATAATGACATAAATATGAAATTGTTAGGCAAAGGAATATCTCTCCCCCGCTCTTCAAAATGTCCTTTGGGATAAATAATTAATTCTAAGGAATATTACCCCCTGCTCTTCAAAATTTCGATCGAGATAAATATCCCCCTAAGGAATACTCCCCCCCCCCGCTTTTCGAAAGTTTTATAGAGATAAATAGTTTATTATTATGAATGCTCTTTGAAATTTATTGAAGATTGGTCGGTGTCGTATGTTACTAACCCCCCGGGCCCCGATTTTCTCTCGACGGTCTGTATAAATATTTTTTAATGATAAGTGACATTCAAAGCTTACATATTAAACATTTAATTACAGTTATCACGATATTTTAGATTAATTTCTAGAATAAATCATTTACTTCTGCCACGTTTTCAGGGCATTCTCGGCGATATTCAGCCGCCATTTTTTTTAATGGCTTAAGCTTAAGTCCTAAAGAAAGAAATATTACCTTCTTTATAGTTTTTAACAATAATTTGTGTAGTAAGTATAATTTTCGATATTTTTTTAAATACCCACTATTTTAAGGGACACCTAATGCCGCCATTTTATTTTCTAAAACATATCAACTAGCATTAAAAATCTTAAGTTCTAACGAGGAAATTGGTACCCCAAGTTTTCTTATTCAATAAGAACTATGGATACAATTCTCCACCTTTCATATGAATGTATGGGCGCCATCTTGTATCCTATAAACATTTTTGGTAAAATAATGCTAGCTTCTGTAATCAAACACATAATACAAATATTTTTCACACAGATAATTTCAGGTGAACTATCGATAGAAAACCTCATTTACTTTAATTTTTATCATGTTTTTAGGACATCTTCAGTCCTATTGAGCCGCTATTTTGTTTTTTGAAATAACGTCCAACGGCATTCGAAAGCTTAGGTCCTAACGAAAAAATGTCTATACTGGTTTTATTTCTTTTTACAATAATTAGTACTGTAAGTATAATTTTTTATACGAATTTTCAAAATACTCACCATTTCAGGCGTCATATTAAGCCACTTTGTTTTTTTGAAAAACGCCAAGTGTCATTTGAAAGCTTAAATTTTAACGAACAAATTGGTACCTTAAAATGTTTTTCCATTCATTCAATTTTTGGCAAGCAAAGTGATCCAGTTGACAAGGAATGTCCCCTATATATTTCACATTTTTATTGTAGGAGATAGAATCCCGCGATTGAACTCCAAGGCTTAGTCCTTCAGTTGAGTTCATCCTTTTATACCAACATAAAACAAATAAATTACGATCATGAAGTCAATGCAGCGTCTGCATGCAAACTGACAATAACAATCCAACAACCTCTAAAAATATAAAGATAGCGTGTTATATCAAGTTTGTTGTTGAGTAATTCGTGAAACAAAAGTGTAAAATTCTATTTCTGGAAGTTCAGAGCCTGAAAGTCAACTGAATATTAATAAGATCAGGGGTGCATAAGATTTAACATGCCGTGACAGAATTGAATGGAAATGTTTGTAGTGATCCCGCGGCATCCGCCATAATTTTAAAGCATTTGGAATTTACGTAAGTCAGGATAAAAATAATAGAATAATGTTAAATAATGTATCCAAGAGTAAATCTGGACCAAAAAAACGAGGGTCAGTTTTGGCATTTAAAAAAAAAATGCTTGCAACTCGAAAAATATGAAACACGCGGAAAAAATGCAACTGATCAAAGAAGTACTTGAAAGCCTCCTCTTAAATTTTAAATTGTGCCAAAGTGGTTCCATCTACTAAAACAGCATTATACTAAAATTATGATTAACAATAAGCTGTTTTTGGCAAATTGGGTGATGTTATTTACCTGAAAATAAGTGTGTAAGTTGTACATAAATAAATACTACAACATTGTTGAAGAAAGTTTTTGACTAATATTTGCTTATTAGGGAGATCTCTCTTCACTTGGCGCGTTACCCTCCCTTCCCCACTGATCTTAGGTCTTGCTCGCTCTTCAGATTAAACATAAATATGCTACAAAATATTGAATAAAATACCAACGCCAAAACACTATCTTTAAATGAAAAAAATACATGTACATTTTTTGAATCTGTATGGTTGAATCGAATTCCTCGTACAAGCTATACATTTTTAGAATTACGTATCAACCCAGAAGGATTATATGCATGAAAAAATCCCAAATAAACTATAACTATATATACCTTAAGTACCTAGCTGTTCTATTATTTTATATCCTTTCTCTGTAATTTTGACAATATTTATGTATCAAATGTAGTGCAATATACTCCTCACTATATAAAATTAATATTATTATTACTATTCATCTCACCTCTCTGTTGGAACTCATTAGTAATTTATTACCTACACCTATACTAAAATGTGATGATATTGCCTCTTAATAAAAATCTCGCAGTTGTAATATTAGTGTTGAATTGTTAATAAAAAATGAAAATTTAATTTGTAAGAATGCAAACATTGTGCCGTCGATATCTCTGTTCTAAAAAATTGAAAAGGTTTATGGCCTAGTATATTACATACATTGTTTTAGCTGAAGCGTAATACTGATTAGGTAGCAATTAAAATTTGCACTTGAGCTACTTGCTAGTATCGATAGCTCAAGTGCACAGATAGCGCGGATGACATTACTCCACCATCCTCTCATAATATGCACAAAACTCGTAACAATAGCTCATTAAAATTTGTCTATTTATACCCGACGCGACGGCACGGAATGGAACAAACACATAAACATGTGAAGGGTTAATTTGTTTCTCTCTTTGTAACGGATGGATAGGACGAATCAATATAGAGCTATTTTTAGTACGGGATTTTTATTTCTACAAAAAAATGTATAAATATTTAAATCTTCAAATTTCGGCAGCCACTTAACATATATTGAAACATTCTTTATAGGATTTTGCAAACAGCAGAAAAATTAACTATCTATAAAAGAAAAACTTTGTGTAGAAATATTAATGAAATCATTGCTTTCTTTCGATAACCTGAATTCTGGTTATGCTAGCAAGTTAAAATCCTAAAATGAATTCGTCTAATTTCTTATTTGACAATTCTCATTCTAACACTAGCATCCACACAGTCCCCTACGGCCATGCAGATTAAACTAGTATCCACATAACCCCCTACGATTATGAAGATTCAGTTAAAAATGAGAACAAAGACCTAAAATGAATTTATTTATCTACTTTGTCTTAAAAAAATTTTCATTCCAATGGATTACATTTTCATGAAATCTATCATTCTGTTTCCTGGAAATCCGTAGGGGACTGTGTGGATGCTAGTGTTAGAATGAGAATTGTCAAATAAGAAATTAGACAAATTCATTTTAGGATTTTAACTTGCTAGCATAACCAGAATTCAGGTTATCGAAAGAAAGCAATGATTTCATTAATATTTCTACACAAAGTTTTTCTTTTATAGATAGTTAATTTTTCTGCTGTTTGCAAAATCCTATAAAGAATGTTTCAATACAATTATAAGCAAACAAATAATAATTCATTTTTAAACATGCATAGAGTATATAGGCTCCAATACTAGTTAGCTAATAGATAGGTGAGGTTGTTTTTATCAGTCAATGTCAAATATAATCATTTCACACTTATTCATAGAAATTGTCTTGGTTTTGCATGAAACATCTTTATGAATGGCTTTATGTCTTTCTGATGAGCTCCAGAATAAGGGCGAAAAACGTTTCAAAGGCTAAGCATTTCCAGGAAACAGAATGATAGATTTCATGAAAATGTAATCCATTGGAATGAAAATTTTTTTAAGACAAGGTAGATAAATAAATTCATTTTAGGTCTTTGTTCTCATTTTTAACTGAATCTTCATAATCGTAGGGGGTTATGTGGATACTAGTTTAATCTGCATGGCCGTAGGGGACTGTGTGGATGCTAGTGTTAGAATGAGAATTGTCAAATAAGAAATTAGACAAATTCATTTTAGGATTTTAACTTGCTAGCATAACCAGAATTCAGGTTATCGAAAGAAAGCAATGATTTCATTAATATTTCTACACAAAGTTTTTCTTTTATAGATAGTTAATTTTTCTGCTGTTTGCAAAATCCTATAAAGAATGTTTCAATACAATTATAAGCAAACAAATAATAATTCATTTTTAAACATGCATAGAGTATATAGGCTCCAATACTAGTTAGCTAATAGATAGGTGAGGTTGTTTTTATCAGTCAATGTCAAATATAATCATTTCACACTTATTCATAGAAATTGTCTTGGTTTTGCATGAAACATCTTTATGAATGGCTTTATGTCTTTCTGATGAGCTCCAGAATAAGGGCGAAAAACGTTTCAAAGGCTAAGCATTTCCAGGAAACAGAATGATAGATTTCATGAAAATGTAATCCATTGGAATGAAAATTTTTTTAAGACAAGGTAGATAAATAAATTCATTTTAGGTCTTTGTTCTCATTTTTAACTGAATCTTCATAATCGTAGGGGGTTATGTGGATACTAGTTTAATCTGCATGGCCGTAGGGGACTGTGTGGATGCTAGTGTTAGAATGAGAATTGTCAAATAAGAAATTAGACAAATTCATTTTAGGATTTTAACTTGCTAGCATAACCAGAATTCAGGTTATCGAAAGAAAGCAATGATTTCATTAATATTTCTACACAAAGTTTTTCTTTTATAGATAGTTAATTTTTCTGCTGTTTGCAAAATCCTATAAAGAATGTTTCAATACAATTATAAGCAAACAAATAATAATTCATTTTTAAACACTTAACATATGTTTCTTAAAATGTTTTCTTAACCGCCTCTTTTGTCACCGAGGCAATTCCTTGAAAATCAATAATTTTGTGTTTGATAAAAGCCCTACAGTTTATAGTGGAACTCGAACCACTTTTTTAAGGACAATTTTATTTATTTTCATATTATTTAAACTGAAATCGCTTAATAAATATCCACAAAAAAGTCGAATAATAAGACAAAAAAATGGCACTAGTAAACAATCATACCACTTTTGAACTTTGGGAACATGATTCGGATTCAGTGGGTCAAAAAACATGGAATGCCATGATTTTATGGCTATAGTTATTCCATGAACACAGAACCATGAAAAGTAATGATCTTATCATGATTTTATAGCAGTAGCTGTCATTGATATGTGCTAACTTTGGTTGGTAACACTGCCTTCAGGCTGAATCTTCAAAATCTAATTATTTGTAATCAGTGGCGTCAAAATACCCTAAAAATGCTTTTATTATAACTTTTAAAATTTTAATATTTTATTTATTTTATTTTATTTAATCATACATCATCCAACAGTACAAAAACCATTTATAGGATGGAAATCTAAACTAACTTAACCTAACCTAACCAAAATATACAAATAGAAATTATGAAGGCGATTAGACTGCACAACAGTAGATTAAATTTCTGGCTGCTAGTCAAATATGTCCAATTCACTGCAATGAGTTTCATAACAAGTACAAATATTAAACAGAGGAGAAAATTTTAATACATTAGATCTAGGAGTGGATAAATAAAACCTTTGAGAATGACGAGAATTAATCCGTGGGACATAAAAGTTCAGTTGACTTAATGTTTCACTACAATCTATTTTATTATGCATAATTTTATCTAGAAAACGCAAAGCAAAGGACTCACGCCTTTCGGAAAGACTGGTAATATCAAAATTTTCAAGTAATTGATTTTGAGAAGCTCCAATTGGTGGATACGTACCTTCAGTTTTCCAGTTTGAAAATTTCAAAAAGCGGCGCTGAATATTTTCCAATTTATCATTATGAGTATTATACCCAGATTGTCAGACAAGTGAAGCATACTCCAGTTTAGATCGAGAGAAAGCAAAATAAAGCATCTTTAAGGTTTTCGCATCATTAAAATCATGGCTGTTACGTAAAATGAAGCCTAACATTCTGTATGCATGCGAAATTACAGCATCAATATGGTTAGTGAAGGTTAATTTTTTATCAAAAGTTACACCTAGATCCTTGAACGTAGATGGTCTGTTCAGCATGTCGCCATTAACATTATAGTTATATATAATTGGGGACTCCTTGGTTGTACAACTCATAACATTGCACTTGCCAACATTTAGGTGAAGATCATTTTCATCGCACCAAGCCGATAACTCAGTTAAGTTGTCTTGAAGTTTTTCGCAGTCATTAAAATCATTAATCCTATGCAACATCTTAACGTCATCGGCATATATTAAGAAATATATAAGTGATCACTGATGTCGTTAATAAAAATATTAAAGAAAAGGGGTCCAAGTATTGATCTCTGGGGTACTCCTGACGTGGCTCGGTATTCAACAGATTTATATCCATTATAAGATACGAATTGAACTCTATTGGTCAAGTAACTCTCAAGAAATTGAAGTAAACCGTCAGATAATCCGAATTTGTCAAGTTTACAGAGAAGTTTCCTATGGTTCAGTGTGTCAAACGCCTTAGAAAAGTCAGTATAGACTGAGTCTACCTGTATTTGAGAATCAATTGATTCAGCAATGTACTCAGTAGCGCAGATTAAGTTCGTTACGGTGGAGCGACCTTTCATAAAACCGTGTTGTAGTGTGCACACTCACGACACAAGAGGCTATAATCTAATTTACATCAATAAATTTAATATATGCACTTTCAAAAAAGGTCCTTTCTATCTGTGTGGAACCAACTGCCAACTGACTTAAAACAGGAAGCGAACATAAATAAATTTAAAAAAAAACTTCCTCTATTGCTTCTATTCTTTACAGGAATTCTAAATTTCAGCTTAGTCTGTTAACTTCAAAGTGAAGCATCTATAATATTTTATTGTCGTTTCGTGTATCTTTTATTTGTAAAATTGTATGCTTGTGTGTATTCTGTATTTTCAAAATGATCTTTACAAGAATTCTATAGTTTTCACTTAACCAGTTAACTTCACTATTTATAATATTTATCGTATTCATAGTATTATTTATCAAGTATTTTTTTAGTTTGTAAAATTGTTTGCTTGTAAGTATTCTGTATTTTTAAAATGTTCTCTTAAGTATTGACTGTTCATATCATGTAAAATGGCTTACATGAATAAATTCATTTTTATTATTATTAAAAAAATATAACTATATATTTCAAAAGAGGATCTGCAAAAAGTGTCGATTTTTGCCGTCGAGCGTAAAGTGAGTGAATGTTTAAAACTTAATTTTTGGGTCCTAATATGATAAGAAAAAACATTTGTATTGCTTCGAAATGATGGGAACATTGCCATAACGGCCTAAGTAGGATTGAGTGCAGTGAATGAGTCAGGATTTTGCTTCTCAAACCTACTTCCTCCCGTTTTCAAAGGTGGGGAACACGAAAAAATAGCCGAGAAGGCCCCCTCCCCCCCCCCAAAAAAAAAACGGGCGCAAAAAGTTTTCACCGTTTTTTCTTAGAGATGGTCCGTAATACGTGTTTGGAGGGAAATAATTGGGAATTTCATGGGGGTTGAAGCAACCCTCCCAAGAGGTGGAAAATTGTATTCTTATTCAATCCAGATATAGAATAGGAGAAGGGTTATCCAGAAATCGACACTTTTCTCTTTGCACATCCTCTTTTGGCACATATGTTTTTTACTGCAATTGTAGCCTACTTGAATTAAAACAAACAAAAAAAATAAACCTGAATATTATTTAGCTTCTGAAAAATTTGTAATTACTATGGCGTGTCTCTCTTTGTACTTACAGCTTTTGTTTCATTTTTATTAGTTAGTAATCCTTGTTACATATCTCAGTAGACCACTGAAGCCTTTCAGTTATTGGTTTCAGATTAAATGGTCGTTAACTCTGGCTGGAGAGAGGCAACGTCCTAATAATTACATAGTGTTCAAGAAATAGGCTTTGAACAATTATAGTAAAAATAGAACCAATAGGAGATCAACAAGGGTCAGATTTACATGCGGTAAAAAATCGCAATAGGTATGCACTCTTTTAATGGGATTAAAATGATTTATTAATACACGGAGAATGTTAGGTTAAAGCAAAAACGCTGCAAAAATGTGAAATTTGTTATTGTATTATTTAGATAAATATTAAATAATAATAATAAGGACTTTATTAAACAAACAGTGTTTAACTCTCGACATTATATTATGCCCTAATAGGAGTGCATTTCACGAATATTATATCTACGAGGTTCATATCGTTTATTACCAGAGCCAGTGACACCCAAAAGTTTCTTACATGTAACTGAGGCCTATTCACAAAGGTATAGAGATACTCTGTTGAAAATTATAAAGCGTTCCCTATCAGCTTTCCTTGTAGTAGGGATTGTCTACTTTTTATACAAACCCCAACTGATAGGCATTTGTGAAGTATCTTCAAGTATATAAATATAAGAATCAGTGGCGGCTCGTCAGGGGAGGCAGGGGAGGCTGAGCCTCCCCTTGGAAGAACCACCATATCTTCAAAAGTAATATCTTAAGAAATTTCTATTAGGTATATCTCAATTTTCAATATTTTTTATTGTTTATTATTCATTAATTAATTTTCGGTTTATATATAACATTTTTGCATTTCCTTTCCACAAACATACCTATAACGTTACACTCCGGATAGTCTTTGTATGCATATTTCCCGGTCCGCCGGTCTTTTACTGAATGAACACTGCGGTTCGCTGGAGGCTAATACGAAATAGCTTCCAACTTTACCGCATTTACTTTAACATGAATGACCTTGAATTTCTTTGAGCTGTGTAAAATAGCAACACTTGGAATAGCCAAGTATGAGGCTAGCTTCTAGATCTCAGTTCTTTATAGCGCATGTGCACAGCTCATTCAAGAGTCAGGTGATTCACAAAGAAAACGAACTGACGACTGACAGTTGCGTTTAGCCGGTTATAAGAACAACTTGACGTATAAATACAAAAAACATTTGATAGGCGGGCTAGAAATAAGTGCTCTAGGTGAAAATATTCCCAACAACATGTCTTGTTGTCCAGACGTGGTGGATTATTTGTTATTAAATGGATTTACTACTCTTATTTATGACGAAAAGGTAAGAATTAAAAGAAATGCCAGGCCTACACCAGCAATGCTTTCGTTAGTTTTTAAAAGTGGTAAACAAAACAGAGGGTTTTGTGATAACAATTATAAAAAAGCCGAGTGGCTAACGGCATCAACAGTTAGAAACAAATTATATTGTTGGAGATGTTTATTATTTACTAATGATCAATCCTCAATTTGGGGCAGGGCCGGGTTTAATAATTTGCAAAATTTGTCGCGAGGTTTAGAAAGGCACGAAAAATCCCAGGAGCACATTTCATCTTGCATTAAATTCGAAATGTTTGGTAAACAAAATATTGTAAATTTCTTGGATTCTGCACATAAGAGAGAAATAGAACATGTTAACGAAAAGGTCCGTGAGAATAGGGAAATATTAAAGAGGTTAATAGATGCCGTTATATAGTTATCTTCACAAGAAAATTCTTGCCGAGGACGTGACGAAATACGAGAATCGTGCAATAAAGGAAATTTCAAAGAGCTGGTAGATTTTTAAAAAACTTATGACCCAAAATTAGAGAACTTTTTGAATAACGCCACTATTTTTTGAGGCAATTCCGGTAAGCTTCTGTAGAATGATCATTTTCAGCACTTAAACGCATAAAAACATTTTTACTAGAAACAAAATGAGTCAAGACCGCCTTTCAAATGTATCGCTTATTTCAATAGAAAAACGTTTTTTGTCAGAATTGAGGAAACACGATTCATTTTATGATGAAATAATCAACCATTTTGCTAGTTCCAAAAATCGCAGGTTACCACTCATTTATAAAAATCTTCAGGCTTTAAAGCAGAGATTAATATAGGTAGTTGTTATTTTAGAAAAAATATTTATTTGTGTTATTTATTTTTTAGGAAATATTTTTTATAATTCTCCATAATATAGAGTTCCGCGGTTATATTTTTTTTTATATAACTTCTTTCTAAAAACTATTTTAATTTCTATTAAAACTTATAATTTTACACGCCTGGCAGTGATAATGAATACAATTTTTTGTTTGTAGAAAAACACTTTAATTTTTTTACCAAAACTATTTTTATTTTTATTAAAAGTTATATAATTTAATTACAAGTGGGATAGTAGGACTCCTTTGGATACCGATACTCGAGTCGTAGGAACGAGAATTTCATGAGAATGATTTTTTCATCTCATCATATTTTCTATTTCCTTTTCATTCTATTCTTTTATTAGTTTTATTCTCTCAAGTCTCTCTCAAGTCGTGAATCGGTATCCTGGCGAACAACCCACGGCTAAAAAATGTAACGCGCCATTGTAATACCTCAGGGGTGGTGGGGAAATGTACAAATTGTAGTCATATTGCACATCAGTTGTCTTTCAGAATATCAAGCCTCCTCTGCAGACAATATCACGAGCCGCCACTGATAAGAATCTCGGTAAAATTGTCTGCATGCTATACAGGAGTGATTTCTTGTAAAGGCCGAAAGAAACATTTCAGATTTCGCAATCCTTGCAACCATCGGCACATTGGAAATGATATCACCATACATAAAACATAAACGTATTCCGCTACGATCCGTCCCAAAAAACATGATTCTAGGTACTTGTCACAAAAACTAATAACTAAAAAAGCGGGGGGGCACCCCTCTCACCCCCATTTTCTTTGTCTGTAACGCTAATACTGCCTGCGGCGCTAATAATTAGTAACAATTAGATATCAGAATAATAACCTAACCTAAAGAAATCACACGAAAGAATGAATTTCTTTTAAGCAGAATAAAAATCTACTAACCTAACAAAGAAATCATAGAAAAGAATTTGTGAAAAAATATATTAATCGTCACAAAATTAAAGAAAAAAAATCAGCAGGCATAGGAGTTTGAACCCGGGACCTTTCGCACCGTAAGCGAGAACATTACCTATGCGCCAACCGTACGGCTACTGAACACTAGGGCAAGGAATAAATAGTGAGACAAATGATACCACGCTTCTTTATTCGTCCGCCGCAGCAGCACTAATGCGTTCCGGCTCGATGCTACAAGATTTGCTCTCTCCACCTTTTGTTCATTTTCTATTATCCTCTTATGCCAAATCAGGCGCCTGCTAGATCGGTTAACTCTTTGTTTATTTATTCAACATATTATGCGATGAAAAATCATTTTGAATGTTGAACAAATAATGGAAATTCGCAAGAAAGAAAGAGCTATAAAACGATTTTTGGCACTTGAAAGTAAACTTATGTTTAACCCGCAAATAAAGATGTATCGGTAGGTAGAAGTCGCAGACGCAATTTATACAGATTCGTTTGGCGCACACATCCTGACTTACCTTTTAGACCATTATCCATTAAATACAGTCAGTTATGGTACAGTACCAGCTGCATTTTTAGCCATCCGAAATTTGCAACAGGCATGTCAAATAATCTTAAAAGATTTTTACGTGGACGACTTGATCGCGGGTTCGGAAACAGAAGAAGCAAGTCACTTCAAACATGAAATCAGTAATATACTTCGATGTGGGGGCTTTCCATTACGCAAATGGCTTTCTAATGACAAAAATTTAGTAATTAATTCTGAAAACAATCCAGAAAATCTTTCCGAATATTATATTACGGATGACGTGTACAAAAATGAACTTATGAAAAATTCCACAAAATTTTTGTACACGAGTCATTCATAATATAATATTCGGAATATTCTGGATTGTTTTCAGAATTATTTACTACATGTTTGTCATTAGAAAGCCATTAATTAGCGTAATGGAAAACCTCCACATTGAAGTATATTACTGATTTCATGTTTGAAGCGAATTACTTCTTCTATTGTGTCCGAACTTGTGATCAAGTCGTCCACGTAAAAGTCCTTTAAGATTATTTGACACGCCTTTGGAAATTTATCGCGAGTTTCAAAAGGCGTCTATTGCAAACTTGCATGGCTAAAAATGCAGCTGGTGCTGTACCGTAACTGACTGTATTTAACGGTCTAAAGGTTGAAATTAATACCAAATACTAAAGTCTATTGCCTCATTACACTGTTCTGTAAAAAATTCAAGTTTCCAACTCAATGCAATAAACAGATACGACCTTTCAAAGTGTATTTTCATACTGACAAACAACTTACTGACTGACACATCAAAACCAGGGTTGGCAGTTTTAAAACAAAATGTTTTAAACATATTTGTTTTAAACACGTTTAAAACAATTGTTTTAAACGTGATCTTTTTCAGTGTGTTTGATGGGCAATTTTTGGAACATCGTTGTATTTGAAAAGGTAAAAAAAATGATAATAAAATAAAAAAATATGAACTTTTATGTAATGCAATAAAACTAGTTATAATAATATAGTAGTATAAGTACAGCGAACGAAACATATTACTATTATATAAAAGACATACCTGTTATTATTTATTTTCTTAAGTGTTAATTTTAAAGCGATTAATAGCACAGATGCACACAAAAAAGTCGAGTGCGGGAAGGTAGACATAAAGAATTCCCATGCATTTTGACCTGCTGAACACAAATCCGATGTCCGTTTTGCCCGATTGGCTCATGTATTTTTCCTATCCTCAAAAAAAAAACACCGTAAGAATGCCCGAGAAAATGAAAGTGTATAGCCTTTTTGGTTTCCGATATAGAGCCTTGAGAATTGCGAAACAACAATTTTTTTCCTTCCGGTGACTTTGAGCTGCTCTATCTCGAAAACGAAGGACCGCAGGGATGTCTGGTTTGCGCCATTCGATTTCTATCGCCATCCTATGTACCCTTGAATTTTTTCACATTTTTAGCTACATTTTCATTTTATCGGGCATTCTTACGGTGTTTTATGAGGTGAGGAAGAATGCAAGAGCCAATCGGGCAAAACGGACATCGGATTCGTGTTCAGCAGGTCAGAATTCATGGGAATACTTAGGTCTGCCTTCTCCCACTTGATTTTTTTTTATGTGCCTGTGTAGTCAATAACCAATCACCAAAAAAATTATTGCACTATTGCACAACTTGACGTATTTATTACACCGAATTGGCCGGGCCGTTGTCAAGTATCGTCCTCGTCTTGTTATGATGCAATATGGGCATGGCTTATAGAATAAACAATGTATTGGGTCGACGCGCCGGTATAAATTTAAGTTTAAAAACATGTTTTTTATTGTTTAAAACACGTTTTTTTTTTCAACAAATAAAAATCCATGTCTAAAACACATTGAACTGTTTTAAATTTAAAAAAAAACGTGTTTTTTGATTAAAATAAAAAAAACACAATTTTTGCCAACCCTGATCAAAACCTATAGGGTACTTTCCCTTGACCTAGAATCTTGAATTTAGCACGAACGAAAGCAGAGCACAAGTAAAGGAAAAATTCCGAAAATCATTAATTTCTAATTCTATGTGAAAATATTACTTGACAAACTTAATTTGGAGATTTCTTTCATACATACATGAAAGAAACCGCAAAATTAAGTCACCCTATATAACGGTACGGAACATTCAGGGAGCGAGCCTTACTCGCACTTGGGCGTGTTATTTTTATCTGTAAAAAATTTCAAACAAAATAGAGCAATGGCAGGTAGTGGGATCATCGATTGAAGTTGTCTGACATTTGGTATTTGGTTTACTGTTTGTAGTTACGACGAAACTTGAAACTGAAAAATTATGTCAGATGATTTCCATGGGCGGTTTTCGAGATATAAGGATTGATCGTTGCACTACGTGCCATTGTTCTAACTAAAACGCAATCCATTTGTCAACTGTTTGCACTGGGACACGCGCAACAAAAGCAGTCAGCAAAACATCAACAAATTCTTTGTAAAAACAAACCTAACACGTTTGCGATTCTCACTACCTAGTTAAACTGAAATGACCTAGTTGTCTTGACACGTTAACTTTTCATGTTTCAGGCATGACACACTGACGTCAAAGCAAAGAAGCAATCGCAAGGAAAGAACTAAAACCTGTTGAGAATCGCGATAGAGAGGAGGCTCGACATACGAGAAGGGCAGTACATTCGTCATATGGCCGAACCTTGACCCGTTCGATAAAAAGATAGAAAAGGTATGTGTACGGCATTTATCGATTTGTATAGTTCACTGATTCTGGTTTGTTGAATGAATAAAAGTGGCAAGGTAGTTTATTATGCGGAAAATAGTGAATTAGAGGAATTAGATACAGGACTTTATGAGCGCCGAACAAAAAGAATATTCATATTTTTCTAAGCGTCGAAAAAATGGAAAATACTTATGGTGTACGTTATACAGGGTGCTATTAAACAGTATGTCAATCACTTAATTATGGAATGAGTGCGTCAAAAAAAGTTGATTCAACCTAATTTACCTCCATCCAAAATCGCAACCCTATGAAGATACAGTCCTCTAAAGTCGGAAATTTAAAAAGCTGTTTTTTTTAATATTGTACAAATGGCTATCGATATTTTGTTTCTATTTTGGTATATTGAAACGTATGCCAAAGGGTAGTAGTTTAAAGTAAAAAAAAATTAAAATCAAGTTTTCTAAAAGTAGTCCAATAATTATAAATATTTCCATAACAAAAAATGTTATCTGAGATTTTCCGTCAGTAACTGTTAGTGGAGGGATTATGCATCACGAAACCACAAAAATCAGTTCTGCGGGTGCCGCGCAACTCCCCCAAAAAAACACCCCTTCGGTGAAAAAAGCCTTAAGTGTTTTACTGACAAATCGTTAACCGTTGAAGATATAAAAACATTGCTCCTCATAAAAAAGAAAGCTTAATTGCCTAAAAAAAAAGTCCTCTTGTAATTTTCTTGTATATGCCATGGTTTTCGAGGAAATCGATATTGAAAAAAATTGCAAAATTTGTATTTTTAATGCGCACGAATTTTCGTTTATTTGGAATTTTTTGCGCGTGGCCTATAGAAAAAATTGAATTACTCGAAAACCAAACTTGCTCCGAAGAAAAATCAAAATGGGTTTTAAAGGGGATATAAAATACTCTTTTGTGTTACCATTTTTGATGGCTATTGATATCAATTAGTATATAAAAATAACAATATAATATAGATACCTCTTGATTTTTTGCACTTTTAACTATTCTTAGGCCCATAAAAAATAACTGACCTTAATATAAGTTATAAATGCATTATTTTTTAGTTCAAGGTAGTATTTCAATGCAGAAAAAGTTAGGAATAAAAATATTCACATTTACAAATATATCAGCATGTTGAATTTAGCCAAATTTTGGTCAATTTTGTATTGTTTCCTAAAAATAAAAAAAAGATCCAAACATCTTGAAAATTTAGATCAAATTTTTTTAAAGAGTTTATATATCATATAAACTATTGTTTCTAATCATTAAATAGATAAAAAAATTGCATTAAAAAAATATCATAAAAAAATTGAATATGTAGCTTTTTAGATTTTTTTTAAGCTAAGCAGCATATTAAAGCTGCTAAATTTGTAAATGTGAATATTTTTATTCCTAACTTTTTCTGCATGGAAGTACTACCTTGAACTAAAAGATAATGCATTTATAATGTATATTATGGTCAGTTATTTTTTATGGGCCTGTGAATATATAGATGCTCAAAAAAATCAAGAAATAACTATATTATATTATTATTTTTTTATACTAATAAATATCAATTGCCCTCAAAAATGGCAACACAAGAGAGTATTTTATATCCCCTTTAAAACCCATTTTGATTTTTTCTCCTAGCTTGTTTGGTTTTCGAGCAATTCAACTTTTTCTATAGGCCGCGCGCAAAAAAAATCAAATAAACGAAAATTCGCGCGCATTAAAAATACAAATTTGGCAATTTTTGTCAAATCGACTTTCTCGAAAACCATGGCATATACAAGAAAATTACAAGAGGACTTTTTTTAGGCAATCAGTCTAGCTTTCTTTTTTATCGTGAGCAATTTTTGTATCTTCAACGGTTAATGAGTTATCAGTAAAATAAGGGTTTTTTCACCAAAGGGGGTGGTTTTTTGGGGGGTTGCGCAGCACCCCCAGAACTGATTTTTGTGGTTTTGTGATGTTTAATCCTCGCATCAACAGTTTCGGAAGGAAAATCTCAGATAACATTTTTTGTGAGCTTCTGGTGTATTTTTTACTTTACCGACTGGACTACTGGCTTTGCAATGTTTTTAGTATTTCCAGTTTCAATTGAAAATGGTTACTCTAACGAAAAAACACAGGATAAAAAAATCTGTTTAATTCAATTTTCTATAAAATACATTATACCAAAAAAATCATACGCGTTTCACTAAAAAAAGAGTAGGTAGGAGAGAAGGGAGTTTACCCGTAAATCACCTTCTTAAAAAACTTGATTTTAAAAAGTTTTTACTTCACAATATTTGAAAAAAACAATTTTTTTATTTCCAACTTTAGAGGGCTGTATCTTCATAGGGGTGCGATTTTGGATAGAGGTAAATTTGGTTGAATCAACTTTTTCTGACGCACCGATTACGTGGTTAAGTGATTGATATACTTTTTAATAACACCCTGTAGTTAACGCGTTTTTTATAAAAAAAAAAAGCTCTATAATAGCTATCTTCAGCCGGCAAACTTCGTCGGGTCTCTCATCTATCGAAAAGTAGAGATTATTACTTGCCTAACGTTTGATAGACAAGGAATCGACTGTTTTCACATCATCCCCGAAAGCTTTTAGCTAAAGCTGTAGTTCTTCTACATTAAACAAAATTTTCAGACAATCATACCATAATATAAAATTCACCTTAAATTATACAAATTCACAAAACATATCCAAGAAACATTCATAGCTGTATACGGTAGCCATTTACATTAGTTGTGACGTCAGTACTAAGAAGAAATTCTCTAACAATTTCAAGAATCTTTCTTATTAAACTTATTAAATATTTCTATACTATTATTTACATTTGTAATTCTGTACCAAATCTTTAACATAACAGTGGATCAAATGTCTAATTAGCCGAAAGTTAATTGGTTCTAAGTTATGAAAAACAAAATAACCTGGTCACACTCTCACATTCACAATGTAGAAGAGCTACCAACATGAAGAATCGCTACGACTTTTGGTGGTCCGTCAAAATTAGATTAGCCAAGCAAGGATATGTTTGTTATATCCAATATCCACTGATACTTCCAACCTACACACAACTGGTGATACAACTGATGGATGAATAACACTTTAAAGGTCCCATTTTCACATTTATCTTGAATAACTTGAAAACCACGCTCCAGTATTAAACTAGGTGACATTTCCTATAAATAAGTTCCTATTCATGTTTCCTCTAGCATCAATAATTTTTCCAAAACATTTTTCCATCATCTATTCTACAACAGTGGTAAAAAAAAATAGGTTTCAAATGTCACGAAACGTCGAAATTTTAAATTTGAGTGGAAAGAATTGTTTTCATTATCTATTACCTTTACTTCTAACCGTTTCTTCGGTAATAGTAGCGTCGGCCACCTACCAAATTTGACTGTTCCTCGTCATATAATTCTTTAGTTAATGCACCAACAGACAGACCAACAGACAGATTAACAGACAGACCAACAGACAGACATACAGACACACTGACGGAATCGAAAAACCTAAATTTTCCTAATCTGCATGATCTGAAACATGAGAATCCGAAAAAACCTCGGAGGGTGATTTTTCTCGAATACATTACTTTCCTTCCTTCGGTATGCGATGTTTCCACCCTCTGTATCTCGTAAAGTATTGATCCTAGAAAAAAGATGAATAGGAACTTATTTGTATTAAATTTCATCTAGTTTAATATTGCATATAGATACTTTTTTCCTAGAGGGCGTGGTTTTCGAGTTATTCAAGAAAAACGCGAAAAGGGGACCTTTAAATTACCCCTCCCCCTCCTCCCCAAAGACCATCCACCAGTCAGGACTTTTAGTATGTTCCCCCAGACAGCTATACAAGAATTGGGCACTACACGAATTGTTTCCCCTATATTCCCTTCGTTGATTGGACTAATACGAGAACAAAACAATCTTCAATTATTATTTGTATCGTGAATGATTCCCGATATGATAAAGATCAACTTTTCCATTTTCACGTAAAATAAAGGATCTATATATAAGGATCTGTAGTATTTTATTAAAGAGATGCTAGGTTGAAACTTTGATATCTAAGCTATAAAAAGCTTCATAAATTATTCAGGATGAGTAGCGTGTTGATCGGAATTTCGCGGAATATGTTCAATGATTCAAATAAATTTGACAAAAGCATGAAATATGCAGCTGAGAAATATATTATACAATACACGAAACAGAGAGTCTCTGCCAAATAAATTCCTCAAGGCTCAATGGATTTGTTGATATTCTCGAAACAAGTCTTAAGATAGTGTAGGCAAATTAGACAAAAATCGACCTAAACTTGAAAAAGTTAACCGAATGAATGGATATTGACGAAACTTTGTAGATTCTGTTTGTTTTAATGGCTAGATCAAATTAAAAAAAAAATTGGCCATTATTGCTCCGCAAATAAACAATGATATTGTTGGTGATTAACAACTCTTTACTCTTGTGAAATTTTCGCGAATTTTTCCACAAAGGGAGGACAGGGAATAAAAAGTGACGAGAAAAAATCCGGACAAATTCTGGTGAACGTATTATTTTTTTTTCCCTAAAGTGCACTCTGCCCAAGTCTTTCCGGAAAAGCACGAAAAAAGACCCTTCGTTTTGATGTCTAGATCAAACTCCATACAAAAAAATAGGCCGCTATTGTCCCGCAATTGTTATAAACAATGATTTTGTTGGCTAATTTTTAACTAGCAAAATTGAGGCAAATTTAAAAAAAATGTATTTTTAGACAATTTGACGAAAAATAACTTTTTACTCTTGTAAAATTTTCGAAAAAATGCGTATTTTCCAAGACATAGCGTGTTACAATGTGTCAGGTAATTGCACGCTGGCTTGTATACTATAAATACAGGCTGTCCATTTTATCAGGGCCCTCAATATTGTCTCACTTAATATAGATCGTGCAAAAAAATTGTTTCTACGAAAATTGTGCTGATTTCTATATGCTACAAGATGGTTTCATGACCTACTAAGAATTATGACGGAATAATAATAATAATAATAATAATAATAAAATGTCTTATTTTTGCATTCAAAAAATATGTTACAGTTAAACAATAAAGGAGATGGCGATATTCAACTGGGTTGCTCTTCCATATAACCATCTCTTCGAATAAACTAATATAACATCAGGTTGGCTTCTACAAGTCAGCAAACGGCGCGCATAATTTATAAAACAACATAGTTTCTTTTACTAAGTATATAGGTTTTGATCTGTTTTCTAAAGCTTATCACAGAAGTAAGTTCTTTAAGTTTTTCAGCTAAATCGTTAAAGATTTTTGCGGCGTTATAGCTAAATGAGCGTTGAAATAGGGAAGAATTATGCTTGGGTACACTAAACAACTGACAATGGTGTGTAGGACAAGCATGAATATCACTGCCTTTAATAAGCTTATTTTGTAAATATGAGGGCATCTGGGTAAAATTAATTTAAAAAATAAGGCATGCTAGATGAACTTGAAATCCGTAACATGATCAAATTTGCGAAGATTGTAACAAAATCTTATACACGTATTTTGAAATTTTTGTAGACTATTTTTATCTTGATGCAACAAAGCAGGCCAATATACTACGTCACAATACGATAAATATGAAAGAATTAGAGAGTCACACAATTTTAATTTAATATCATTACTCAACACATCTTTATGAATCGAAAGAATTTTTAATTTACCAAATGATTTTTGCAATAGATTAGATACATGTTTTGAAAATCTTAATTGAACATCTAAATAAATACCTAAGTTTTTGCAATTATCAATAGGGTTCAAAGTTGAGTTATTCAAAGTTATTTTAAAATCAGTGTTTTGCAAAATTAATTCCCTATTTTCACCAAATAATAACATTTGAGTTTTGGATTCATTTAAAGCTAGTCCATGGGCTTTAGATATATTGGATATAGACACCAGATCAGTATTAATATTCTTTGCAGCCTGAATAATTTCTGTCGCTTAAAAAGAGTAATAAATTTGTGTATTATCTGCATATTGATGTGACTGGCAGTATTCTAAACATTTATAGAAATCGGCCATGTAAATCTAGAAGAGTAATGGTCCAAGGATACTTCCCTGTGGCACTCCTTGATTAGTATGAATAAATCGCGAACAATTATGATTTACTCCTACCCTCTGACATCTCCCATAAAGGTAATTTTGAAAGAATGATACAGCTGTAGTACTGAGACCGAAATAGTGTAGTTTGGTACAGAGTGTATTATGATTTAGAGTGTCAAATGCCTTACTGAAAAGGCATTTGACACGAAAGAACCAAACATAAATTTTTGTTCGCATCGCACGCCCTAAATATATCATCAGTAACTTGTAACATTGCTGTTGTTGTGCTATGATGGGGACGGAAGCCAGACTGAGTAGGAGGTAAAATTTTATTTATATTTAAATAATCACTAAGTTGTTCATGGACAATTTTTTCAAGAATTTTATATATAGTAGGCAGTATGCTAATAAGGCGAAATTGTGACACATCAGTAGGATTGTTAGTTTTGGGAATGGGGATAATATTTGCTCTTTTCCATTGACCAGGAAATGTACTAGTCGATAGGCATTTATTGATTATGAAAGTTGAGTGCTCGCTTAACCGCGGAATAACTAGAATAAATAAATCTAAACCATCCGTACCTTTAGCATTAGATTTAATAAAACTTAATTTTTTTTCAACTTGGTCTGCAGTTACTTCCGTAAAATCAAATTTTGTGCTAATATGGGGAGCTACTTTATTCAAATATGATTCAGAAATTAATGTATTATTATGATTATCTATTTTTGGTACATTATTAACAAAAAAGTTATTAAAATCTGATGGATTAGCAACATCAGAGGCAGAATTTTCTACATACGAGTTGATATTTAACCACTTCATCGTACGCCAAAAATTTTTCGGATCAGTTTTGAATTTGCTCTGTAAGTATGCTTTTTTTTCTGTTTTTACACATATGTTTACAAAATTGCGTAATGACTTATATTCACGCAAAGAGGCTTCTGACTGCAATCGTTTATGTCTAAGATGCGCTTTGTCCCTTTGCTTCATCAATAATTTAAGATTAGGTGTTAACCAGGGTGCAGGTGGTTTTTTTATTCTAGCCGTTTTAAAAGGAGCATGGATATCATATAGAAGTGTTAAATTATTATTCCAGCAATCTATCAGTTGTTCTACATCTTGCAAACTATAAATAAAGTCCCAGTTATATCGAAAATACAGAATATGCAGTATGGCCCAGTTTGAATGGAAACACCCCTGACAAAGTGTGTCTATTATCTGATTGTAACGAGGCTTTTTTTAAAAGATAGGCCATCGAAAGCTCCACTTTATGACAAAAATTTAGAGATAAATTTCCATTTTCTAGACCTGATTTTTTTTCAATGTCAAAATGGACAAATTTGATTAGCGATTTTTTATATAAAATCTAACTACACCACTGGATTCAGAAACATCTCAAATGGGTAAATCCAAAATTTCGTGAAAAAATATTAAATAATGACAGATTTGTGACAAAATTAATGTAGGTAATATTTTATAATAACTTTTACATTATTTTTTTCTAAAAATCGAAGTAGCCCATGAAAAATAAACAATACAAAGATAAGTGGATAGTTTTAATAAATATTGTCTTTTTATTGAGTTTGCCCGATTTAAATCATTTGATTTAAATCACGATTTTAATCAAATGATTTTTTTTAAATTAATGATTAAAATAAAAAAATAATAAATAGGTACCATTTAATTTTATTGTATAATAGTCAAAATACAAATGCAAATAAAATTATATTCTTAATAAATAATGACAGATAATAAACACTTAACAGAGAAACAGAAAAGTTAAAAAAAAATTAAATTATGTAACACTAACAATACATAACTACCTAACTACACTTACACTACGACACTACCAGTACACCAGGGGTGTTTCCATTCAAAGTGGATCACACTGTATTTAAGCAAAATATCTCCGTTATTTGAAGAGATACGACAAAAATTCTAAGGCGGCAATTTTATCAATCTTTTCTTAAAACCGCTGTATTTTGAGACGTACTTTTTGTGATGTTAAAATACATTGTTTGAAACAGGCAGGAAATGGTGGCATTAAATAGAGTAATTTCCTCCCTTTTCAACGATATATCACATGCCATATTTATTCATTGGATCTAGGTAAATAATTATAAAAACATTTTTTAAACCAATATTTTTTTGTAACTGGCATCATACTTGCCATGGAGTATTATTAATTAAAACGATTAAAAAATTCAGTACGTTCTTCAAATATTTACTATAATCAAACATTAATACAATTAAAAAGAATAAAGTAAATTCAGCTAACCAAAAAATTAATGGTATGTGTGATATATTCATTTTTCTTATTCATTTTTTTTGCTGAAGTATTAATGTTTGATTATAGTAAAGATTTGAAGAACTTACTGAATTTTTTAATTGTTTTATTTAATCACACTTCTCCATGGCAAGTATGATGCTAGCTAATAAAAAAATATTGGTTTAAAAAATGTTTTTATAATTACTTGTTTAGTTCCAAAAAATAAATATGGCTTGTGATATATCACTGAAAAGGGAGGAGAATACTCTATTTAATGGCGCCATTTCCCGCCCGTTTAAAGAAAAAAAATTAACACCCTAGAGAATAAATCTTAAAACACAGCAGTTTTGAAACAAATTTGATAAAACCTCGTTGAAGTACTCTGTTTTGCAAAAAAATTTTCGTCGTATCTCTTCAAATAACGGATATATCTTGCTTAGACATATTCCGCATTTTCGATATATTCCGTCATAACGTTTTGAAGTAGGCCATGGATTTATATATAAAAATCGGCACCATTTTCTAGAAACAATTTTTTTGCACGACCAATATTAAATGAAATAGTCTTGAGGGCCGTGATATAATGGACAGCCTGTATGTCATAACACAAAATTTCTGTTTTATTTTCTGTACTATATCCCCTATAGGCTATACTAATGTAACATTAACATTATTATTTTTGATTTTAAGGGAAATATCTGGTGGAAACACGCACACCATCGCCAAAATTCTCGCCTGGGCAGCCGGGTAAATCGTCAAGACGATTCAATCGTTGAGTTACTTCTTTCGGTTCGTCAGCGAGGCCATCAAGCTGAAGCACGACCAAGAGTACGACCTCCTGATTGTCGACTACGACCCTCTGATGGAGAACACAGAGGCGGATGACGAAACGGGTTGGAATTGTAGCGTACACCCGAGTGTGTTTTTCCTCTTGGGTAAGACGCCTTATTTAAATAACTACACACCGGTCCAATAAATACGAACATGTAATATATCCAGTTGACTTTCGCCCACTGGCAGGTCGATTGGAGATACGATTATTTCCGACGTAGCGATTAACCACACTTGTGTTCATGAGCCGTATCGCGGTATAAAGACTGTACTGTGCTCTACTCTGCCTGTACGGCTCCCTCTCCTACAATTCGCGCATAGTAATAATGCTTTCATCGGGCAAGCGTCAATTGACACAATTTCTTCGCATATTAGGTGTTGACAAAGTTCGCATTACCATGGACCGATCTGTATATACACGTTACCATATTATATCACTAAATGTTTCTTAATAGTGTCTTTAGCATGCTAATTTTGCACCCCTCTACCAAACTTTGGGCGCCATTTTGATAAAATGGCGCCCAAAATGTCTTGTATATATCTCACTAGGAAAGCATTTTAGAGCATCTAGGAGAAGTATGTTCTAATTGACAGTTGTATTTCACGGAACTAGTTGAATGCACTGTGACTTTATTCCAGGGTTTCTTCCTATTTCAAGAAGAAAATAATTGATTTTTTTTACGATTACTATACTTCTACTCCATTACGTAAACTCTATTATTTTGGAGGCCATTTTTCTAAAATAGAGCCGATATCTGAGATGGTACAGAGGTGTGAAACATATTGTTAATAAAGCCACTTTGTACGTTTATACCTTCAGTGTGTCACAAACGCAAAAAAATACATTAGACGCGCGTTTCGCCAATCAAATAAGCATCATCTGGAGATCTTCAAATTAACGATTTTCCATTAATGACAGCTTGATTGGCGAAATACGCATCGAATAGCGTTCAGTTCGCCAAAACGGCGCATGTGAAAATTGCTTTAGCCTGAATCATTCATGTATGTTTTAGGCACTCTAGTCCTCACAACTTGCGCTACGGGGATGTTATGCGCCGCCATTATGACCGACCATTGGGAGGAGGTGACGTGGGACAGGGAGAGTTTGGAAATTTTAGCGAACAATACAGTGAAATTGGAGTGGCTGTTGGATAAAACTGTGACGAAAGTGTTAACGAACGATTTAAGGCAGAGGACTATAGCGTTTTTGGTGCCTATGCATGGTGGAATCTGGACACTGTGTGTCAGTCTAGTCGGTGAGTTTTATTTTCAAAAATATATTATGTACTATATCTCTTAAATGGAGCACACACAGAAAGACATTATTTTGACAAATTATACGTAAAAACTGTGGTTCTATAAATGTTTGCTAACAACTTTGTCAAATTCTGAGTCCCAGCTTATTTATGTTTGCTGTGCAATAATAGAAATAATACAAGCCTAATTTTATGAATGCCATTCTTAGTGGCGGAAACTTAATTTACAAATGAAATTAATTATTTAAAAATAATCAGCTTGACATTATCATGGCTTTAAAGTGACGCATTGCAGGTTTAAAATGTCTGCCACTGTACCTTCCATAACAGGGACGTACGCCTGCCTCTGGACCTCCACTAAAGACATGTATGGCGACCGCATTTTTGTAATATTGGTAATGAGCAACATGCATGAATTTTAGAAATGCAATAATTTATTATTTTTTCGTTATATATGTTATATAAGTTGAGAAAGTAATGAAGAAAAGGTTTAAAAAAAATGTGTAGCCTAAATAAACGACTTTGAAATTCAAAATTTTATGGGAACATATCCACGTGACTGAAAACACCACGCTATTGGTCTGACGTCATTCGGCATAATGTCTAATGGTCGTCTATCTGCCAAGGGGTTAAATCGTAAATTGTTTTGTGTTTTGTAAATGTGTATTGATATTTTCATAAAAGAAATCATTCATTTATTTATTTATTTTAATTATTAAGTGGTAAAAATGACGGACAGTGGGTTTTTACGGGGCCAGAGTGACAATTTGCCCGTTGTTGATGTGTTTATGATGACAAACTTTTTTCTACTAATACTGATTTTATTAGTGCAGAAATTGGAGGTACTAAAGCAATAAGGTATGTGTCATTCATTATTCTAAACATTAATTCAATTGTGCCCCTTTTACTGTAGTTAAATATAACAAATTATTTATGTACCTAACCTCAAAATAGGCAAACAAGGCAATGTTTTAATGTTATATTAATTAATATTTTTCATCTAGAATGCTTTACTTTTTTATATAATAAATATCTCCCGTCATTTACTAAGTACATACTTTTAGGTAGGTAGGTACATTAATAGTAAAAATAACTGTTGACATACATAGGTATATATAAATATATAACTGGATAATACTATGTAGAATGTCGAGAAGTTACATTATTCCCACCGTTCTTATACATTTATACATTTTAATTCAAGGTCCCTATTAACAGAAGTTAGTAAACTTTTGTATTCCTATAAATAGGAAAGTGGCCAAATTCACCATCATATGTAAACAAATTATCACAATAGGGTTAGGTACATATTTTCATAATATTATAAAATAATTAGTTTTAATGGGTAAATTTACATCAAAATGATCCTAGCAGCAATATAATCTTGAGGATGACGATAATTCTGCATTTCGGTCGTCTCGTCTCATAGCACCATTTCTTCCTAACTTTATCGCGTCTAGGCACATTAAAAAATAAATTTTCTGCAGTTTTTATTGTAGTATTTGTACATTTGGGCACAGTACAATATTTATAGTTACTTTTCTTTGTATTTTCCATAACACAACATAAATAATGTGTACACATTCGCAATCACAATACGTTTTCCGTCGGTGCGATGTGCCCAATGACGCCACACACAAGTAGCGCGGAAACTTCTCCATTTAAACGCAGTTAAATTGACAGCTGCAGTAAATAATTTTTTTTAACCTTTAATTGGAACATAAAATAAAAATAAAATACTGGAAAAATAATGTTTTTTAGTGATCTATTCATCTGTGATGTTAAAAAAAATTATGCATTTTGCTCATTAAACGATAACAAAGAAATCGGCTAGATATTTCTTTGTCATGTCCAGCGACATAGGTTTAGAAAGTCTGTTACAGGACCTCCATTAACCGGGATGTATACCAATTATATTTTTGTATTCACTAAGTGGCAAGTAATCGATAAAAGAAAAACTCGCTCGATACAAATACTTGTAACAACTGTAAAAGAGATTGAGTTATTTAGTGAAGTTCCCATCACTAAGATTTCCCATATCACTTTCCTTGTGTTAGCTAATAGATAGGTGAGGTTGTTTTTATCAGTCGATGTCAAATATAATTATTTCTCACTTATTTATAGAAATTGTCTTGGTTTTGCATGAAACATCTTTATGAGTGGCTTTATGAGTGGAGTTTGCAAAATCCTATAAAGAATATATTTCAAAGAATGAATTAGGTTCGAGAAAGCTGGTATTTTATGAGATAACTGCTGGATTCACAATTAAGGTATTATATATATGCAAATTGACAGCTGCCAAAACCCCGCCAAAATTTTAAACATTTTTAAATTTGTTCAGTCTTTTTGTTTAACAGATTTTTAGAACTTAAATGAATGTTTCTTGGATCGCTGACTACGAATTCAATATTTATTTTAGCCAGAAGTGGTCCAAGTGCGGTCCTTTTGGTCCAAAGTGGTCTAAGTTCAAGAGGGGGTTTGGCAGCTGTCAATTGGCATATACAGTAGTGCCGCGATAACCCGATCCCGCGTTAATCCGGATGCTTCTATAATCCGGATTGCCTTCTTGTCCTCTTGAAGTACTTTGTAATCCGAATTTTGCTTGATTCGGTAATCCGAATTCATTCAGGTGACTCTTCTTTGATCTTGTAAAGTGTCTTAAGAGCTTAAACTTAAAACATGATGTATGTTTGCTTCACAATGCTTGAGAATATGAACCAGCCAGTTCCTTAGAAAAATGCTGGAAAACGATTTTAGAACGAAAAAAATGAGAATGACTTAGAAGTTGACCTCTAGGATTTGATCCCTTTAAGTGCTATGCAACAAAATATACTAGCAGAAGAAATTAATGCTGATTCATCAATGCTTCTTAGCATTGGGAATGTTGACATAGATACCGGTAAAGCTATCGATTGGATTGATAGTGATGACAAGTTGATTGAACAAGAAAATTTAATTCACGCAAATGATAGTGCTGACTCTGATGATGATGTGATGGAAATTGCCACTCCGGTCAGAATTAAAAACTCAGATGCTGTCAAAAGCTTAAATCTTGCTTTACAGTGGGCTACAGAAAATGACATTCCTTTAAAAGATTATGATGCTACAAAATCTCAAGAAAACGGCTTTTGGAAAACAACAGCACATGATTCAGAGTAAAATCACTTTTTTTAGTCGGTGCCGAAAATTGTAAAGGAGGGTACCACACAATTCTAATAGCCGATGAAATTAATGTAGAAGAAAGCGATGAAAATGTTAATTATGTATGTACATATATATTTAATTAATTAATTAATAATTCCTTTATTTCTCAAGTAATTGTATAATAATTATACAAATAATTGAAGAGAGCGTCAAATACAAACAATACATGAATTATATAATGTAACTATAAAATACTACGAAACATAACAATGGGTGTATATAACGTTCTGACATAAAGTGGTACAAACAAACTAAGGTATATTGTGTATATACATATAAGGACAAACAGATACAATTAATTAGAGAAAAATTCATCAAGAGAGTAACAGGTTTTATCGATGAGTAATGCCTTAAGTCTTTTTTTGTAAATAAAAATGTTTTGAGAATTTTTTATCTCAATTGGTAAATCATTAAATATTTTGCAACCATTAAAGTATATACTTTTTTGATAACGTGCTGTTGAATGTTGATTGGGTATAAGATTGTTTTTAAATCTTGTGGAATAATTGTGGTTAGTCAGATATTTTTGAAAAGTGGGCAAATTTTTGTAAACAAAGCAACCAAGTTCATAAATATAGGTGCCGGTTACTGTTAGAATTTTTAATTCTTTGAATGCTGCTCTGCAAGACTCCCTTTTTGACATCTTTGTTAATATGCGCAATGCATACTTTTGTAGAATAAACACACGTTGAGAGTAACTACTTATTCCCCAGTTAATAATACCGTATCGCATCTGAGAGTGGAAGTTTGCATAATATAGGCTAGTTACGATGTTTTGACTGCAGTGGTTTACTAGTGATCGTAATGCATAGCAAGAGGTGCGCAATTTATTACATAACTCATCGATGTGAATATCCCATTTTAATCCAGAGTCAAAAGTGACTCCCAGAATTTTACCTGAATTGTGAATATTGAACAGGTCAGAATGTAAATCAACTTGTGAAGTTTGTTGCCTGAAGAGTATCGATATGGTTTTTTGCCTGTTTAAGTTAATGAAATTTTTTTCAGACCATAGAATACATTTTTTATATATATTTTCTGCCGAATTTATTGCTTCAGTCCCGTTGTTTTCCATTATTAAAAAATTTGTATCATCAGCATAACATACTATTTGTAAGTTCTCAGTTGGCTTTAAAAAATGGACTAGATCATTAGCAAAGATAATATATAGGAGAGGGCCCAGGATGGAGCCTTGTGGAACACCCTGGGTTACTTTCCTAGGTTCACTTTTGACATCATTGATTCGAACAACTTGATTTCGATTATTTAGATATGATTTTATAAAATCTAATGGCGGCCCCCTGATTCCATACCTGCATAGTTTTTCTAAGAGGAATTGATGGTCTACGCAATCAAATGCTCGAGAAAAGTCAATGAATAAACCAAGCGGGCACATTTTTTTGTCAAATCCACTTACAATTTCTATATGAAAATTACTTAAAGCCGTATCCACACTTCTATTTTTTACAAAACCATGTTGTTCTGGCGAAATTATGTTATTACGTATACAAAAGGTTGCTAGCTGACCATTTAGGGCTGACTCATATAACTTGGAGAAACTTGATAATAATGTAATTGCTCGATAACTGTCATACAAGTTAGCGTCGCCTTTCTTATATAAAGGACAAACCACTGAGAGCTTCAGTTTTTCAGGAAAAACTCCTTGTTCAAATGATAAGTTTATGAGATACGACAAAGGTTGACAGATAAGATATTTACAGTTTTTTAATAAATTATTCGATATGTTATCGTAGCCACTAGAGTTAGAGGATTTAAGATTGTTTATTAGGGCTACTACATCCTGTTCACTTAAAGGTGACAGAAAAAAGGAAACATTAACTAAGGGCACATTAGCATTCAAAAAAATCAAAATCTCTTTTTTGATTATTAGGTATCAAACTGGTCGTAAAATGTTCATTAAAATTATTTGCTACTATATTATTATTTAACTTAATATTTTTTTCCACTATCTTTATTTCCCTTCTGAGGTTTTGTTTTCCCTGTATTTCTTTTATAATACGCCACATGGTTTTTGTTTTATTATTCGACTCATTAATTTTGTTATCATAATATTCTTGTTTTGCTTGACGTAATTTTTCTTTGTACTGATTATTTAGGTGCTTACTATAGTTTTCCAAATCAAGATACTTATGTGTTAGATCCGAAACTAGTTGAACTTTATTTTTAAAATTATTTATATCATCTGTTATCCACTCTTGATTAGAATTTTTCTTTTTGTGTACAAAACGAATTAAAGGAAACGATAATTCAAAATAGTAAGTGATTACATTACTGAAAATTTCAAATGCAGAACTCGAGTTACTCTCTGAGTAAACATCATTCCAAGTTTCCTGTTCTAAATAATTACAAAATTTTAAAATATTCTCAGAATTAATTTTCCTTCCATAAGTGTAGGTTTTAGTTGTTATACATTTGTTATTATTAAATTTTAAAGAGAGAAATTGTGAAAAGTGATCAGACAAATGTAAATTTACATTTTTTATCACATAGTTTATAACGCAAGGACCAATAAAAAAATTATCTAAACAAGTTTTAGTAGTGGGGGTTACTCGCGTCGGACTATTTATTGTTATTTCGAGACCAAAAGTGGGGTCAGTAAGTAAGGATACATTATTGCTAGATACATTGAAATTTATATTAAAATCCCCTCCTATGACAAGAAGTTTATTAGATTTAAAAATAGCATGAAGCAGGTTGCAAAACAATTCTAAAAAGGCCTTAAAAGTTCCTGTTGGGGGCCTATATATGACAATAATAATCATGTTATGACTAATTAACTCAACACAAGAGCATTCTAAAATACCTTCTCTACAATACCCATCTAAATTCCTTATTTTTACATTACTGAGGTCTTTTTTTAAATAAATGGCTGTTCCACCGTGACTAGTGTTCTGACGGCAATAGAATGAGTATAGGGTGTAATTACTGATAGTAAGCAATGAGATTTGTTCCTTCGATTGCCAGTGTTCGGTGGCTAAAAATACATCTATATTATAATTAACTAAAATTACTTCGACCTGCAAAATTTTGTTAGAGAGGCACTGTACGTTTTGATGCATAATATTTAAAGTATTTTTTATATCTAACTGATTCTTCGAATTTTGCAAATTTAATTTACCTACATTTAAACTATTTGATATTACAGTGGTAGCGTCATTTGGGATAAGCGGGGGTATAAAAAATTGTCTGTATTGTTTGGAACAGTATTATTACTAGTATCTTCAGAATCAATAATTCCACTAATCTGAGTAAACTGTATTACATTTCCAGCCTCACCCAAGGTTGATCCTGTTAAGTCCACTAAGGTTGATCCTGTTAAGTCCACTTGTGTGACAGAAGGAAAGTTTTTACTATTGTTGGGGTTGATCTCATTTAAGGCATCAATTTTTACAAACACAAGATTTTTATGAACATACTTTACTGATTTTATTATATTCATAATATTTTCACTTACTTCCCTTTTACTGAGATGAGTGTATGGGTTCTTGTTTACATTTAATATGCTTAGTTTACCAGGTATGCGCGTGTTCAATTTTGTGACGACTTCAAATAATTTATTATTGAACTTATGAATAAATTTGTTTGAGTAATGATTTTTCCTCAATGGTACAGTAGCGATTGTGATATTTAATCTCGCACATAGTTTTATCTTATCACATAAGTCTCTAAAAAGTGGGTATTTATTTTTCTTATTAAAATTGTTTGAACCGGCTAAGATAACAACATGATCATTCGTCGAAAAGTTTTTGGTCAAAAGGTCGATATTTTCAATCACTTGTTGAAACGTTGCCCCAGGTTTTACAACTGACTCCACTTGGAAATTACGCATGTCTGATTTTCTGGATAATATTGCATTAATGTTATAACCAAAATCGTCACCTAATATTAAAACTTTGTCCTTTTTGAGTTCCACTTGTACCGGTTTTTGTAGAATTATATTACTCTGTTGTACATCAGAATCATCAGTTCGCTGTTTATCGGTTTTGGCAGTGATTATTTTCGATTCCATAATATGTATGGACTGATCAATAAGTGTGTCAACAGTCTCCGTTTGAGCATCACGGTAATTTCGTCTCATTGTGTTCTCATACTGTGTTCCATTATCATATGTAGTTACATATTTTTAATATTTCGTTTTCATGATATAGGATTCCCTTTTTTATTTGTGTTATTTTTTATATAAGTACAGTGCTTACTTTTGTTAAATACAGCCTTTTATTAATTTTTTTAAAATTTTAAAAGCTGAATTTAAAATGTTTTGATAATCCGGATTATTTGATAATCCGGATTATCGCGACACTATTGTAATAGCTTAATTGTAAAATCAGCAGTTATTTCATAAAGTACCTGCATTCTTGAACGTTTTGCGCCTAATTTCATTCAATTTGATCAAAAATTGATGTGCACCCCACTGTGGCCTAGAATCCCAAAATCCTGGCCAAAAATCGAAAAACCAAGTTCATTATATTCTGTTTTAATTCACATAGTTTTGTAAAGCAGGGTCCCTGCGTGTGAAAGTAAAAGGACAGCTGCTTAGGTTTTGTATCTGCCGTTGTACCTTAGTCAGAACTTGGCGATATTTGAGTGCTTAACGGTACGAGAATCGGTCCCGAAATACTTAACGTGCGTATATTGTGAATTTTTGTTATCACAGGGTGTGCTGAAAGTATATACAATATTATCTATAAATTGAAATTCAATATTTTTTATTTCCTATTATAGAAAATAAATGTTAACTATACGCTTGTAATACAGACGCGCGTGTTAAGGTAGCAAAACAAAAGTATGAAAATTATTTGTATTGTTACGGATTTCCACCTTTTTGGGAACACCCTGTATGAATCCGTGGGTTCTAAATAATTTCAACAAGAGATAAACAGTACTAACACTTTATTTAACAATTTACTGACTGTACAATACTTGTTTACTTAATAGTTAACCTCACTTTTCACCGAACGTGTCACTTCTCAAATAAACTTCTCCATAATCTAGAAAAGTCCTTGGCTCTTTCTAGAGCCTTTCCAGTCACTATCAGTAGGCATAGGCGTATCATCTCCAATTCCAAGGGGGTGTAATTCATAACAGTATGTACTAGAGCAGTTACTCTAATTCACAATTTAGCATGTGGGAAATGTTTGTGGAATAAGAAATTAATAAAAATTAGCTGCTGGAAACTGCTTATTTCAGTGAAATATGCAAAAATAGAAAGACGACGCATTCGCAGAGCAGTTCTAATTGTGCCTGCGTCACAAGGTATTCATTCTCGATACAACAGTAAGTCCCAACCAAAAGGGAAAATGTATACACCTGGTGTACACTAATGACCAGTGGAACGGAAATTATATAAAGAGTGTCTCAATTGTTCGTGAAATATATTTCAGAATCAGGGAAGAGTGGATTCATCATGAAATGCATAAGCCCATTTCACATACGCCGGAAGAAGCAGGACGAGAAGTTATTTTAAAATATTTTCCTTATAAATACCTAAGTGCAATCAACACGTCCGCCAAGTTTGAAAAATTCGTGCGATATATTTACAACCCTTATAACTCACCCCCAGGGGTTGATAACACAGGTCCACAAAATAAAATCGATGAAAGGTTCCTTTGACCAGACCAGGTGCATCATATGTTTTTGGGGTCGCTAAAACTGAATCCGAGACCCGTTTTGCCCCATCGCGTCAGGTTTTTCTCCCAACCTCAAAAATAGCTAAAAATGGTAAAACAACATCAACCTTGCAACCAAATCAAACTTCATAACTCCATATCCTCATGATCCAAAAATCCAAATACACAATAATCTATAACATCAGAACCTATAACCTCAAAACCCGTAACCCCAAAACCCCATAATTACAATATCCATAAACGGAGAGACTTCACCTGAGACTTAATCCCCGATGTTTAGAGAGTTGAACCAGATATTTGTTCCATCCCTATAACTTATAAATTTTGTAACCATAAAACTCTATAATTTCAATTCCCAGTAAGGTCGAGATGTTCTTTATTGCAATTACCTACATTCAGGCATACTCAAGAACAACGTGGACGTAGCAGTTTTCTGTTCCCTTTGAGGTGCTTTATTAACGTGAGACCCTTGCCTCTCAACGTTCGGGGTGGTTGATTTACGTGAGTCCCCTCACCTCTCACGATTCTTAAATGAATTTAAAATTTTTGTAAATAGCCATTTTATTGGTCTTCACTCTTAGAGTGATAACGGGTTCGTATGTTTGTGACTGATCTCCGTAGTGCCTTTCTCTTATGTTGGTTTGACGTGTCTCTCTTCAAAGACCAGCAGTAGTCTGCCAAAAATGACTATTTACAAAAAGTTTAAATTCATTGAAGAATCGAGAGGGGTGAGGGGACTCACGTAAATCAACCACCCCGAACAGTGAGAGCAAGGAGACTCGCGTTAATAAAGCACCCCAAAGGGTTGTTCTTGAGTATGCCTGAATGTAGGTAATTGCAATAAAGATCATCTCGACCTTACTGGGTATTGAAATTATAGTTTTATGGTTACAAAATTTATGAGTTATAGGGATGGAAGAAATATCTGGTTCAACTCTCTAAACAACGGGGATTAAGTCTCCAGTGAAGGCTCTCCGTTTATGGATATTGCAATTAGGGAGTTTTGGGGTTACGGGTTTTGAGGTTATAGGATCTGAGGTTATAGGTTATTGTGTATTTAGATTTTTGGATCGTGAGAATATGGAGTTATGAAGTTTGATTAGGTTGCAAGGTTGATGTTGTTGAGTTTTACCATTTTTAGCTATTTTTTGAGGTTGGGAGAAAAACCTGACGTGATGGGGCAAAACGGGTCTCGGATTCAGTTTCAGCGACCCCAAAAATTACCCAATTTTATTTTGTGGACCTGTGTAATTTTTTTCCTTATTTTTCTCATAGAAATTTAGTTATCAAAAGTACGTAAATTGAAAATATCGAAGATTGTTTATACTTTCAACCCCTATATTTCACCCCTAGAGGGTGTCAATTTTTTATAAACTATTTTTTCCTTAATAACCTATGCACAATAAGTACATTTGCAGAGTTTCAGAATTTTGGCCAGAAATTTTGGATTCTAGACAACTGTCCGCCTGTACTATTACGGGGTGTGCTCTTTCGGTTTTACCAAGGATTAATTTAATTCTGTAATGGGAATTAACGTGCACAATTTCTCCTAGCAATTACCCTATTTACTTATTTTGAGAGCTTTCGCACGTTAAATTCTAACTATGCTCGAGTTAAACCCTCGGATATCTCAGCTTTAATTACTCCAGCTCGTTTAAAAAAAAAAGATTTATCGGCTATTCTGCGAGTGCTGGAGACGTTTTAATAGTATGGGTTAGTCGAGTCGTTTTAGATGCAAATAGTGCTAAACGCCTTAATTCTAGGAACTAGCATGGAATTTATTGAAACTTTGGAAATTGTTTCAAAATGGTATAAATAAAAAAATCGTGTAACTTCCAATGTCGGATTTTTCTTTAGAGGTGGTTTCCACCCAGTCTTAACGGGGGCCCAAAAAAATAGATAACTAACTAATATACGATTCAAATGTATTGACCACTCACTTTGACCGCGAATATCTCAAAAACGAAGGAGCGGAAAAAATTGATAAAATAATATGTTCATTACATATGAATTGTACCCATTGAAATTTTAATAATTTAGGTTAAAACGTTATGAAAATTATTTAAATTACACCACAAATTAACGAGATTCTCGTCACATTAAACTTGTGTTGTCATATTATCATAACCACTTATTATTTTTGTGTAAAATTTTGGTATGGCATGAACGAATACTTTTTTATGTGGTTTTTAAAACATTTTTGTGCAAACTCCTCGTTACTTATTCACGAAAAAAAATTAATATCAATTGGTAATTAATTATAGCATTTGTAAGTAAATAGAGAAATAAACTATTCGAATCCAAGATGTGAGGTGCCGTGCAGCGCAGGCTTGCTTGCTTACTGCTTAGACGTTCTGTCGACCTCGCTATCTTATCTGCATCTCTCTCGCATTAATATTATCTATTGGACTTAATAACTCAATTAATACTTGATATAGTATTTACGAACTGAACTGGAACAGCACAGAACTAGAGGATCTTACGGAGTATTGTCAATATATCGCTTCACATTGAATGAGCACATAATTTTACAGATTTATATTCACCACTCCTCGTCTACAGTCCACGTGGACTTGATCCGCCTGTCACATATAAATATAGCTGGGATTAGATGCTTAGCGAATTTGATTTGTCAACACCTACCTTGCTCAAAGTTTTTGCATGCCATAATATATAAAACAAAAGATACTGTTATGAATTACACCCCCTTGGAACTGGAGATGATACGCCTATGCCTACTAATTGTGACTGGAAGCTATCAGAAAGAAATGGACTTTTCTGGAATGTGGTTGGAAGATTCTTGATTGCTTCTAGGTGGATCTAGAGAGTCAAATTCGGAGTATATAAGGCGCGATTACCAGCGCGGAAGGGGAAGTTTTATTAAGAAGGCAGTTTATAAAAGTGAACAAGTTGAAAAGTGAAAAGTGAGGTTAAATATTAAATAAACAAAGTGAATTTGAAGTATTGTATAGTCAGTAAATTGTTAAATAAAGTGTTAGTGGTGTTTATCTCTTGTTGAAATTATTTAGAACCCACGGATTCATACAGGGTGTTTCCTAAAAGGTAAATAAACGCAACAATACGTATGAACTATTTGTATTGTATGATCTGTACCAGGCAGTGCAGTATAGCCACGTAGCGTTATAAATTACTTAATTCTGGTGAATATTTTAACAAATTATTAGTTTTATTACTGTGTTTGAGTGATTTTTTGCAATTAATTGTTTAAAATGGCATTTTGATACAGTGCCTATACAAGAGGAATTTGAATAAAGACACTTTCAAACTCAAAGGGTTATTTTGAATATTTACTCGTGTTTAAAAGGCGAAAATATTGATTCTTTATATAATCAAATTGTGAAAAGGATTTGTGAATTAACCATATTTAGCCGTACTACAATTTATAGGGTTATTAGAGCCGGTGATGTAGTTGATTATTCTATTAAACGCAAAAGACTTGATAACGCGTCCAAAGATGTCATTCGTCGATTTGTGTATGACTTTTACAATGAACAGAAGGTGCCCACATAGTGGAGTAGATCTGGCATTTGAAAAACAAGTGCCTTTTTTCAAAACAAAATTTTTCCCATCTTATAGAGGACGACTTCCTCCACTTCCCTGACACTTCCACCTCCGAAATCTATAGGTGGGGAGGGGAGGGGGGGCTGTTAAACATATGGAAAATCGGTTTTTCTCAGTTTGCGCGCGATCGGGGAGACGGACAAAAAATTGTTTCGGATAAAAAAAGACAGGCCTCCCCGAGGCGCGTAAACTGATTTTTGGATTTTTAAAATCGGCCAATTATGGCCGGAGATATGGCCGTTTGAAAAGATTGAGTTTCAGGGCAGGAAAAGGGATCGGACAGGAGGTATGAGGGGTGTTTAAGAGATAAGGAATGGGATTAGGATGGTAAATTTTTTCATACAACACATACAAAAAATCGTTTTGAAAAAAAATACATTTTTTCTTTTGCCCCCCATTTTTACATTTTCGGCGAAAATTATTTCCTACCTATCCAACATCATAGCTGCTCAGAAAAGGAAGAAACCCCATTTTGATGTTTTAAAATCGCCCTATTAGAACCGGAGATACAGACGTTTTCCCCTTTTGCACGTTCCGCCCTTCCTCTTCTTCCCTAATTGCCCTAGAAAGCTCCCCCGCGGCCTCGATCTCTTCCTATAACCACCCACAAGAGAAAAAAAAATTACCATCCTAACCTCATCGCTTATCTCTTAAACACCCCTCATACCTCGTGTCCGATCCCTTTTCCTACCCTGAAACTCAATCCCATCAAACGGCCATATCTCCGGCCCCAATTGGCCGATTTTATAAAACCAAAAACCAGTTTACGCGCCTCGGGGACACCTTTCTTTTTTATCTGAAATATTTTTTTGGCCGTCTCCCCAGTCGCACGCAAACTGAGAAAAACCGATTTTCCATATGTTTAACTCCCTCTCCCTCCCGCACCACCTAGATCTCGGATGTGAAAGTATCAGGGAAGTGGGAGAAGTCGTCCTCTATAAGATGCAAAAAAATTTTTTTGAAAAAAGGCACTTGTTTTTCACCCCCTTTTTTCTGCCAGATCTACTCCACTAACATTAGAAATGATTAGGAATAAGTTACGCGACTATCCAGATTATAACTAAAAATCATTAGATACTTTGCGAAACGTTTTGCTCGATTGCGGTTTTAGGTACAAAAAATTGGACAAACGAATGGTAGTTATGGAATCAGAATGCATTGTTGAACATCGGCACGAGTACCTGCGTAAAATAAAAGAATACCGAGATGCATATAGACATAATTTATCTTGACGAAACATGGTTTGACACCCATGATGGTTGGGTAGTAATTTAAGTGCTACATGTTCTAGGGGAAAAAGAATTATAATTGTACGTGCCGGAAGTAAAAACGGTTTTATTCCAAATGCGTTGTTGTCTGCTAAAAATATCAAGCAATCCTCTGCCAAATTATTTGAGAAGTGAACAAAGGAACAGCTGTTACGATATATATCCCACCAAATTCTGTAATTGTTATGGACAATGCGTCATACAATTCGCGGCAACACACAAAAATTCCGAACACCAACACAAGAAATGGCGATATTATTGAATTTATGAAAGGCGAAGGCTTGGAAATACTAGAAAAAAACACAAATAAGACTTTATTAGAACTGAATGGAAAGCAAAATTTTAGAAAGAAATACGCTGTAGAGAAAAAAATTTTGAAGCACACGATCATACTATTTCACGTCTGCCTCCATATTACTACGTTTTCAACCTCAAATGGTGTGGGCTGATGTAAAAACAAGACTACGTCAATATAATCAATCCCCACAATTAAGTGAGTCTGTCTTAAAAAATATAAAGATAATAGTAGACGAAATAGGCAAAAGCGATATATGGAGGAAGTGTGTATGTCATGTGATAAAAAAGGAAAATGAAGATTCTATATTACCACCTATCAATCCAATTATTATTAATGTAAATACCTATTCATGTTCTGAAAACTCGGATAGTGACGAATGAAATATTGTTTATTTAAAGTTCATAGACAAAGCTTTTTTGAAATTTGTTGAACGTCGACCTATTTCCGCTACTGAGACCAGTTACCGATGCCAGAAAACGAGTTCCCCCTTTAAAATTTTGCAGAGTCATTCCTTTAGAGAATAGTAGAAATTTTCTACCTGCCTAACATCATAATACTGCAAAGTTTATAGTATCATTGCCTAACATTTAATAAACAAGACAGTCGCTGCTTTACACCCGTTCGGAAGGATTATATACCATCTATGCAACTCCCGCCTAAGATTACATAACTTTGCCGCTAGAAGACAGAACGATAGGTAGGGTCACTAGACAATAGACGTAGCCTTAATATATCATTTATGTGATTTATCAAATGTGATAAACATATTTTTCATTAACCACTTCTATTGAATAAAGGTATTATAGAAATCCCTTTCTTTAACAATTCAAAAATAATTATTTAGTATTTAAAGCATTTTTACACCGCCGCCTGTCTTATAAAGGAGATGCCGCCTTTACTCCGAGTGTTCGTTTTTATGCTGTCCCAATTGAGATCGTAAATTGTTTTTGCTACCCTGTAAGAACAAAACGCTGTTTTTGTTTTCCGTTTGCTGTAGCGAATTTCGTGGAGCAGACCCTTAGTTTTTGCAGTAAATATTAAAAACCATAGCATTTTTGAATAGAGAATGAAAAGTGAGGTACGACAAGCCCCTATTTCCCGTTTAAAAATTTAGGGCTTGCAACAACTGCCACTCGAAGGGGGTTGAATTTAGGGATGAAATTTGTACGTAGTCATTTCAGAATTCAAAATCGACGTGTCTCGGTATTTTTATAAATATGCACAATAATTGAGACACTGCATGTTATTCCATTTGGCTATTCCACACTGTATCTATCAGATCCATTAGTCAGTTTTTTATTCTTTGTCCACCCCCAAATAAAAGGCAGACCATAGAAGTTACGTTATTCCTTTATATACTTTTATACTTTTATACCTTTATACCTTTACACTATTTTAAAGCAATTCCAGTTTCAAAACAATCCATGTTAGTACCTAGAATTATAAGGTAAAACGCTCTCGACTAGGTGTTGGAGTGGCTAATTCATTACATAAATGAATTCATTCCTGACCCAGATTCCAACAACCTGATTTACTTCAAATTAAAAACTGCATCTTATCCCAGCATGTAAACTGAAAGCGTTGGCGTTATTAAAAAGTTGAACGAGATCCTCATCCACCGTCTCATTCTCTAATTTATATTTCCATTTTCTGTGCTTTGTTTAATATCCTGAATAGAACTAGAACGTCCTTAACTCCAACACTTCTCTTTATAATGAAGGAGCACGATCGTTTCGCGTATGAATTTATATCTCTCCTGTAATTTAAGCCTTGTTACAAAACCACGAAGCTATTTAAAAAAGTTCGCATTATCAAAATCATGGTCGTTTGATGGTCATATTGGAACTTTTCCGAAAACCTCATACAATTCTGAAATTATTCGTCCAGTTTCAACGCCGCACAGTGGGGTAAATGGCTCATTTTTTGAGCGAACGACAATTCCCAGGCCTGGAATGGATGAAATAACATAACTTATTTCTTATATGTGTGCCTTGTAAAACATGTCCTAAAATCTTCCGCCATTTTGCAAACTTTGGATTTCAAATGTCTCCGTAAGAGAAACTCCAACGGAGACAAGTCTGGTGATCTAGTCGGTCATTCGCTAGGGCTAAACCTGATGTTTGGTAAATTTCCAGTGTAACGGTCACGTTTGGTAAGAACACTCAGTACCTTAAATTAGATAAAGCGCGCAACTATTCTATTCATTATTTTAAATTATACGCGTTTAAACCTTATCGGCTAGTCATGACAAATGCTAGACCAATAGCTTAGTAGCTTGCGAGACCAGTAGACGATATACGCGCCGACTCTGGGATGAGACGCCGAAAAGATGGCGTAGAGGCGGGTGGCCTGGTAGGGCCGTGAGAATTAAAAGCCGCCATACAGTTGTAAATATCTGTATATAATGGATAATAACTGCGAATAGAATCAGTAAAGTAGTTATTTTAGTTTATATTGTTATGAATTACACCCCCTTGGAATTGGAGATGATACGCCTATGCCGACTAATTGTGACTGGAAGCTATCAGAAAGAAATGGACTTTTCTGGAATGTGGTAAGAGAAGATTACTGATTGCTTCTAGATGGATCTAGAGAGTCAAATTCGGAGTATATAGGGCGCGATTACCAGCGCGGAAGAAAAAGTTTATTAAGAAGGAAGTTTATTTTAGAAGTGACACGTTCGGTAAAAAGTGAGGTTAAATAAAGTGTAAAGGTTATTTTGAATGTTTGAAGTATTGTATAGTCAGTAAATTATTAAATAAAGTGTTAGTTGTGTTTATCTCTTGTTGAAATTATTTTGAACCCACGGATTCATACAGGGTGTTTCCAAAAAGGTGGAAAATACGTAACAATATGTTCTGTGTTATAATGTAACATTGCCCATAATTACAACAAAGCAATGTTTTCATCGAATCAACTGTAAGTACAGCACTCTTATATTATGTATGCCTCTCGTGGTGCTAATGTGGTTGTCTGTCGCCGATTGCGACAATGCAAAATTATTGATGGCTTCAATACCTCATTACACGATTGCTCAGTAATATTTCTTATGGTACCCAGTGTTCGATAAGACTTCTCGCATCTTTTGAGAAGGTTATAGTGCGTGGATAACCTCGTTTTGGTGGCGTAGCTATACCGTCTTGGTATTTTGACATATCCCGTGTGTTTTGGGCGTAAAAACAGTGTTCAACTGCCGAACCAGTTTATATCGAAAATAGTACTTGTCGGGCAATTTTTGTCATTAATTTTTACGTACAGTTAGTAACATTTTCCTTTTGTGTGTCTATATGTAATCCTAGCTGGATTACATATAGAGCTTAATTATGTTATCGTAAAAATTATTTGTTTACAAGGCCCTGGCCAGATCTCGTTTAGTTTAGTTTCATTATTATATTATACGGCTTCTTATTATGTGTACAATTTTTACTTTGTCTTTTGTTATATGTCAGATGGACTTTTAATGGTTTGTTTACATGATTATTCTGACGAAAGTTTTTGGAAAGTTTACTCACAACCCTGATGTCAAATTGCTCTGCTTTATTTGTGTATTTTGTATAAATCATTAAAGTAAGTTAAATTCAATGATTCGTTTTATTTTCCCTTAAGAATTATAAAGTTTCACCAGATACACCCTATAAATCCCGATACAAGTATCATCACCAGTTAACATTTTGCCAGTGAAAGTAAAGTTATTTTTGTTCCAGAGGAGGATATAGCGCTGCTTGGACGAACGGGCTTCCCTTCAGTTCAGCCGTGCGTTAACTATTTATCGGGCGGGATTGATGGTGTCAGAGGATACGAGCCCAGAGCGGACTGGCAGCACAGTAAGTTTGACTTGTATCAATAAAACGCTTTCTGATTTCGGGTGCAACAGGGAGGGTGTCTTTTGTATGTAATATCACTAGTGCTTTGAATTTTATCGGTAAAATGCTTTCGAAAGCGTAGTAGACTCTAGTAATATAAAGATAGGCCAGTAGAATTAGCTCATGGGAAGGCTAATCTTGGATGAAATTCCTTACAGCTAACCACATGGTATATTCGATGTATTCATTGATAAGGAACATACCTGTGAATTTCCTCCCATTTTAGAGTGGGGAACATTTTTTAATTAACGTCTTTTTGTGCAAAAATCACGAAAAATCGAGTTTTTTAAGCTTAGCTCTAAGCCAATTGAAAATAGCCATATTTGATGTTATACGTTTCGTAGGTGATATAAAGACAGTTCATTTGCCACCCGAATAATTTAAATCGGTTAATAATTTTTTTAAATAATCGAAAAGAACTGTCGAAAAAATCGAAAATTTCAATAATTTTTAATTCCGTGAAAAATTTTCTTATATCCTTTGAACTTGGTGAAAACATGTCTTATGTAACTCTGAAGCTACCATAAAATTTTCATCAAAAAATATTTATAACTTTTCGAGAAAATTCATTTGTTTATAAAAAAGGTCTGAAATGTTTAATTCAATCTGACCCAGTTCCCGTCATCAAAAATGACTCATCCGGAGCTCATTTTTTTCGTTGTGACGTCTAGTTTACGAATACATTGTTGGCATAATGATTTTTTAATATTTTCATCAACAAAATGGCGTTTGAAAAAGTACGACTTTTTCGGGCAGAGTTTTTTGCGAATATCTTAATAACAAATTAATGTACTGGCATAAAACTTTCATAATCTGGTAGCTCGTATTTTTACACGAATTTGAAAAAAAAAATTATTGTTGTAAGATGTTTAGAAGCCGAGATAATTTTTTTAGTTGTTAATTACGCCATTTGTTTATTTATTAACATAAACATTTGAAATTTACATACTAACTAGTTGAAGACTTGATTTTTGTAACTCAGTGAACTGTCACGTATAATGTTATGTATTAAGGCACGTAATGTCAATTTTTGACGTTTCTGTTTTGGTGAAAATTTTTGCACGTATTGATACTATTCGTACTGTTTATTACTGTTTTAACTAGTAATTGAAAGTAGTAACGTGGTATCTGTGTGCGAATGTACTTACTGTCTTTTCCGATTTGATCAGTTAAACTTCAATTTTCAAATATACTGATTAACAAAGTGGTGTGCTCGAATTAGGGCTTGTTAAATTCTCGCGATTTTATCCAAATAGCTATGACCTCAAGAATTTCCAGAGGGGAAGGGAACATAAATGATATTTCGATGGAAATTGTGACAGAGTAGATACCGTTTATCAGATTTTAACTCAGACAGTCTAGTCATTTTACTAAGTTAAAAAAATCCTGTTTATCCCTAAAGGAGGCAGAGACTTAAAACATATCGTCCATTTTGTTTATAATATTTCATGCTGCCTCAAGTCAAAACCACATGCACAACTTTGATATATTTATTTGCTTCTATAAATGTATAATAGTCCAGGGATTGAGCATAAAATCTAGGTGAAATAAAATTAATTAATTATCCGTACATTTTGATACTTAGAAAATTTTCCGTATCAACTCCGACAAGATACCACGTGGCCGAACTAAATTTTCACACAAATGCACCGAAATTAAATTTTGCCAACTCTTCACACACATATATGCTGACCGCTCCTATAAGCATGATTTTACTGTAAATAATTGCTTGGTATTTGCACACCGTTTTATTTGCTTACTACTTACTGCTGTTTTTACCGATTTGTTTATTTCTTTGCTTCTTACTTTTGCTATCAATTAAAATGTAGATACCAATGTACCTGACACATTTAAGCTCTGGTTATTCCGTTATTTATTTATTTGGTTTTCTCTTTCATTGTATTATTGAATTTTATATGTTAATAAACTTTGTTATCTACCAACACGTGTTTTTTACTGCTGAATGTGAGTGAAAGTCTAATTTGCCATCAAGGACCCCTGGGCATAACCGTTTCTCCACTGTAGCTATCCCAGCCCTACTGCAACAGGCGCTCGAGATAACCGAAATCACGCTCAGCGTCAAAGTAACGGTTCCACTTGTTTATGGGCGGACGGAAGAAAGGGCGTCACAATATATTGTTTAATAATTTTCTTACTTTTTATTGGGTATTTTGTCACTGAAAAATATTTAAAAATTTTAATGAAAAAACCTCTGCGCCAAACGGATCAGACAGAGGTTGGTTCTTGAATACTTGACGACAGCTTTCATTTTCAGTTTCTAGTTTATTACATTGTTCTAGTTTATATATTTTTAGGTGTGAGACTTTTTGAAACAGTCAAGTATTCAAAAACCAACCTCTGTCTGATCCGTTTGGCGCAGAGGTTTTTTCATTAAAATTTTTAAGTATTTTTCAATGGCAAAATACCCAATAAAAAGTAAGAAAATTTGAATATGCCACAAATAGACAATTACAGACAATATTTAATAATTTATTTGAACATCAATCATGCATACACATTCCCCTTTTGTATATCCGCATAAACCCAGTAAAAGGTACGTACAATACAAATCAAATTTATACAGTGTATAGTATATGGACTAAGGTAAAAGTATTTTTAATCGTATACTATAAACCACAATCATGCTCTTTCATTAGTTTGTTATTAAGTACTTATTCGGCACTCCGCTCCTCGAATAGAAGGCAAAAAAAATGTTTTATTTAAATTGTTTATAACAAATTAAAAAAAAACGTCGAAGTGGCATCATAAATGAAGCAGACACATCGATTTTTTTTTTGTCGGAATTTGAAGTCGCTTGACCGAAATCGTTAACGTGGACACCTGAGGGCGGGACACGAAGACTCATTCAGACTGTAGTGTACAAAAATTGACCATACGACCCTTAATACATATTATACGTGACAGTTCGCTGAATTACAAAAATTAAGTATTCAACTAGTTACTATGTAAATTTCAAATGTTTATGTTAATAAATAAACAAATGGCGTAATTAACAACTAAAAAAATTATCTTGGCTTCTAAACATCTTACAACAATAATTTTTTTTTAAATTCGTGTAAAAATACGAGCTACCAGAATATGAAAGTTTTATGCCAGTACATTAATTTGTTATTAAGATATTCGCAAAAAACTCTGCCCGAAAAAGTCGTACTTTTTCAAACGCCATTTTGTTGATGAAAATATTAAAAAATCATTATGCCAACAATGTATTCGTAAACTAGACGTCACAATGAAAAAAATGAGCTCCGAATGAGTCATTTTTGATGACGGGAACTGGGTCAGATTGAATTAAACATTTCAGACCTTTTTTTTAAACAAATGAATTTTCTCGAAAAGTTATAAATATATTTTGATGAAAATTTTATGGTAGCTTCAGGGTTACATAAGACATGTTTTCACCAAGTTCTAAGGATATAAGAAAATTTTTCACGGAATTAAAAATTACTGAAATTTTCGATTTTTTCGACAGTTCTTTTCGATTATTTAAAAAAATTATTAACCGATTTAAATTATTCGGGTGACAAATGAACTGTCTTTATATCACCTACGAAACGTATAACATCAAATATGGCTATTGTCAATTGGCTTAGAGCTATGCTTAAAAAACTCGATTTTTCGTGATTTTTGCTCAAAAAGACGTTGATTAAAAAATGTTCCCCCACTCTAAAATGGGAGGAAATTCACAGGTATGTTCCTTATCAATGAATACATCGAATATACCATGTGGTTACCTGTAAGGAATTTCATCCAGCGGTTTTTCTAATTCTACTGGCCTAAGAGTGCAAATTGGTATTTATTATCGGATTAACTCCAGAGTGCTTTAATATGAATTTACTTTTAATAAACTGTCAATTCACACAATTTATATTACTCTTCGGCAACTTAGCTTGAGAAAAAATTGTATCAATTGAATTTAAAAGTACAAGTGGCATTTGGGGAGAATATTTCTCAAATAAATTAATTAAATACATAAAACATATCTTCAATATTCAATTTTCGCTTTCAAATGCTTCATTAACATTTTTATGGGTTTACTACCTTTTTGTTTCAATTCCATCATTTACGTCACATAAAGATGTATTTTCAAAGCGACTCATCCAGTAAAAACGAAACAGGTATAAATATTTTTAAAATGCAGCTACAGAACCTTAAAAGTCCACAGTATTCGCCATGTTTTAAATGTAATGTAGTGACTGACTACCAAGAAAACATAATAAAAAGATAAAGTCATAGGTATTGTACTATATTAGACCGACCGAAGTCGTTGAGAAGATTACTGCAAAGAGTTCCCGCACTCGCTTCGATCAATCGTATCACATATATTTTATATCCATGCTATTATGTATCAATTCTAGTAGTGAAGTCTAGCGCTGAACTCTAGATACTACATAATCCAGACAGCTGTGAATGATGCAATGATTAAAAGTTTATTAGAAATATTTGCAGGAGTAGTATTTCCGTCTAAAACCTCTATAATTTCTTTATTTGCATATAGCTTGTGACTGCAGATTGGAGCTGTTAGCTCTCATCAGTGCAAGACAGGTATGCAATGGCTGACATCCGTAAAGTGTTTGCTGCTGCATGGGGCTTTCCATTCCATAGATACTTATTATACCATGGTGTGAACTGTGTTGCTCCCGAGTGGGATGCTTCGGTGTCCGCCTGCAATAGGATGGTGACGTTATGGTTTATGAACTTGCTCTGGCGTGAGCTGACTAGTTTATTGGATGAGATTATTGGAAGAATGATAATGTTTGTTTATTATTTTACTGTGGTTTGGTACATACTCAGGGGTGATAATGTTAGTGGTGGTTAGTGTGCATACATTTGGTTTTGTTTTATTGTGGCATCTTTTAACAATGTATTGTAGTGGTAAAGGATGGCTCTTTTAAACGGATTTATTTTAGCATTGCGATGTTGTAATAATTTTTTTTTGTTCTGTTTTATGTGTTTGTGTTTTATGTATTTTTTTGGTTTTTGTTTTGATGTTTTGGGTGTTTTTTTTGTTTTTTGTGTTTTATGTTATTATTATTTTGTGTATTTTTGATTTTTTCTAAAAACAAGTTAGTATTAGGTGGGGTTTGGAAAGAGGAGGTAATTGAGGGAAGGGTGTTTGGGGGCGTGAAGAAATTTGGGAATTAATAGCTCCTGCAGTGTGGGGTTATTATACCATGGTCGACACAAGCTCTCAGAGTCTATACGTTCATAGTCTAAGAAACCACGACATATAACAGGCGCCATCTAGCGGCCGATGTCTTATTAATAATATATTTACCTATTTATCGTCACATAGTATATCGTATTTTACGCGTCAAACCATTTGATTTGATACCCATAACAAGGATGTGTGAAGAAAAAGTTAATCCGCCATATCGGGAAGTCCGCCATATTGGATTTAAGACGATATTAGATATTATTTTTATATATTAGTGCAAAATTTCAAAGTTCTAGCTTAATTAGAACCAGCCGAAATTTTGATTGAAAGATTTGTAGCTGACAGACAAACAAAGCAAGTTTAAAAAAAAAGCTTTTAAAATGGTATTTCGTTGGCTTCCATGTTAACGAGTGAAACAACAGCTTTAACGTATTTCTCTTGACGTGTTTCTGTAAAATATTTAACTTACGAGATATTCGAAAAAAGTAAAATGATTCTTGAAAATGCCTGACTGTGAAAACCCCAACTACTCGCAGGAAAATGTCTTCATCTATTTATTATAAGGTTCCAAGCACAGTTTGGCGCGTCTTTGGCCATATTCTGTCCCAACACTTCTCTTTATTTTGTGTTTACGATGCAGATTCCTGCCGCTCGTTTACACAGAAATGTTTGACAACGGTCCTGCTATACAAAACGCAGGAGCCCGAAATGCAATAAAACCACTTTGCTGATATGTTTTATTGTATACCAGAAAACCGGTGAAATAGGGTCTGAGAATACAAATTTATTCAGAAACTGTAGTCGCAACCCTTGGAGCTGAATTGTATTGTAATATCGTTAAGTTTAGAACAGCTGTAGATGTGCAAGATAAAGAAAACCCAACTTAATCAAGAAGCTAATGAAAAAGCTCTGTATGTCTTTAATGAAGTCCTACTTATAGGACGTCAATAAAGATGAAAAGGTACCTAAACAGGAAAAATTAAATACTCGTATTATATTTAATTCGGGCAAAATATAATGTATCGGTATAAGTTGTAATATAGCTCATACAAGTTAAACGTGGCCTATGATAGCTTAAGAATGTAATTACAAACTAATTGTCACCGTGGCAACTAAAATGATATACCAATAAGGTTAAATAAATTATTACACAAATGACAGAGCTGCACACACTCGTTCTAGGAAGACATAAACTAACAATATACTCACGGTAATCCATCAAAAAGTAACATGTTAATTGGAAAAACAACAAATACAGGCTGTACACTTTTAAAACATAAACACATCACAGACAGTAGACAACCCCCCAAATCCAAAGTCTGAAGAAGAGTTACACATTTGAAGAAACGCATTTCATCCATTACCCACCGACAGTGCCAACGAACCCAGTACACGATAGACAGTATGACCAAGTGTGCTTGCCAGTAACAAGCTTCAGCCGGCCAAGCTATCGTTCCGGTAACATTACAATTCGTAGCACTTACCCAACATTTTAGAGAGTATTCCATACTTAAACAAGTAAACTTAACTTAATTTTTAAACCTTATACATTAAAAATTAAATGAAATAGGCAAATATACATCAATAAACTTTTTAATCGCAATAATCATTCTTGCATCATTCACAGGCGTACGTACTCCCTGGGATATCATTTTTTAATTTTGATTTCATATTCGTAAACAGTAACCCCAAATACATAGATACGTTTAAAAATAAATCAACAACACTTTTTAAAATATTAAATTTTGGATTTAGGGACAGTTTCCAATCCCTGAGGGTAAGATCAAGAGAAGTGTCAGGACCATATAAAAACTGAAGATGATACGTTTCACTATAAAAGCCATCCATACAAAATCATCATTACAAATGGAATTAAATGTACGTTTTAATGAGGTTACACTTCTAATTCAAACACTGACAGACTATCGAGTGTCGATATAGATGCTAAAAAATATACAATATATCATTTTAAGCATATCCGGGTCATTCACAAGAACGAAAGAGGTCGAAAAGGGCCGTGAATGTCCCAATAGAGCTTAAAAGGTTATATATCTCTATAACATCGAATGTTCAATCTCAGTTCTCGACTCCCCTATACGTAAAGCCTTGTTGATATTTGGAAACGTTCCTCAATAAATATCCTGGGAGACGTATAGATAGAATTGAATTTTCCTCGCCTGCAAGGCAAAATACAAAATGTTATGCATAAAGGACCAAAGACAAGTCAAATCCTTGCATATAAATTATGTTTACAGGGATGCAGAATTTGTCGATATCCTGCGCCTTGGTGTGCCTCATCGTCCTGGGCACCGCTGCCCTCGTAGGAGCCTTTGGCGTTTTCCAGCATCAAATCAGCGCCGTGTTGGTCACCGGGGTTATGTACTTATTAGCAGGTATGTATTTCTACTAGTCATAAAAACAATTTTAAAAACATTGAATCTTCAACAAAAACTGTTAAATAAAATTTTACTGTCGCCCGGTTAATGAGACCTCATTTTGAATATCAATGTAGAGATCGGTATAGTTATTTTGTACCTACAGTCGCGTCATTTTAGCATCTTACCTCTAAAAAAAGGTACAGGGTGAATTACCTTCATTTTTGTTGCAAAGAGTACAGAATGGCATTTGGAAAAAACAGTACCTTTTATTTTTTGGCGGAAATGTTTGGTTTAATTTTTTGTCCAATGATTGTCCAATATTAATGGCCAATTTAATTAAATAAATTGAAAAATTTGTTATCATATACGGTACCTATGCCATAGAATTAGACGAAAATGGTTTCTCGGGGTCTTTTGGGGTCGCTGATGACGAATTTGAAGTCCAATTTGAGAAATTCAAAATGGCGGACCGGAAATCGGGCCATTTTACAAAAAACATGGGAATGGATATCTTGGCCTTGAAAATCTATGCTCGGGGGCTTTCGAGGTCGCTGATTACGAATCCGAGGTCCAATTTGGTAAACTCAAAATGGCGGACCGGAAGTAGGTCAATTTCTCAGAAGAAACTCGTATCTTTTTCGTTTTTGGGCTGAAAATGAGTACTCTTTTGTTTTTCTGAGGTCGCTAATCGCGAATCAGAGGTCCAATTTAAGAAATTCAAAATGGCGGACCGGAATAACAGTCCATTTCTCCGGAAAGCCCGTATTCTTTTCTTTTTTGGGCTGAAAGTGGTAACTCGGGGGGGGGGTTCCGTTATCGCTAATAACGAATCTGATGTCCAATTAGAAAGAATTCAAAATGGCGGACCGGAAATACTCGTAATTTGCATACTTTCAGTCCAAAAAAGTATAAAATACGAAATTGACTGTTCTTCCTATCCGCTATTTTGAATTTGGTAAATTTGACCTCCGATTCGTGATCGGCAACCTCAAAAGCCCCCGAGTACTCATTCTCACCCCAAAAACGAACAAAATACGAGTTTTTCCTGATAAATCGGCGCTACTTCCGATCCGCCATTTTGAATTTACCAAATTAGACCTCGGATTCGTAATCAGTGACCTCCAAAACACAGATTTTCAAGGCCAAGATATCGATTCTCGTTTCTTATGAAAAATGGCCTGATTTCAGGTCCGCCATTTTGGATTTTCCAAATCGAGATTCAGATTCATGATCAGCGACCCCGAAAACCTCCGAGTAACCATTTTCGTGTAATTCTATGGAATGCTCTGTATGATAACAAATTTTTCAATTAATTTAATTAAAATGGCCATTAATATTGGCCAATTATTGGAAAAAAAATGAAACCAAACATTTCCGCCAAAAAATAAAAGGTACGGTTTTTTCTTAATGCCTTTCTGAACCCTTAGCAAAAAAAAATAGGTCAATTGACCCTGTACCTTTTTTTCTAGAGGCTTTCAGATTTTTCATGCTAAAATGACGAGAGTACTAGCATATTTTGTGAATTACGACGTTTATAGTGGACTGCGTATATTTAATGGACCTAAAAACCTGAAAGCTTTGCCGCTTACTTATATATTGGGGGGGGGGTATACTCTATTTTTGTAAAAAATGTTAAATCATAAATATAATGTATTACTTAATACATAGAACAACGTTGTTCTCATGTAAAGTATGTTGTGATTAAAATAAGAAACAAACGGAAACACACCCGAGAATTATAATTTCAAATTATTTTGATATAGTTACCCGACTCCCTCCTACCGAAGATATTTTAGGATGTAACGGTTTACAGCAGGTATGTAAACCCTACGCATGACAGAGTCGAACTTAATATTGTCAGTGTATTGTCACTTAGTACTTTAGATTTATTTTAAACACCAGGTACATCATTTGTTAGTAATGGATATGATTTGTTACATTAGATTGTTGAACGTATTTTCTGTAGACGTTCACTTTGGAATTCCGAAAGTCATAGTCAGCGAAAACATAGTAAGGTTCACCGAGTTTACTATGTAACTAGGGCCAGAAATGCTGAATCGCGAAAAGAGTAATGATGCCAGGGAAGAATAAAAAAAAGCCTGTGAGCCAATCGGCTTTTGGTTTTGGTGGAAGTGCGGGTGCTGCGTGGCCCAACTTCTCCCCTGGAGGCTGGCCCGATTGGCGATTATTAAAAAAAAAAAAGAAATATTTTTAATTATAATAATTTAATAATTATTAATTAATTAATAATTAAAGGCTGTAGAGAATTTTGAATGGTAATTTTTTTTCAGCCCCACTGTGGAACGGACGGACGAACCGACAGACAGACGAACGATCATTTTGAAATTAGTTCAGAATTCGATCACCAACACAGTGATATGAATCTTTTTTCTCTATGGGCAATATTACCGGTTTTAGAAAGGTGCTGATCGAACGCAATATACTCTTCGTTTTGTATTTGTGAAGAGCATAATAATGGGAAACTGCTATATCGATATATGACCATCGTATAAAAAATAATGCATAATGCTACGCCCAACTGCTAAATATTTAAACACAAACAGATACATTTAATTTCTAAATAGTTGCACGCAATCTTACAGTTACATATGTACACAAGTTAAAGATAATGATACAATATCGATATTACTGAAGTTGACAAATGCTGAATGAAATTCCCAAATAATTATATACTTCAGTTACCTGACAAGTCTATCAATAACTAAAGGCTACTATAATTGCAGTAAATTATCTACATGAAATAAATCAAATAAATGATTACCCCAGTAGACCAGTGCAACTGAACGGTCTCTCACGTAATCACTTGCAATTAATCTCCTGGTATAGTTCACTACATATATTTACGGCACAAAAAAAGCTTTAAAAACCGGCCATAAGTTACTGTCTCCCTTAGCATAAGGGATATCCTACAGAGCCGCACTTAAAATTTTTGTGCACAATAACAGTAGAAATTTAGAAGTATTGTCTTTGGCCAATTAATACTTATTTGGTACAGTGGTAAAGTCAAAAAATTTACTCTATTTTGCTTGTGTCAAGATTGATACACTGACAATATTAAGTTGAACTCTGTTGCAGGTACGGTTTACATACCTGCTGTAAACCGTTACATCCTAAAACAATCTCGGTAGGAGGGAGTCGGGTAACTATATCAAAATAATTTGAAATTATAATTCAAACAGGTGCGCTTTCGTTAATTTCTTATTTTAATCATGCCCAGAACATATTTTACGTGAGAACAATGTTGTTCTATGTATTAAGTAAGTAACGTATTGTTATGAATTACACCCACTTGGAACTGGAGATGATACGCCTATGCCTACTAATAGTGACTGGAAAGACTCTAGAAAGAGCCATGGACTTTTCTAGACTGTGGTTGGAGAAGATTCTGGTTAAATCTAGAGAGTCAATTTCTGAGTATATAAGGCGCGATTACCAGCGCGGAAGAGAAGTTTTATTAAGAAGGCAGTTTGTAAAAGTGAACAAGTTTAAAAGTGAGGTTAAATATTAAGTAAACAAGTATTGTACAGTCAGTAAATTGTTAAATAAAGTGTTAGTGGTGTTTATCTCTTGTTGAAATTATTTAGAACCCACGGATTCATACAGGGTGTTTCCTAAAAGGGTGAATAAACGCAACACTGGTGTCAGACGCGGAATTTTGGCAAGAGGATTTTTCGGGAGTGTTGAGAAGACTGGGACAGTATTCTCGAAGTTAGTGCTAACACAGGAAGGACTAATTTACTGGACATTGTTCGAGGACTATTTTCTAACAGAAAAATAGTGTTAAGTGCATTTTTGAGACATTTTTTGAACATTTTGTTGGACATTAGTGGTTAAGTGACAGACTCTAGATAAGACTTTTTTGTGCCGTTTTGAGGTTTTTCTGGACAATTTCATTACCGATATCGACGTGATTATTAAATTTTGTTGATAATCATATGCCGATAACAACCAGAAGCATGGCATCCGAAAAACAAATGCAGGACTTTATGGCACAAATGCAAAATATGATGATAGACCAAGAACAAAAACGCCAAGAATTAAGAAAAATTCTTGAGGACCAAGAACGAAGACGTCAAAAGGAAAAACAAGAGCAAGAGAAACGACATCAAGACGAAGAGAAACGACGTCAGGAAGAATTGAGAAAAATCATGCAAGACTTGGACATTAAACAACAAGAAGAAAGAGACGAACTAAGGAAAATTATAGAAGGCCAACAGAGTGCTATATTTGCCGTCACTGAAGAACTCAAAAATAAGGTAGCGAAAGAAGTCAGTGGAGTCAAACTAGAAGTAAATGAAGTCAAAGAGAAAATGCACCAGGTAGAAGGAGAAATAGACCAACTTAAACAACAGTTGAGGGATAGAGGAAACCAGTAAGTGGTATCATCAAGCCAGCGATTAAAAATTCCCTCCTTTGATGGTCAAAATTCCTGGATGACTTACAAGATACAGTTTGAGGCAGCAGCGAGTGCAAACAACTGGAATGACGAAGAGAAGGCTAAGGCATTAATCGTAGCTTTAAGAGGCCAAGCATTGGAATTGCTCCAGACAATTCCGGTAGACCAACAACGGAATTTTAGAGTTTTAGAAGCTGCCTTAGATCTACGATATGGCGATCAACACCTTGCTCAAGTATACCAGACCCAGCTGAAATTGCACGTTCAGAAAGCTGGAGAGAGTTTGCAAGAATTTGAAGCTGCGGTGGAAAGACTGGCACATTTAGCATATCCTAATGCGCCAAGAGAATTTAAAGAGCAATTGACAGTGGGCGCATTCCTAGACGGAATAAGGGACGAGGAGATCAGGCAAGCCCTCAGGCTATCCCGACATAACAGTAGTAGTGAAGCCTTGGTGCATGCACTAGAAATAGAAGCCGTCTATAGGAATACTCCAAAGTCAAGAGTGCGGAATATGACACTCGAAGAATCGCAGTCAGAAAAGGAGAACCAGAACCCTATGTTGGCCGATATACATAAAATGTTCTGTCAATTACTGGCTAAATTCAATCCTCTGAAAAGACAGGAATCCCAACAAAATAGAGAAAAAAGAAACGGGGGTATTAAATGTTACAACTGCGGCAGAGCAGGGCATATCAAGCGAGACTGTCGATATCGGAACTCAAGGAAAGTGAATGTTAGAAAGATGGAAGAGACACAGAATAAACAAAGTAGTGGAAGGCCAAGTGGACGGCGTATGAAATGTTACAGGTGCGGAGAACTAGGACATATCCAGCTTGAATGTCCACGGAGAAGCTTGGAGAGAGTGAAGGCCGGAGAAGCTGTGAGAGACAGGGAACATGGTAGCCCGAGAGAAGTAACGATTTCCCAGCTTCGAAGCATTCTGAGAAGTCCACTACTACCAGGACGTGGAAGTAAAGTGAAACCCCAGAAAATTGCAGATATTTCATCCGGAAGAAGGTGCAAGGGCGATTGCAAGTACTACCAGGAGAAACTGCAGGTCACGGGAGCAGTCAACACTGTCAAGGTGAAGAAAATACGAGAACGATTTTATTGGATAAGAAGTCGTCAGGATGTGGAGGCTTGGTGTCGCAAATGCAAGATTTGTGCAGCCAGTAAGGGACCACAGACTGGAAGTAAGGGTGAAAAGAAGCAGTGCTACGCCGGAGCTCCTTTCAAGAGGTTGACTAACGATATAGCGGAACCATCACCAGCCAGTGACAAAATGAAGGCTCGATATGACCGTAAGGGTAGTGCAGAAGGGTTCAAGGCAGGAGACCTGGTTTGGCTGTACAACTCACAGCGGAAGAAAGGAAGGTCACCGAAACTTCAACCGCCTTGGGATGAACCGTACACTGTTATTACCCGAATTAATGACGTCGTCTATCGGATTCAACGAAGCAAAAAGTCCAAGATGAAGATCGTGCATTTGGACAGACTGGCGAAATACATCGATGATTCTGAGTTGCCTGATCGGAACGATCAGGCTTAAGGAGGGGGCAGTGTTATGAATTACACCCCCTTGGAACTGGAGATGATACGCCTATGCCTACTAATAGTGACTGGAAGTCTGGAAAGACTCTAGAAAGAGCCATGGACTTTTCTAGATTGTGGTTGGGGAAGATTCTGGTTAAATCTAGAGAGTCAATTTCGGAGTATATAAGGCGCGATTACCAGCGCGGAAGAGAAGTTTTATTAAGAAGGCAGTTTATAAGAGTGAACAAGTTGAAAAGTGAAAAGTGAGGTTAAATATTAAGTAAGCAAGTATTGTACAGTCAGTAAATTGTTAAATAAAGTTTTAGTGGTGTTTATCTCTTGTTGAAATTATTTAGAACCCACGGATTCATACAGGGTGTTTCCTAAAAGGTGGAATAAACGTAACAGTATTTATAACACAGGTCTACAAAAAAAAATCTGTCTTTGCAATCAATCATTTCCTAAGTATTTTGATGTGCTGAAACCAAATTTGGCAAAACAAATTTTTTTCCGCGTCAATTTTTCTCTTCACCCCCGTAAACTTTTATAAAGGGGATTCTTTGAACAAATGTATTTAATTATTTTTTATGACCTTTGTATGGGTTTTTTGGGTCGCTGGTCACGAATCTGAAGTCAAGAACAAATTTCCACTTAATGGCAGCTGTCAACAAACTGTCAAATTCCACCAAGACGTGAAAAGTAGATATTAAATGTATATTATTATACTCTTCGCAAATACAAAATGAAGAGTATATTGCATTCGATCGGCACATTTCTAACACCCGTAATATTACTCGTAGAGAAAAAATTTCATATCACTGTGTTGGTGACCGAATTCTGAACAACTGTCAAAATGTCTGTTCGTCCGTCACGTTTCTTGTAAACACAATAACTTAAGAACAAAAAGTCCAATTGTATTAAAATTTGGACAGTAAGTTTCCTTGCGTAAACTTGGCTTGCAAATGTACCAATCAGAGAAAAGAACACACGTTTCCTATCTTTACAAGCACTGCATTTTAAACTGAGATAAACTATAGGATACAGATCTAGTATAAAAAGGTTTTAAAAAATCTTCAAAAACTAATAAATTTGTCTTTTATATGTACAAAAAAGTTCCCCAAAAGTTGAAAAAAAAATGCGGAGATAGCTATCTCATGCCTGTCCCGCAACGCCCTTTATACGTCGCGCCTGTTATCAATACAATGAAATGTAATAAATTAGTCAGACGCTGCGGGCGCTGTTTGAAAGCTTCAAAATGATAAACAGTCTATTTCCATTACAGCAGTCTCCGAGCACACAGAATAATTAAATACCGCTCCCGTGGCCCCTTACCTTGTCTTTTGAATTATATTTTAACTGGGGCTGCTTGTTAACAAACTCGCAGGACAAAGTAATTATGCAAATCCGCAAATTAACAAAGTGTTCCACAGCTTAAAAATCTTTCGACACGTCCCAGCTTCCCGTCGATGTTTTAATTTGACTTTGAAGGAATAATTGATGGGTAAAAGTTTTGAAGGAAAAACAACATTGCGTGCTGTACGCTTCCCGAGAAAACGTGATCGGAATGTATTTATAAAGAAGCATAATATTGGATATAATAAGCTTCTCTTAAATTGTAACAACATTGACCATCAGCGAGCAATTTTACAATTATAGGCCCGTCACCACGGACTAGTGCATTCAATACAAATTTTTTCTAGCCTAACGAGACTGTCACGCCCCCGTTTTCGAGGATGCTGAAAACTATGGCGGTGGTTAAATCTCTCTCCGAGGTCACCCCACCCCCCAAACGGCCAAAAACTGCCCCCGAAAGGGGTAAACCGCGCATCCGCCGCTTCCTACCAGCCAAACATGTGTTACCCCCGTTTTCGAGGAAGCTAAGCACGATGGTGGTGTCGATACCCCTCCTCGACCCCCGCCAAATCCTCAAACAACCAGAAACCACCCCTCGAAAGGGGTGAAACGTAGATATAAGGCATCTGTTCTCGGCTAAACTCGTGTTACCCCCGTTTTCGAGGATGCTGACCATGATGGTGATGTCGAGACGCCTCCTCGACCCCCGCCTACTCCCCAAACGGCCAAGAACCATCCTCGAAAGGGGTGAAACGTGGATAGGCCGTCTTTTCTCTACCTTAGCATCTACGCGTCGACACTTGTACTGTAGATGGCCCACGTGCAAGATCCCTTCTCGACTAGCATAAAAAACAAGAATTCAGTTACTGTTAATACCTACACGACTGATCTCGTAGAGAAGATCCAACATCACAATCGAACACAGTATCCACGAAAACGAGGGGTAACACAAGTTTGGCTGGTAGGAGATGGCCTATCCGCGGTTTACCCCTTCTCGGGGGGTGGTTTTTCTCTGTCCAGGGATTGGCGGGGGTCGAAAAGGGGTCTCGACAATACCATCGTGATCAGCATTCGCGAAAACGAGGGGTTTTCGTGGGTATAGCCGAGAGAAGACGGCCTATCCGCGTTTCATCCCTTTGGTGGGGGTTGTTGGCGGTTTGGGAGGTTGGCGGGGGTCGAGGAGGTGTCTCGACATCACCATCATGCTCAGCATTCTCGAAAACGGGGGTAAGACAGGTTTGGATGGTAGGAGACAGCGGATACGCGGTTTACCCCTTTCGGGGGTAGTTTTTGGCCGTTTGGGGGGGTGGGGTGGCCTCGGAGAGAGACAGGTGGGGACATGGTCCCGTTAGGGACTTGTGTTTTTCGAGGTTCAATCCGACTTACAGATTGCACTAGAATTCTATACTGAAAAGTTGGACAAATATCGAGAAAGTTTTTAATCTTTGAGACAATGTTGGAAGAGGCAAAAAAAAATAATAAATCCTGTTTTCGCACCCTATATCGCCCCCGGAACATTGTTAAATTAACAAAAAACTTAACTTTGCAATAACTTTTTGAAAAAAATTATGCAAACCTTGGAGAACGTTTTAATAATGTTTAGACATAGGTATTCCATCAAGTTTGCACCCTGCTACGATAACCAGAATATTCCAATAATTGTTTTTAACTTTACTATGATATATTGAAATACTATGAAAACAAATGCAACCTCCGAAAACATCAGGAAGTAAGTATTTTATCTCGCTTTCCCTCCGACCCATTCTGCAATTTTATTAAAATTTTATTCGCATCAAAAAAATCCGGAGTGTTGCCAATTTACTGATATTTAAATACATCGATATATATCTTCAGATCAATTTGCAACCCATTTATTAATACGGAACATGATTTAAATAAATGAAATTAACAAGACAATACCAAAATTATTTTATATGAATAAAACTACTTCTTAAAAATTTCATGCGAAAAATTCAATTCTAATCAAAGCTTATAGTACAGGCAATGACGGCAAAATGTTGTAAAAACCTCGCAAAAATTAATAAAAGAATCATCTCTGGGATTTAAGTAGTTAATAACCTGTAGAATGGAATGATGCATTATTTGTACTTCCAAGTTCCGGGAAAATTAAAGAAAATTTGGAAAAACTTTTTGATTTTCGGTTTTTTTGCTCTAATGAAAATACAGAAAACAGTTTTCAACAAAATGTGTAGCTCGTCTCTTTCTCTACAAAATAGGTGTTTACAAATGTTTGTCTTACTTAAGCCGTTTAGGAGATAAATCCAGTTTTCCACTTATAGTTTTGAGCCGCTCCGAAATGCGCGGAAAATTAGAATTCTCTGGGAGTTTCGTACGACCAGACATATGGATCGATAATTATTACTATTCAGAGCCGCTAAAAAAAATGAAAACAACGTAAAATGTAGAGAAAAGTTTCTTTTTATCATAGAGAAAACTAAATAAAACAGAAAACTAAATAAAACACACTATGTTTTCTCCCACTATGTGGTAGAAAACATAGTAGTGTGTTTTATTTAGTTATTTGTGTTAAAATGTACGGTTTGTATGTTGGGTTCACATATTTTCCATAAGACTACATGTATAGTGGTTACGAAGTCAATTGAAACTGGTCAGTGCTAAAGCACAGGACCGTGCGCACTTAACTTGATATTTTGTCCTATGTATTTAACAACGGTATCGAGAATCGAATAGTTGTTGAAACAGTGCAGGCGAGTCCAAGACTGGCAATGTAATCAGCCTGAATGAACCATCTAGGACTGCACTGGTTTAAAGACAATAAAACGGACAGGTCCACTAGCAAAAAAAACCTTGTAAATCGTTTCTCAAAAGTCAACGTGGATTTGTGAGATGTGTTGTCATTGGCCTGCGTTTGAGGACGGGTGGCGACGATTGGCTGGCACCCGGGTATTCCTCAGTCCGATTTGTCAGTCGGTGTTTGAGTTATATCAATCATTGGTCAACGTGGACTCGATATTTCTCCAGTGCAGTGTGAAAAATGGTTTTCAGAACAGCTTTATACCAAATATTCCGCCTAATTCGGTAACTGTATTAGATAATGCTTCCTATCACTCGCGAATATTAAATATCCAACACTACCCCCCATTGCGCCGATTATAATTCAACCGGATAATGATCCCTCTTCAGAAAGTGAAGATTCGGACGCGTCAACTTTTAGCATTTAACTTTTTAATATATATTTTCAGAACACAATATTTAGCTATTATATTAGGTATGAAGTTTACTTTTTTACTGTTATATTTCTTGGAATATATTTTATTTAGTTGACAAGAAATTTTAATTTAAGTTACTTTATTCTAGAGACATATTTTAATTTTGTTTTTATTTGTGTTTTATCTATACAAGTATTTATTTTTGTTGTACTAATTCTTTGCTTTGGTTAAGAAACTTACATTTTTATTTTTATTTTAGAAGAAACTTAAATTTCATTTTTACTATTTAACATCCTTGCCCCTCGCCAATCTAACCTGTCCCATTCCCTCATCCCGGCAAGGATATGTTCATACCTTCTCGTTGTTCCTTGCTGATAATAACATATTTCAATGTAGAATGGGATACCTTTAAAACTAAACCCAATAAATTTAAATATTTAGACTTTATATCTAAAACTGATATAATACTTCAAAAATATGTTATTGGATAAATGAACAAAAATAACCTATCTAATAAACAAAAGATAATAAAAATTAATACAATTTTCAAAAAATTATAACATTTTCTTATGACAAGCATTTCTATTTACCTCCGCCCATGTACAATAAAGAGTTGCCGATTGTTTTTGCCGGCTTTTAGTTGTTATACGATTTCAATTGTGCTCGTATAGACTTTAAAAGTATTTTAAAATTTTTAACTTTATGAGTTTCCTAAAGACTTTAGATTTTTTACAGAAAATTGAGTCATATAAAAATCTATTAAAAAACTTTATTTCAGATTTTTTTCATTATTTTCGTCTAACACCTCAACCTCCTTAACAATGTTCCGGGGAGCAAAAGAGGGTGCAAGAACAGTATTTATTATTTTTTACCTCCTCCCAGGGGCCATCCATTAATTACGTCACACTTTGAAGGAGGGTCTATATAGTGTAACAGGGCGTGGCAACAGGGAAGGAGGGGGTCAAACTTTTGTGACATCACATTATTTACATCTACGTATTCGTTGTTTTAATTGAATGAAATTCAAAAAATCAGAAAATTCTACCTCAAAATTTAATGCTGTAAAACATGTGACATCACAACGGTGGGGGGGAGTGACTCCAATGTGACAACCTTTGACATAGGGAAGGGAGCGGTAGAAAAACCATGATATTTGCGGGACGTAATTAATGGATGGCCCCCAATATTGTCTCAAAGATAAAAAACTTTCGCAATTTGACTGGCCTATAATAATATTAACCAATTTTGCATAAATTCGGATATCTTTTCCTTTATTTTGAACAAATGGGGATGGGAGTGAAACAAAAAAAAACTTGGTCTTTATGTCACCGTAATGCATAATTTTGAAAACGTTCGGAAAAAACCGTTTTTGAATACTATTTTGCAAATTCTTACAAAATTTCAAGATCTTTTAGCTCGCATAATTCGAGGCGTTATTTTGAATTCGAGCTTGAAACCTAAAAACCGCAGCAGTTATTTTTTCTACTTGAATTTTATATTATTGCTAAAAGTAGTGTTGATTTAACAAAAATATTTATTTTTCAGCATCTTTCGCCCTATTCACCCTGACTATCATCCATTTCAAGAGGCTCCACAACAAACCCCACGACGCTGACGGGTCGGTGGACGGCGTCATCAGCCCGACGGGAAGCAAGGGCATCAAGGACCTCCTATCCGCCAGGGTGTTCACCACCTCCTGGTCGCTGGACTTGGGGTGGGGCGGTGTCATGTTGTGTGTCATGACGTCCGTGCTATGGATACTTTTGTCGAAAATAATGAGGTTCAACCCCATCTCCAGTATGATTAACTACTGACGTTCGCACATGTATTTATTAAGTTATGTCTAGGCAACACCGAAGTTATGTCCCCAAATACGTCAGAGCTCAGTTAATTAGTAAAGTTATCTGCTACCATACGTTGTGGATTAATCATAAGCATAATGGTTAGATATACTTTATATTTTCTGTGGAGGATAATCGATCGGGTTTCCAGCGGCCGCTGCACAATGGCAATCTCGTGACTTTCATTTTAAATCAACCTCGTAATTTTCCTTGATATGATATAAACATATTTTTCCCGTGTTCAGTTGGGGAGTTTCGAAATCGACAGGGGGGGGGGGGGGTCAACTGAAGGGTACAGGAACGAAAATTGGACTTTTGTGTAAAATATTTATTTGCAGAAACTGATGGAAAGCATGAACTCATGGATAGTTGACTACACATATTTAATCCACATAAAAAAAGCCATAAAAACCGACAATAAATCTCTGTCTCGTTAGCATAAGGGATATCCCGCAGAGCCGTACTTATAATTTTTGTGCACAATAACAGTAGAAATTTAGAAGTATTGTCTTTGGTAAATGAATTGTTATTTGGTACAGTGTTTAATTTAAAAATTGTACTCTGTTTTGCTTGTGTCAAGGTAGGAATAATATCTTATATATTTGTGGAGCAGTGACGAATTCAATATTCCATGATACACTGACAATATTAAGTTCGACTCTGTTGTGGGTGGGGTTTCCATATCTGCTGTAAACCGTTACATCCTAAAATAATTTCGGTATGAGGGAGTCGGGTAACTATCAAAATAATTTGAAATTATAATTCAAACAGATGTGTTTCCGTTAAAGATACCAGAACATATTTTACATGAGAACAATGTTGTATGTATTAAGTAACACAAGAGCCAAAAGTTGCTTGTTTTTGCCCAAAGAATATGTTTTTTAGCTGAAAATAATTTCAGACAAGAGTTTTCCCTACATTTACTTTTCTTTCCTAATTTTTTTTTTCAAAAAAATCCCAAAAAATTCAGGTATATTATTTACACAAAAATAAACTTTTTTTGCCTCTTGGACTTCTCCCAAAAAGAAAAAAAATGATTTTTTCCCTGTTAAATCAGAGTGGTGGCAGCGAAACTACCAAGTTAAATGTGTTTTTTTTTATAAAGAATGTGTATGAATTTTTCGGAACTTTTCTGAAGAAAAAAAAAATTTGAGTGAAATTATTTCTTGGCTAAAAAATCTTGAAAAACGTCAGGCGTGTTCGTTGTACAAAAATAAGCAAGTTTTGGCTCTTGGATTTTCCTCTAAAACGCTTACTTTTCCCTAAACGGATTAATGAAGGTGTACAAATTAATTTTTTTGGAATTTTTTACGGGAGAAAGAAGCAATTTGAAGAAAAAGTTTAAGGGGCAAAAGTTCTTTATTTCTATCTAAACAATATGTCTGAATTTTTTGGGAATTTTCTGAAGAAAAAAAAAGAATGTAGGGAAAAAAATAAAAATCTCTTGACCCAAATTATTTTCGGCTAAAAAATTCTGAAAAAATTCAAGTACATTTTTTAGGCAAACATAAGCAACTTTTGACTTTTTTCTCTAAAACGCATCCTTCACCCTAAACTAATTAATAAAGGTCTATGACTTATTTTTTTGTAATTATTTTTCGGGAGAAGGAAGCACATTGGAGAAAATGTCCAAGAGACAAAAGTTGCTTGTTTTCTCTGCCTTGTATTTTGTCTCTGTGCGATTATTACTTTGTGAGATTGAACTCTGTGAATTTACAAACAGCAAATAAGAAAAATCATTTTAAATTCACTTCGAATTATTTCCATATCTACAGAGAAACTAAAGTATATCTAGGATGCTGAGGAAAGGGTACTAATTAGGAATTTTTTATGTTCAGTGACCACAAAATCCCGACATCTATGAATTCATAGACGATCTACAAGTAATTTTAAATTCGATTTCCGTTCTTATTGCAACAAATATTTTTTCAATGAATTAAACAACTAACTTTGCCATATTGTAACACATCGTGGAAAAGTGAATGAAAAATACTATCGAAAACATACATACAAACCAATATGGCGACCATTTAAAAATGAAAGTTGTCAATTTCAAAAACAAGACATGTTTTCTCTTAACTTCATATCTTCACTGTAAAGATCTCAAAAAGTGCCTACAGAACGTGCAAATTAAAATGATGCAAAAACTTAAATTACGGAAATACCAGATAGGGGTTTCCAAAAATCCCCACTGCAGTGCTTCAAAAACGAAAAAAGTTAAATTAAATCTAAAAGCACCAATCTAAATGCCAAAAAAATTACCTAAAACTTTTTCCATTTTACCCACTTTTTATTTTCTTTAACAATGGAAATTGCAATTCATGCAGCCTCAATTTTAGATAACATCATTTTGATTACACAAAAAAGAAAATTACAAAAAATAGCAATTAACTTAGATATGACAACTAGAATCACTGTATGCAGAGCAATAATTTTGCCACACTGATTTCTGTGCTACTGTTTTGTATTTACTTGAACAAAGTAGTATTAATGAACTAGAAATATTGCAGAATAGGGCGATAGGAATAATTCTCAGATGCAATAGATATACACCAATTCTAACCATGTTAAGGATTCTAGAGTGAATGCATGTATCTGTTAGTATTACCTGGTTTACAATGGTTTTTATATTTAAAGTTCTAAAGGGCTTACTACGTGAGTATTTGTATAGGTTCATTACATTTAACCATATAGGCATATAACACTAGATCTCATACTAGCAGAAGTCATATTATATCTCATCAGAACTCCCTGCTGCAAAGCAATGAATTAGATATTTTTTAAAGGAGTTCGTTATTACAACAATTTATAAAGAAAATTAAAGGCAACAAGTCCCTAAATACTTTTAAACATGAATTAAAATTGTATCTAATTAAGTAGTGATTGATCTTATATTTTTATATTCTTACTCTAAATGAGTGAAACATTACTTCAATATTTTGCATGATGTGAGAAATATATTTGTAATTTTGTAATGTATGTTTTTCATTTTGTGTATGTATGTAAAGTTATTATTATAATGCTATGTAGGGGATTCAATAATTGAATAATAATACCAAATTTCTGTGCAGGGATAAACATGTAGGGATATATCTTGGCTTATGACCCTATCTTTATTTTTTAATCAATGTAGACGTTTTGATGAAATAAATGGTGGGAAATAGTAGAATGTGAGAAATATGAGTTTTTTTAAACAATTGATCAATTGATTTTGTGGTCACCCAAAATATTCATACATAAACTGTTTGTATTATTTCTAAAATGTATTATTAAAATGTTTCTGTTTTCTTTGTGTCAGTTTACCACTTTAAAACGCCATTTTCTTGATTTGATTTTCTTGATAAATGAAAGTGATATTCGAATGATATAAAAGGCATTCACTAGAATATATAAATGACCTTGGTTTTTAGTAAAAATAGTCTTCCTACAAATAGAGATAGAGATGGTAGTAAGGTATTTATTTTTTAATAGGGCGCCCTTGTACATTCCCATAAAAAATTAAAGAAAATATTTTTTTTCAGCCTTTTTCAAATGTAACCATATCTCTACAGTCGATAATAATAAAGTTAATAAACAATTATGTCGCTAATTTATGTTCACTTAATTTTAACGGACGGACAGATGGGCGGACGGACGGACGGACAGACAGACGAACAGACAGACAGGCGGACGGACAGATTGAAAGTTGATCACCAACACAGTAATATGAAAAATTTTTCTCTACGAGCGATATTACCGGTTTTAGAAATGCAATACACTTTTCGTTTCTATTTATGAAGAGTAGGTATAATAAGTATCTTGAAAACGAGTGATTTTTTCGAAAATTGTCCGTATCAGGAGTGTTGCTTGGAATAAAATTGCTCATCATATGCACCTCTTTCCATGTCTCCTTGGACCGGAAAATTTCTTTGCATCGCAATGTCATCTATTATATGCATCAATTTGTTTTTACTCAAAATTATTATTATTATTATTATTACTATCATATACAAGGCAAAATTGAAGTCATTTATATATTCAATAGTACAGGCAATGAAGGGAAAATTTTGTAAAAACCTCGCAAAAATTAATAAAAGGATCATCTTCGGGATTTAAGTAGGTAACAACCTGTAGAATGGAATGATGCATTCCTTGCAATTCCAAGTTCCGGGAAAATTGAAAAAAAATTTGGAAAAACTTTTTGATTTTTTGTTCTTTTGCTTTAGCGGCTAAAATAATGAAAATACAGAAAAAAGTTTTCAACAAAATTTGTAGCTCGTCTCTTTCTCTACGAAAAAGATCTTTACAAATTTTTGTCTTACTTAAGCCGTTTAGGAGATAAATCCAGTTTTCCACTTATAGTTTTGAGCCGCTCCGAAATGCGCGGAAAATGAGAATTCTCTGGGAGTTTCGTACGACCGGACACATCGATCGATAATTCTTACTATTCAAAGTCGCTAAAAAAATTAAAACAACATAAAATGTAGAGAAAAGTCTCAGCTTTAATGTGGAACTAATCACAAAATTCATATACATTTTTATCATGAAGAAAAAAGTGTTAGAAGATGGCTTAGTAAACTTTATACAATTGATTTAATTATATCTTTGAGTTTTATGCATCCTGCATTGGTATTTCTCCTGTAACAATGGGTGCTTTTTCACTGCATTGATTCGATTCCATGCACTTTAATCCATTTCATCCGCGAACATTTCATTAAAGAATGTTAAGAAACAAATAAGTTGTATATGTTTTACTGTATAATTGTGCATTTTCTGAACGTGTATGAATAATGTAGACAAACTCAAAGAGCACTGCACACATTTAAAATACTCTAAAGTAATTCGAAAGAATATATTTTATTGTACTTATAATTCAAAAATTAAGACTATGCTATTAAGTGCCACAATGATAGAACCAACACCTTACTCTCTGTGTCAAATTTCGCTTTATTGTATTTCGAATTCATTTTACTAGAAAGATGATAAAAATATAATTTACAAAATGTTGCGAAATATTTTTGTACTTTTTTTGCAAAAATCTTTGTGGCACAACATTTTTTGTGCCTCGCAGCACAGACGTATTTTCTCTATACTCTCCACATGCAAAAAGGCATTTTGTGTCGATTGCTTTTTCAAAGTACATAAAGCTAATTTTGTATAATTTCAAATAAGTATCTATGAATACATAATACATGAATACATATTAATATGTCTTTATTTTTCTTTATATTAGGCTTTTTTATTTATCTTTTACATAAATTTTACTTCAATTTTCTATAAAAAATTCGAAACAAAGATAATTTTCAGGGGGTTTTTACACTGTCTGCATCATCTTGCCGAGCTTATTTCATTCCATTTAATAATATGGTATCTGTGGCACTGCCGTTGTGTCACAGCCCAGGAAAGGATAATAGTACTTGAGGCACTACATTTGTCCCTCGAAGCCGTATGGGATAATTCTGAGGCACATCACGTATGCCTCATGGCAGTTAACGTGTTAAGATATAGCCAATTAAATTCCAAAATTTGGAGGTGATTGATCGATGAGAAATATACCCTCTACTTTGATCGCTTGGTATATTTTTTCAAGAAAAGTAATTGCTATAAAATGTTAATTGGATTAATACATCATTATATAAGAATTTATAAGCAAAATGAATTATCATTCAACGACTCAAGGCTAAGATATGACACTTTTTCTCTATGATAAATTTTTTTATGAATTTTGCGAATAGTTCCACATTAAAGCTGAAACTCTTCTGTACATTTTATGTCATTTTCATTTTTTTAGGGGTTCTAAATAGTAAGAATTATCGATCGATGACCCCGGTCGTACGAAACTCCCGGAGAATTCTTATTTTTCGCGCATTTCGAAGCGGCTTAAAACTATAAGTGGAAAACTCGATTTATCTTCTAGACAGCTTAAGTAAGACAACAATTTGTAAAGACCTTTTTTGTAGAGAAAGAGACGAGCTACAACTTTTATTGGAAACTTTATATTCTATTTTCATTATTTTGGCCGCTAGAACAAAGAAACCGAAAATCAAAAAGTTTTTCCAAATTTTTTTGAATTTTCCCGGAATTTGAAAGTGCAAAGAATGCATCATCTCATTCTCCAGGTTATTACCTACTAAAATCCCAGAGATGATCCTTTTATTAATTTTTGTTACCCTAAACGGCTAATTTGCCTGTACTACAAGCGAACATCTCTTACAGAATTCAAATATTTTTTATTTATCGAGGAAATGAACCCAGGAGTTTCACAGACTGTATAGACCTTATGCCAGTATATAAATTGTTATGTAAGTGTACCTTATGTTGAGATTTAAGAGGCACTAATTTTAATTCAAGCTGTGACAACTCCACAACGATTACTGTTGTATGAAATAGAACAAAATCCACGTAACGACTACAACAAAAATGTCTTCTAGATTTAGCATAGATATTTGTAATATACAATTAAAACTAAACTTAAGAAAATACAGCCTAAAATTCACTAGATAAAATAAACACAGAACATACCATTCAAGAGCTTGCATAATATTAGCCAGATGGTGCTCGAACTTAAATTTAACATTTTTAAAAGTGCTACATTTTTGCAGTAAATAATTTCTAAAAGTCGATTGTTGACCGATATTTAATGAAATGAGCAAAGCTATAACAAATAATATGCAAGGCCGTCCATGTGTTTGTCAAAATCATGCTTCGAATAACCATACATGATTCGGCAAGGTATTTTTTATTAAAAATAATGACTGAGTATTGTTTATATTTAAAAAAAACTTTATATATTTACTATAAAAAAATATTTAATATATTACATTTTGTATTCTATCGGCATACAAAAAGAGGGAGCAAATCAAGAGGTTGGATTTTTTTCTAACCTAAAAAATTCGCGCAAAATGCCTTGAAAAAAAAGCCTGCATATATTCATATACTGTTAAATATTTCATACCATTATACAGTTGCTTGTTTTTGCTCGCTTTTCATGCCTTATTGTACATATTTTGCAAATAAATGATTTAACTTGTTAGCATAACCTAAGACTTATTTATTTTAAGTTCAAAAAAATCTTACCTTGTTTTAGAGGACGATAAACTTGAAATGTTTAGAAAGATCGTTGGTTAAATGAGCACAAGAACACTTTAAATTTTGATACTACAAAAAAAGTTTAATAACTACCGCATTCAGGAAAATACGACGGCAAAAAAAATGTCAACGAAATTGCAAATGGCAAGTGTCAACAACGAGCAACGGTAAACGCAAAACGCGGGTATTTTCGTTCTGTAACCCACCAACCGCAAGCCAGGATTATTAAAAAGGCATGTGGTAATTCAGTTCCCTACTTTACCGAATGGGACCCGGTACCAAATACAAATAGTATTTATTGAAAATTCACAGAAAATTCAAGATAAAGTAATAAGAAAAGTATGATCACTATTTCACAAAATGAACCTTACTTTTGACGGTGCTTTGTGGTGTTGTATTTTTATTTACGTTAATGGCTTTTCTTAAAATGATAAGTAAGGTACCTATTGGCTTTTTTCATTTTCATGGGAGTAGAGAACATTACACAACTCAAGTACCTAGCTGTAAAAATGCAACGTTTTAGAAATGTTGCTACAGAAATTAAGTTACTTACATATTTTTGACACTAATTCACTAATATTTAAAAATAATATGGCTTTATACACTGAATAAGCGATATGATGCTGCCTAACAGTTTTAAAATTACAGGTGGTTAACATTTTCTTGTTAAATATCTACCTGATAAGTATTTGTTTCTGTATGAACGAAGCACTTCAAGAAATTTTCTTTGCAAAGCTATAAATCTCCTCAGAATCATTTTTTATTTGATTCATCGGGAAACCCTATAAATGCAGCAAACCGATTTGTCTAACCGCATATAGTTTATTTCAACTATTTGGGTTTTATCTGACTGCGATTCAGCTTAAAAAGCTATTTGACAGCCTATAGTGACTTTTAAAGAGAAAGAGTTGGAATTATAAAGGTGACATTAATATTGAGAATTAACTGTAACTTAACGAGAGAAATCAAATATGTTTAAAGCTAAATTATTTTGTTTGGTAATTTACATACAAGTTATTTAACAATAAACTGGTCTGCTTAGTTTTTATTCGATGTTTTGTCACTGAAAAAATATTTAAAAATTTTAATGAAAAAACCTCTGCGCCAAACGGATCAGACAGAGGTTGGTTCTTGAATACTTGACTGTTTCAAAAAGTCTGACACCTAAAAATATATAAACTAGAACAATGTTATAAACTAAAAACTCAAAATCAAAGCTATAGGTAGTTAACGTTTCGGACGAGAATCTACTTCTGTTCTCAAAACTTTTTTTGGCCGTCAACCATGACAGTTCTTTGTTTATGTATTTCCATAGTCACGTGAGACATTAAATTATATTTATCTTATTTTTACTTACTTCGTATCTAACGATGGGCAACCAACTAGTACAAAAATCTATTGAATAATTCGAAACGCATCTATCTGGTGAAAAAATTATACTCGATGGGCATTAGGGGCTGCACGAATGACTGGATTAAGTCTTTTCTAAGTAACCGTAAAGTAAGAGTTAGAATTGACCAAGAATTATCAGATTGGAGAGAGCTGAAATATGGTGTACCTCAGGGCAGCACTCTATCTCCACTTCTATTTACGCTATTTGTCAATGATCTGGAAAAACATATAGGTATTACAGTTAATATGCAATTGGTTTTGTATGCGGATGACACCACAATTGCATTATCAGCCTCGTCAGAAAATGAACTCGCCAACGACGCACAGATATTGCTTTCTGAATTTGCAACCTGGTGCAACAAAAACAAGCTTATTCTTAATCCATCAAAAACGCATTATATGATTTTCTCTAAAAGACGCAAAATTCCAGAACTTACATTAAAACTCAATGACACTTTGCTAAACAGAGTAGACAATTGCAAATTCTTGGGTCTCTACATCGACTCTCAATTATCTTGGGAGGAACATGTCGGCTTTGTGGTCAGTAAATTAAATAGTGCATACTTTGCTATTGTTAATCTTAAAAACATCTTAGATATTAAAAACCTAATGAATGTCTATTATGCCTTGGCTTATTCACACCTAAACTATATGGTACTTTACTGGGGCCAGACAACTGAACTTAATCTCATTTTTGTGATACAAAAAAGAATACTACGCAAGATTTTCTCTCTTGGTTCACTTGAATCCTGTAAGCCCATTTTCAAAATGCACCATATTTTGCCACTCCCTTGCATAGTAATTTACCAGGCGCTAATTTTTGTAAAAATGAACGAAGGAAAGTTTCCACAAAATAACTCAGTACATCATCATGACACTAGGTCAAACACTAACATTTATGTTTCAAACATAAATTTGTCTATATATTAAAAGTCCCTATTACTTTTGTAGTGATATATACAATCACCTACCTAACTCTTTTAAACACATTGATTCGGTAAGCAAATTTAAAAAATATGTAAGGGGCTACCTTCTCGACAACTGTTTTTACTCTATTCAAGAATACTTTTATGTACCGAGTTATACTATTGTCTGTATTTTGTTTTATTATTTTATACACTTCATTTACTCCAATTTGTTTTGACTTGTGTAAGCATTTTAATATGTATATTAGCACCAATAAATTATCTATCTATCTATCTACTACAATAAGTAATTTAAACTGCATTATTGTATCATGTTTTTACACTTTTGGATACGTACTGTGAATTTCTTACCTCTGTTTTATTTATTTATTTTAATCGTTTAATTCATAAGATTTTACATCTAGTGTTTATTACTGATCGGTTTATCTATTAATTATTGCTATCTATCTTTTATTCCTAATTAATGACGTCAATATCTTTGTAAGATGATACGGCAATAAAGTTATTATTATTATTATCCTCGTTTAATAAAATAATCGTGGATTCTTTAAGTTTTCTTTTAGTTCCGTTGCTCTCTTTTTCCAAAATCTTCGCCGAGTCCCATTTAATCCTGTGATTATTATCCCACGCGTGTTCACAAATTTTGGATTTTTCAAATTCTCCCCTTCTAGCGTAATTTCTATGTTCATCAAGCCTTACGTTGAAAGGTCTAGATGATTCACCTACGTAATGTTTTCCGCACTCACACGGAACACTATAAATACGATTTTTTGAATTTTGAACAATATTTGCAGGTTTGGTTTTTGATAAAAACGATCTTAGCGTGGAGCCCGTTTGAAAAACTGTTCGTACGGAAAACCTATTCCCAATTTTTCGTAATTTATCTGATAAATGATGTATATATGGAACTACTGCCATTGACCTAAATACGTCAGGTTGTGATAGTATATTCTCTCTACTACCAATATTCAATAACTGACTATCAACAAAACTCTCAGGATATTGATTATTTAATAATTAGTATAATCGAGTCTTATGGTTTAGCAGTTACAGTTGAGGATTACACAAGAATAACACCAACAAGTAGGAAAATTATCGATTATGTTATCACAAACATATGTCATGAGCACCAAACTGAAGTTTTACAATCATTAATATCTGACCACAGAGCGCAGTTGTTTACATTTCACGTAGCTGCCAAACAAACACAATACATTTACACAAGATCTTATAATGAACTAAATGTAACTAACTTTTTCAGAGAGTTAAATGCCACAGACTGGACAGGGGTGTATGACGCAGACTCAGTAGAAGAAAAAACAACAGAGTTTTTGCAAATAATGAAAGATACTTTTTCTAAAAATTTCCCTTTAATAAAGCGTAAAATTCGACAGCCGCGTAAATCGGACTGGTTCAATGCTGAGTTGCGCAGTCTGCGGGATCAACTAAAACTCTTAGAAAACATTATCAATGTCAATCCTGACTATAAACCAGCCTATGTTTATATGAAAAATATTTACTGCCAAAAATTAAAAACTGCTAAAAGTGAATACTATGGGAATATCATTAACAAAGCCAATAACAAATCAAAATGCATGTGGAATTTAGTAAACGCAACTATTGGTAATTATACATCCAGTAAATTACCAATAGGAGATCCATTTACTTTATCAAATAATTTCAATTCATTCTTTATCGAAACTATTCCCAGTTTACTAACAAAATTAAATGAACATCACATTAGCACGGATTACAACAATTTAGTAAATACTACCAAAGAATCTCTGTTTTTGTACCCTACATCAGTTGAGGAAATATGTGATATAGTGAAAAAATTTAAACCAAAAACTTCTAGTGGGTTTGATGATATCTCACCAAATCTGTTAAAGAAATGCATAACTGCTATAGCAGCACCACTTGAAAATATCTTCAATGCTTCATTTAGTCAAGGCATATTTCCAGACGCCCTGAAATTAGCAATTGTGTTACCACTCCATAAAAAAGGAGATACTAATGATCTAGGAAATTACCGTCCTGTGAGTTTGCTATCTGTCTTTTCTAAAATTTTAGAAACACTAATGTATAACAGATTATACAAGTTTTTAAATAATACCAACTTTTTCAATAATTTTCAACACGGATTTGTAAAGGATAAATCGACAACAACAGCTCTTTTTAATTTTGTCAGTGAAATATTGAATGCCTTGGATGGTCAAGAGATTGCCTGCGGGCTGTTTCTGGACTTATCCAAGGCATTTGATACATTAAATCATAATCACTTGCTTCACAAACTGGAGAAATCTGGGGTTCGAGGAATTAGTCTCCAGTGGTTCAGCTCATACTTGCGAGATAGAAGACAGAAAACGTCAATAACCGTTAATGGGGCCAGGCATGAATCTGATATCTTAAGTATTAATTATGGAGTTCCTCAGGGAAGCGTTCTAGGACCACTCCTTTTTGTAATTTTTGTAAATGATCTCATCAATGTTGCAGAACCAAATATCAAATTAACAATAATTAATTATGCAGACGATACAAACCTTTTAATAAAGGGTCATACACTTGAGGAAGTTGCGAACGCTCTCTCTCGACTGTGGCAAAACGTAAAAGATTGGTTTTATACCAATGAACTCATACTAAATGAAGCTAAATCAAGTTGTGTAATATTTAAAACGGATCGTTCATTATTAAAAGTACCAGAGTTGCTAACTGATAAGGTGCCAATTTCAAACATCAATTCTACTAAATTGTTGGGTATAAATTTAGACAACAATATTAAATGGTTCCTGCATATTGATGAAATCGTGAAAAAACTTAACAAAACATGCTTTGCACTCAGAGTTCTATCACGTTTATTTGACACGCCGACTCTTAAAACGGTGTACTATGCAAACTTTTATTCCGTCGCTAAGTATGCAATAGAGATATGGGGTGGTTCTTCGGACCTCCACAAAGTATTTAAAATTCAAAAAAGGGCAGTTAGAATAATGTACAAATTGAAATTTTACGAATCGTGCCGAGGACATTTTAGGGAAAACAAAATGCTCACAATACCAGGACTATATGTATACTCCTGCTTACTATATTTAAAAAATCATCAGGCTGATTTCAAAACATTGAACTTAAATCATATCTATGACACTCGGCACAAAAGCAATTATGCATTTCCGATGCACCATTTGACTCTAACTGAGAAAGGACCATTCTATTCTGCAATCAAATTCTTTAATGTATTGCCTGATTTTCTCAAAAACAAAATTCTTCAAAAGGATTTCAGAGGGCAAGTTTTCCAATATGTTTGTGATATGGAGCCATATTCAATCCAAGAATTTCTTGATTTTTAATAATTGTAATTAATTTTAAGTTTTATCTATATTACTCTTAGTGTAGAATTTTATCTTTTTATCTCTGCAATATGTAAGTGTTATGTGTCTAGTTTATATTGCTTACCCCTTTGACCTGTTTTATACATATTTTTTTCTGTAATAATATGTCAAATGAAACTAAATAAAAACTGAACTGAACTGAACTAATAAGATAGTTTTTATAAATTGCTTTTCGTTCCTTAATATTACATCATTTGAAGAAATAATTTTGGCTCCAAAATTTGTGAACACGCATGGGACAATAATCACAGGATTAAATGGGACTCGGCGAAGATTTTGGAAAAAGAGAGCAACGGAGCTAAAAGAAAAATTAAAGAATCCGCGATTATTTTATTAAACGAGGATAGATACGTTTCGAATTATTCAATAGATTGTTGTACTAGTTGGTTGCCCATCCTTCGAGACGAAGTAAGTAAAAATAAGATAAATATAATTTAATGTCTCACGTGACTATGGAAATACATAAACAAAGAACTGTCATGGTCGACGGCTAAAAAAAGTTTTGAGAACGGAAGTAGATTCCCTTCCGAAACGTTAACTACCTATAGCTTTCATTTTCAGTTTTTAGTTTATCACATTGTTCTAGTTTATATATTTTTAGGTGTGGGACTTTTTGAAACAGTCAAGTATTCAAGAACCAACCTCTGTCTGATCCGTTTGGCGCAGAGGTTTTTTCATTAAAATTTTTAAATATTTTTCAGTGGCAAAATACACAATAAAACTAAGAAAATCTGAATATGCCACAAATAAACAATTACAGACAATAACAAACTGGTAGTGACGTTATTATGAATGTTATCTGCGCAGGTGTAAAAGCCAACCAGCATCCACAAATGTGGAAAAATAAGCTGCCAAGTCCCATTATCTTTCACTATAAAAAGAGCAGCTAAAAGTTACCACTATTTGTTTATAGTTGCTATTAGGCCATTACACAATCCTAAAAAGCATGTTTTACAGCTGACCTAGGAATTCAAATTGCAATTTCAACAACCATTTGGTTGATAAATTATGTTGCAGTAATGTTATAGCAATAAAAATCTTTAGATCAAATTTCTTTGAGATTTTAAAGTTAAATTATAACTAAACTGTGTCATTCTAAAGTTTTTGCACTATCGCACTGTGTGATACTTTTGGGAGAAAGTAATTAAAAGAAATGAATTATATATCACGTATTGTCTAAATGTTATTTGTGGCATTATCTTAATTTTTTTCCTTCTTCAATTCTTTGGGACTTCCTGCCACATGTATGTTTTCTTTCTAAGCTGTGCTAGGGGAATCTACAAAATATATCACAATTAACCAGTATGTTACTGGTAAAAAACCTCTACGCCTGTGACGTTTACGTCAAAGGATCAGTTAAGGGTTGGTTTTTATAAATAAACAACACAAATAAGTAAAAAAACTTGAAATTAAATATTTCGCCGATGTTTCGGAAATCTAATGTTTCCTTTTTCAAGGCTTTTTTTGAAAAATCTTTTTCGCTGTGTATGACAAATACACAGCTAGATTTTTTAATAAAATTTTTAATGTTTATCAAAAAGTGACCAAAATGGATGTATTGTATTCAAAATTTCCTCTAGATTCCAAAAATGTAAAAATATATAGGGTGTTCCATTTAAAAATCGAAAGTTGTGGGCATTTTCGATCAAACCGGATGTGCACCAAACTTGATTTTTTATTGAAAAGATGGCATTTTAGTCGTGTAATAAGGCCTCCAAATTTCAATTTTCCATTCCAAATATTTTAGGAAATATCGGGGCGAGCGCAATTCGTGACTCACCCGGTATATTGCTAAACAAATAATAATGTTGGCCAATAGAATTCTGAGAAACTCCGTGTTACTTACCTAAAATCTATCATCTCACAATTTTTATATTAGCTAAAGTCTATATATCTACCCCTAATAAACACTGTAATAAAATAAAAATTAGGTTCCTGGTACAGCAGGTAGTAGGCATTAAATTTAGAAAAGTAATAACATAATAAGTTATTACTCTTTTCCAGGTAAGTAGAGACTAGAAAATATATTACTTATTCTATTAAGTGTTAAAAGGTGTGATTACCTGGGAAAGAGTGACCCCAAAAAGGTCTAAAATTCATCTGTTTTTGCGTGATAGATAACAGGCCAAGCGAAAGAGCAAAATAAATCCTATAGGGCTCAAATTAAACTTTGAAAAATTTTAAGTTGAGAATATTTTTTACTTTTTTGAAAAAATGCAAAAATTATTCCTATTTAAGGGAAGAAAATATTTTGAATATGCAAGTTGAAAACTCGAAATTAGATCTCAATAGCTTCCGCAAATGGTCTCAGAATAATGGTGTTCTTATGAACCCCAACAAAAGTAAAGTGATATTACTAGGTTCTCAAGTCAGAATAAATACTATAAGACAGCTTAATCCAAGGCATCCTATTTGACTCACAATTATCTTTTAGTAGTCAGGTGTCAAGAATATGTAGGGCATCCTACTCGAGGCTGAGACATATGTATCAATGTAAGGACTTATTGCCTATATTGACTAAAACAGTGCTGATTATGTGGATTGTATATACGGACCCTGTCTCAATTCAACTGATGAAAGAAGACTCCATGTTGTGCAAGGTCTGTATATAACATCCTTCTTAGAAATCACATATCTCCACACTATAAAGAGATTAGAATGCTACTACCCAACTAGCAAGCAAGCAAAATAGACCAGCCGCATAGGCAGAATAATTATACGAGGTCAAGAATTACTTAATTTCGTTTTAATCACTTACTATAAATAATAGCCTGAAATTCGTTGCTTAGGTTGTAAAGCACTTGTTTTTTACTCAGAAGATGTGTTCATGACCCACTGATCTTATAAGTAACTCTGCCGAGTTAGAAATTACCTAAAACCTACCTCAAAAATACCCTCAAAGTTCATACACATTAAGTTATTTTGAAAGTCAAATTAACATAAATTTTACCTAAAAACTGTCTATAGGTCTATTTAAAGACATTCAGCAAGGTAAGAATTTACCACAAATTGATTTCAAAAGTTACCTCTTAGTCATACACATAATAAGTCATTTAATAGGTTGCAAATGACTTAATTCTAACCATTCAAAATTCAAAAAAAGGCGAAGTAATATTTAAGAAAACATCTGTCAATATAATTACCATTCAGTAACCATAGAGTCAAAATTACCATGGGTATTGACCTGTTGGAAATAACGACAATAGACAAAGTCGAAATTACCAGTAAAAATATACCAAAAAGCATTTTGGCCTTGTTTAGTCTTCAAATTCGAGCTAAACCACAAACTTCATCAGTTAGGCACTAGGGATCGGTTGTTGTAGAGTGACGCGAGTGTTATATTGTACAGTAAACATTAAAAACAAAATATGGAGAATAAAAATAGATTCAAGCCTTACCGATATTCCACAAATTATTATAGGGTTATAAAGAAAATAGGAGGAAATAATAATGACAAGACACTCAAGAGAAGATGTCAAGTGACAAATACAAAATCTGATGTGTGGCATCTGGGACTACTTTTATAAAAAACTAATCAATTAACTGAAATCAATCAAACAACAGATTTTTGTGATAACTATAGTGATTTCATGATGACAACTATAGTGTATTTCATAACACTGCGACGATTTTAAAATACGCCATTATAAAACAATCACCAGTAGGTCACGAAAATGACTAAACTGGGACGTTGGACCTAATAGTCAACAGTGTAGAGCAAATTGACCTATTTTATCACTTACTTTAAAGTCTATATTTTTTAAATAGGAAATGTGGACCTCAAAATCGAAAATATTGGTTATATCGCCTTCGGGTTAAGAAAATTTGTTTTATAGGTTTATATTCGAGGATAATTAGACTTTCAAGTTTAACACATAAAAGACTCCATATTTAACTTGAAAAATATTCGTTCGCCATTTTGAAAGATAATGGCACACTGTTTTGAAGTTGATATTTAAATTGATTGTTTTGCAAAATATACTTGCAGTTACTTCAATAAATCATATTTTGATTTCCAGAAATCAGTTGGACATATTGTTAGACAATTACCACAGTTTTAAAAGATTTAAAAAAATTAAATTTTTAATTTTTATTTCATTTGTATTTATTTTAAGAGCGCACACTTTTCTTAGAAGTACAATAGTTATATTTACAGTAAATTTTAATTCGCAATTAATTTTCTTCCAAACACGGTGAAAGATACCGTTCCAAATATAATTTGATTAAATCCACTCGTGTGTCCCCTACCAATAGTATATTTCTATCATCGATAAACCATGTACAACTTATAATGTAAAACATGGGGGTCATGTTGGTCATTCTGTAGTTATTAACCAACGTGCAATTCTAGTTCCCCTTCTCTTAATTGTTTTTGTGGTATGGGTAAAGAGCTATTATTTAAGTAATAAATAAAGAGTAATTACGTTAAAATTACCACAACTTGACTTACTAACAGGGTTATGTTACCTTTAAATGTCTTTGACATCTTGAACAAAATGTCCTAGCTTGTCTAATTTTTACTTCAGATTTACTTTAATTTTTTCCCCATATTGGTAAACTTGTGGTTACTTTTAGGTAAAAATGCCTATCACCAAATTAGTCAAACCGAAATTCTGACCTATTAGTAAGACGAATTAACATAAACTTGACAATAAATGTTGGTTGGGTATTAAACGAACGTCGGTTTCTACATTACGCCCGTCTAATTAAGAAAATAATTGAAACTCAAATACCTAGCTACTTGCATGATAAGAATTCTGACAAGACGCTCATGATAGAACAATCAAAGCAATAATATCAGTATACCTAAGCACAGTACTGCTGTGTGAATGGCAAAATTAAATGTGTTTATAGAGTAAATTTTCTTTTAGCATATAATTAATATATCGGTGATGTGGTACCTCTGTTGCACAATATTAAAATATAAAACTCCAGTTCTAATCAGTAAAAAAATATATATAATAAAATAATAATAAAATTTTATTTAACATTATATATTTACAGAATGTGGAATGTATAACCGTATACATTACGTAACTCATGTATAAAGTGATATTTTTAACAAGTATGAAGTTTTCATTATGAGCATAAGAAGTGAAGTAAATCAACAAGTTCAAAAATAGCTTTTTACACATGAGTTGTGTATATTTTTTCTACAACAATATTTTAAAATACTGACAATTTTTACTGAATGTGACAAGTCTAAAATAATTATGACAGCTATCATTTAACTGCTCACTTTCAATTTGCAGCAGGTTATTGTTCCTTCAAAGTAGATTAAATTTACTATAATTTAAACCCAAGCTAAGTTCTGTACGTCCAGAACTTTCCAAGATACGGCTCTTCAAAAATTGACAATCGACTCCAAAAAGTAAAAAAGTGTGTTTTTGGTAACGTATCTTGCCAAATATCGGGAAAAGTGCCCGTCCTACGAGGAAAGTCAGTAATGAATTTCTAGTAAATTTATTTAGCTTTAATTTGAGAAGGACACCCGTAAGTCAAATAATTCACTCGAAAATTTCGGATAAAATGGATTTTGAGAAAAATCGATGTACACAGTTCACATAGTCACTGGTTTTTATTTTGTATTAAAAAAATATGTAATTACGATAATTAGGTTGCCAGCTTGTTGCTGATCGAGGGCGGACGAGTTGTGCGTGACGCTCCCGAAAAAACGCAAAATGAACCGGTTAAAACTCAATTTCCATCCCAGGTTATACATAACCTGACTTTTTCATATTTGTTTGCTATTATATCTATACGCTTAAAAGGAAATATTCGTAGTTGTTTAATCCTGCCACAATAACATAAACTTCAAAAAAATTAACAAATACCAAATTTTTAAAAATAAACAAAAAGTGAAGTTATATGTGCTTACATTGTTTAGGTACGTCACTTAACGTCAAGAAAGTATAATGTATAATGGTTTCAAAAACTCAAACATTAATACCCGAATCCCTTATTTTCAAGCTAATGCGCATATTCAGTATAACGTTTTACGTTTAACGTATTAGCAAGTTTAAGTGGTCTAAAATCTCCCTAACGTCTTGCGAAATTTGTTATTGAATTAACTTTGGGACCGAGTGTAGACAAGTCTTGGCTATACTCGTATTCGATACGAAAGGTCAAGCAACTCGACGTGCTTAGATGGAAGACGTCTCTCCAGGAAAATGCACCTTCTAACGACTTGTACATCAGTGGATACGTAGAAGGTATGCAACTTTAGGTAAAGGTTGAGTAGTGGATATGTCATCCTTCGATGTAAAGTTGGTCCCTCATCTATTAAATGCTAAGAAAGTAAAAAATCCCTGCTCAAAATTTCCAGGTTGGGGGTAGCTTTTCTCCTGGCATCGGCAATTGGCCTAGTACTGGAAATAGTCCAACGTTAAATAAGTGAATAAAAAAATCAATTTTGTATTTGAGGCTGTAAAAATGCAATTTTATGCACTGTTGTAGAAAAAGTATAGATAAGATATAAGATATCTACAAATTTTAAGGAGTGCCTTCCTGCAATCTTTTCCTATATGCGGCCCACAATAAATTCTTATAATTCTCTGCAGCGACTTCTGGTTCCGTTGCTTTTGTGATACCTCTCCCCACCACAGCAACATCGGCACCTCTATCCAGTATCACGGATTGAGGTGAATTGTACTGCTGCCCTAAGTTGTCAGTTTTCGCTTCAAGCTGGACCCCTGGAGTCAGTTGTACTAGTCCAGGATTTTGTAGGAACAAGGGACTTTGGCATACAATACCTTGAAAAAAAATTATAAGTTCATACGTGTTTTAGATTAGATATAATATTATATAGTGTCAAAACAAGCACAAAAAGTTTGTTAATCACATTCCAAGATACCAAAGTGGTGCCGTGAAGTCAGGAATATTGTTAGGTAACGAATCATGGGTTATTACCAAATCCCGACTCAAAAATAGTTACGCCAGAGACGATTCCCGCACACAGATAAATATAATGTTTTAAATTGAGAATCTTATGATTCATTTCAGCAAATAAATACATTATTTATAAGAAACAAATACTTTTGCGGTAAGAAATAAAAAGTATGACATAAAACTCAAAGTAATAAATAAATAATTTATTACTAAAAACTTAAAGAAATTGTTTATTTGGTATAGCTGGACAGGTAGATGTAGGGGATGTTTCCTGAAACTGGTGGATAAAAAACACCAGACTTCGGACGCATGTTATCCCTGCAGTGTTGGTCGGCACTTTGACCGGCATATGCCACGTATCAATTAGGGAAATGTAAATACCTCCTATTGGTTTCTTCCTAACTATACTAAACAATTCCTAATTTAAAATATTATTTTTATCTGTGCACATAATATAAGGTACTTAACATAAGGAATTTTAAAGCCAATTCTGGTTTTTACATCATAACTACTTCGGAGCCGGGGTATGGTTATTACAGTTTACTACGCAACCCAATCTACATTTTTGGCACGGATGCGCCAAAGGAAATGTCATTTTTACCGCCAATAATAAGATGAATGTATATGGTGCGTGCATTGCATAACCTCAAAAATCACATTTTTGTAAGTTTATATTCATTTTTAATATTTTTGTTTGCATTTCTAGATTGGTACCTGTGTAACATTAATGAACTCTCTCGGATAGATTAGATTATCTTTATTAATTCTCAAAAAAATACCGTTAGGTATAGAACGTGCCAATGAGTCAATGTGGGCTTTCCAATTTAGCCAATTTTAGTTGTATTCCGAGAAAAGACAGATTTTCGTTTGATATGAGAGTAATATTTTTATCTGTTATTGTATTATTACCCCTATGATTTGAGAACTTAATTACTTGAGTCTTTTCTTTATTTAATTTTAAGTTTAACGAAGTGAAATGTTATTGTACTGTATCTAAGGTTTTAACAATATTGTTTTACATGTCGACTTCATCGCGTCTATTAAAAATCAGTGTGCTATCATCGGCATACTGTACTAAATAGTATCTGTTATTAAAGCCAAGTCATTTGTGTATAGAATTTATAGTAAGGGCCCAAATATCGATCCCAGAAGTACACCTCTTTGTATTTTTTTTTTCTTAGATTTTAATTAAATTTCCTATCTCATCTACTTCAGTTACACATTGCATTCGATTAGTTAGATATGAAACTATTAATTTTTGTGCAGTGCCTCTGATACCATATTTTGTGATCTTATTTATCAATATGTTGTGTTCTACACTGTCAAAGGCTTTTGACAGATCTAAAGAGAGAGCTACAGTAGTTTTCTTGCTGTTCGTAGAGTCAATTATTTCACATAATGCTTGATAGACAGCTCGAACAGTAGATTTTTTCTTTCGGAAGCCATTTTGTGTATCCGAGAGCAGAATATGTTTCTCCAGAAAATTTATTAATCTGTTATATATTATTTTTTCAAAATTTTTTACTGACGTTTGATAGTAGTGGTCCATAATTATTTAATTCATTTTTGTTAGCTTTCTTAGAAATAGCCCTGATATGAGATGTTTTTAGACTATTTGGAAAGATACCAGTACTTAGGGATAGATTTATTATATATGATAGTGGATGAGACATTTCAGATGCTATTGTTTTTAATAGTTTCAATAGAATTTCATCCTCGCCTACAGGATAGGACGCATATAATTTTTTTAAACCATTGATTATTAAAAATATACTGATATTTACAGGTTGAAAATCCAACCTATATTCAATAGTTCAAAAAAGTTACATTCATCCTATCCGAGAATTCATTAATGTTACACAGGTACTAATCTAGAAATGTGAATAAAAACACTAATCTAGAAATGCGATTAAAAACATTAAAAATTGAGTATAAACTTATAAAAATGTAATATTTGACGTTATGTTAGTCATACAATACACGCGCCCTATTTAGCAAGTTTGTCTTTGATTTTGTAACTAAAAAATGCATTGAGCAATTTTGACGTAATTTTTTATAAATGATAAGGGTCCTTTCTTGGAAAATTTTTTAGCTAAAGATCATCATTTCACACCCTGCTCCGGCCTTTCGGGTGCATAGCAGGGTATGAAAGTATTTTTCTTAGCTAGAAAGTTGGTTAAAAAATCAATTTGTCCTAATTAGTGTAAAATTATCTATAGTATTTGTAGAGTTCGATACAATTAATTAACTCAAACAAAAAAACATTTATACAGGGTGGCCATCTTAAATTTCTTTTCAAATCCCCTGACTTTTCACTGACTTCTCTGACTGATAAACTTCAGTTTTCTCTGACTAATTTTTATAACTAAAATATCAATTTTTTACACTTTATTAATACAAATGTTTTAAAAACCACACTTTTTACAAGTCTCATAGCTGTGGGAAGTTCTCCATAATGCAGTGATTTTTTGACTAACTTGAAGGGACTAAAGTTTACTTCTACTTTGTTAAAAATTAATGATTTTAAAATAGGGATTTCATTAAATTTGTTAAACTTAACTTTATTATTACATACCTGCTATTAATTCAGGATATTCTTCAGCTAGCTTTAAAGTAGCCTTAGTGTAATTCTCATTAATAAGATTTTTAGCGGCACTGGTCTCAGCTAACAAAAACACTCCTCTCTTCTCTAATCCTTTGCTTTCTTTAATAGCATCGAGTACTCCTGCACCTGTCAGAGAATGAGCTGTTACCAGTTTCGCCCACGAAGAAATCTGGTACACTCCTTTACTATATTGTAATTCTACTGTATTTCCGATATCAGCAAATTTTCTATCTTCGAACAGTATAAAGTTATGTCTTTTAGCAATTTCTTGCAACGGTTTTATAAAATTTGGGTGGAAATCGTCGACGATATCGATATGGGTTTTGAGGATGCAAATATGGGGCCCTACTTGCTCGGCGAGGTTTAGAATGTCAGTAGTAGTAGTCAGATCTGCTGCCAGACATAGGTTTGTTTGCTTGGTGGCCATAATTTCAAACAGCTCTGCAGCTACTGGATTTTTGGCAATATTTTTTCGTGTTAAATATGACAATTTCAGTCGGTCTGTAACAGTGAAAAAGATTATACATAAACACAGCTAAACTACAAACTGACTTTGGACAATAAGAATAATACTGTTCGTTCATCTTATTACTATACAGCTCACAATTTCTACGCCACATTAATAAAATTTGCTGATTTTCACTTATTTTATTGATCATAAAACAACATGCACACACTGGCAATTTTAAAGGAACCGATATACCGGGAGATTCAGTTTGGTATTCGCGCCCCTGTGTCTTTTTTATTTCAACAAAAAACTACAACAAACCATAAATATATTTTTGTGCAGCCGTACGTGACGTGAGTATTTCACGTCCTCAAAACAGTCCGTGAAATTCAATTTCATGAACGTTACCCTTAGCAATTTTTTTCATAATTTCATATTTTCATAATTCATAATTTCATTTCATAATTTTCATAATTTATCATAATTCATAATTTCATATTTTCATAATTCATAATTTTCAAAATCTGTTATTTTTTATTAAACAGCATTTGTAATTAGTAAGTCGCTGTAACAGTTTTCGTATTGCCGTGCTGTTTAGATTTTTCAGGTATTAAATCAGAAAGCGCCGAATTTATAACACTTTTTAGCTCTGGAGGAGTGCAAGAAATTGAAATCTCAATATCGCTGTCAGACATTTTTACGATTTTTCGAGAACTGTCAAAATGTTTTGTATACATTCAAAATATACCGTTTCCATAGAAACGCTGTGACATTAAGGCCACCGCTAAATATGGCATAAACGGTGGTGTCATTTTCTCCATATTCTAACTGTAATTTTCGATTGCCCAAAAAATAGTGTTTATACCATGGACGCGAAATTTTTTAGCGTGCTCGAGATTATCTTGCCTCGGCCGCTTCCTCGGAGATAATTTGTCTCTCGGTACGTAAAAAGGAATTTCGCGGCCTTGGTATAAAAATAACTATTGTAAAGCACTTGTCAAGCTTTATCAGACGACGTCATCATCTCTGTGATCACAAATGCCAAAGTAACGACAGTCAACTTTTTTTTTCAAATAGTATGCTATGCTTTTTTGTCGATTGTTGAAGAGATTCTCTTTCTGCATTCAACTGTATAAAAAAAGTATAGGTACACTTCCATAACAAAAAGTTCAAAAAAATTAATAAAATATGATTCAAGGGTTTTGTTTCTGAATCAACATAGTTAGCCATTGAAACAATTGAATTTTGACATTAGTAACGTCAAATTGAGAATACTATTATTTGTGACGAAATTGGACTGTGCAATCAGACAAAATGTTTGCAAAATTGGCAAGAAATATGGGCAAAACAGGGAGTTTTGAGAAAAAAAGAAACCCAGAACTGCACAAGATGAAAAACATACAGTTGCAGTTTTAGCCCGTGTTCTTGTAGACCCACATAGCTCTATTCGTCAGTTAGCGGCCGAGACTGATATATCATATTCTTCAATTTAAAAAATTCTGAAAGACAGTAAACTGAGACCATATAAAATACTTTTACATCAGGGCTTGCTTGACTGTGTCAGATCGTATCATGTGGTCAGATGAATCCTGTTTCCATAATACTGGAATAGTCGATTGACATAACTGCTGTCAACGGTTTTAGGATAATCCTCACTGGCTTTGAGAAACTAATTCATAAAATATCTGATTAATGAACAAATTATGGAGCCAAAATTTACAAAGGTACACTTACCGGAGAAAGATATCTACAGTTTTTAAGAGACAAATTAATCGTAGTGAGGGAGTTAAAGTGTGGCCTGTCAGATTTCCGGACCTCACACCTTTGGCCCTATCTAAAAAAAGGAGTTTACTTTACAACTCTAAATGATGTCGAAGATCTTAAAGATAGAATACAAGTTGAATGTCACAGATTAAATGTTGAAGTTCGTCAACATGTATATGTATTCAAGGCGTGATAAACACAGGATAATTATGTTTAGAAGGAATCAGAGGTCTTTTCGAACATGTGAAGTAATAAACACTGTTCTTATTTTCTTAATTATTAGTAGTTCTTTATTGTTAATTGTTATTTTAATATTATTGTTGAGTATTATTATCATTAATTAACTAAAGATACAATATTAACTGTTTGTTTATATACAAATGATTTACATAATTATTTCAAAATAGAACTGTGTTCAAACCATCAAACTTTGTTTCAAAATGTTTACGTCTCATAAGTGCCGTATACAATCCTCGATAAAATTCTTCTCTTTCGAATCTAATTCTCCTATGGTACTTCTTATATTACTTACAATCTCAAAATTCAATGGTTTTCATGGCTAACTATGCTGATTCAGAAATACAACCTTTGAATGACATTTTTTTATCATATTTTATTAATTCTCTCGAAATTTTTCTTATGGACGTGTATACTTTTTTTACACAGTTGCTTTATACTTTTTCATATAGTACTCAATATTCTCATTATACAGTTAAAATTTCGTATTATTAACTTTTTCCGTTCTCGAGATATGAGGAGTTGAAATTAGTAATAGTTGCAAAAACCGAGCGCTCATTTGTGACGTCACTATACGCAAGTGACGTAAAAAAATGGCTTTCTGGAACCTTTCAAATTTAACCTGAAAAGTCGAAAAACATGGGATTTTTAAACGCTGGTAACTAAATAAATACGTCGAGTGGAAGTACGTTCTATGTGTCTACGGAAAGGAGAAGGTCAGCGATGAATTCTAATCGTAAATTGCAGGGCCGAAATCGAAAATTCGTTCCGGCAGGAGCGAGAGAAAATTGTAATTTTTTGACATTTCACCAAATTGTACTCCCCTACTGTCAAGTAGTAAGCAAAACAAACAATACTTCGAAAACACTTATAATTATAACCAATAAGGAGCATCAAGTCTATTGAGATCGCCAAGTCTATGCGTATAGTGACGTAGCGCCTGGCCACGCCCCATTTTCGCGAGATGGAAATTTGTAATAGTTTTCAAGATACTAAACGTGCGAATAAGATTCTGATTTTTTGCAGATCCATTAATTTATACTTGTACTTTCGAATTATGAAATAAAAAAAAATGCTGAACAAGCCCATTGGGCCTGCTGGTGAAACAATGGATTATTTTTAGTTATCGGGAAGAAAATTAAATTAGTTTTTGATTTTCACTTTATTTTTGTCAAAATGACAATTGTTTTGCCGGATGTTGAGTACCTACTGCTATACTTTTTAATACAATGAACTGTGGTAGGTTCCTTGTGAAACATCTTGAAAATAATTGTTAATTATATATTAAACACAGCTTTTCGATGAATTAATCAATATATTAGAAATACTCTACATATGTTTCGGCTTGTTAGGCCTTTATCAAGAGTATTATAAAGTGAATACTAAAATATTTGCTGTGGTTATTATAATTTATGACTATTCTATTCTATCTATTTATGACCTAATCTATTTAAGACTTAATAATCCTTAATTTTTCAGGTAGACCTAGGTAACCTACCTGAAATTTTGGTGGTCATTCGTGGTACAAGGATTATGTGGTTATTATAATTTATGACAATCTATTTATGACCTAATCTATTTAAGACTTAATAATCCTTAATTTTTCAGGTACCTAGACCTATAGGTAACCTGAATATGTAAATCAATGGATAATTCTTAGAAATTTGATTATTATAGGAGTATTCGAGAAATTTTGTTGGTGATTCGTGGTACAAGGATTGTATTTGAAAGATTTTTTAATTCCTAGTTGTTCAAGAAGATCTAAATGTTTACCTTTTCTTTCTGAATGAAGTAAATTTGTGTTATCTGTATCTATGAGGAATATTTTTAATTCTATAAATAAACTTCTGTATCACAACTGACTTTCTTGTAACGGTTCTATGATTTTTACTAAACAAGTATTATTTATTTACTGTACACCGATTATGGGACTGATGCATTTAGAACTGTTACTGAGCATTTATTATTTCTCTTGTACATTTACTATTTTTAACTCAGCGGATATATACTTTTGTAAGTTTAAATAAAATACTGTACATTTAATTTCTACTTCTTGACTAGACAATGTTTACTACCTACCTGTAAAACAAAATTAATTTTATGAATTTTTCCTCCATATGTTTTCGCTCAATCTTACTAAGTACATAGACAATTATTATTTTTATCATTGAAATAGGCACATAAACCTTTAAAACATTTTTAAAATGCTGAGTTACCTACCAAGAATTATCAACAATGAAAATTATTATTACCTTCTGAAGGTGTCTTCAACAGACTTGGATTCACTTGTGTATTAGCTAAATACCGTCTCACTTTTTCAACTGTGTCTTCGTTAATACAGTCAGCTTTCCTCAATATTGACATCAACCCCGTCATGCTTAATAAAGCATGCATTCTAATACCATTACTTTCCAAAATTTTTGCTCCACCTTGCTCCCTATTTAAGAGAACGATAGCTTCGGTGCATGTAATTCCAGCTTCAGTTAGATCCCGTACGGTTTCCAAAACACTGCTGCCAGAAGTGACGACATCTTCCACTATAAGGCAGTTATCGCCTTCTTTATAGAAGCCCTCTATAAGTTTTCTTGTACCATAATCCTTGGCTTCTTTCCTTCTCATCACCATAGGAATTGAGGATTTTATCGATACAGCCGTGGCCACTGGAAGAGCTGTATAAGGAACTCCACAAATTATATCGATGTTTTTAATTTTTTCCAAGTATTCTACAATTAGCTCCGCTAAAGTTTGCTGAAATAAATTTAAAGAAATATTTTTAATGATCCGTTAGGAGTGAAGAGGTAAATTGCCTCATAATCAGTCATAATAAATTAAATTGAAAAAGTAATGAATTAATATTTGACCAACTTTAAAAATAGATGTTGAAAAATTAATAAAATAATCAACAATGGTTATGGGGAATTAAAAAAGTAGTATCTTAACAAGGAGATAAGTAATTCTTTCATTTAAACAAATTTATATTGTAAATCGCATATTTACACTAGACTTTGAATTAAAACAAACAAAACTATTTTTAGCACTTACCATTAATTTTGGATAGCTTACAATCATCCTCAAATCGCAATATACCGGGGTCATTAGTCCCACTTTAGTTTTAAATTCTCCAAATTTGATCGCATTTATTTTAAACAACTCAATGGCAAAAGCTTCTAATTTGTCGGAACCCATTTTTAAATGCTTTATAATTATAATAAATTACAACTGCGAATATATTTGCGATATTTGCTGAATAATCACCGAGAAGATACAAAAATCTGCTGACTTGACTACCTTCGCCACTACAAAGTAAATAGAAGTAAAGTGAATAGTGAATATGAACTTTAAATTAAAAACATGTGCACAGTTCACTGGTTCAAAATTTCACTACTACGAAGGCTCCAATAAATCAAATAGTCGTTTGAGCTACTGAAGTCACTGAACTAACTAGGTGCAGACTGAAATCAGGCGGCAACGAAGAGAAACTCATACGATTGTTAGAAACTGTGTCTTTCCTGGATTGTCTAAAACCCGTACAAGTGCGATGCTAGGAATGCACGTCTTTGTCTTTCTAAGAATTCTACTTAGAGTAGGATAATCTATCTTTCTTAGTCTAAGAAATTCTGAGATTTCGGAAATATTGAGTGCTTTCGCCGCTTTCTAGTACATATCGATATCAGTGGCAATACTTGTTAAATCAGCCATATTTTCACCGATATCTCGGTTGTCGCTGGTCGGCTGTTAACCAGCAACATATACTATGACGTAACGTAATCTTTATGATATTCACATATTTAAATGCTACTTTGCCAATGATTCAAATGTAAACGTACGTCATTCATATAAATGCTTTTCTACCCAGTTTCATCACATTTTCGTTAAATACCAAAGATTAGTAGCGTTCGCGTCAAACCCACCTAACGGGAGGAATATATAGGGTGTTCCACTTAAAACTACCGGATCCATTTTCTCAACAAGTAAAAGAGTGATTTGGATTCTGCAAAAGGTTTTCATTACATCCACAGGGCAGTAGCGCCTTGGCAAATGAAAGACTAGACAAAGTAGTACTGGGTTAGATTACAGGTAATTATAATATAAGTAAATAAAACGGGAGATTCAAAGGATAAGTTATATTGATTTTATTTTTGGTAAATAGGGTACATAATAAAGCAAATACATGGGAAGCTCTTCGCTACAAGCATTTGTTTGAAAATATTCACACTTTAAAAATATTTCCTACAAGATGGACAAATGTAAATATTTCTGGAATAAATACAACTCCTAAAGCCATCTGCTATGATTTAATAAAAAACAGTACATGCTGTAAAACATAAAATATGGTCTTGAGGCTAAACAATGTTTTTTCTGTCTTTGTAGAATGGAAAATTCAAGATAAGCGTCTGCATTCGAAGATTATCTTCAAATTAAGTGCACATTGAATCGCAGAGATTCGAAATATACATTTTTTAACAATAATATACAGGGTGTCCCGTAATAACGTACAAAAAACTTAACTACCAATTCCTTATCGAAAATGAAGGTGGGTTTTCTTCCTATGACATTTTTCAAAGTAAGTCTTTCCTGTCCAGCTACACCCCCTTAAAAGGGTGTTGAAAAAAACAGTTTTTAATTTCTATATGAAAATAACATACTTAATCGGAAAATGACGAAATATGACACATCTGAATTGAGAACCCCCTCCCTTTAAAAAAAATTTGTTTAGAAAGAGCCCGTAAGTATATAAAAACTCTAAAAGGTGCTAGTATAAGCAAATAATCTAGGTACATTGAAAATGACAAACTGGTAGTGAAATTATCATCGCGGAGAGATTGATAAAAATTAAAAACTATAATTGACATGTTGATTAAGGAACAGTCAGTAACTGCACTCAGTTGGCGAAATATAACTGATCAGTTAATTCATCATCGCCACATGAGTTCTATGATGAAATTAAGAAAAAGAAATATTTAATTGGAAACTGTTATTTGTTTTTGAAAATAGCCATTGCCACACCTTTTAGGTCTAAATGCGAATGCTTGTAAAATTTGTCAAAACATTCCTAATTTTAATATTTCGATGTTTTCTTATTAACATGAACATGCACTATTTCTATTTTAATAGTGAAGTTCATATGTCGCACATTTGTCCATCTGGCATTCAGCTCTTATAATATCTTAGGTAATTCTATGGAAACTTATATAACTATATATTAAAAAAAGTTGTTTACCTAAAAGATTGTCGGTATTGTTTTCTATCACTATTTTATTTTAAAGTGTATATGTTTTCCTTAAACTAAAGGCTATCAAACTTATTTAAATAGATAGGTAGGTAGTTATCGATATTTTTTCACAAATACGCATTTTAACTTACAGTAACTATAATTATGGCATACATATTTTAATATTTTTATGTTTGTACTATTATTTTATTGTTGTTATTATGCATTCAATAATGTATAAAACTGATAGGAAAATCATTGTTGCGAAGCAGGTGTGTTCATACATCCCTTGTAAAAAAAATTTATTCAATCCAGAATATCACGTAAACCTAATATTAAAAAATGTTAGTATTCCAAAAATATTACGATGAAAGTAAAAGAATGGTAACTAATGAGAGTGAATTTTAGAGTATATTAAAGCACTATCTTTTTGAAACATGTAAAATATTTGAATGCTTGTAATTTTAAACTGTGGCACATTTCGAAAAGATGAAGTAATTGATCATTTTTTTTAACGTCTAATTTATATTAACGTTCTGGCGAAGTTTCCACCACTTAAGCAAGATAGTGAGATGAGATATGGTCACCCATCCCAGTGACGGAATCGCCCGGCGTGCCTTAACTTCGCTGATCAAGTTCACGTCACTGAAACCGGTACCGTATCTCGCCACTTGAAGCATTGATGTAAAACAAAACTATAGACATATCAGGTGTAACACAGTAACTGAATTTTATACCCTCCTCTTCTGTTGAAACCAGAAAAATTATACAATATTATCTGGCTAAATAGTAGACTCGGCAGATAGAAGGAAGGCGATCGAAACCTCTGGGGTAGCACAAGGTAGCTTTTAAATTTTCAATAATGGTATTTGAGAATTTATTAGTAACAATGCTTTGTTGATTATAACTATCCAAATGATGCCTAGTAATCAAGGAAAATCTATTTGGGCAAACCACAGACAATGCAGGATCTAAGGAAAATATTTGCCAAGATCTAGCTGACAACAGAAGAATGAACAATAATTAGCATCCACACAGTGCCCTACGGCCATGCAGATTAAACTAGTATCTACATAACCCGCTACGGTCATGAAGATTCAGTTAAAAATGAGAACAAAGGCCTAAAATGAATTTATTTACCTACCTGTCTTAAAAATGTTTAATTTTAATGGATTACATTTTCATGAAATCTAATCATTCTGTTTTTGGAAATGCTTAGTCTTTGAAATGTTTTTCGCCCTTATTCTGGAGCTCATCAGAAAGGCACGAAGCCACCCATAAAGATGTTTCATGCAAAATTACCTTGAGTCAAAAATAAAGAATGTATGTTGAATACCTTGCTTATTAACTTGAATAAGTTAACATACCTCTGGCACTCGCATAACATCCATTTCAAATGCCCTCTTTTATCACGTGTCATTATCTATTTATATTATTCCAGGGGATGAAAGAACAAATATAAGGAGGCAATTCCCCCATATGTTACACCCGATACATCATTGTACATATATACAAGTAAAAAAATCTGTTATTTTAAAATTCATCACAGTAAGAGCCCTTTTTCAGACGAGGATGCCTGTGTATCCCACATACTGAATTATCGTTGCGTCATATGGAGCTATTCAGATGCGCACACGTTTGCGAAGGAGAATCCATCATATCATAGGCGCTGAGTATAGTTTATTTATTTATATTTAGTAGTAGTAAATACGCACGTTACCACAGTGCAATCATGAATACTTTTATGCATTGCGATGTCTTGTTTAGTTAATTTACTTTTAACATTATGACAGTCTTCAAGTGATTGAAAATAATTAAAAATGTTTGGTGGGTGTAAATTATATAAGTTCCCTTTGACGTCCCTTAATTTTACTATAGGGATCTATGACCACACTGCGATTGTTTTCGCACTCGAATTGAAGGTCCGTGTAAGCGATGCAGTAGCCAGGTAGAATTCGACCACGATTTGGTATCCCAGATACTGCATCTCGGATTCAGTATCTTCGTCTGAAAGGGCTCTAAGATTACAAGCATTCTTCACATATCTTGCAAAGTAAACTAAGAAAACAAATCCCACTAAAATTTTTTACAACTTTTACCATTTCTTGGGAAATATGAATGTGTTTGTTGTTTCAAAATAACAACTATACATGAGTCATCGATAATTTGGTTTCTTATACTATATGTCAGTTCCTCAAAGTAGCCACAAAATACAAAGCATATAAATTTTTTATTTTTTTTTTTGCAAAAAATACTTCTTAATGCTATCATCATATTAAACAGTCCCAGAACTATTAAACAATATAAAATATACAGTTTCTGTATAACCTACACGCACACATAATATAAACACTCCGTTCTTCCTTACAAAATATTTAGATTTCTTCACGTTCCTTATTTTTACTTCAATATTTTATGTATTAGTACCGAAATATATAAATTTTATAAACACAATATGTTTGCAAATCACAATCAAACCTATGCCTAACAGTGCAAATTTTTGAAAGCCTTATTATTTGTTTTTTTTTTTTTTGAAAATCTAATATAAATATGGCAGACTTTCCATTGCTTATCATTATTATTGGCAAATAATACTTTTTTGTTCCTATTCTACGATCGAAAAAATAATCAACAGTTTAATAATGCAGTAGAAAAATAATATCACCAAAAGGCTATTGGAAACAAACAATAATCATGTTCGGAAACCTAAAAATTTAAGAACAATTGGTATGTTAGTAGCCATGATCTCTGGAGTTAATTTTACTTGCAGATTTTGTGTTATTGGAAATTATCAGAAAGTAATGTCTTAAATTGTTTCCAAAAACACCAAAATCCTTGAACAATACACAGAGATCGCATCACTCGAAGTGTGTTGCGTCAGTCGCCTCTTCGCAATTTTCATCATCTCCTGACGATGCCAGCGCAGTTGGTGAAATGTGCGGCAATTGACTGTATTGGACGTTTGAGGGCATGGATAATAATAAATTAAGCTTAGGTTGGTATTATATACTTATTGAGTAAAAATAAATAGGTAAATGAAAATAATGACTTATTTATTAAAACCTTACATCCACTCTCACGTTAACTACTCTCAACAACATATAATAAGGCTCAGCACTTAAAAAAAAGTATCTGAACCACAAAAAAAATTCTTTAGATCAAATGGATTTGAGACAACGAAAATGGCTCAAGTCATTTTGTGATTCAATTCCAGAAATTGAATATACGAATATATGAACTCTTTTTGATTTGTTTTATGAGTCCAGATCACGCATCCTCTTGTTATAATTCAATTAACACTTTAGAATGGGCCCATTTAACTTTTTTTTATTAAGTACATTTTCTGAAAGATCTTTTAATTCTAGAGCGAAATGCAAAAGAAAACAATTTTCTAGTCTCTATGGGCCCTAAAATCAATCAAGAACATCAATAAGTGGCACTTTTGTGTTATAACTGCATGACGTCAAAGGCTCCTGTCGCGTCGAGAGATGAAATCGCTTGCCTAGATGCATAGCAGTCTGTATGTTAATAAAGTGATATAAAGTATTGTTCGCATCATGGATTGTGCAAATACTGAAGCAAAAAGTTCTGCTTTAAGTATTAAAATAAATAACTAGTTATACAATTTTCGAAAAACAAATTTTTAAAAATAAATCCATCGTCAAAGGGAACAAAGAGAACTCAATGGCTCCTTATTCAGAATCCAGTGGCGGCTCGTCAGGGGAGGCAGGGGAGGCTGAGCCTCCCCTTGGAAGAACCACCATATCTTCAAAAGTAATATCTTAAGAAATTTCTATTAGGTATATCTCAATTTTCAATATTTTTTATTGTTTATTATTCATTAATTAATTTTCAGTTTATATATAACATTTTTGCATTTCCTTTCCACAACCATACCTATAAGATTACAATCCGGATAGTCTTTGTATGCATATTTCCCGGTCGGCCGGTCTTTTACTGAATGAACACTGCGGTTCGCTGGAGGCTAATACGAAATAGCTTCCAACTTTACCGCATTTACTTATAACATGAATGACCTTGAATTTCTTTGCGCTGTGTAAAATAGCAACACTTGGAAGAGCCAAGTATGAGGCTAGCCTCCAGATCTCAGTTCTTTATAGCGCATGTGCATAGGTCATTCAAGAGTCAGGTGATTCGCAAAGAAAACGAACTGACGTCTGACAGTTGCGTTTAGTCGGTTATAAATCCACTTGACGTATAAATACATAAAACATTTGATAGACGGGCTACAAATAAGTGCTCTAGGTGAAAATATTCCCAACAACATGTCTTGTTGTCCAGACGTGGTGGATTATTTGTTATTAAATGGATTTACTACTCTTATTTATGACGAAAAGGTAAGAATTAAAAGAAATGCCAGGCCTACACCAGCAATGCTTTCGTTAGTTTTTAAAAGTGGTAAACAAAACAGAGGGTTTTGTGATAACAATTATAAAAAAGTCGAGTGGTTAACGGCATCAACAGTTAGAAACAAATTATATTGTTGGAGATGTTTATTATTTACTAATGATCAATCCTCAATTTGGGACAGGGCCGGATTTAATAATTTGCAAAATTTGTCGCGAGGTTTAGAAAGGCACGAAAAATCCCAGGAGCACATTTCATCTTGCATTAAATTCGAAATGTTTGGTAAACAAAATATTGTAAATTTCTTGGATTCTGCACATAAGAGAGAAATAGAAAATGTTAACGAAAAGGTCCGTGAGAATAGGGAAATATTAAAGAGGTTAATAGATGCCGTTATATAGTTATCTTCACAAGAAAATTCTTTCCGAGGACGTGACGAAAAACGAGAATCGTGCAATAAAGGAAATTTCAAAGAGCTGGTAGATTTTTTAAAAACTTATGACCCAAAATTAGAGAACTTTTTGAATAACGCCACTATATTTTTTGAGACAATTCCGGTAAGCTTCTGTAGAATGATCATTTTCAGCACTTAAACGCATAAAAACATTTTTACTAGAAACAAAATGAGTCAAGACCGCCTTTCAAATGTATCGCTTATTTCAATAGAAAAACGTTTTTTGTCAGAATTGAGGAAACGCGATTCATTTTATGATGAAATAATCAACCATTTTGCTAGTTCCAAAAATCGCAGGTTACCACTCATTTATAAAAATATTCAGGCTTTAAAGCAGAGATTAATATAGGTAAATGTTATTTTAGAAAAAATATTTATTTGTGTTATTTATTTTTTAGGAAATATTTTTTATAATTCTCCATAATATAGAGTTCCGCGGTTATATTTTTTTTTATATAACTTCTTTCTCAAAACTATTTTAATTTCTATTAAAACTTATAATTTTACACGCCTGGCAGTGATAATGAATACAATTTTTTGTTTGTAGAAAAACACTTTAATTTTTTTACCAAAACTATTTTTATTTTTATTAAAAGTTATATAATTTAATTACAAGTGGGATAATAGGACTCCTTTGGATACCGATACTCGAGTCGTAGGAACGAGAATTTCATGAGAATGATTTTTTCATCTTATCATATTTTCTATTTCCTTTTCATTCTATTCTTTTATTAGTTCTATTCTCTCAAGTCATGAATCGGTATCCTGGCGAACAACCCACGGCAAAAAAATGTAACGCGCCGTTGTAATACCTCAGGGGTGGTGGGGAAATGTACAAATTGTAGTCATATTGCACATCAGTTGTCTTTCAGAATATCAAGCCTCCTCTGCAGACAATATCACGAGCCGCCACTGTCAGAATCCGATATAAAAACCCTAGATTGCGACATCCTAGAGAGTGAGTGATGACCAGACAATCGGAGAGGGCAGTACTCTGCATCCGCAAACATTTTTTCGGCAACATAACTAGTAAAAATTCTACAAAACCACGTCAAACGACAAAAAATTATTAATAAGACAAGTCACACTGGACTTTCTCGTGTTGTGTGTTTAACAATAAATGTACTTGTGAAAACTTAAACTTATATAAGGCTGTGATACAAAAGTCTCGTAACCTGAAAGACCTGTAAATAAAATGTCTTTAAAACCGTTCTCGTTATACTAACTCACTGATCTCGTTTTTCATTATTGAGTTGGAATTGTTTGTCCTATCTAGAAAATTTTTCGTTACATGAATAAGAAAATAGTAAATGAATTGGAACATAAGCCCACAAAGGTATATGTCGGAGACCATAACCTTGTAGGCGCACATAATTCAGTTAAGTCAGCGTTGTCAGCAAGTACCGATTAAGTTGAGGAATGTGGAGAGTTAACATCTCCATATATGGTCATGTGCAACAGATGAAGCCTGGAGTACCCTGAGAGAAACCGTCTCCCCGGTGAGCAGAACAAAACCCCTTGAGAGTCCCGTGGGTGATTATTCTAAGTATAAACTTTGTAGTTAGAGTGCGAGATTGTGGGACTAGTAGTTGCAGACTGCTAGTTCTTCAAGAAAGTATTATGTGGTATTGTTTGCATTTTCAACAATAAGACTATTATTTCACATTTACCTACTTAGATAAATCATAACTCATGTTACTTTGGTATTTATATTAAAAACTATTGTATGGCTTCATGTTTTGTGAGACAATCCTCGAAATGTGGCGGCAGCTGCATATTTGTGCGAAATAATATTCAATTTAAAGAACTGCTAGACCTCAAACAAAAAAGCTGTGAATCAGAAATCGAATGTAGTGCTGTTGAAGTAATGTCATTATTTATAAAAATTATCAATATTTATCGCCCACCTAATGGCAATTTTGACTCATTTATAAGTATCCTTGAAGATATTTTAATATCTGCGACGAAATCAAATACATATACCATTGTTTTATGTGGAGACTTCAATCTTGATCTGCAAAATAAAAATGACAAAAAAGTAAAATTGTTTTTGGACATGCTCGTAACATTTGACATGAAACCCTCGATACATGAATCAACTAGGATAAATGCAACATCGGCAACTACGATAGACAATATTTTTATAAACACTTCGGATTATTTAAGTAAGGTGATAAAGAATGGCCTTTCAGATCATTTTGGTATAAAAATACAGATACCTACAGACTGGAAACAGAAAAATGTGAATAATAAATTAGAGTGTAGAATAATTCATGACGAAAAACTACCACAATTTAGAGAAAAGGTAAAAGAGCTGAACTGGGATCAAATCATTATTAAAGAAAACCCAAATTTAAGTACTTCCGAATTTCTAAAGCAACTTGTAGAAATACTCAATGAAATATATCCCAAAAAATTATATAATAGAAGAACTCAATCAAATCTCTGGATGAACGAAGACTTAAGAACAAGGAGCAGAATTAAGAGGCAATTATATGAAGGGATGCTGGAAGGAATTGTGGCAGAAGAAGTTTATAAGCAATATAAAGCTGATCTTAAAAAGAAAATCGCTGAGGCAAAGAAACACTTCCACTCTAATTATATTCTAAATTCAAGTAATAAAGTCAAAGCAACATGGGAATTAGTGAAAGATATTACAGGGAGAAACAAACAGAGTAACAATTTTGATATAGAACACATACAACAGAGTGATAACCAAAAAAGTCAAAAGGAAATTCTAAATGAAATAAACAATTACTACATCAATGTATGTGACAATATTAATCAAAATTCAAGTAAAAACTTTAAACATGTGTTCAGAAATAAATATTCAATGGTTCTGTATGAAACAACACCTGTTGAAATATACAATATAATTCACTCCCTAAAAGATACAGCAGCTGTAGGGGTTGATGAGGTGCCTACAAAACTAATGAAATATTGCGCCAAGGAACTGTGTCAACCTATATCCCAACTAATTAACATGTGCTTCAGTTTTGGTATATTCCCTGATGATTTAAAACGAACAGTTATCAAACCATTGCATAAAAAAGGTGATAAGAACGACATCACTAACTATCGACCTATAGCTCTGATCTCCATAATTGCCAAAATATTTGAGAAAGCTCTACTGAACCGTATCGTAGACTTCACAGAACATTATAATATAATATCAGATATGCAAAGTGCTTACCTAAAGGGAAGGTCAACTGTTAGAGCAATATACATAGGAATTTGTGAAATCTTGGATGCAATCACCAGTAAAGATAAAGTTGCAGCTCTCTTTTTGGACCTATCAAAAGCCTTTGATAGCGTAGATCATCATCGACTCTTAGAAAAATTGGAAATTATGGGATTCCGGGGCAATATACTCAACATCTTGCAGTCTTATTTAAAGAACAGAAAACAGTGTATTGTAGCGATGGATGATGGTAAATACATTAGTTCAGACTGGGAAGTGGTAAAAAAAGGTGTCCCTCAAGGGTCTATCTTAGGCCCAATTTTATTTCTCCTCTACATAAATGACCTACCAGAAATTGTCAAACATCTTGTCAATTTATTTGCTGATGATAATTCATTAATTATAAGAGGGGAAACTAATAAGGAGTTAGAAGATGAAATTTCAATGTCAATTGATATTTTAAATGACTGGTATGCCGCAAACAATCTTAAACTTAATATAAACAAGACTTACCTGTTAAAGTTTAGTCTCAGAAAGGAGCCTCCATTAGTCGTGAATTACAATGAACAACAACTGACTTCAACCGACTATACAAAATTTTTAGGAATTGTCATTGATGCACAGTTAAGTTGGAAGTGTCATATAGAGCATCTTGCCAAAAGAATTAGTGGCTTTACGTATGCATTACGAACCATATCAAGATCTGTAAGTGAGGATGCAGCCATGGCCTCTTATTATGCATACGTCAACTCCAGAATGAGGTATGGCATTATATTCTGGGGTAATTCTGTTGACGCTGACAGAATATTCATACTGCAAAAGGCCTGTCTGAGAAGCATTTTCCATCTAAACAAGAGAGAAACTTGCAGTGTAATCTTTAAAGAAAAACAGATACTCACTGTTCCATGTATGTACATATACGAGTGTGCCTGTCATGTTAAAAACAATTACGGTGATTTCTTTAATAAGTACAAAGTGGATCATATGCATGACACACGTAATAATATGTTACGCTTGCCAAAGACGACCACATCTCAGGTTCAAAGAAATGTTGAATGTCAATTAATAAAAATTTACAATAATTTACCCAATAGTTATAAAGACCTACCTGTGAAAGATTTTAAAAGAACAGTTCACAATTTCCTTACAACTAAAGCATTTTATTCCATCTCCGAGTTTTTCAACTATGAATTCTAGATTTTTTAAATTTATATGTATGTTTGTTGTATTATGTATGTTATTATTTTGTGATATTATAATTGTAACTATGTTTGTACTATATTTGACGTGTTCTACACCTGTTTGGTTTTCTTTTATAGAATAAAGATTATTATTATTATTATTATTATTATTATTATTACTGTTATTTAAGTGATTATATTGTGTTTACCAACTTGTGACCTAAATCTAGTAGATCCGCCCTAAAACGCCCCTGGCCCCTGTCATCTTCGACCATATATTTTACAATATAACTTGCCAAGTAAGAATATCAAAAACTTTTTCCCCTACATACCGGGTCTTAAATTTTTAGGCACAAACATACATAGAGTTAACCCATATGAAAACTACACGATTAATAGAAAGAGCTAGTTTCCGTAAGGATTTATAGGATTCTATAATTTATAGATTTGAAATTTCTTCACATATTTCCAGAGAATATTAGTCAATGGAACTATTGGCCCGTGTGTAGTTTAAATGGGTATGCTCTGATAACACTAAAAAAAATATTACTACAAACTAAAACTGTAAAAATTATAACTATAAAAATGTTAACTTATAATAAAAAAAAAGTACTTAACACATAACAATTTTTGTACTATTCCATTAAAGCAAAATTTTGTACCTTAAAATAAACCTATATACACAGAGTACGATTATTTTTTGTTTTATCACAATAAAAAAGTAGTGAGGTAGTCTCAACGTGACTAGAGGTGCTATACTCTGTGTTTGAATTCTAGTACTCACCATCTCTTTCTACTTATTCTTACTTAGTTGCAATCACAATTTTTTCCACAAAGAATTTTCAGTAATAAAATAAATATTTTTTTTAACACAGACCCATAAAAATAACAAATTTCAAAAGATATCTAATACCACAATACTATTTGGTTTTTTGACATTTCATGTCGCTAAATATAATTTAACGTAGATTAGATCTACCACTACTAGCCTAGAATTTTTGAAATTAAAATTATCACAGCCAAAAATTACCATGCCAATTTTTTCCCTTACTACTGAGTACTAGAATTTCTTGGAACAAAAGAAAAATTAATATTACTTAGTATGTTTAAGACAAAATACCTGATGTAGTAGTTGGTGTGTTGATACTACTTGGAGTAGGAGCAGCGACCTGAATTTGTAGCGCTTGTGATGGGTTACCTGAAAAAATACCATCATAGATAAATACTAAAGCAGATACAAACTTCACTACTGCATGCCCCCTATGATACCTGACCTGAACCCTATAGAGAAGTATCAATTTATTAATTTATCCTCATTGGGAATGTCTCACTGCATTGAAAGTAGAATTTTTACCTTGTTGAGACAGTTCCGCCTTCACCCTTCTGGCAATATGCGACCTGGTATGCTTCCTAAGGTGGTCCTTCCTGTAAAAGCCCTTGCCACATTCCGTACATACGTGCCTCTTTTCGCCAGAGTGTATAACAAAATGCAACGTTAACTGCTCCTTGCGTTTGAAGGCCTTCAAGCATACCGTACACACATACGGTCTTTCAGGGTTATGCGACTGTTTGTGTCTCGTCAGATGATCCTTTCGTTTCAATCCCGCCCCGCAAATATCACAAACGAATCGACGCTCCAAAGTATGACCGACGAGGTGCTGCTCCAGGAGTTCTTTTTCTGGGTATGCCATATGGCATTCCGGGCAGCAGTAAAGCGTCGAGCCGTCTAGTGCTGTGGTTAAACGAATCTCACCTAGAATATTAACATAGGCTAATAATAATAATAACAATTTATTAATTCCAATACATCAAATACATGATATAGCACAAGTCAAATGAATTTTAGTAGAAAAACCATTTTTTTGGCTGGCTATATGTCCTGTTATTATTACTTAAACTATTTAAAGGGATGGTTCCTGGATAATATGGATTTGATTTACATATACAGGGTGTCTCACCGGGAGCTGAATCTAGAGGGACATAGAGAAAAGTACGCATCAGAAATTTTTGAAAATTTAGGTAGTTACTAATGTCGGTGTGGCCAATCCAACTAAAATAATTAGAAGCATGGGGTACTTCCGGTTATACCGGAAGTCGACACCAACTTGCTTATTTTAAATGGAACCCCCTATATATTTTCAATTTTTCGAGATGAGATTAAAATTCCGAGTTCAGGCATGTAGCACACCCTATATCTAAACCCAGTAGTTTCGAAGATATTTGACATTTTATAAAAAATCTGACAGGTCCAACAGTTTGCAAGAACCGTTATAATATTTTCTATGTAGGACATCCTCATTTGCTCTTTGGCACGGAGAAAGAACCCAAAGAGAACTACGTTCTACAACTGAAATAAATTCAATAATATCATACCAAGTGTTCCGTTTTTCGCGTTACTTGTTGTCAACTTCAAACCGCGAAAACTTGTTTGTTTAGGTCAAATGGAACACCCTGTATTTTTTTACGTCAAGTTGTGTAAAATTTAATTCCCTTTTTTCTGATATTAGCATTGAGTGGTTAAAGTTTTCAACTTTTTGAAATATTTGCGATTTTATTAGAAATTCATGAATTGTTGTAATCATTTCATCAAAATAGCCATGATTAGAAACAATCAGTCATTACCTTATGTCAAAAAATGCCAGCACGTTTAAATTACACCCACGAAGACTTTTAAATTTGTTTATTATTTATAGAGAATGTGATAAGGTAACATCAAGAACTTGCAGCACATTAGCTACTCGATATCCACAAAAACGGAAAATAACACTAACACTGTAACATGCGTATTAATCGAATTGAAGATATGGCATGAACTAAAATAGCAGAGATAAGATCAATTTAAAACATGATTCCATTTTAATTTAATAATTGCTCAAAGTTCCGCCCTCGAACCTCGACACATTTCTCGCACCTTCGGATTAGTTCCTCATGGGTAACTCTTCTAATTGAATCCTGTGATATGTTTTGAAATGCATTTCTTACTCTCTGCATACAATCTTCAATGGTTGTTAATTGGCTCTCATAAACTTTATTTTTAATAGTTCCCCAAATAAAATAATCCAGAACTGATAAGTCGGGCGAGTGAGGAAGCCATAAGAAAGGTCCATTATTGGCAATCCATTGATCATAAACAGTTTCTTGTAAATAATTATTAATTAAATATGCGTTATGTGGGCGAGCACCGTCGTGCTGATAAAAAATGTTTCTATGTTCGGCGAGAGGTAAATTTTCTAAACAGTTATTATTCAAATTTTGTAAGATATTCAGATATTTCACCTAAAAAAAAAAAACAAAAAGTTACCTATACATATTAGCAGAAGAGAAAATGTAATTTACCGTTTAAATTTTCCTGATAAAATTGTAATGCCACCACTCTATCGTTTCTTATGGCACAGTAAACATTGAACTGCCAACTTTCCTGAAAAGTTTCGCTCTCTGAACATATGAGGATTTGAGTCACTCCCATAATGCGAATTGTGTATTAAAAAGTCCATTTTTAGTAAATTTTGCTTCATCTGCCGATATAATATTTCCCAAATAAGAATCTTCACCCTCAGACCTTATTAGAATAAACTCACAAAAATTCTGTCTTCTTAGGAAATCTGTTTCTTTTAATCCTTAAACCATATGGAATCAGAATGGGTGAAACTTATGTTTTAATAAGATTCTGCGAATTGAATCCTTGCATAGTCCCGATTCCAGAGCAGCTTGTCTTAATGACATCCTTGGAAAGGCATGAAAATATCCCAGAATGACTATTTCAATGTTTTCGTCATCAACAAACAAGCTTTCTTCTTTGCATTTTTGCCTTGAAAGAGCCATAATTTTTAAAATTTTCCAGTATGCATTTTACAGTGTTTAGTGACGGTTTCCGTTTTTCTGGATATCGAGTAGCAAATGTGCTGCAAGTTCTTGATAGTACCTTATCACATTCTCCATAAATAATAAACACATTTATTTACACTTTTAAATTAATTTATAAGCAGAACTTACAAATTTGAAGTTTTCTACACAAAAAAAGTCTCTTGTGTTTTTCTCTAAAATGATCAGTATCTGAACTTTATTTGGGAATAGTTTTTTATGAATAATTTTAGCAGAACCGAAAAGACAATGACAGTAAAACAAAATTACATTATTTTTTATTAGACAACAATGAATTAGATTAAAGTAAGGTAAATTACAAGAGTTGTTCAAAGTGCATTCCGCCAGCTTCAACACATTTCTGACATCTGCGCCATACAGAGAGTGTAGCTTTACGAATGAAATCAGGATTAGCCCACAAATTTTCACATTCTTCGAGAATTCTTTCTAATAACTCTCCTCTCGTGTTTACAGGGATTGCGTAGACTTTGTCCATTAAATAGCCCCAGACAAAAAAATCAACTGGAGTTAAATCCGGTAAACGAGGCGGCCAGGCTCTTGCACCTAATCGACCGATCCACCGTTCAGGACAATTATTGTTTACCCACAAACGGTTCTCAACAGCAAAATGTGTAGGAGCTCCATCCAGCAGTAATTTCTTAAATTAAGAGGAATATTTTCGAGGTATTGAAAAAAATGGTTATTTAAAAAATCAGTAAATAATGGTCCATTTAAACGGGGAGGAAGGATGTGGGCCCACAAAATGTCCGTTTATAACACCACACCATACATTAACGCTAAACTCCTGTTGAAATGCCCTAGGGCGAATTATATGAGGATTCTGATAAGCCCAGATTCTTAAATTGTTAAAATTAACCGATCCATTACGGTTAAAGGTAGCTTCATCAGTTCAAATAATTTTACTTCGGGAATCGGGATCTTGTTCCATGGCATTTATAAACCAATTACAAAAATCGATACGCCTTTCGGGATCACCTGATTGAAGGCTTTGGACTGGCTACATTCGAAAAGCTTTTCAGTGGTCTTTTTTCAGAACCCGAAAAACTTTGTTTTTGGAAACATGCACAGCTTGCGCACCCAGCTGTTGGACCGCTCTTCTGACTTAATTTATTATTATATTAATGATTGATTGATATATAACACATTGTTCTCACACTGTAAAACAGACTAAATATACAGTTGGATGAATTCTTACCTGGTTTAGGCCTAGGTTTCTTCTCCTTCTCTGGCTTCTTCTTCTTCTTTTTCTTAGGAACAGGGGTGTTTTGAATTTGGGCAGTGTTAATGGTAGTTAAGGTACTCAGACCATTTATAGAGGTCGTAGTCAAATTATTGGTGTTCCCACTCAAGACGTTACCATTCAACCCATTTGTGTTTAAACCATTCATATTAATAGAATTATTATGCAGCAAATTCATGTTCGGTTCGCTGTTTTGTATATTCAACTGCTGCACACTCTCCTTCTTTATGTTTTCTGCAGAATATTTAAGGAAGTGGTGAAGACTTAAGGGAAGCGTCGAAGCTGGAAGATGTGATAAGTAATCAGCAACCGTTGATCCGGGAGTTGCTAACGACTGCCACGCGGAAGGCATGGATGTCGCATTTAATGATTGATTCTGGTTGATATTTTGATGCTGGGGTTGAATTTGAGATTGCTGATGGGTTGGTTGATTTTGGGTTGCCTGATGTGTACGCCTCTCCGATTCTTGAATGTCTTGCTTTACCTGTAACATACGTATTTGGATTCAAAATTATCAACACCTTATTGTGTACCAACCTTATCGTTATTTTGCTTTTCCTGTTGCTGCTGATGCTGCTGGCTTTGCTGCAACATCGCCGCACACAACTCCTGTGCCAGTTCTTGCGGTTCATAGCTCTGCCTCTTCTCTTGCCGGACGTTGCTCTGCTGGCTATATATCGCCTGGTTCATGTAATTCCCGTGATATTTGGAACTGTTTATGCTGTTCAGCATCTGCTGCTGGGTGGCAGGGTGATGCTGGGTGAAGGAAGGTACTCCATTAGCAGTATATCTATTGCTGTTGTCCTGAGTTGGGCATAGTGTGCTCGTAGCATTTTCCTGAGAAAATTTGGCGGCAAATTGGTGTATTGTAGGAATCGCCGTCGAAAAGTGGCCTCCGAACGGTGGGAAATTCATGGTTCGTTTTTATATTGTCTGGAAGAACAAGAAAAACACGTTGGATGTAATCTGTGACGTTATAGACTGTATGGATAATAAAATCTGTATAGTTTAATTTTATCGCTTAGATTTCTTATTTCTGCTCACTTTTATTACAAAAAGTATGCTCCGTTGATAGGTACTTTATGAAACTCAAAAATTACCCCCTTATCGTTATCCCCCTAGATATATCTCAGGAATCTTTTAGCCATATTTGGATTATATATTGTATATTGTAGGAACACCAAGTAATGAAATAATATATTTTGTTCGCGACTATTAAATAATATACTCATTATGTACGTGTTTCCTCAAGGATAATTCTTCATTAATCTCTGCAGTGAATAATTATTTAATTATTCACTGATTGCAGTGAATAATAGATAGTCAGTTGTTTATAAGAAATTTAAAATTTCAAAATTGCAGCAACCAAAACACAAGCGTTGTCTCTCAAAGTTTTCTAGGAAGTACAAAAATGGCACATGCCGAAGAGGTACTTTAACGAATATTCAAAAACCACATTAATAAGTTTTTTTCGTTATCTTAGTAGCAACACGCGGCAATTTCCAACATTGTTTTTGAAACCATTTACCTATGTGTCTATAAACTGTATTATTTTATTAGTAAGCCATGACAATGTGTCAAAGTTTTTTGTTATTGGTTTGAAATGTCAAAATTTGTGCAATTTAAAAGTCAACGTTATCTAAAATAATTTTAAGTACCTAAATGTTACTCAAAAAGAGTAATATAATTAAATAAATGGATACTGACAATGAAAACGAGATGTCTTTGACAACGCCAGAGGTAAGGGAAGCTGCAGAAATCGCCTCATTAAACCTGCTGCCTGAAAAATCGAGAAAATTATATATGACGACGTAAGAATCTTTCTTAAATTGGACAAATGAAATGAAAATTAATTAAACAAATATTAAATATTTAATAGTCATGGACAAAGTATAGTATTCTACTCATCTACTCGCATATAATGGCTATTATTCACTCTGGTGATTTACGACACTCGCCTGCCTAAAACTTTACCCTCGTGAATAATAACCATCATTATAATATGTTCGTTAAATAATATATTATAATAGCAATAAAATATAACTCGTATATATAATTATTATATCAAATGCTAAGAATGAATTCCAGATTTATATCCATATAATAATGTGGAAATACTTACCACCTTTTTCATCAGACATCGAAGGTATCCTAACTGTTAATATACTAGTGTATTACTAGTATGAAGATTCTTTACCTACATTTTATGTGTTGATAATTCAAAATTTAGGTATTTACACATAGGTATATGCTTATTACCTACTGAAGATATTCGAAATCATATTTTGTTTTTTAGCCATTGGAAATTGTATTTGTAGAAACAAAAATAAAATAAACCATCGGTTTATAATTTCATTTCAAAGATGTACACAGAAACTCTTTATGTACCTCTGTTTATCTATATAGATATAGGTATACATTGTTAAAAAAATAATATCAATAATAATTATAGGCAGATATTATTTTGAATTAAATACATATAAAGACACTTCTAACCGCTTATTCAATTTAATTTCCCTGAAACAACCTTTTCTAAACAGTTTTAAGTAGGTACCTAGGTATGAATAGTTGTTGTTATCATTTTCTTTGTTGTAGGTAATAAGAAGTTGTTCTCCTGCCTAAAGTAAAATGCGAAAAATATTTACATTGCGATTTTTTTGTTTGGGTACTTAATTATTATACATTTATGTATTTGTCAGAAGATGAATGCAGCATTAGGGTAAATAGTAAAAATACTTCAGATTATGTGTTAAATGATAATAAATAAATAAATGTTAATACACAAAATAAAATATTCTGCACGTAGTAATCGTTAAACGGTAAATAATTGACAAACAGCATATTTTCACGTTTTGAAGATGTAAATTATATCAAACAAAAGATTGTGATTATTTTACGCCCCTAACCTCAATTTTTTAGATTTAAATACATTTTCTTACCATAATTGTTGTAAATCGATGTAATAGTAATAAAACACCGCCGAAACCACTAATCATTTGCGATTTCTTTGATATTCAGTTTCGCCATTCTCCTTGCGCAAAGGGAAAGGGTTGCATTTGGGGTTGAAGCGGTCATTCAAATTGTGGCGGGAAAACGGTCGAATATGGAAAATGCATTTAAAACAATCTTTGAAAATTGATTCTATTTGGGGTAATCACGTAATTTCTTCCTTATTTAACATTCTGTTGTGACTGTTTACGTAGAATGTAGTGTATGAATAAAAATGACGGCAGTAAGTCCGAAAAGAGGTAGGTACAATAGTCTAGTCCGAATTTACCCTTTTTTGTTCATGGAGAAATACCAGATAAGAGAAATTACACTTACTTACCTTTCAAGTAGTTCTGAATAGAATTCAATTTTTATGAATAAAATTTACAAACATATTCCTGTCAAATATCTTATTCTCAACCACTATAATAAAAATAATAAATAATCTGCTACCTCTTTTGCAGAAGGGAAATACAAATTGGTATTTACCATATTGACTACTAAAGTAATGTGAAAGAAGAGGAAAGAGTTTTAAATTCTGTATAGGCAAGGAAAGGTTATTCCAATTCAGAAAATTAGTTTATTTCTTTTGCTAGTACAAAATTTTATATTATTTAACAGCAAAAAAAAAGTTTTGAGATTGGAGGAGCTTAAATCTATTGTAAAATGCGATTCTATAATAAAGGTCAAAATTAAATGTCAATAATTTTAACCTTTAATTCCTCCATGGGAGTGCTTTTGAAAATATGTAATATTGGTAAATGAGGCACAAAATGAAAACAATTGGTGCCAGATCTGGTGATCTAGTTGGTCATTTATTATAATTGTATTTGTCCTGCCTATAACATTTACAGCGAATCGTTCAAGGAACTTTTCCACCCTGAGAACACTGGTAAAAAATTCGAACGTCCTATTGAGAAATTACAAAAAAATTTAATATTCGAATTTTGTCTCGAAACTCGGCGTCCAAGGTTAAAATAAGATTCTGAGCAACTTTTTCTAATAACTTTGTTTAAGTTGTTTTGATTCAGAGAATTAGTTTATCTCTTATTGCTACCTAACATAATTAAATAGCAAATATCTATTATAAAACGCAATTCTATATAACAATGGTCAACATTAAATGTAAATAATTTTTAACCTTTAATTCATCTCTGGCAGTGATTTTGATAGCAATATTGGTAAATGAGGCTAGCTAACACCACAAAATAAAAACAATAGGTGTCAAATCTGGTGATAAAGTTGGTCATTTATTATAGTTGTTTGTCCTCCTACCTATAACATGTTCAGGGAAACGTTTCCACCCTAAGAAAATTGTTAAAAAATTTGAACTTCCTGTTGAAAAATTATAAAAAAAATTTCAATATTCGAATTTTGTCTCGAAACTCGGTGTCCAAGTTTAAAATAAGATTCTGAGCTACATTATTAGGTAGTAATAAAACAAAGCACTCTGGTATACCTATTTTTTTATTAGCCAAGAGATTGTTCTACACTTTAGACAAACCACAAAACAAAATATTCACAAGACATTACTTAATAATAAAAATTACAGGATCACTTACTATTGTCACAATTTCTTAAATAGAAAAACTATAATCGCCATCACATCATAAACATATTTTAATATCGAGACATTTCCCAGAAGAAATAATAAATATCTTGCAAACAGGCTCCAACTGTAAATAGACTTGATGAACAAAATTAAAAATGTTCCCAAAGGTGATGTACAAATTAAAACTAATCCTTAAAAATAATACATAATACAAAAAGTAAAATAAGCGTTTCCAAATCTTAAAATGTACACTCTACGAATCGACATATACAGGGCGACCGACAATCATTACCTTTCTCTCAATTAAATTGTTCGATCCTAACAAACGTTTATAAAATATCCCAAAGTACACATGATCAAACACTTTGGAAATTTCAAGGCAAAATGCTCTCCGACATGTTCGCCTCGAGCAAGGCTAAAGGTAAGATTTATAAGTCACCCGCAACGGCTATTGAACGGCTGAGATCCTTAACTAAAAATTCATAAATTACACAAAGATTCCCTGCCGCATTTAAATAAGCTAAGGCAAAGGATACAGTATCCCAAAACAGATGCTATTATAAAAGTCGTATCACCACACGCAAATAAAATTAGTATAAAATCATACAAAACACAATCACTGGTGTCCCTAAACGATACATGATAAATAAAAAATAGCATAAGTATTGCACGAGGCGTCCTTAAAAGTTTGAGATTCAAAAATGTCACGCTTTTTAAAAAAACTGTAATTTCTACGCTCAGATGTTGTAGACGCAATCGTATTTGTATAACATATAATCAGTCTCTAAGTTACAGAAATATTTCAGTACTTGGTTTTAATCGTACGGGGTTTTGTACCCTAAAATTAAAACACAAAAAATGGGTACCTAAAACACAACTGAACGTTTAAAAAACACATACTAATTTGTTTTAAATGTTTAGTCAGTTAAAGATAATATAATTTTACATAGAAAACCAGACATGTTCCTTTGCTGTAAAATAGACCGGAACATCAATTAATACTTAAGACAAATGGCATTGAAGGGAACATTATGAAATAAAAACAATCCAACAAATTATGATACAAACTACAGATAAGATCTACATGATATACGGTTATCGAGCCCTAATTTCCTATATTGCCAAATTATCATCACCCTCATTAATTTAGTTTATACTCCGTTTTACTTAGTAAAATGCATTCTATAGAAAGCAATTATATTACTAATGTATATTTATGGTGATTTTACCGTATTAACAAACCGTATAGCAGAATATTTGTATATTTACATGATTATGTTATGTTTGACATAAATACATGCAATTTGTATATACTGCTTTATACACATATACCTCTATTACTGGCATATCAGCTACTGGTGTGCCGAATATCTACAACAGATAAACGCATCTTGGAGACGTGTATTAATGCCCTTGCTACACCTAAACAATTTTGCTTTAATGTGGGACTGTCTTGCTTCATGTTTGTAGCATCTGTGTAGTAATATCGGGCTCCGAATCAATTTCTCAGCGAAATTAAATTTTACTAAAGAGAAACTACGTAAAGCATCTATACCAACAAAGTAATTCTTTATTAGTTGAGGAAAATTCACAGTGTTACATTTATTTGGTTTATGACATTTCTATTGTCGATAAATTACTTATAGTCGAAACTATCATGCAACATTTTCATTCTCAATCACAGATATCACGAAAGATTGTGAATTCAAACACCGCAGCATCAAAAAATTAATTTATGGTAGTAGAACGATAGTTTAACTATTCGTTCAGCTTGCAAACTGGCATATCTAAAGGCAGGTTCAAATCCTTGTTTACTGCGACATAATTTTAATTATAAAATTGTCCCCATGCGGTTCAGACTCGACTATAAATTGTAGGGCTTTGTTTCTCTTTATCTAACACAAATTTCTAGATTTTCAAGGAATTACCTCGGTGACTGGAGAAGAGGTTAAAATAGATTTAAATAAAGAAAATACATTTTCACGTGTTGGTGAGTAACGTAAGGGATAACATTATTCTTATTAATACATTAATCTCTAATCACTGAGGGAGATGCCTTTTCAAAGCGTTAAAAAAAACTGTAGTCTAGACTTAAATTCTTTACTTACGCCACTGGATATTCCTCTACTGTACAACTACGAATTAAAAACTACACTGCCAATCTACAACAGCAGAGAGAATAAAGAAATTCATCCAAATAATGAAAAATCGCCTATGATTTGGAAAATATAACGAAAATTGAGCTTACTATTACAATTACGTCTTATTCAAGTTTTTTTACATTAGCAAAGTGATGTTATCATTTTATCTGATTGCTTATATATTGATTGTGAAACAAGTGAAATCAGGTTGTTGGTGTTGTTGCCAGTTTATTTCTCCTTTCCGCCAACAATTCCCAGAAAAGAAAAACCAACTGCATTGCCGATATAAAATAAAATAAACTAACAACATGATTCAGTTGTTGCAATTTGACACACTCAAGTTTACTGCCCTCTTATTTTGACATTTGGGAAATAAATTCTAACCTCAAATTAAAACGAGCATAATGGATTCTAACTGTAAATTGACTCCATTAGTGATACAATTACGTGACTTAATACATCAGAATACCTAATGTGATAACACCTTGAACATAACATGTTTACGTAATTTGTTACCTTTCTTTTGTCTCCTCACTCAAAATTATTAATAATTTAATATATGTACAAATAAAAAAATCAAGAGCAATGAAGACAAAAATAAAAACATTTTAAAATTATATTACATCCAAGTGCCATCGCTGATCGTTTAACAAATGTGATAGCGACGGCTGATCAGTCTTCAATAATGAAAAATAATCCTTATAATGTTCGCCGACTCAAACTTTTGAAAACGCTCAGCATTTTAGTTCCACTGTATAAAATGACAGGATATTTAAAAACAAGTTCTTAAAACCTTTTATATATATAAAGATTCTGTAAGTAGAACATATAAAATCACAAATAAAAATCATCATAAATCGGGGGAAAACCTAGGAATTAATATTAAAAACATACATATTAGTTGCCGTTGCAGCAGATCTTTTTTTAAAAGTCCTTGAGCTTACCAAGATCAACTTGATATACAGTATAAGCCAGAGTTTTTCTTGAGAAAGGAGCTTTGAATATTGTCGAATAGCTTTACTTGAGAATAGTGAGGATGCATACATACATTAATTTTTGGGAAACAACTGTGCCGAGGGTTATTATTTTGCATTATCTTTAGCATAAGTTAGCCGATACTGAAGAAAATAGATGTAGAGAACATACATTCCAATTTGAAAACAACAAAATCTTCAGATCACTTTGAGCAATTATTTCTGCTTCGAATACATGAGTCACTTGAATATCACAGTTTTGTACTACCAATAACGTAATTGGGAACTACATAAAATCACGGCGCATTTGTTGGCGCTACAATCAGACGAGTAATGATCAACTGATTGTCAGTGTATTCGTATTCGTTTTGGGTGCTCTTGTGAGCTCAAGATTTTTTGGGCAAAAAGTTTAGCTTGAATTTACAAACGAATGTAGACAAAAAGCACTATTCGTTTTATCAGTTGAGACAGTCGTCGATGTTGGCATTTGCTGATTTTGACAATCTCGGTATTTTCTCATTAGGAGTAAAAAACGCAGTCCACAGAGCGAAAGGCACAAAAAGTTTATACACCTAAAGAACTCAAATAAACGAATTTTCCAAGTTACATGTGAAATTTACAGCAATTAACGTTTCCAGAGATGTTACTTACTCCTTGTCGACCAATCTCTTTCGTGAAAACAGTAAATTGTGTGCAAAATGCAGCAGGCGCAAGTGAAAAATGTACCAATGTCAAATCATTCTAGTTGACATCATGTCAATAATGACATAATTTAGCGAATGAGGTACAGCTGTAAATTTGAAATTCCATCATTTTTCTCTCTTCTTCTATTTCTGAGTTACTTAAATAATTGATGTATTTAATCTCTGTGCTGTCAACTTGAAATTTAACTAGAAAATGGCAAATGCATGTCATTATATGTGCTACTTATTTCACTATTGCATAGAACACACAGTATGCATTATGTACTATTTGTTGTCCTGATTTGTGTGATGAATCTGTATTTTCCATCTGCACCCCTTTACACTTGCACACGGCTTGTGTTAAAAAACCATAAATGTTAAGTTAACTTCACTCTTAATAAAGACATTATTATTATTATTATTATTACTATTATTATTTTCTTATTGTAAGGCAAGACGCAACTATTTTCATTGCATTTTGGTTCGAATTTTATAATAAAATACAAATGCTCTTAACACCGCTTATGCTCCGGCTCAGTGTCCGATGTGAATTACTTGAATGTAAACAATCCTAGTACTACACTTGATCCGTGGAAAAATCCTGGAGTCTTCTCGTGACCTTCGACATAAATGCACACAGGACGAGGGCTATCACATTAATTATAAATCCACCTCCTAAAATTAATTTGTTCTTACATAACCTCGAAAAGTACAGTGACAATATTAAAACTGATGTCAAACGCCATCTAGCGAGCGGTCTCCATAATTAAATATTAAATGATATACCCACCAGAGAATTCTCGGCATGCAAAACTTGGAACACAAATCTATTATCCGACTAGTCGATAAAAACCTACCAAATTTATGTCAAATATAATTTAATTTTTTTAATCTATAAGTCTGTGTAGATACGTACTTTTTTGCTTGGAGTTTGACATGCTGGAAATTTAAAAATATTCTACTTCTTATTCAAGCCAAATTTCTTGTGTTCGGAATGTAATTTCGTATTGTGTGAAAACAAGCCACACCTTTCCAGTATCAGCAACCAGTAGTCTGTAGTAGACAAAAATGCATCTTTTCCTCAAAATAACAGAAAAGCTAAAAATTACTTGTGGATAAAAATTCTCAGATAATGCTTATAAAATATACTATGTAAACTATTCTGGCTTTCATAAAATTAATGTGTAAATTAAACCATTACCAACATTGACCTAAAAGCATTTGAACGTAATATAATGTTAATAAAATATCCTTTGGTATATATAAATTAATGCAAAAAATTAATAAAATAAAATGCTCAGTCGGACAAATACTTTGTCGAAATCTCTACTTTCCTATATATTAAAGCATATTAATAATTAATTTAAAAACATTGAGTGTGAAAATACTTATAGTGATGTGAATTTGGTTACCTCTCTATTGTTAGAAAAGGCGTAATAACTTTGTACCTCAACCATATTTTTAAAGTTAACGTGATTTGAAATTTAGGTTTAACATTGGTCACAAGTAGTGTCTGAAAGGAAGAGCTTTTCCCTTTCCTCAGGGGCGCCTTAGGCGCACCTTCACGTCTAGCCTCCCCTATATTTTTTGACTTGGTACAGTCGCAGCGGTGGCTAGGCAGTTGAATTACAAAACACCGGTTTAATTTTAGTGATGGATAACTCATACAAGATTCATCTCAAATGTCTTATACAAAATATTATTTATTGTATTTTTCAATGATGTTGTCACCTCTTTGCATCACACTTTTATTTCCCTATTCGCAGATGACGAAGTTACCGCTGGCAGTGACAGTGACATCAATCTATTATCTACAAAAACAAATATTACAGTTTCTCTGATGGAGAATTATTGCTCGACTAACGGCTTAGCTTTAAATAATTTAAAAACCAACCTAATGGTATTCTCTACAAAGCAGCTTGACGTCAACTTGTTAGTAAGAGCTAATAATAAAACCATCATACAAAATAATACTATAAAGTACCTTGATGTGCATATTGACTCTCATTTAACATGGAATGATGACATTGACTCGTTACTATCCAAATTATCTACACATTGCTTTCTTATATGGCAGATGAGAAAATTTGTCAATATAGATATATTAAACATGTATTATTATGCATATGTACAATCTAGCCTTAATTACTGTGTTATCTGCTGGGGCAACTGTATATAGTCGCATAAATGAAATTCTCATATTGCAGAAAAAGACTTTAAGTACTATGACCTTTAAAAATCTACATCATTCCTGCAAAACTCTATTCAAAGAACTCGATATTTTAACAATTCCTTTACATTTTCAGATGTGTGATTTAAGGATTAGTCAAAATCTGACAATTTCCCATAAACTGTCAATAGTAGCAAATGGCCCCAATTCGCAAAAATCAAACAAATGAACCCAAGAGGGATTTACCTTCGATACAAAGGAATTCACCTATAAGGAAAAGTTTGTATAGTAACAGCGTAAATTGTAATATCTAAATCGCTCTCACGTATTGGTGAATTTGTATGTATCGACGATAAATCCCTCTTGGGTTCATTTGTTTGATTTTCGCGAATATCATGTCTATCAAGTTATATAATAAACTCCCTACAAACATAAAAAAATTAAATAGCATTCACCTCTTTAAGAGCACAGTTCGAGCCACTTTAATCAGTCACAGCTTTGATTCCATAAATGAATATTTAAGTTGTACTAGTTTTCAGGACCGTACTTAGTTATATTAGCAATTCTCGTCTTTATTTATTGTTCCGTATTCTGTCTACTATATTATGGTTTCGTCAAGAGTTTTGTGTTTTACTATATTTTACAATGTTTCACAATTTTATGACTATATTTCTATACCTTTAATAGGGTCCTATGAAAATAAAGATATTATTATTATTATTATCATAAAATGACAGAATGTCCCATGACTTGAAAAAAATATTTTTTACCACTTCAATGTAGTACGAGAAACGTGTGTAGAGGGTGCAAATTTCTCTCATTAGTTACTATCGAAACGTTCGCCAGAACCAGGTGACTACTCACTGCAGATTAATAAACTTAGCAACTTTATCAATCGAAAATGAAATTGCTGAAATTATGGACTTCGCTGTCCACCTGAATCAGGAAAAAAAATCCTGGTTTTCAGAACTTTAAGATTTACAGCACTTTTTTAACGGAATGTTTTAGGTTTCTTGGTATGGATCAAAGGACCAAATTTCGGTGTTTCTTAACGAAAATCCACCACCAAACCCAAATAGGGTGTTAAATCGAAAAGCGAAAGTGGAAAAAAGTGTTCAAAATTATATTTTCTAGGAGGGTATAACATGAAAAATTTCATTTTCTTCCTCTTTACGCCACTGAAAACCAAAAATTTTGTTGTCATCTTTGTCAATTGTCTTCAGGCAAATCTGCAACTTTACAGGATGAAAATCATTCATTCCTTCACAGAATATTGGACCTGTTCCTAAAAGTTCTGAGATCATGGTGTTGATAGAAAGATGGACTGGACAACAAGAGGAGAAGGTTATAAGTATCTCAAAGCAGATATTAATACTCACAACACGGGGAACACAGAAAAACGGTCACAATGCAGCAATGCTCTCAACACTCTCTTCTTATGCCACTGGCTGGAATCCTTGCCCCCAGCGGCCATCTTTGAACACATAATTGAGTTGTCTAGCAATTGAGGTTATGGGTGAATTTTGATTCACGTGCCTTATTGTGTTCAATTCTATCTTTCTTTTTGTTACTTAGGGAAACTTTGTTTATGTTTATTAATTGTTTTTATATAGTATCATCCATATTTCCTGACAATTCTATTTTAATATGTTATTTGAATTTGATTGTATTATGTGTGTACCATCCTTTTTGTTCCAAAACAACCAGCTTTTGTACCTCGTAAGCCTCAAAAGTTTCTTGTTACTTTGTTGTTCATTTTCGTTATTCTCATATGTTCTCGTTTGTTCTAATTTATTCTTCAAATACATATTCTCAAGAATTTTGCATCACTAGTCATTATGCAACACACCTGTCATCTTTAAAAATATGGCCAGATTAAGCATTAGCTACATTTATAATAAGATTATATATAATAAATACTCAGCCTTATCAGCACAGTTAATATCAGACCATATATTAGGCTTGAAACCGATATCTGATACAACAGTTAGCGGTAATATTACCAGAAAATGATCAATATAAAAATTTCACATCACTACTAGTGAAGCAGACAGGGCCCTCTACCTAGCTTATTTTTCGAAATAGAAAGGTATGGATCCTTTGCTATCTTATTAAGAGATCGTAATAGTAGCACTAGAAACACGTTCTATGAGACTTTTCTCGTCTGATGACTCAGATTTTTGTATTTTTTTTTTCACACGTTAAATCTTTCGAAAGCATTTTTTTTTTCTCAGTCGTTAATAAACACAAAGGGTTTGTTTTTTAATTTTGATAGAATGAACATTTGTGAATAAGAAAAAACCTGTTGTTTTGCAAAAAATTATATAAAATTTGAACAGATTTAACTTTAAACATACCTACTTGACTTTTTCTTCACGATATTGGAATTAGTTTTCATGATTACATCGAAATGAATTAGAACTTGCCCAACAGACTGTCTCAAACAATATATAGTTTCAAAATTAAAGTTGTTAGAACCTCTTATATGCAACCCTGCAACTAACACAATCTGATTTCTTCTAGTGCAAGAGAAGATGAGTTATCTGACAAATCAGTGTATGAAACAAGGAGAGGCATACCTAGTACTAACCTCACGCAATAGATTATTCCCTAAAAATGCAATCAAAATAATTGAAAAAGCCATATATAATAAAATGAATGCATTTCTAACTAATTACTGCATCATAACAAATTCGCAGCATGGACTTCGTGAAAATCGGAGCACAAAGACCGCAACTAATCACTTTTTGCAATATATTTATAATGAATAGGATAATAGTTACTATGTCATTTAAGCTTTTGACACAGTTGGTATCGAGTTTTTGTCTGAAAAATTATACAGATTGGGGTGTAGGGGATACCTTCCTAGATTGGATTATATCCTATCTATCTGATAGACTAATACGAGTCGAAATACAAAATGTTACCTCAAATAATTATCATATTAATCTGGGAGTTCCACAAGGCTCCGTACTGGGACCTCTACAATTTTCACTATACATAAATGATCTCCAATCTCATATAAAAGAAAAAATTATCATATATGCGGAATACGTCAGTAATGGTCTCAGCACCAAGCTCTGTAGAACTGCAGTCTCACAGATGGGATAGAATTGTTTAATATTAAACATCACAAAAACTTATTGTATATATTTTTCTCCTCTAGAAACAACTACTGATGACAATTTTTTTAAAAGAAATATTAACTTCTCTAGTTCCGTTAAATTTCTTGGTACATTTGTAGATTCACATCTAACGTGGAACGACCAGGTAGACCATGTATCCAAAAAAATTAACATTTCTCTGTATGTTAGTTCTGCATTAAAAGAAAATATACCCAAAGAATATTTACTATGCTTTTGTATATCCGCATCTCTCTTACAATATCATGGTATGGGGTAGATTAATTGAATCTTAATACAACAGAAGAGAGTTATCAAGTCTTATAGTCCATAATTTATGAAACATAAAATTCTAACACTTCCATGAATTTATATATACATTACTAAATATGTAAGAAAAAACTTGTCCTCATTAGCAATTTCCATGCATAATTTTTCTCTCTATGAAAAATCACCTTATTTCTCAGACATTAAAATTTATAACAAATTACCTATGCATATATGAAATGCTAGGAATTTTAATTCTTTTAAATCATTATTAAAATAATATCCAATTCAAAACTGTGTTTACAGCTTTAATGAATTTGTTTAAATGTCTATTGTTTATGATGTTATGTACATCTATTTTGTGTTTTGCTATTGTGTATATATATGTAATTTTACTTTTTCTTTTAACTTTCATATCTGTTCTTACGTAGCAGCATACGTGACAAATACATTATTATTATTATTGTTATTATTATTATTATTATTAAACTAAATAAAATGCCCCAAAACTCATTAGTAAATATCATTCCTCAATTTGTGGCTACTGGTGTAACATAACTGATGAGATTTTGAATCCAGTGTTTATTGTGTTGAAAATTATTTCAGGTAATGATTTTCATAATCAAAATTTAGAGCATTTTGAGACTATTCATACCTTATTTTTAGTGGACTAGAGGACAATAATTTCCGGAGCAATTTGATCTAAATTATCGAATGTGGTGCACCAGACTTTAAAATTGCAAGTCTGGATTTTGTAAGTAACATGTAAAAGTAAATTAGGCACAAATTTCGTGGTTAGTTCGAGAAAAAGAAATTTTTTCCCGCAAAATTTAACTGTTTTTTTTTTTACTTCTTTAACATTTTCTTATTCCCCAAGAATTACTATATTCAAATTTAAAAAAAACAGCTCTCTGTGTGTATTAATGAGGGAGAAAAAAATTCTTTGGTAGGATTTAACGCATGAAAAAAATATACAAATCTCAGATCGAAACGTTTATAAGTATCGTCAGTACCACAGAAAGACGTCGTAAAACAAGACTGTACTGCTTTTAAGGTTCTCCGATAAGATGGCAAATTTTACGGCTCTGCCCTCTACACTATACGATTTAAAAGTTCAACTGCTTTTAGATATTTGTTGAGAAATATTTCACTTAAAATTAAACACACCTGATCATCGTAAAACAGACTTAAAAAAATAAATAAATTCGCATTAAAATTTCGCTTCACCATCCTTATAATAAAAACTGGCTAGCTATTAAAAATGACAACTCCTTTCCCAAGAAACCACCCCGGCCCTTTACACACTCTCAACCTCAGATTTTTTTACACTTAATAAATAACTACACTATTGGCGGTAGACAGCAGGCATCGCAACGCCGTTACCCGGCTTCACGTAATCGCCGATCATTAAATTTGCACTAACGGGGTAATTCGCCATCACTAGCGGCTGTTGCTGCTGATGGTGGCTGGGTGATGTGAAGAGTGACGGGGATATCGCCCCACCGATGAGTTGTGCGGTATGCGTTGACGTTGGGCTGGCCGCCACCCGACCCCTGCCCGTACTCGAGATACAACCTGGATGGATGTTTGGTTGTGCAGATTCTGTCACACAAAAGAAAAATATGTTAATATTTCAATTGGCGGAGGATATATATCACTTTTAACAATGAAGTTAATTAAATTGAGCTGTCTTTTAATTCTACTTTTAATAATCATTTATTGATTTGAAATGCACTTTTGCAATTAAATCAACATTTTTTTAAAGAACGGTGCATATTAGTAAGTCGTGGAAAAATTGTGATGGGTTGAAGATAGTTAAAATATGAATTTCAGATGGTATTATGGTGAACAAATTCCTTCATTTTACAGTAATATTCTACACGAATGACCAGCAGATGAAGTACAAAATGACAGTTTTCTTTTTAGTAATTATCTGAATTTAACAATAAAAAAACAAAGTAACTTTTATTTATTTGTTTATTATTTACTTTACTGACTGTTAAAGTAGATTATCTGTACATTGAAATATGTTCTCTATTTCAGATAATGATTAAGATTTTATGGAGGAAACGGCTGAATTTCACGATTTAATAGAGCTTTTTTTTACTACTTAACAATTATTTTTATAAAAAAAACTCACAAAGACCTAGGCTTCTGCAAATCATATTTTTGTTATTAATATTGATAAATGAGCATTTTATAACAATAGGCTTGTTCGGCATTTTCTTTTATTCCACAAATCGAAAGTGCAAGTATAAAATAACGGATCTGCAAAAAATCTGAATTTTATTCGCACGCTTAGTGCCTTAAAAACAATTACAAACTTCACCTCACGAAAATGGGGCTTGGCCAGGCGTTACGCCACTATACGCATAGACTCGGCGATCTCAGATGACTCGATGCTTTTTAGTTGTTATAATTATTCCTAGGTGTTTTTGGAGTATTGTCTGTCTTACATACTTCTTGTTTGATTCACTATGAGTACAAAAAAAAAAGTAGTGTATAATTCCAGAATGCACAAACACAAGTAGAAATGTTCCAGAAAATGATTTATTTGTTTACCATCCGGCCAAAAGCTAAGATGAGCATGGCAATGTGGCTTTTTAAGGGGTTGGTTTTTCAGGAAGGGACTGGTGCCGTTCAGTTCGGAAGTTAATTGTGATTGTGTTACGATGAACTCGGAGGAGGTATTTCTAATGGGTTTTACACAATTAATGCCCAAAAGTTGACTATCTCTCTCACCTCTCATTTTTAGGAACGGGTATTGGAGACACTGTAGGGGAGTATGATTTGGCGAAATGTCAAAAAATTACAATTTTCTCTCTCTCCTATCTAGTTGAATTTTCGAATTTACGATGCCGATTCATCGCCGACCTTCCCCTTTCTAAAAAGATATAAAACGAGCTTCCACTCGGCGTATTTATTTAGTTATGAGCATCTGAATATCCTATATTTTTCGACCTCTCAGGTTAAATTTGAAAGGTCTCAGAAAGCCATTTTTTTCTCGCTTGTCTCGAGCCGAATTTTCTATTTGGCCCGTATAACTTGCTATCAGGATAAAGCTCCAATCTTTCTCTTTCCATAGAGACATCGTGAGCCCTTTCACTCCAAGTATTTAGTTAGTTATGAATTTTTAAAGCACGGACGGTTTTCCATTTTTACGAAAATAGCCATTTTTCTTTCACACAGGTCGAGCCGAAATTTCGATTCCCACTATGAAAATTACGATGTCGATAAAACGTCAATCTTCCTCCTTCCATAGACACCTAAAACGACCTTCAACTCCATGTATTTACTTACTACTGAACGGCTGTTAGTGGTCGCGGTGTCTTGGTAGATCTCCGAGGTCAAAGTTGCGTATAGTGACGTCACAAAAAGGCGCACTGTTTTTGCAATTTCAACAACTTATATTTCGAGAACGGAAAAAGTTAATAATATGAAATTTTAAGTGCATAATAAGAATATCCAGTACTATATAACAACATATAAAAAGAATACCAACAAGCCTATTGCAGAAACGAATTTATAACATAAGAGACTTTCTTTACAATTTTAAATTCATTTAAAAAATCAGCGGTCTCAATACTAAGAACCTACTCTATACCCATGTTGCCACCATCTTCCCGACTATCAGGAATTAAAAGAATGGACATTAAAACTAGCTTACCTGCCATATGCTGAGGGTCTACTAAGGCAATGAGATTACTGGCCATTAAATTATTATTAATAAGTGTTTGAGTTGTGTCCATGGAGACTTCCCCTAGGCCATTCACTGACATTCCGTTAACCATATTAACAGCATTCCTCACACCTTGCGCATCCAACTGACTCCAATAGCTCTCACTGGGAGATACATTGGCTACACCTCAATAAAAAGACATGTTTAAGATTTCATCTTTTTATTTAATAAAATACTTAATCATGCAAAAAAAGAAATGTGCAATTTTTCACGCAAAACTATTTTTTTTTTAATCTTAATGTTTGCCAATTTGTCATTAAATGATAAAATTGCTACTAGTCAAATTCTCTTATTTATGTGTTTTTCAATACTTTATTATGCTAATTTATACCATATGCAGCGTGTAGTTAGTTTCATGTCATTGAAAAGAAAACTGGTAATAGAGTACGATCAGACAAACAAAAAACCTATGTAACTTTTTTATTTGGGGGCATTTAGAAAAAAATTGACCTAGATCAATAATTTCGACAGTTACTTAAGAAAAGTTTGAGAATCTCTGACTTCTATAGCACAAGGTCAAGAACAAAAGTATATGATCTTTACACCTTCTTTATAACTAAATAATAGACTAGAAGTCTATAATACTAATATTACACATATTGTCTGTAATTGTTTATTTGTGGCATATTCAGATTTTCTTACTTTTTATTGGGTATTTTGCCACTGAAAAATATTTAAAAATTTTAATGAAAAAACCTCTGCGCCAAACGGATCAGACAGAGGTTGGTTCTTGAGTACTTGACTGTTTCAAAAAGTCTCACACCTAAAAATATATAAATTAGAACAATGTTATAAACTAAAAACTGAAAATCAAAGCTATAGGTAGTTAACGTTTCGGAAGAGAATCTACTTCAGTTCTCAAAACTTTTTTTTGAGAACGGAAGTACTCAAGAACCAACCTCTGTCTGATCCATTTGGCGCAGAGGTTCTTTCATTAAAATTTTTAAATATTTTTCAGTGGCAAAATACCCAATAAAAAGTAAGAAAAACTAATATTACACATAAAAGTATTCAAAGAGATTGGAGTGATATATTCTTTTATGTTGGTGTAGGTATTCGGATATTATTCTCTAATGACCTTTTGTCACCACTTAGCACTTCCCGTCTAACCTCTTTGATGGCGACCCCACCACATCTCAATTCTCCATTTAAAAAAAAGACCTTGAAGTTGGCTTAGATCGACAGCTATTACTAATTGAATCAATATTATAGTAAAACTGTTTGAGAACTTCTGGCCAGATAATAGAAGTTCTCAACCAATTTTACTAATATTTGTTATATTTTTGTTCACAACTATAGGCTTTAAACCCCAGTATTATATAAGGCACAGAACAACTACCATAGAACTGAGACTGGGGTTGACCGACTTGGAAACATATTTTTACAGTTGCCTATGTTGGAGTGTAGTTTGTTCGTCAACCAAGGGATGTCGCCACGAGTGACATATTTGCCGATTGTCAATTTCTGTCAGCACAGAATTTGTTCTGTGATATTAATGTCAGTTTTGTTTGTTTTGTTTCAGTCCTGATTATGTTTAGACATATTTTTTTTAGGAGGTTGAGATAAATTGAGGCGCGTTGACTACAAGAGTGGCCTATCTGAAAAATTTTAAATTAATGAAATGAAAAACAAAGGTAAAACTCATTCCATTTTTTTTATATTTGTTGGTTAAGTTTGGTATTAAACAGCCACACAAGAAATTGGAATATGAATTAATTAAAATGTTTTTTCAATTCATCAATTTAAAATTTGTTGGTTAGGTCACTCTTGTGGTAAACGCTCCAATTCCGCTTTATTTAAAAATTAAAATGAGTTCAAATCTCCCGCATTTTTATTTAATAGTTGGTTCAATAGTTGACTCGTCAACCACCGGTCGCGCTTCTGTCGTTGAGAAGATAATTCTGCCTCCTACCATTGCAGTCTCAGTTCTATAGTAGTTGTTCTGTGATATAAGGTTATTTGTTTGTGTGATAGCTCCCCACTACCAATTTTTTCAATGACAAAACTAATTAGGTACAATTTGTATGTATTACACATTTTTCTTTTTTGACTCTTCAATTTTTATTTATAATTCACATATATACTAAGTATTTCCTCTGTAATCGACTTGTTCTATACCACCAGGTAATTATAGAATAAAGATACTTAGATTTTACATTTTACGGCCATTTCGCTTGAGTGCTTTGATGCACTACAACTGAAATAGACTACTTAGCGTCGAAAAATTAAATAAAAACACTTTATAATTTTCTCTGATGATGATTTTCTTTAAACTGACTGAAAAAAAATCAAAATACATATCAAGTTGATTTAACATCAATGATTAAGAAAATCAAAACATTGATATAGGAACATGTGTATAAAAAAATTATAATGGAACTCTTCACCACTTTTCGACACACATTTAACAGTTCCATTAGAAAATTATTGTTTGTTTGTACTATCGGTTTGTAGGGTTATGTGGAAGAGCAGGTGGTATGTCACCTGAACTTCACCTACAAACTCTGTTTAATAAAGTTTATTATTACTATTATTATATTATCGCCCTACATCAAAGAAATTCTTTTCTCAATAAAGATTATTATTATTGTTCAACTGTTTATTTGACGTAAAAATCACTGGTATAGAGACCATTTTCCAGCAATTGAAGTACTGGGCAATTCTACTATTCTCTTGAGTTAATAAATTTTATTTTAAAAGAAACATGGTAGAACAAAAAAGAACTTACTGGCTCGAGACGCCATTTTGAAAAAATGCCGGAAAATATTAACTATAATTTGTACAAAATAAAAAAGTACTTCCATACCTGGAGGAGGCTGGACAGGCGCTCCAGTATACCTAAAGTAGGGATTTTTCAAATCCAACGTATTTTTAGACGTCTGTGTTGTACCCTCTACAGTCAACTCGATCGTGACATCATAACTCTGTCTTTTATTTGCTATAAGTAAAACTCTACCAGTCAAGACCTGGCCTTGTTTAAGTAGTAATGGTTGCTCCAACAAACATCTCACTTGATACCAATGTGTTAATGGTTCTGTCGGTGCTGTGCTCAACCAAATAGTCTGTTGTGATCCTGAAAAAGCCACGTCGAACCAAAACGCCAAACCGTGACATGTCCCTGATTCTAGAATGTGAAACTCTAAAGGTATGTCTATAGTATGGAGGTCTGTTTCTTCTGCTTCCAAAAAGTCCACAACATGCCTTATTGATTTACTCATACAAATTCTAACATCAAATGTGTCTACTATTGGCTGTCTGAAGTATTCTTTAACTGCACAGTTTTGGAGTGCCGACAGATTTACACCATGAAAACAAGTCTGGAACCAAAAATTAGCTTTACTATATTGTTCCATATACAGGGCGTCATCAGTAAATGGAGCTACATGAAGATCACCTCTAGATGGATACATTTTTCCTCCACGAGCCAGCCACCGCTTGGCATTTAAATAAGATTCTAACATACGTTCATTATAAAGCATATAACCCATAGGTTCGGATATTATAACATCAACCTTTTCGGGTATATCGATTTCTTCTATTTTGCCAGGTATCACTTTAATAGAACTTGATAAATTATTAGCTTCTACCAGTTTTTGTGCATAGTGTGCCATAGTTGAAGCTTCCACAGCATAAATACGCTTGGCTCCCGCCTGGGCTGCGAAAAAAGATAGGATCCCAGATCCGGCACCTACATCTAACACTACTTTATCTTTAAAATCATCTAAGTTACATAATATTGCTCTCTGATACGTGTAAGTCCTTACAAAGTCTTGTAACATATTTTGTTGCTGGGAGAGGTAGCCATAAAATTGGAAATACTGGGTAGCTGAGGAATCTTCAGTTCGTACTGAGAACACCGAGGCATCTTTACCTGATTTTACCTTTGTTATTGCTATTGTAAAGTTTCTAGCTTCGTCTTTACTATTAAACTTAACTAGGAGGGTATCGTTGTCAATGGTAAATATATAAGATGAAGAACCAACTCTACAACACTCTGTACTCGAATCTACTGGAAATTCTATTAACTGATTTGATTCGTCTATTTCTAATAATCTTATACTAATGCCTTGTGGGTCGTAGTCTGCCCTCAATTTTACTTTTCTATTATATTTAGGAATTGTTTGGTTGGCTTCGTTTATTGTGTAAACTTCTACAATCCAGTGCTTAAACGCCATTTCGACTTAATCACACCGTGAACTAAGGTTAACCGTTATTAAAAATGTAATTGTCGTGTAATTAGATCACGTGAACACAGGTAATCACTTATAATTAATGCCTTTTATTGTTATTTTATCATGTATACCACGTTTTTTGCGACACTGTCAAGTATTATGCATCGTTCACAAAGCAGACATCAAGACATCAAGCACAAAGCACCCCTTACATCGAAATTCCAAATAATGTTCATCGATAACCGGTATTCGTTTAATATACATACTTCTAGTTACATCGAATTTCATTAGTCTCAAACTCAAAGCTAGTAAGTAGACTAACCTCCGAAACGTCAAAAAATCACAGAAAATGTGTTACCAGCAGACTGTATGATCGGAAAACATAGATCGCTATACAAAAATAGACATTTTTTTCTCAGGCTCCTATTTAAAATCAATTCAACAGAAAATATTTCAACGGAAAATGAATAAATATTTCTTTTAGTTCGGAGTGTTGTTCAAATATGCCTTCATTGTGCTATTTAAGCACACAGACTATGAATTACTGAACGACACTGAATAATGTGTCAATCTTCATATAATTTCTGCAATAATAATGGGCTGCTTGTTCCACTTTTTTTTTTTAATTTCATAAATCGAAAGTGCAAGTATAAATTAATGGATCTGCAAAAAATCAGAATCTTATTCGCACGTTTAGTATCTTAAAAAGTATTACAAATTTCCATCTCGCGAAAATGGGGCGTGGCCAGGCGCTACGTCACTATACGCATAGACTTGGCGATCTCAATAGACTTGATGCTTCTTATTGGTTATAATTATACGTACTTTCGAAGTATTGTTTGTTTTGCTTACTACTTGACAGGGGAGTAGAATTTGATGAAATGTCAAAAAACTACCATTTTCTCTCGCTCCTGCCAAAACGAATTTCTGACTTCGACTCTGCAATTTACGATTATAATTCATCGCCGACCTTCTCCTTTCCGTAGACACATTGAACGAACTTCGACTCGACGTATTTATTTAGTTACCAGCGTTTAAAAATTCCATGTTTTTCGACTTTTCAGGTTAAATTTGAAAGGTCCCAGAAAGCCATTTTTCTTACGTCACTTGGGTATAGTAACGTCACAAATGAGCGCTCGGTTTTTGCAACTATTACTAATTTCAACCTTATATCTCGAGAACGGAAAAAGTTAATAGTACGAAATTTTAAGTGTATAATGAGAATATCGAGTTCTATATGAAAAAGTATAAAAACCATATAAAAAGAATATCATGGAACAAGCCCATTGCAGTGGTCAGTCTTTTCAGTATGTTTGTTATATTCGATATCCATAGATACTACTTACACAGAACTACAGAAGTTTTATTTTATATAAGGTTAAGTTTGCGTTCTTCTTTAACATTGGCTTGCAGTTTGTACTACAAACATCTACGGAACATTTCCATACGCATCTTCTCATTTAAAAATATTATTGCCGAGTCTTTAATTTTTCTTTATTTTTTGCCTCTTTTGTTAAAATTTTTGCCGAGTCCGTTTTCCCAAGCGTGTTTGTAACTCTTCGATCTCTGAATTTCATTCTGTTTTTATGGTTTCTATGCTCTGATAGTGGTCTTCTTTCTACTGTGGTGATACCAACTCAAATAACCAAGTGCTGTGTACCTAACAGTTGGCAACGGGGTTTAAAAATTCCCGTGTGTGAGCTTGTCGATCATTCATGTTATTCCATTCCATTTGTCAAGCATAAAATCGTTAATAAAAGTTTTATATTGTTATTTAATTGCATCGTTGTTGGAAGTTATGACTGCCTAGGAAACTAGAAGTAATTACAATGACACAGAACAGGTGATTTATATTTTCGTTTAATAAGTATGTTCTTCAAATATTTGCTTCACGATTGTTATTAGAGGCTATATTTGCCGAGCAGCTTGATACTGAACAGCTGACAGAATAAATACAATTCATTTTTGCAGGAAACGAGGACGAAATCTCCAAGAAGATGAGGTAGAGTTCATGCCTTTATCAAAAAGGATAAATAACCTTCACATAAATAATGGCATGCTGTTAGAGAATTCAGCTAGTGGCTCTACATCAATAAATTCTGTTGAATGGGGACCTGGACCTCCAAATTACACGAACCACCTGCCAGAGTCGCCTCCCAGTTCGGAACAAAGCCTAGATTGGAATAATATGGCACAATTTCCGCCCGAATATTCTCCAGATTTAAGCGAAAACCAAAATCCTCACTACTTTAATATCAATAAGTTGCTCTTTGAAATGTATGTTCAGAGACTTCAGAGGGGCTGTCATCAAATATGAAAGATGACTAATTTATTGTTAGATGATACAGGACTGCCATATACAGAGTTTTTTCTTTTATTGACGATTTTATTTTAAGTGTAAAGTCTTGAAATATTTATTGGGGAAAAACTCAATAACCACACATTATACCATCATCGTGATTGTTAAGAAATTGTTATTTATCAATTTTAATGATTGCATCCAGCATGTGTATTTATTTTTCTACTGTAAATTCTTTATAATTATTTTATACTTGCATACACATTTTGTATGGATAGTTTTAACTTTATTTATTATGAAATAAACGATTGATTCTATATTGTGTCAGTATGAGCGTTAAGGGTTGATATTTTGTTTTAAGTTGTTGGCACGATATTAAGAATGTAACGAGAACGATATTTGTTATTCAAAAAGGGTTACAAAGTGAGGTGTATTTATCGCTAGTGGACAACTCTTAAAAACAAAGTTAAGAAATATATATCGATCATTCTCTTTGCTATGAAAGTTGTATGTGTACAAGATATTTATATACTTACCTAGTGTTTAAATCATAGGAATATTTAGATTTATTTTCCTATGTTAATATTATGAATAGATAATGGGTATAGCCATATTAATAATAAACATCTATATGACGCTGTTACTTTTGAAATTTCCGAATGCAGAACGACGGGACTCTAAGTGACATCAGTAAACATATTTTTTCGGTTATTACTAATGTGGCTGATATATTTTTAGCACAAATAGAAAATGTGCATTGAATACGATACAGGGTGTTCTTTAAAAAGAAACAATTATATATGTTAACCTTTTCGATTTGTACGAAGTTAAATGGATTATTAAATGTACTTGAAATACCTGTAGAATCCAAAAGCATATTCCATTATATCTAGAATATTATGATATGGATTCAAACTACGATCTTCAATTTTTATTGTAATGCTTTCTAAGTACGTATACTTGCATTAATGTTTTTGTACTGCAAAGGTACGTACCTAATTCCAGTGACATTTTTATAATTTGTAAAAATTCACTATATCATTAATTTAATATATTGTCTCTATTGTTATATAATAACTGTTTTTTTTTACTTTTAATTGCCTCCCTAAAAGCGGATGTATAGGTTGAGTGGCCCCTGACTAATAATCTGACTATGTTTTTTGCAGATTTGCATTTATAATGAACTTTTATTACTGTACTTATTTCCAAATAGACTATAGATATCCATTATTTAAGTCTTGCACCTTAAGTGGAAAGTTTGATGTGACACATACTGAATGATTTGCAGATGATAACAACTCATCAGAATTAGGATTTGACAACTATAAATATTTCCAGATATTGTCTGTAATTGTTTATTTGTGGCATATTCAGATTTTCTTACTTTTTATTGGGTATTTTGCCACTGAAAAATATTTAAAAATTTTAATGAAAAAACCTATGCGCCAAACGGATTAGACAGAGGTTGGTTCTTGAGTACTTGACTATTTCAAAAAGTCTAACACCTAAAAATATATAAACTAGAACAATGTTATAAACTAAAAACTGAAAATCAAAGCTATAGGTAGTTAACGTTTCGGAAGAGAATCTACTTCCGTTCTCAAAACTTTTTTGGCCGTCAACCATGACAGTTCTTTGTTTATGTATTTCCATAGTCACGTGAGACATTAAATTATATTTATCTTATTTTTACTTACTTCGTCTCTAAGGATGGGCAACCAACTAGTACAAAAATCTATTGAATAATTAGAAATGCATCTATCCTCGTTTAATACAAAATAATCAATATCCTGAGAGTTTTGTTGCTAGTCAGTTATTAAACATTGGTAGTAGAGAGAATATACTGTCACAACCTGAGGTATTTAGGTCAATGGCAGTAATTCCATATATACATGGTTAATCGGATAAATTACGAAAAATTGGGAATAGGTTTTCCGTACGAACGGTTTTTCAAACGGGCTCCACGCTAAGATCGGTTTTATCAAGAACCAAACCTCCAAATATTGTTCAAAATTCAAAAAATTGTATTTATAGTGTTCCGTGTGAGTGCGGAAAACGTTACGTAGGTGAATCATCTAGGCCTTTCAACGTAAGGCTTGGTGAACATAGAAATTACGCTAGAAGGGGAGAATTTGAAAAATCCAAAATTTGTGAACACGCGTGGGATAATAATCACAGGATTAAATGGGACTCGGCGAAGATTTTGGAAAAAGAGAGCAACGGAACTAAAAGAAAACTTAAAGAATCCGCGATTAATTTATTAAACGAGGATAGATGCGTTTCTAATTATTCAATAGATTTTTGTACTAGTTGGTTGCCCATCCTTAGAGACGAAGTAAGTAAAAATAAGATAAATATAATTTAATGTCTCAAGTGACTATGGAAATACATAAACAAAGAACTGTCATGGTTGACGGCCAAAAAAGTTTTGAGAACGGAGGTAGATTCTCTTCAGAAACGTTAACTACCTATAGCTTTGATTTTTAGTTTATAACATTGTTCTACTTTATATATTTTTAGGTGTGAGACTTTTTGAAATAGTCAAGTACTCAAGAACCAACCTCTGTCTCATCCGTTTGGCGCAGAGGTTTTTTCATTAAAATTTTTAAATATTTTTCAGTGGCAAAATACCCAATAAAAAGTAAAAAAATATAAATATTTCCGTGGTGAGATAGGTCCATCTTCTTTCATAGTTTTCTAAAAGTAGTCTTATTTGAATCTTAGAAAATCTGTTTCTGTGACAATCCATTTTGAATAATTTTAGCGTGTGGTTCATATAATAATAATAATAAAAACATCTTTATTAAGTAATACCTTATGGTGTAGAACAAGACACGAAAACATAATGGTAAAATAGTCTTATATAGAGACTAGTTATGAAAACATTTAGTTATTATGGTGTATAAAAACAAACTTATACCTAAATTAACACAAATATGTCAGTGTTAGTATGTACAAAATGAGTTAAATAAAGGACTCCGCAGTTTTTTATAGTAAAAATGGGCTTCAGTCGATTGTTCTGAACCTTGGGGAAAATGTTCTCCTGGGCCCCCTGATTAAAATTCTCTTTGACCGCCAGTCCGACCGAATTCGATTTTTTGATCTAGAGGCAATTGACACTAAATATCTACGAAGGTCTGCTTAAATGTTCCAAAAAAATTCTGAAAATATTCAGGCTCATTTTTTGGTGAAAAATAAGCATCTTTTGTCTCTTGGTGTTTATTTCAGTGCTTCCATCTCCCGGAAAAAATTTTTTAAAAATGTATTTTTATAATTTTTTTATGGGAAAAGGAAGCACTTTGAAGAAAAAGTTGGGGGGGGGCATAAGTTGATTATTTTTACCTAAAGAATATCCCTATTTTGGGATCTGTCTGATGTAGAAAAAAATAAAAATCTAGGGAAATTCTTGGTCGAAATTATTTTTGTCTAAGAAATTCTGAAAACCGGTAGGCGTGTTCTTTAAACAAAAATAAGCAACTTTTGGCTCTTGGCGTTTTTCTCTAAAACGCTTCTTTCGTACAGAACTAATTAATAAAATTCTATGAATTCTTTTTTTTTCGCAGTTTCGATCTCTTGGGAGCTCTCGTTACCAATGGCAACGCACAGCCGTCTAAATTTTAGGGTCGTGTTTTTCAGATGTTTGAAGAAAAAGTAATATTCCTCCTATTCATGATTATATCCCAAATATAATATAAGCATTATTTGAAAATCGGAAGAGGAAAACTGAAGGAAATCTATTCCTTAATATAGACAACATATTTAAAGAAGAAATGAATGCTGTCTTTAACTACACTGTCAATTATTTTTTCTTCAAACGTCTGAAAAACATGACATTTCTTAAAATTTAGACGGCTGTGCGTTGCCACTAGAGCTGCATTACAAAAGAGATCGAAACTGCGAAAAAAAAGAATTCATAGAATTTTATTTAGTTTTGGGTGAAAGAAGCGTTTTAGAGAAAAACGCCAAGAGCCAAAAGTTGCTTATTCTTGTTCAAAGAACAGAATTTCTTGGACATAAATAATTTCGACCAAGAATCTCCCTGGATTTTTATTTTTTTCTACTTCAGAAAGCTCCCAAAATATTCGGGCATATTCTTTAAGTAAAAATAATCAACTTATGCCCCTTGAACTTTTTCTTCAAAGCGTTTCCTTTTCACGTAAAAAAAAATACAAAAAAAAAAAAATTGTTATCTTTTTCCGGAGGAAGGAAGCATTTGAAAAAAAACACCACGAGACAAAAGATGCTTATTTTTCTCCAAAAAAATAGCCTGAATATTTTCAGAAATATTATGGAACATTTAAGCAGACCTTCGCAAATGTTCACAGTTTCATTCGCCTCTAGATCAAAAAATCGAATTCGGTCGGGACTGGTGGTCAAAGAGAACATTTTCCCCAAGTTTCAGAACAATCGATTAAAACCCATTTTTACTATAAAAAACTGCGGAGTCCTTTTACAGTGTGTCTCAACGTAAGAGTGTAACAGCGTAATAATTCTTTTGTTTTTTGTCCAATTTGAATGAAATTGATCTTAAAAGATAGAGATTATCAAGGTCTATTTAGGAACACAAAATCACTTTTCATCTTTAAATGCAAAGGCCATCTACGATAGTATCAAAAAATCATAGGAGGCATTTTTTAATAAAAAAATTTTGTTAAGGTGGCCATTCCCTAGAAAGAGACATCCGATAGGGAAATATTTACTATTTTTGCCCATTACTTTTTTTTCTTAATACGTATATTTAAAAAAACTATAAGAGTACCTAAGTAGAACTATAACAAGACTATTGCTATGAATTTTCACTCGATAATTTCAGTGGTTTGCAAAATAGCTCGATTTAAAACTGCGAAATGGGAAGATTAACATAATTTTTAAATTTAAATCGAGCTATTTTGCAAACCACTAAAATTGTTGAGTGAAAATTCATAGTAATAGTCTTCTTATGGTTCTACTTAGGTACTCTTATAGTTTTTTTTAATAAACGTACTAAGAAAAAAAGTTATGGCTAAAAATAATAAATATTTCCCTATCGGATGTCTCTTTCTAGGGAATGGCCACCTTAACAAAACTTGAATCCAGAGTTTAGTTAAATTCTGCAACCCTCCGAAAAGTTATAAACAATAACAGAAAGCGAATTGAGGCATGCATTAGGGCTGATGGAGGTTTGATAGAACATAATATTTAATTCGTTTGGTTGTACTTATTATTCATTTGTGTAAACTGTTTCAAAAAAATTAATTTAGAAATTATTTTTAATTAAATGCCTCGAAAGGATTTTTTTTCATCAAGACTTAATTTTTTTTCAAATTTGACTAGACTAGATTTAAATATGGAAAGTGATTTTGTGGTCTTAAATGGACCTTGGTGACCTCCATCGTAAACATGAACGTGTTCATGTTTTGAAAACAGCAGTATTCTTTTTACTTAACTGGCACTTTCTATGATGTAGATGCAGGTGTGTAAGTAAGTGTCCTTTTTTCCCTAAAGTTGTGTTTGCAGACATTGTCATTTCATATTGTAAATACGACTTCTATGGCATCTTTTTTGCAATATAAATATTCTGTGGGCGTCTGTAGAATTTCCCCAGAAAGTTAGGTATAATAGAATGGATGTATGCGTAATATGTGGATAAACTTGTGGACTCATCGGCTGACTGAGATATCACTCTTAGCGCATAAGAGAAGCTATCGACTATTGGTGTTAGATAACTTATATGGGCCTTCCGCTTGAGTCATTTGACAAGAACTTATTTGTGTCTGAGTACGACGTAAGTTTCTCTATCAACCATGGTTTCAATGTTTCCTGCATTATTTACGAAAAATTGAATGATTTTGTTTTGTTGATATTTAACTTTAAATGGTTATATAAGTCACGGCCCACGGGGACATACCATTTATAATTTCTCGCTGCATAGAATTTGTGGTCTGTTTGGGTCCTTACTTACCAAATTTTTCTAAACAACAAATTGTGATTGTGTATCTTCTCAGCAAGCAAAGAAGATGCATTTTACTGCGAAGATGTAAAAATGCAAAACAAGAAATAGGGACGAAATGCACCTACATTTTTTACAATAAATTTATGTACTGGTCTTAGTCCTACCTATTTGTTCTGGAAACTTACTTTTTTTAAAAAAAGTGACATTAATATATTTCTTAAATCTGCTTACACTTATCTTTTACCTTCTTAAATAATGCAGTTCATAAAACAGAACAGGCTGATGATTCTTTACTGCACAGACCAACAGAACCGAATATTGACAGTTCCTGCTCAAGAAGACATCATGCAACTTATAGGCAATATAGTGGACGACTTCGTAATGTCATAATGGAGTTTAAATCTCGAATATTCTTAGAAATTACTAACAGTTTGTTTTTTAAAATATTCTGCACTTTTACGTTGACTTAAATTACAGTATGAGGAGGCCTGTTAGATTTATACTTTTGTTAAGTCATGCTCTATATGATTTCAAAGCTCAATTTCTTGGATGCGATACTGCTCAACTGCACATGATTCGTCCCAAAAGTGCGCTGGAAATGTCAACATTCAATATTTCCTACTACAATCCCTGACCTCAACCCAATTGAGCATATGAGAGGCAAACATGTAAGAAGTGTAGGCGGCTAAATGCCTAGACTAAGACTAGAACCCTCCAAGAGCTGACGGTATGTTAATATCCTTTCGCTGGTGGAAGGTATATGCAAAGATGCTACATCACTTATACAGGAAAAAGCAAACATTTCGCTAATATTTTTTTAGCACTTATTGAAAATTTTATAAAATGAAACAAATCTTTAGATACGTAAAGTCATGATTGTTCTCCAAATAATAATGGGTAAGACAAAGTATATATCTAAGTACATTATTTTGCTAAATAACAATAACAAAAATTTCTAATTGTAGTTGGTCGCATTTGTATGTTTCAATAGGTGCACCGGTAGAAAAAACAATATAACAAATGAAAAAATTTCTATAAGAACATCTAGCCTATAATCATATACTTACAATATAAAACCCTATTTACTGCGAAATAATGTCAAAATTATTTTTTCCTTTGAACGTTTGTGCTGATGAGTAAGTCCAGAAGAAAACTACAGGGTGTATATATATTTTTATTTATATCTAGGACAAACGAAGGAAAATTATGCCCAATATAAGATGTACTTAGTTTGGACTAAATTGTTGAATCTTGTTTCTTTTATTAATCTAACACAAAAAAAATCCCTGGGTTTTCAAGTTTGTTCGCATGAGAAGCGGCTAAGAAAACATTTTTTTAAGCGAGTGTGGGTATCTAAGCAACTTTTAGAAAAAATCGTAGAGCATGCTGAGCTAAACACAGTGGGTTCGATTCCAGCTAGCACCAGAAAAATACAAAATATATGTAGTGTACCTATAATCATTGTAAATGTAAAGCGAATCGAATTTACTAGACCAAGAGAGTCCGTAATAGGTCTATAAGTTGCTATATTCTCTTTATTTAACCCAGAAAAGTATCCATATTGTTTACTGATACACTATAGGGTATTTAATTTTCTGATTCCATTTTTCTTTTTATTTTATAGGCATAAAAGCATCGTTCTTATGAATCTTATGGCATACAATTTAAGGATATGGCACGGTGTAGCTTTTAATAGTAATATATTCAAGTGTTATGTACTGATAAAAATACATATTGACTTTAATAAAATAATAAACTAGGTTTATTTCAGTATTTTTTACATGGAAGCATTACATATCTGTTCTTGATTACAAAAAAAACGGGCGTGGCGCATATAACTCCGCCTGTGAATCATAGATAAAAATATTTAATTACTACCTTGGGCTACACTGTATATAATCTTGTTAAATAGTAGTGCCACCAATATAAAATCGGAGTATTTTGGAACCGAAATCCAACTTCTTTTCGAAAGACTTGGGTGATAACAAAATAATTAAAAGGCATACCTTTGCCGCGTAAATTCAAAAAATAACTGTACATCATGTGCCATCTATGAATGCGTAAAAGCAAAGGTCTTGGCAAGCCACAGATCTAGCTCGGCATAACTGACATGTACGCGTTTGATGACGAAGTAGTGCTTTGTGTTTGTTGAAGAGGCTTCGAGGCTTTTAATGTTGTCCTAGAGAAGGTAAGTGCTGTTTATTACTGAAAATTCGCGTAAAGGGCGACACACATCTACTCCAGACGATTTCACAAATCTTTTCGCGGGTCGCGGGTGTTTTAGGGTAGGGAGCTTCGTCGCTGTGATGTAGAGTTTTGTGGAAGGGGTGCTCATAGTGTATTCTGGTAGGATATATTCATCCCCACATTCTTCCGAAACCACCACCACTTCCCTCCACCACGTTAGACAGCGTCATCGCCATAGATACGCCTTTGATTCCCAGACTTTGGACATTTTAGTCCAAGGTCGATAACCTAACGGAACTCGCTGAAATTGCCAGGAGTGCCCTCCTCATCTTCGGCGAGCACACTACGCCTCGTCCCATCGTTTTACAAGCTTTTCATAGCGGTATTGTTCTGATGCATATTTTTACTTTTACGTACATCGGGAGAAAACGCAAATTAATGTTATGTATGGTAGGTACCCATTTGTTGCTTGGTAGCTGACGTCAATTCGACAATCGAGAATAATGGTAGCTAATATGCAAGTTCATTATATTTCTTTATTTAGTCAGCCTTTAATAGGTTTCACGGTCTCCTGCTTTTTATATGATAGGGTTTGATATTAGCAGTTGGTTTACAAGTCGTGTATTCCATTATAGAACGGAACATCTGCTTGTCAGTTCATATAATATTCCAAATATACAATATAGGTAGGTACATTCTACCGTTTTATGTACGTATTCAGCTATCTTTTATTGATTATTGATTTTTATGCAGTCGAGTTTGAGGAAAGGTAATTAATATAATAACGTTATTTAATATGTTCTCAACAATTCAAGTAAAACAGGGCCGAATATGCTGTAATACCTACTTATATACTTACTTTTATTCGTTCTTTTATTGAGTATCGTCAAAGTTTATATGCAAATTAATTGAAAAATACTCAGATACAGTTACATTGAATTTAAATGTCTCAATTTAAAGTATAAAGTATCAGGTAGGTAGGTACCTACTTATTACAAGAACCAGCGACACCCAAAAGTTTCTTGCATGTAAACTGAGTCATTCTTATAGACCGATTCAGAAATCAGAAAGGTATCGAGATACTCTGTTGAAAGTTATAGTGTCAGCGTTTCCTTGTAGCAGGCCCGACGTGGGGGTGGGGGGGATCAGGGGGTGTTTTCCCCGGGCACGGAGTTTTTGAGGGAGCCCGGATTCCACCTAAATGTCTGAAATCCGGCAATAGTTGGAGATGCATATGAAAATATTGATTGTGAACCTTAAGATATATTTCAAACAGCGGGGAGGGGGGGGTGGCGTATGTTACTACCCTCGGGCCCCGATTTTCTCTCGACGGCCCTGACTTGTAGTGGGGATTTTTTAAAAGTCTACTTTTTATGCAAACCCCAGCTGATAGGCATTTGTGAAATATCTTCAAGTAAGGAAATATCAGAATCTGTGAAATTACCTGCTTGCTGTATAGGGGTATTTACGTTTTATGCGATAAATAATCATTTTTTTAAAGATTTTAAAAAAATTTGAAATATGGGGTTAAAATGCACGTTAAGACTTCAAAATTTGGATATACCTATATTGTTGAGAAGTTGGGCAACGAGAAGTTTCAAGTGCCTTACCCATAACCCCCCCCCCGTGCCGGGGAGGGGACTATTAGGGCAAATAGGGGTTTGACTCAGTTTAGGGGTTAGAGTGATATAAGCAAGGCACTTGAAAATTCTCGTTGCCCAACCTCTCAACATATGTATCCAAATTTTGGAGCCTTAAATCATTTTTCCATGTTTTTTGAAAATCTTTAAAGAAATTGACAAAAATATATTTTTCATCGCATAGTATGTTGAATAAATAAACAAGGACTTAACCGATCGAGCAGGCCCTTGATTTGGCGTAAGAGGATAACAAATCTGACAAAATGACACCGATTTCAAGTGGTTGGGGTATGACGTAATTTTTAACTTTTTTCTTCCGACTTTTACGTGGAATCACTCCTGTATGCAAGCAAGAAATTTTGTCGAAATTGTCATATTTCCTTACTTGAAGATATTTCACAAATGCTGTCAGTTGGGGTTTGTATAAAAAATAGACTTTTAAGCAATTTCCACTACAAGTAAACGCTGATAGGTTATAAGGTTATAAGTTTCAACAGACTATCTCGATACCTTTCTGAATCGGCTTATAAGAATCAGTTTACATGCAAGAAACTTTTGGGTGTCGCTGGACCTTGTAATAATATATAGCTATTATTCTTCCTCATACTCATAACGAGAAAGATATTTTCAACAATTTCCTCTTTAGGTATTGTTTATCAAAGGGTAAGTCGCGAAGAAATTCTTCAAGCCAGGGTTCGAACATGGGACTCCGTAATGTCAATCCTAATACGTAAACACTGTGTTGGGCGGTTTTACGCCAATTTTGCACAAACTGATTTAAGAGAATGCAAAAGTGTCCTTTGTAAAACAAGGACTTTATCTATTGAAACTCTAGGTTTAGTTAGTGTGGGTGGTTTGTGGCGACGCCTCATTTATAAAAATCGGTCCAGTAGCTTAGCCGCCATGATGCCAACATCGTCAAACACTCATTTCAATCGTCAATTAAATGACATCAATATTAATGAATCAATAAGCTTTTTGCGGGACACTTTAAATAACACGAAAGCGGAATTCACCTAATTTCCATTAATGAATCTGACCTTGTTGAGAAACGTTAAGTTTATTATTGCGGATTTAACTGAGTTGCCTATGCAAACCAAAACAAAACATCGTAAATATACCTCCACGAGCTTTATAAATGTAAAAAAGTGTTTAAAATAGCTGGTAACGGATAAAAATAAAGTCTTTTACGACTTCTTTTAGTGCGTTTATTACTAGTAATAGTTTATTATGTATGTCTTTAGCGAGTTATGTACAGTTTTATGGTACAAGAAGTCAGGTACAAGGTGTGACGCAAAAGTTAATAGCAGAATATTAGGTTAGGAGGTTGAAAAATGAATTCAGAGCAAAGACAGACCTGTTATAGGCTGTGTCAATTGGAAGATCATTAAAAAAAATCGGTAAAGGTATTTACACAGAACTTCCCTCGTTATTTGTGCATGGCAGTCACTCTAAAAAATTAATAATTACGAAATGACATTGAGAATAATAATCGGAATATAGTTATTGTTATTATTACAAAAAAAAACTTATAAGTTTTGGTCAAAAATATATACAGAATGCTCATCCAACAGCAAAAGTTCAATACTAAATAGCAGGCGCCACATATGGCAGGCTTGCGCAAATACCTTTACAAATGTCCACCATGACTGAATTATTTCTTGGGATGACCACCCTGTACATTTTTCAATAAAAGTATAATAGGTGCATGTGCCAGATATTATTGCCATCTGTCACATTTTCAATCCAACATTCACGTAATGGTGTGGAAATAGTGGTGGTTAAAAAATTTCATTTTTTAAAAAAATTTTCAAAAGATGGTAAAATAATTTTCAAATTTTTTTCTTCTGAAATAGGTTTAAAATGTCAAACGTAGAAATTTTAAATTTGAGTGAATAAAAAAAAATTCGATCTATTTTAGTGGTAAAAACTTTTTGAAAAATGTTGGTGAAAAAAATTTTCAAAATTTTTTTTTCTGAAATGCCTAGGTTTAGAATGCCATGAAACGTGAAACTTTTAAATTTGAGCATTCTAGTGTTAAGTTTTTTTCCAAACTGGTAACAAAATGTTGCAATTTTTTTTCCGAACTTGGTTTGGAATATCATGAAACGTGGATATTTTAAATTTGAGCAAAAACATTTTGTTCGTCTGTTCTATAGTAGTGATACATAAATGGATTAAAAATGTTTTCAATTTTTTTTTTAATTTTTCAAAAACATTTTTAAATTTGTTTGAATAGTTTTAGAATGCCATGGAAACGTGGATAGTTAAAATCTGAACAAAAAAAAATTCTATCTTAGTGGTAAAATTTTTTAAAAACAGTAAAAAAAAAATCTAATTTTTCTTTTAAATAAATTTACAACGCTATGAAACGTGGAAATTTGAAGAAATAAAAAAATTCAAATTTTGTTTTAATCAGGCTTAGAATGCCATGAAACGTGGAAATTTTAAATTTGAAGAAAGAAAAAAAATTATATCATTTTAGTGGTAAAAATTTTTTTAAAAATATTGGTGAAAAAAATTTTTTTTTTTCCTGAAATAGGTTAAGCGTGTCATGAAACGTAGAAATTTTAAATTTGAGCAAAACAAAATTTTTTTCATCTTGGTAAAAAAATTTTCAAAAATGTTGGTGAAAAAAACTTCAAAATTTTTTTTTTCCTGAAATAGGTTTAGCGCGTCATGAAACGTGGAAATTTTAAATTTGAGCAAAAAAAAATGTTTTTCACAATTTATTCCGTTTAGACGGTCCACCCTGTATATAGCGTCAACTACCTACCAAATTTGACTGCTCTCCGTCAAGTAGTTTTTTTAGTAAATGCACCAACAGACAGACAGACAGACTGACGGAATTGAAAAACCTATATTTTCGTAATCTACGTGTTCTGAAACGTCAGAATCCGAAAAAATCTCGGAGGGTGATTTTTTCTCGAATACAATACTTCCCTTCGGTATGCGAGGGAAGTAAAATACCAACAAAGGAATTGTTCATAATCCCAGAGATGTCATGAGCGTCGACCGACAATTTTTATAGTAATTTTTTAATTTTTGGAGTAAATTGGATATTTTTTACTACTTTATATTAATTGATAGGCATCATGTAAATTATTTATTTATAATAAATAATGTTAGTTTAATGAACAATTTCATAAATGATTCAATAAATATCATCTAACCTACGGTATACAACCGGAAATTTTGCGGATAAAATAAGCGCGAGGTCGACTACCGCAAGCACATAACATATCTGGTTGACTATATTCATATACGGGTGTCGTTTATAATCTTCAAGCACGATTTCGGTGTTATTCCGTCGGAGGCAGGCTTTGTAATGATTTATCCTGGTAGCAACGCTTTACACTGAATTTCTCAATAGGCTTGTTCCATGATAATCTTTTTATATGGTTTTTATACGTTTACTCGATATTCTTATTATGCACTGAAGATTTCATATTAACTTTTTCCGTTCTCGAGATATAAGGGGTTGAAATTAGTAATAGTTGCAAAACAGTGCGCCCATTTGTGACGTCACTATACGGCAACTTTGAACTCGGAGATCTACCTACGCCGCTACCATTAACAGCAGTTCAGTAGTAAGTAAATACGTGGAATTGAAGGTCGTTTTAGGTGTCTATGGAAAGAGGAAAATTGGCGTTTTATCGACATCGTAAATTTCACATTGGAAATCGGGATTTCGGCTCGGCCTGTGCAAGAAAAGTTAATTTTCGTGGAAATGGAAAACCGCCCGGGCTTTAAAAATTCATAACTAAATAAAATATTTGGAGTGAAAGGACTCGCGACGTCTCTATGGAAAGAGGAAGGTTGGAGTTTTATTCTGATACCAAATTCGGCTCGACGCAAGCGTGAGAAAAGGCTTTCTGGGACCTTTCAAATTTAACCTGAAAGGTCGAAAACATGGAATTTTCGGACGTTATTAACTAACTAAATGCGTTGACTGGAGCTCGTTCTATATATCTACGGAAAGGGGAAAGTCGGCGATGAATCGGTATCGCAAATTGCAGTGTCAAAATCGAAAATTCGACCTGACAAGAGCGAGAGACAATTGTAATTTTTTGATGTTTCGCCAAATCGTACTCCGCTACAGTCCCTCCAATGCGCGTTCCTAAAAATGATAGGCGAGAGAGGTAGCCCATTTTTGCGCGTTAATTGAGGAAAACCCAATACCTCCTCCGAGTTCATCCTAACACAATCGCAATGAACTCCCGAACTGAACAGCACCGGTCGCGTGCTGAAAAACCGACAACTCGAGAAGCCACATTGCCACGTAGCCCAATCAATAGGTAGAAGGGTATACCAAAATGCATATCCCGCGGAAACATAAAATATGGTTGTATAGAAAAAAAAATCTAAGAAAGATTTGTGATTCGATGGACTCGATCTGAAGTGGCGAACATAACCTAAGAAAATTGAGAAGTAGAAAAAATCAGTTTTTCGTAAATAAAAAAAGCTATGACTAATCGAAAAAAGTTAAACGAAAAAGTTGTGCTAAAGGTATCTTTCGATTGCTATTTCTTTAAGTACAATTTGCGTAACACTTTTCGAGATATATCGAGAAAAACGTCAAAAATCGGCTTTTCTTGTTTTCGCTGTATCTTTTTCAAATTTACGTTCAAATACTTACTATCAACCGTAAGTATAGCTAGCTCACGGCAAGCCAAAAAAGCACGTTTTTGAAAAATACAAAAATATCTTTTATTTTTCGAGATACATCGATTTTTTGAAAAAATTACCTTCTCGAAAATCGAATAGAATTGCTCTATAGTTCTACTGTAACGATCTTGGGCTCATTTTCTTTATAAAGAGTTGACTATCATGCGGTGAAAGAATTGTGACATTGTGTTAATTTTAAGGGTAAATTAATGGCATTTTTTAGGTTAGGTTTTTTTTTAAATAATGTTGCCAATTTCAATTTTACAGAAATGACTTATACGAGATTCGATTACTAACATTTTTTAACGAATTTACAAAGAAAAATTTTTGTCCTTAGACTTTCTGGAGCTCAAAAATTGGCAAAATTATTAAAAAAGAACCTAACCTAAAAATGCTATTATCTTGAAGCCATATATTTACCTTAAAGTTAATAAAACCGTCACAATTCTTTCACAGCATAGTACAACTTTTTATAAAGAAAATGAGCCCAAGATCGTTACTGTTAGAACCCAGAGAAAACAAGAAAAGTCGATTTTTTTTATCGTTTTTTCGATATATCTCGAAAAGTGTTACCGCAAACTATAAGTACTTAAAAAAAGCAATCGAAAGATCTTTTTAGCACCTACAACTTTCTCATTCATAGTTTTTTTTATTTACGAAAAACTGTTTTTTCAACTTCTCAAATTTTTTAGGTTATGTTCATGAATCAGAAATCTTTCTTAGAATTTTATTTTCTATACAACAAATTTTTTTGTTTCCGAGTGTGAATTTTGGTTGATCGGGCTAATGCTCTTAGGTTTTTGTCGGATGATAAAGAAATAAATCATTTTCTGGAGCATTTCTACCTGTATTTGTGCATTCTGGAATAAAACTTAATATTCTTTTTCTTTGAACTCATATTGAATCAAACAAGAAGTACGTAACACATACAATACTCCGGATACACCTACAATAATCATAACAACTAAAAAGTCGACGACTGATGTCGTCGAGTCTATGCGTATAGTGACGTAGCGCCTGGCCACGTCACAATTTCGCGAGGTAGAGGTTTGTAATTGGTTTTAAGACATTAAACGTGCGAATAAAATTCAGATTTTTTGCAGATCTATTACTTTCGATTTATGAAATGGAAAAAATGCCGAACATATTATAAAATATAAAAAAAAAAAAATTACATAATTTCTACAATATTCAAGTCACTGTAGAGGACGCTAATTAAGATAAATGACCGGAATAAACTTCATTTCAGATATGCCATTTGATTTATTATTTCAAAAGTAACAAACCTTTTTTTGACAGAACACAATTTGAAGGAATAAATTTGCAATTTCTATGTTCATAAACACGAATTTTTTAACATAAAGTTTGGACAAACTATAGCTTAACTTGTCCAATTTTTATCGTAGAACAAAATTTTAGAAAATTGAATAATCAACTTTGAAATGATCTTTTTTCATATAGATCCTTAGTTTTTGAGTTAGTCACAGAAATACAAGAAGTGAAAAACCACTAAACGTTAAAAAATCAAATTGTCAATTTTCGATATAATTAGTCTTTAATTCGAGGTAATTTGGTACGCTTCACTTTACGTTTAACATTTTTGACAGTGGCGGCTCGTCAGGGGAGGCTGAGCCTCCCCTTGGAAGAACCACCATATCTTCAAAAGTAATATCTTAAGAAATTTCTATTAGGTATATCTCAATTTTCAATATTTTTTATTGTTTATTATTCATTAATTAATTTTCAGTTTATATATAACATTTTTGCATTTCCTTTCCACAAACATTCCTATAACGTTACAGTCCGGATAGTCTTTGTATGCATATTTCCCGGTCGGCCGGTCTTTTACTGAACGAACACTGCGGTTCGCTGGAGGCTAATACGAAATAGCTTCCAACTTTACCGCATTTACTTATAACATAAATGACCTTGAATTTCTTTGCGCTGTGTAAAATAGCAACACTTGGAATAGCCAAGTATGAGGCTAGCCTCCAGATCTCAGTTCTTTATAGCGCATGTGCACAGGTCATTCAAGAGTCAGGTGATTCACAAAGAAAACGAACTGACGTCTGACAGTTGCGTTTAGCCGGTTATAAGAACAACTTGACGTATAAATACATAAAACATTTGATAGGCGGGCTAGAAATAAGTGCTCTAGGTGAAAATATTCCCAACAACATGTCTTGTTGTCCAGACGTCGTGGATTATTTGTTATTAAATGGATTTACTACTCTTATTTATGACGAAAAGGTAAGAATTAAAAGAAATGCCAGGCCTACACCAACAATGCTTTCGTTAGTTTTTAAAAGTGGTAAACAAAACAGAGGGTTTTGTGATAACAATTATAAAAAAGTCGAGTGGTTAACGGCATCAACAGTTAGAAACAAATTATATTGTTGGAGATGTTTATTATTTACTAATGATCAATCCTCAATTTGGGGCAGGGCCGGGTTTAATAATTTGCAAAATTTGTCGCTAGGTTTAGAAAGGCACGAAAAATCCCAGGAGCACATTTCATCTTGTATTAAATTCGAAATGTTTGGTAAACAAAATATTGTAAATTTCTTGGATTCTGCACATACGAGAGAAATAGAAAATGTTAACGAAAAGGTCCGTGAGAATAGGGAAATATTAAAGAGGTTAATAGATGCCGTTATATAGTTATCTTCACAAGAAAATTCTTTCCGAGGACGTGACGAAAAACGAGAATCGTGCAATAAAGGAAATTTCAAAGAGCTGGTAGATTTTTTAAAAACTTATGACCCAAAATTAGAGAACTTTTTGAATAACGCCACTATTTTTTGAGACAATTCCGGTAAGCTTCTGTAGAATGATCATTTTCAGCACTTAAACGCATAAAAACATTTTTACTAGAAACAAAATGAGTCAAGACCGCCTTTCAAATGTATCGCTTATTTCAATAGAAAAACGTTTTTTGTCAGAATTGAGGAAACGCGATTCATTTTATGATGAAATAATCAACCATTTTGCTAGTTCCAAAAATCGCAGGTTACCACTCATTTATAAAAATATTCAGGCTTTAAAGCAGAGATTAATATAGGTAGTTGTTATTTTAGAAAAAATATTTATTTGTGTTATTTATTTTTTAGGAAATATTTTTTATAATTCTCCATAATATAGAGTTCCGCGGTTATATTTTTTTTTATATAACTTCTTTCTCAAAACTATTTTAATTTCTATTAAAACTTATAATTTTACACGCCTGGCAGTGATAATGAATACAATTTTTTGTTTGTAGAAAAACACTTTAATTTTTTTACCAAAACTATTTTTATTTTTATTAAAAATTATATAATTTAATTACAAGTGGGATAGTAGGACTCCTTTGGATACCGATACTCGAGTCGTAGGAACGAGAATTTCATGAGAATGATTTTTTCATTTCATCATATTTTCTATTTCCTTTTCATTCTATTCTTTTATTAGTTCTATTCTCTCAAGTCGTGAATCGGTATCCTGGCGAACAACCCACGGCAAAAAAATGTAACGCGCCGTTGTAATACCTCAGGGGTGGTGGGGAAATGTACAAATTGTAGTCATATTGCACATCAGTTGTCTTTCAGAATATAAAGCCTCCTCTGCAGACAATATCACGCGCCGCCACTGATTTTTGATAAAATTCGCAGATTTCAGGATCGCCCGGACATGTTTGGCGGGCCAACACCAAATTCAAGTACCTCATCATCATCCTACCACCTTTAAAGAAATGCAAAGTGTGTTTTATTTGACATTATTAAGGATACATAGCAAGTTACTAACAATCGTATTAAAATATCGACTGTATGTGTTTAAATTTCCTATACCTATATAAAGTAAGCACCAAAATGCATGGCAATAATGTCGGAGATGTTACTAATTCAACCCTCTGTATAGAGTCCGATGTGAATGTTTACAATTCAATGTAGGTCATACATCGAGACCATTAAGAATTAGATTATGTAAACATAAACAATTAAAAAACCATCAAACTGATAGAAGCGGTCCATAAAGTATCCCATCTCTAGGGTTGACCACCCTGTACAAATACAAACATCCTCATAAGCATGGGAAACAGAAGATGCAAGCGGTGGCATTTCATTTACTATTCCAACGCAATATTGAACAATAGTTCCCGCATATAAATACATACATTCTCATTACTTTACGTAACTTATTTATAGCCATAATCAATATGGTTGCAATCCAATGAATGAAAATAAAAGATTGACATTAAAATTGAAGTGAATGTCGTGCACATGTTGAGTTGGTTTGACAAATCGATAAATGCCAATGACCATTGCCGGGCATGATATAAATGGGTCAAATGCGAATAGTTGATTTTTCAGTTTTAATCTTAGAAACTAGCGGATACATTTTGCAAAGAATAAAATTTAACAAAACCCGAATTAAATTTCTTCTTAAAATTTAAACTGAGGGGTAAAGTACCGACCTGCTAAGCGTCATATAATCGTCATTTTTCGCAAATAATTTTTAAAACAATGTTATTTAAGAAAAATGTTTAATGGAGCATTAAAAAAATAATTCATATAAAAGTACTACTTTTGTAGTGTCTTTGTCATTCCTTTTCTACGAAATATTACACTACCCTGCAAGATTTTGCCCCTGGACAATGAATAGTTGTTTCCGAACTAATTTTTCCCGCTGAAACCAAATGCTCAGAATTGCTCTATCGCGTCAGGTTTTGAGATATTCTAACCTAAAAGTGGAAAAAACATTGTTTTTTGACATATTTGAGGTTATGTAGCACCGCAAATTTTTTTTCTCAAAACACTGTGTGGGATCTTAAAGTACAAGTTTTCCTCCTTCAAATGCCGTTGAGTTTGCTCAAATATCCTTTTTTTTTTCGCCGAGATATCGCATTTTGAAATTTTCATGTTTGTGATTTTGCCTATACCTGAAAACTCATTAGGAACACGTGTATATCAAAAGATTGCTTTTTTTTCCAATAAGAAACGTAAGAAATATTTAAAAGTCAATAACAAGTCAATATCTTCTTATGTCAAAAGATCTGCTCGTTCAGAATCTAAGGTCAGCAGGCAACAGTATCAAACATTCTACATGAGCAACAATTACATTCATACCATTTCACACCAGGACAAAATTTGTTGCCAGGTGATTTTCCTCGTCGCATACAATTTTGCGAATTTATGTTAAGAAAGCAAAGAAGAGATCCAACTTTTTTAAATAAGGTTCTTTTCACGGATGAGGCACCGTTTACTCGAATGGGAATCTTTAACACAAAAAACAGTCATTTGTGGGCTGAAGAGAATCCAAGGGTTGCAAAAGTGAGACATTTTCAATATGAATTTAAAATTAATATTTGGTGTAGAATAATTGGAGATTATCTTGTGGGTCCTTTTGAACTTACACCGCTAGTAAATGGAGAAAACTATCTAAACTTCCTTCAAAATGATTTACAAAATATGTTTGATGAAGTAGTTATATCCGAGAAAATATGTGGTTTTTACTCGTTGGAGCACCTGTTCACTATCCTCTCATTGTAAAAAATCATTTAGATAATGTGTTTCCTAGGCGTTGGATTGGACGCGGAAGCGAACATCCATGGCCACCACGGAATCCAGACCTAACGGCGATGGACTTTTTCTTATGGGGTACCATGAAAATCCTTGTATACTCTCAAACAAGTAACACAAGACAAGAACTCTGGTAGAAAATAGTGGCAGCTGCAAACCATACTCGTGATTTGCTTCCATCCTTTTTTTGTATTAGGCAAAAGTTTCTTAAATGATGCCGAAAGTGTATTGAGTTAAATGGAAGACAATTTGAAAATGAATTGTTGCATTTATTGTAATTATTATTTTGTTGTTTAATTTGACATTTCCATTGATATCGTTTTTGTTTACTTAACTGCTTAATTTGTAGTAATAATAAAACCTCTCTTTTTGTACATATCTGCATTTTAACTATCATTATTAATTAATTAACTGTCAGATTTAACCGTGTGCCTACTAGATTAAAATTAATATTTCTTATAATGAATTATGCGGCTGACTATTACAATGCAATTATCTCGAAAACGGTAAAATTCTGAGGCTAATGACAAGTATACTTTTTCTCTGTCAAAATGATGTAGGTTCAGGATTTTTTAATAAACAAGGCTATAGACGTTACGGGTAAAAAAGATAGGAGTACATTTTCACCCTAAATATTGCTTATGGGGCGTCCTCTAAGATTTACACCAAAAATAGGAGAATATTTGAATTTCTCATATCAAAAAACCCATATCCACCAATTTTCGTACCAATATTTGAAACACTTCAAAAGTTATGTAGGAAAATTATAATATAATATTGAATTTAACACCATGTATCTCTGTTAATATCAACTTTTGGACTAAGGTAAGTATGGTTAAATCGTAATATTTTAATGTCAGGAATCCACTATTCCTTTTTGGTCCATTCTTTAATGGACACCCCTACCCCGTATATGCCGATATTAGAAAGTTTTTTTCTGTATGACCCCTGTATGAATTTGGGCTGTATACGCGCCTAGACCCCGTTTCTGTTTACCTAACACAAAATCCAGTAGTTTGGAGGCGATTAAGAAAGCATTTTAAGAAACACTTAAGAAAACTTAGTAAAAGTTTCTTCGATCAAATTTTTACACTTGTCATGTCATTATTTGTTAATTTTTACACCAACCTCTTCAAATGTATAGGTAATAACTAATAAGGCTCGAGGAAATTTTATTCCATAATTTTGAGTTACCATTGGATAGGTACTCGTCTCTGTCTCTATATCTTACGTATATATTCAGGAATACATTGCCCATACCAATTATAATCTGGTTTTTCACGTAGTCTTCTTAACCTGGTGGTCTCCGGCGCAGACCCCCTGACCACACCTGCCTTAAACTCTCCTACAAAGGTACTTGACACCGGAATTCCAAAGGGTTAACAATCTAGAAGTTCCGTTAACCAACAATGATCTTTCTGTTTACGTAGGCACGGGACTTTGTAGTAGCACTATAAGCTGTGTGTGTACACAATGCGTAAGGTTACCTTTGTTTTGTTGCCCCTCTTCAAGTGCTACCGTATCACAGTTATAAATTTGTTGCGTTCAAGTTTTTGATAATTGCCAACAGAATTTAAATTAAATATAGTGCAGTAAAGAAAGACCAAAAAAACGATGAGATATGCATAGTTTTGTAACAGCAAAATTGTGATTTTCCTTCACTTTTCTTCCTCGATAATTACACAAAGTAGTATCACACTTGTCCGTAATAGCTCCAAGGTAAACCCTCTCATTAACGTGCCTGAATGGTTTTCGTGTGCTCGGTCTGCAAACCGCACTCAGAGCTTATTATTGTTTGGAGATTGTCAAGTGCATGAGCTCATCCTTACTATGTTCTGGAATCTTTGTTCACTTCACTTTGTTCTTTCCGACATTTTTAACACAATAAGCGCACTATGTTTTAACACTTTTTAATATTATAAATTTACTAGTCTGCTCTCGATGGGTACAAGAGGCGAAGTGAGGGCTATTCATCCAATATATGCTGAGGCGGGATGTTTGTTTGGGTTATAATTATGTTTACTTTAAAAACATGTACCTCGATGGATCACGAAAGTGTGATACATACTACTTTGTGTAAATATCTTCGGAACAAAAGCTCGGAAAATTAAAATTGACCTTCCTACCGGTAAGTCAACCAAGTTTTTTGAACAGAATCTTCTTAATACTGTCTAAAAGTTATTTGTGGCATTATCTTAATTTTGTCTAATTCTTTGGGACTTCCTGCCACATGTATTTTTTTTCTTTTTAACCGGTGTTCGGGGAATCTACAAAATATCACAATTAACCAGTCTGTTACTGGTAAGTAACCTCTACGCCTGTGACTTACGTCAGTTAGAGGTTGCTTTTTTTAAGCAAATAACACAAATAAGTATAAAAACTTGAAATCAAATATTTCGTCGACGTTTCGGAAATCTAATCTGTTTCCTTTTTCAAGGATTATTTTGAAAAATCTGTTTTGCTGTGAATGATAAATACACAGCTCTACGAATGTTTGTTATATTCAATATACATAGATACTTACTATTTATATAGAACTGTTGTTAACAGTTTTTTTAAATTTTTATACATTGTTAGGTTTGTGAAGTTCTTCTTTTAACATTGGCACAGTTTGTACATCTACGGACAATTCGACACACATCTATCCTCATTCAATAATATTATCGCTGATTCTTTAATTTTTCTTTTGTTAAAATTTTTGCCGAGTCCCAGTTTATTTTATGTCCGTTTTCCCAAGCATGTTCGCAGATCTTGGACCTCTGAAATTCATAGGCTTAAATAGTGAGGTTCGGGGATTTTTCCAGTCTATAAGTATATGAAAACTGACATTTAATTTCATAACTTTTTAGAGATGGTTTTAATTTTTTTGCAAGCGATTCAATCCTTTTTTGTTAAGAACATTTTTAATGACAACCCCGTATTTCATGAGTCTTAGATACCACTTCTTTTTCGAATCACTCTGTAATTGCATCCATCTAGTAAGCAGTTGTAATCCTTGCGAAACATCATGAAATAGCAAAACCTTGAACCGTTCTTCGAGTTCCTTGCAATTTTAAAGTTGCGAATATTACCAACTGGTTCATTCACAGCTCTTTTTTTAGGTATTACTAAAGACTAATAATATAGTATATTATATTATTAGTCTTTGGTGTTACGTAAGTTTAAATAAATCACCTCGGCGTCCGTGAATTTATCTCTTGCGATTAAGTTTATCTTTGAGAGATTTGGAAGTGTACCATCGACAATCACTGTAATTTTATACATTCGTTTGGTTTGTTTAGTTTACATCTGTCTGTTTAATATAAATATGTCGTTGCATTTTATGCTCTAGCAAGTAGGTATAAGAGGGTCGTTACCTTGAATATTTCCGTAATAAACCAGTGACTTTAGGCCCAAAATAAATTAAAAGTGTTGTTGCTCTTAGCACGTCGATTTTTTTTTGTAAAAATGGTAAAAACAGTAGCCACATGACGGGAAAAATGCTCTTGATGTAATTCACCCTTTGCTAAATTTGTTATAGCAAAATTACCGCAAAATTCATAATTGTTTATAAGCCTTTTTCTTTAGAACTTCCGTTCCGGGTTCGGTTCTAATCGTCCGATTTGAACTTTTCAAAGCTCATTTTACTCGGGAATACATGCACTTTTAAAGAAAATTGGTTCCATTATGCTTGAATAATAAATACTATTTTTACATAGCAAAATTTTGCGAAATATGACGTTTTGCAAAAAAATTAATTTACTTATAACTTTGTACCAAAGGCACTTTTTTATTTTGATTTTTGCGAGAAATTACATGGTTTGGTTAGTATAAGCAGACGTAATAGATATAAGGTATTTCCTCTTAGTAAATATCAAAAGCGCCGGGTACAGCCAGGTATGCCGACAAAGCAATTAGCAGGCGCGTACAAAGGGTTTTGCGTCTTGCGTCTCAACCCGTCGACTGAATTTCGTTTGCGTGTACTATACTACCTATATTCTTATTAAAAAAATATATTTTTTTTTTCAATAAATTAACATTCTTTTTGGGAGTTCAAAGCGTGTCGAGTTCGGTGAAAGACGCATGTTTCGTGGCTCCTACGGGATATCGAGATAAATCCGGATAAAGCGGCAACAAAACGCCGAAATTGTATTGAATTGAAGCGTGAACAATTCTGCATTGATTGACATAAATTAACGCGAGTATGGCTATTTCATATAGTTGATATTTGATTCAATTATGTTGGTTGAATAAAGCAACACAAAATAGTGTATATAAACAACGCGAGAAAAGTGTACTGCTTTAGTGCTTGACTGTAAAATAATATACCTGGATTCGTCCCGTCTTGAAGGGGGTGATATAAATTAAGCAACAGCCAGCCAGATGTGTGAATGAAACAGATAAGTTTTTGTTTATGTAGCATTAGCATTGATTTATTTATGTCTTTAAACAAGAATTGGAGATAAAAATTGAAAAGATATTAAACATAGTATACAGACTGTCTATTTTACGAGGGCCACACCAAATATCTCGCTTAATATCTATTGTAGAAGAATAAAGTTTTAGAAACAGTTATCCCATTTTTTGTGAGCTATATTTCAGTAAAAAGAAATTTGAAATCCATAGTCTACTTTATGAGATATATTACAAAAACCTGAAAAATAGGAAAACCACAAACGGTTATAGCTTCCTTATTTGAGGAGATACGAAAAAAGTTAAAGGAATGAAAGTTGACGGCAAAGACAATAAGAATAATAACGTGTAACAAAAAAATCGAAAAATGCAGTTGGCTTTGACATACGCTATTGTGCAAAAATGAAACATACATATATCAAAGTAGGCCATGACGCCATTAATTCCGTTATTTTTTTCTCATTCCAACGATATAAAACATGTCACAGAAATTTTAACCGATAGTGTCAATATTTAATATTTTACGAATACCACAATTGATATAATTGAATCGTAACAATCAGCTGTGCCATAATTAGTGAAAAACAATGTATACAGTTATTAATAAATTTGACAGATTGTCACTGTAGTATGTTGTATGTTGCGTTGTCGAGTTCTAAGACAAATTTTATATCAGTAAGTAATTATGGTGTACACCAATAATAACAAATTCGATATGATTAGCATTTATTGTCAGTGCAATTTTGACGCTGAGATGGCAGTCACGGTTTACGGAGATAGATTTCCAGATGCTCCGCAGCCAAATCGAACTATGTTTAGGAAGTTAGTTCAAAATCTAAAAACGCACGGTTCATTTTCAAAAAAAGTAGTAAGGCGACGCATGTTGCGGATAATGTAAGAAAAGTGAATAGAGTAATGAATTATGTTAACCAAAATGAGGAAACCTCTTTGAGACAAATTCAGAGAAACTGTCGCATAAAAAAAGACAGTGCAAGAAAAATATTGAAAAAAAACGGATTTCGATGCTACAAAATGAGGAAAGTTCAACATTTAAATGAGGGAGATAAGCCAAGGAGAGCAATATTTTGTAGATGGTTATTAAATAAGAAAAGGAATGACGCGCTGATATGTAGCAAAATTCTTTGGTCGGACGAATCAAATTTTTCTAATAATGGATTTTTCAATAGAAATATGCATTATAAGTGGACACGAGAAAATACACATTGGTGCAGAGAGACTGCTTTCCAAGAAAGATTTTCTACGAATGTTTGGTTGGGTCTTTTAGGGACTAAAGTAATTGGACCTTATTTTTATGATGGCAAATTAACCGCTCGTAGATACCTTAATTTCCTGCAAAACGAATTTCAAGATTTTCTTTATGAATTAACAGTGGCAGAAAGATTAAATTATTCATATTTTCAACAAGATGGGGCTCCACCTCACACTGCTGTAATATGTACAAATTATTTAAATCAAGTTATGCCAGATAGCTGGATAGGCACCTATGGACCCATTCTATGGCCAGCTCGATCACCAGATATTACTCCCTTGGATTTTTTCGTCTGGGGTTACATTAAAGACAAGGTATTTCAAACTGCACCTGAAAATATTGAGGACATCAAAACCAGAATTCGAAACGCATGTGAGGCAATTACTCCTGAAATGCTCCAAAATGTAATGCGTGACGTGTCTCGTAGAGCACGTTTATGTGTCAGAATGCATGGTGCACAATTTGAGCATTTGTAGTTAGAAAAATAAATACACACAATTTCTTTTCAATATAGTAGTAGGTAGTACTGTTATACATAGTTTTTCGTTTTTTTCTTTGGATGTTCGTTTTGTACTTGTATTTTTATTTATGAGATATTTATTGGTTTGTATTAAATTGTAATAAATAATTACGGAATTATAATTATTATAAAGTGAATTTTTACTATTATGGCACAGCTGATTGTTACGATTCAATTATATGAATTATTGTGGTACTCGTAAAATATTAAATATTGACACTATCGGTTAAAATTTCTGTGACATGTTTTATATCGTTGGAATGAGAAAAAAATAACGGAATTAATGGCGTCATGGCCTACTTTGAGATATGTATTTTTCATTTTTGCACAATAGCGTATGTCAAAGCCAACTGCATTTTTCGATTTTTTTGTTACACGTTATTATTCTTATTGTCTTTGCCGTCAACTTTCATTCCTTTAACTTTTTTCGTATCTCCTCAAATAAGGAAGCTATAACCGTTTGTGGTTTTCCTATTTTTCAGGTTTTTGTAATATATCTCATAAAGTAGGCTATGGATTTCAAATTTCTTTTTACTGAAATATAGCTCACAAAAAATGGGATAACTGTTTCTAAAACTTTATTCTTCTACAATAGATATTAAGCGAGATATTTGGTGTGGCCCTCGTAAAATAGACAGTCTGTATAGGTAATAAACATAGTATACCTACATATAGGTGGTGAAATGGAAAAACTGCCCAAAATTGAAACCGATTGTTTCAAGGAAACGACATACAGGGTGAGCAAACTATCCCTTTGGACCTCTTTTCTCGTAACGCGCAATAAAAAATATTGTTACCGCGAGATAGGGCCCTTTCCAACAACTCCACCGTAGATGGTCATTTACTTGTGGAGCGGTTAATAAATAAAAAAAAGATGGGGAAAAAATACAAAAATGAAATAAAAAATAAAAGCTGCCAGATTCAGAGACACAAGAAGCAGAAAACTTGGAAGAAGAAAAATAAGGAGATGACGATAGATGGAAACTTAAAAGAAGCATGGAAACTGAAAAGAAGCATCTTGCAAACAACTACACCACACCCCAGCCGATGTTGACAAATGGAAACTTAATAGAAGCATGGAGACTTAAAAGAAGCATCTCTCAAACACCTACACTTCCCATCCTATATTCCTACCCCATGCGTCATGTGGCTTTCGCCGCTGACAACAAGCATGTCCAATGTCCAACCCGGCGTATGCAGCCGGTTCGGCAGTATATAAAACGTACGAGATTCGGTTCCGGCACACGGTTTGGCCGTCCGTTGGGCGTGTTCGACGGACGACCAAGCTGCGTGTTGGAACGCACCTCTATGGATGCCCGGAATAGGCAGCAATGCCCACCTTACGCTGGCAAATCAATCAATCAATAAATTAACATTATTTATTTATGAAAAATAAAATTTGCAAGTAACAAAAATTACAATCACTTTTTAAATTATGTAAATTTTAATGAGATTCAAACGGTATTAGATTCGTCGGAAAATATACGTTGATTTCATCTTTAATTAAATAATTATTTAATCTAATTAAAATTTTCATAATTTAAAAAGTTATTGCAATTTGTGTTACTTGCAAATTCTATTTTTTATAATTAGATAATGTTAATTTATTGAAAAAAAAAATTTTGTATGATAGGTAGTACTAACCAAACCATGTAATTTCCCGCAAAAATCACGATAAAAAGGTCCTTGGTCCAAAGTTATAAGCAAATTATTATTTTTTCTTCAAAACGTCACATTTTGCAAAATTTTGCACTTATGATAAAACGTACATCGGGAATCTATTTGGCAACCATTGAAGTGTATGCACAATAATTTTGAGCGGTCTAGCTGAAGAACTCGTATAGTTATGCAACTTTGAATACGGAACTCAAAATTTGCAATCATTCGCCAGTTTTTGCTAAGTAAAAATAGTATTGTCATGTATTACACCCCCTTGAAACTGGAGATTGATACGCCTATGCCTAATAGTGAGTGACTGGAAACTTGTAGAAAGAGATAGAGTTTTCTAGAGTGTGGTGGGAGAAGATTATTGATTTGTGTTCTGGGTGGATCTAGAGGCAATTTCAGAGTATATAAGGCGCGATTATCGGGGCAGGAGGTGAAGTTTTACATTTCCTTTAAAAGTACGTGTATTCCCGAGCAAAATGAGTTTCGGAAAGTTCAAATTGGACGATTAGAATGGAAGTTATAAAGAAAAAGGCTTATAAACAATTATGAATTTTGTGGTAATGTTGCAATAACAAATTTAGCGGAGGGTGGCTAATTTTGTACTATATTTCCAAGAAAAATCGGCATCAACACTTATAAATTAAAGCCACTGGTCTGTAATATTTTATAAAAAAACATCTACCTAACTTAGAAATATACGTTTTGTACAAGGTCTATCAACGATTTATGTTTCGTAGCGCTGATGCATATTCTGTGAATCTAGGCAGTTGCTAAAATAATTCCACAAGAAAACTTGATCAATACTAATACATTAGGAGTTATTTTTAGTTCGGTAGTTCTAGAGGCAATGCAAAATACAATTATGGTTAGAAGATTGCGTTAAAACATATAACATATCCATAAATATAATCTGTTTTATAATATCTGATATAATAGTCATTGTAAAAAAAATGTACAGAAATTCGTTTCATAACACAGTGAACTTAAAAATTAAATAATAGTACAGTGCATTAAAATGAAAAAGGTGCATTATTTTGGAAGTAATGACTATATGAAATTTATTCATTCATCACAATCCCATTCTGTGTCTAAATGTATCTATCTATGTAACATAAACAACTTGTTATGCCAAAATGGCACTAAACGTAATCCGATATCAACCAAAACCTTTTCAAATCTTTTGGAGCACTAAAGAAAGTGCCATGCAAAGATTCATCCAAATCCGTTTAGTAGTTTCGCCGCTATCGTGCTAACACATTCACACACAGACATTTTTCAAAAACCCCCTTTTTTGGGTTCCTGGGACCGCAAGAAGTAAATATTAAATGTTATCTCAATTTTCGATTTTGGACCAGTTTTAGTAACCTCCCACAATTTTGTAGGAAGGTTAATAAAATCAGCAAGAATATCTAACAACTGGCTTTTACGGCATTTGAATATCTCTTTTCGTTTTAAGTCAATTACCCTGTATATCACAGGTCCACCAAGTAATAAAATAACAGTCATATATTCTCTAGTCTACTGGTTTCTTGATAGTTTAATCAGACGGAATCGATTTCTTTTTCAAGCTTTTTTAGTTCATTTTATATCCTCCAATACCGAGAATATCGCTTTTGAACGAAATTCTGAGATACCCGGTATATTAAGAGTAACATGTTATTGTTATAATTATAAATAAACTAAAATAACAAAGGCAGTGTACGTTCTCACTATACAACATCGCCATGTCTAGTTTCTCTCTGTAGTACTCCTTCTATTAAATGTTCATTATGTTGCTAAAAGGGAAATCTAAATAGTTGCTCCCGGATGGCGATTTTAATAGCTCTTTGTAGTAAAAGTGCTTTCTTTTAAAATTACGTCTTCAGCGGCATACCGAGCTGAGAGACGTTGATTCGGTACCTCGTAACTTCTTTGTATACACGACTAGAAGCAGTTAGTACGGATGCTGCTTCTCATACATTACTGATGAGAGTAAATATAGTGGATATTTAAAATGCGTTATTTATTTTTCAAACAATGTTTCCTGTCAGTGTATCAGTTAATGTTTAAATGTAGTGCGGTCGTATTTGACTTTTTTAAACCTATGAAAAATAAATTTACTGATCGGTTAAAATCAATTCATTCCTTATTATAGTAAACAAAATAAATATAGTGATACGAAGAAGCAATGAGAGCGGCGGTGTGCCTTGCCGGTCGCTTTGACGGCTTAAACTGCTTTATCGATATAGTGAGGCTATCAAAGAGATGATAGCCTCACTATATCTCTTGCGTCTACTATACATCTATTTATTATATTGCACAACCCAGTGGCGGCTCGTCAGGGGAGGCTGAGCCTCCCCTTGGAAGAACCACCATATCTTCAAAAGTAATATCTTAAGAAATTTCTATTAGGTATATCTCAATTTTCAATATTTTTTATTGTTTATTATTCATTAATTAATTTTCAGTTTATATATAACATTTTTGCATTTCCTTTCCACAAACATACCTATAACGTTACAGTCCGGATAGTCTTTGTATGCATATTTCCCGGTCGGCCGGTCTTTTACTGAATGAACACTGCGGTTCGCTGGAGGCTAATACGAAATAGCTTCCAACTTTATCGCATCTACTTATAACATGAATGACCTTGAATTTCTTTGCGCTGTGTAAAATAGCAACACTTGGAATAGCCAAGTATGAAGCTAGCCTCCAGATCTCAGTTCTTTATAGCGCATGTTCAAGAGTCAGGTGATTCACAAAGAAAACGAACTGACGTCTGACAGTTGCGTTTAGCCGGTTATAAGAACAACTTGACGTATAAATACATAAAACATTTGATAGGCGGGCTAGAAATAAGTGCTCTAGGTGAAAATATTCCCAACAACATGTCTTGTTGTCCAGACGTGGTGGATTTATTTGTTATTAAAAATGGATTTACTACTCTTATTTATGACGAAAAGGTAAGAATTAAAAGAAATGCCAGGCCTACACCAGCAATGCTTTCGTTAGTTTTTAAAAGTGGTAAACAAAACAGAGGGTTTTGCGATAACAATTATAAAAAAGTCGAGTGGTTAACGGCATCAACAGTTAGAAACAAATTATATTGATGGAGATGTTTATTATTTACTAATGATCAATCCTCAATTTGGGGCGGGGGCGGGTTTAATAATTTGCAAAATTTGTCGCGAGGTTTAGAAAGGCACGAAAAATCCCAGGAGCATATTTCATCTTGCATTAAATTCGAAATGTTTGGTAAACAAAATATTGTAAATTTCTTGGATTCTGCACATAAGAGAGAAATAGAAAATGTTAACGAAAAAGTCCGTGAGAATAGGGAAATATTAAAGAGGTGCCGTTATATAGTTATCTTCACAAGAAAATTCTTTCCGAGGACGTGACGAAAAACGAGAATCGTGCAATAAAGGAAATTTCAAAGAGCTGGAAGATTTTTTAAAAACTTATGACCCAAAATTAGAGAACTTTTTGAATAACGCCACTATTTTTTGAGACAATTCCGGTAAGCTTCTGTAGAATGATCATTTTCAGCACTTAAACGCATAAAAACATTTTTACTAGAAACACAATAAGTCAAGACCGCCTTTCAAATGTATCGCTTATTTCAATAGAAAAACGTTTTTTGTCAGAATTGAGGAAACGCGATTCATTTTATGATGAAATAATCAACCACTTTGCTAGTTCCAAAAATCGCAGGTTACCACTCATTTATAAAAATATTCAGGCTTTAAAGCAGAGATTAATATAGGTAGTTGTTATTTTAGAAAAAATATTTAATTGTGTTATTTTTTTTTTTGGGAAATATTTTTTATAATTCTCCATAATATAGAGTTCCGCGGTTATATTTTTTTTTATATAACTTCTTTCTCAAAACTATTTTAATTTCTATTAAAACTTATAATTTTACACGCCTGGCAGTGATAATGAATACAATTTTTTGTTTGTAGAAAAACACTTTAATTTTTTTACCAAAACTATTTTTATTTTTATTAAAAGTTATATAATTTAATTACAAGTGGGATAGTAGGACTCCTTTGGATACCGATACTCGAGTCGTAGGAACGAGAATTTCATGAGAATGATTTTTTCATCTCAACATATTTTCTATTTCCTTTTCATTCTATTCTTATTAGTTCTATTCTCTCAAGTCGTGAATCGGTATCCTGGCGAACAACCCACGGCAAAAAAATGTAACGCGCCGTTGTAATACCTCAGGGGTGGTGGGGAAATGTACAAATTGTAGTCATATTGCACATCAGTTGTCTTTCAGAATATCAAGCCTCCTCTGCAGACAATATCACGAGCCGCCACTGGCACAACCCATTGGATGGTGTGCTGAACCCAACTAGCAATAATGTATTTTATAAAAGCTGTAGAAATGTTTCTGACGCTTATAAAACGTTACTCTCAGGAACACTTTTAAAACGCTTTTACAACAGCTATAAATGCAAAATTGGCCCTTATAAAATATTTCAGTCCTATTGATATTGTCACAGGTTTCCACCCCCTGGGAACCTCCCCTAATCCGTTGGATCAGAAATTGTAACACGAGATAAACACTAATACAATTTTATTGACTAAAGTCACAAAACGTATAGTAGTATTATAACTTTAAACAAGGTTTATTATTTGATACTTCACTCTACTGTTCATTTTGGATGGCCTTGGATTGATCTGAACTGTACCGAAATGAACTCATTTAAAAACTACCTTCCCGCGTGAATCAGTCGCCTCATATGCACTACAAAATGCCAGCAAGGACCGTCCTTCTTTTCTTCTGCTACTTAATTCAGACTACTCATGTTACCAGCACCTAGGGGCGCAAATGCGTAACAATATTTTGTGAAGCCTATTGGAACCATTACAAAATAATTATATCCATTTGGCTATGTATTTATTTAACAGACTTGTTATGGCTCACAGCAACTGCAACTGGAAATTTTACTGTGAACTATGGCCATGTTTTTAATACATGTTTAGCCCGTTTATTGATGATTTCTAATAACTAAAGAAAATTTGTTTTTTTTTCTATATAAATATGTGAATGTGAGAATTTGTAAGGGTGAATATAGCAAACGGGAAACTTATTTCTAATTTTCGAGAAAATTCCACCAATGAACTAATCTCATATTGGATGATACAACTCGCGGGGTGTACACTTTTAATTTTACGGCAGCGATAATTTTAACTGTTTTTGTAGGCATGATTTCCGATCAACAAGAAATTAATAAGACAATGCTTTAAGGTAATTAACGGGGAATCTAGCCAGTCCAATTAGTCGTGCATTCGCTTCGTGATGAGAAGTTCGACGAAGCAAATCTGTTCGTCAATTAGACTGCTTCCCATGTAATCGCCAATTAAATTTTAAAAGTCGTTCGCGAAAAACCGTAATATATTACACCTATTTTGTACAATAACTTTTACAGCGACAGAAGAAAGAAGACTTTTTATCATATATTATTGATTCAATTTAGAAGACAATGGAAAAAGTCTACCCTGCTACAAAGGATTCTGAAGTTCAGCCTGTTTTTTGAAAAATTCGACCTGGAAATCTCTACTTGAGGGTTTTCGGTGTCGCTGATAACGAATTCCCACTTTCAGCCAAAAATGAAAAAGTACGAATTTTTCCTGAGAAATTGACTCCACTTTCGTTCCGTTCTTGTTGTTCTCAAATTAATAACACCTTCATCGCTTGATACAATTTAATTACGATGACGATAAGACACTTTACAGTAATTTGTTTCTTATAAAATGAACCGAGAAGGATATATTACGTATTTATATTATCCTAATCAGGTACACTTCCTCTTTATATGTGTCACGCTTCTTGGTTTATTTATCATGTTAAACAAATAAATTTCATAGAAATTCTTTCACTATACTCCGGTCTATTTATAGATTGATTTTTTTACCAATCAGGGTCATCTTCCGTTAATTTTAGGTGGTTATTGGAACGGTGCCAACTGAATAACTGTGTAGACATTGTAAACGTAGTACTCTTTAATTGTATAAATGACAATGTAACGATTTCTTTGACGTCTGTTTGAATGTCTACAGACACACGAGGAACTTGAAACTTTGCAAATACATAGGGACTAACCTCAAAAACCCTAACAACAGCAACCAACAAGTCAAGGCGGGTACAAACACTGGCCTCCTTGGGAATCATGGGTGCCATAAAAAGTACCCCTACAACAGCCATAAACCTCTCCCTACTTATCTTAGTGATCCAGGAGGGAGACCAGAATAGGGGTATACAGGTTGAAAAACTCAAACGAACACGGAGTTAGTTCGGGTCTCGTGAGAATAGTTAACGTGATAGATGATCCTCTATTGAACCTGAGGTCAAACTACATGATACAAAAAATCACTTTTATCAATCTCTTCAATATAACCAATCGAGATCGGAGCGATTGGTCAATAGAAGCTCTATATATATTACGTAAAGATCTAACTGACGATATATGACGATCACAGGAGCTGGAGCAGGAATACTTGATGAAAGATCAATGATAATTATGTCTTTCTCTTGGACAACATTCCACTGTATATTAGGTAGAAATTAGAACTATACTTGAATGTCTACGCGAGACTGTAAATTGAAGATACGTCAACCAGCAGATCTCCATTGCATCAGACAGTTAGGCGGCGCTAAAGGCACTAGCCTTCAAGAAGACGTCATCTCGGCTGATATGGGAATACCATGAAGAGCTCTAAAGTCTGTGAAGCAGAATATAATTAAACTACTCTGAATGCCGGGACATTCTAGAATAGGCAGCAATGAAAAAGCTGTTGAATTTGCTAGGCAAAGAGAAGCGAATAGATTTTTTGGTCCAGAACCTATACTAAACATTACTAAACAATCAGCCAGAGCGGTGATCAAAGACTGAACCAAGAACAAGCACAAATCCACTTAGATGACAGGAAATCGACATGGAATAGTACCATTTAAGGGACCATTCCCAAAAGAAACTGAACTGCTCACTAAGAACAGGATGCAGTTGAAAATTATAACAGGACACTTTCCTGTTAAGAAACATCTGTGTACAATCGAAGAATTCGACGGTGGCCTGGACCGCAAATTATGCGGAAAGGTATCGGTGAATCACATTATTTTCACCTAGGAGGCATTGGTCCTCAAGATGTGAGTAGTATCTACGGAAAGCACAAACATACCTCCGGAACTCAGCTCACTCTCATGTCTGTATCACTTGATCTGTGGCACAGGGGTACTAAAATGGGCAAAGCGAATCAGGACAGGGAGAACACAACACAACCAGGAGGTTGCAGTGTTGTTTACAGTCGAGCCCTAAGAAAATTATGAAAATTAGAAAATTTTAAATGACGACTTCAATATATCTATCTTTTGACCAAAAACAAACAATTTCTATTCAAAAGGGATGTCTCTCTTTTAATTTGTCAGAACATTATTTCAATTACAGCGAGAAATAGCAATTTAAACCACCTATATTGATCTCTGTTGGTAAGTGAGGCGAAAATAAGTTACTGGAAAAATTTCTGCAACAACTGCTTTTAATTGAAAACTTTATTGTGGTCACGACTGTACATACTAAGCTAACATACCCTCCTGTGGCCCTGAAAGTTTCGGATTATCCAGTACATGAACGAAATCAAATAACCACTACAATCCATATCCTATTCGACATTTATTACGTCAAATCAGAGAATGCTAAGAATATCTAGGTACCTTATTATTCTAATTAATCTTCAATGTTGAATCACCGCTATTTCTGTTATTGAATACTGAACTGTACTTTGCTGCATTTACGAGTAATAACAGTAGATTGTTTTATTTCTACTTAAATACACCTACTACCTAGATACTCTCATTTGGTAAAAGTTTCAATAAATACTTTGCTACAAAGTATTTATTGAAACTAACTGGTTATTAAGCAGATTACCTCCAGGTTCTTGGAATTTTTTGAAGCTACGCGCGACGGCGACGTTAGATTTGCAGTTTAATAATATTCCAATTGCAAGCAATCCTTCTAATGAATGATTAGTAAAATTGTCAGTTTTATACAATTTAAATGTCAACAGCATTGAAAAAGAGTTGGAACGTTGGTCTACGTTACCCAGTGGGCAAAGTCCTCACTTTGCCCACTGTGTTAGACAATTAAAATGTTGAAAATTTGGATATTTATGCACCCAGGCTGGGTGAAATCTTCTAACGTTTAAAAAGTCCTCCTCGCCTATGTACAGCTAGTCGCAGCCTAAAGAGTCCAAGATCAGTAGATTTAAAATCCGTTATGTTTTATGATAACAAAGAAAACAATTACTCTGCCATTTAATTTTAATAATCTGATGCAGTATGGAGCACTTTTATTTTGTAGTATCTTTTCAAGGGCTGCTATCATTTTCATGTATATTTCATTAATTAAAATGTTGAATAACTTATGTTTAGGTACTCCTATTTTCTTGACAGTTGATGTCAAATTAACTTGCTGTGTATTCTGGAATTTTGTACGTATTTAAATGAAAACTATTTTAATTATCATTATATTCTATATCTAAACTACTACATGCATTATGCGTTCATAAAGTATGTTTAGTTAGAGAATTATTTTTGGATCAAAACCAACAGCAAATGGACTAGTATTCTATTCAATAGCAGAAATTAAACAACTTTATTTCCTTTGAATTTTGACGGTAACATAATTCTGTTACTGTTAAATAAAAATTCATGTCTAAAAAGAAGGAAAAGACATGAAAAATTAATTATTACATCTGTTCATGTAAACAAGTTGCCGGAGCATGAACAACCAGAATAAAAACAAGATATTAATTATTTATTTACTCTAGTGGCTTGGATTTTACAAAGTATGTCACCTCTATTCTTGTAAAATAAAGTTTTTGTATCCGTAATTGAAATTTTATGACATAAAATATTCAAGCCGCGGAAATATAAAAAGAACGAATTTTTAAAAATCGTAAATAAAGCGTAAACGCAAATTAATCGTAAAAGATGAATATCGATTTATTTTAATTCAGTAGCCATATATACAGAGCGTTTCCAACGTACTGGAATAAGGACTAGCAGGCCACATCAAAAATATAAATCTTGGCAATACTTCTAAAAGTTTATGTTCACGTTTAATTCTATGCATCTGTACATCAATTTGAACTTTTTTTGATAGTGTAATTTTATTTATTTATTTTTAGAATGTTACGTATAACATGTGTTAGTATTCAAATAATTCGAATTATACGTAGTTTTTATATTTACCTTCAAATATTGTTAAAACAAACTAGATATAAACATATTGTCACATATTGTCTAAGTGTTATTTGTGGCATTATCTTAATTTTTTTTCCTTCTTCAATTCTTTGGGACTTCCTGCCACAGGTATGTTTTCTTTTTAAGCGGTGCTCGGGGTATCTACAAAATATCACAATTAACCAGTATGTTACTGGTAAATAACCTCTACGCCTGTGACTTACGTCAATGGATCAGTTAGAGGTTGCTTTTTTTTAAATAAACAACACAAATAAGTATAAAAACTTGAAATTAAATATTTCGCCGACGTTTCGGAAATCTAATCTGTTTCCTTTTTTCAAGGCATTCTTTGAAAAATATTTTTTGCTGTGTATGATAAATACACAGCTCTAAGACTGTTTGTTATATTCAATATCATTCAATATCCGTAGATACTTACTATTTACATAGAACTGTTGATATAGTTAACAGTTTTTTTTTAGGTTTTATACAATGTTAAGTTTGTGAAGTTCTTCTTTTAACATTGGCAACCAAGCTGTACAGACATCTACGGAACAATTCGACACGCATCTATCCTCATTCAATAATATTATCGCGAATTCTTTTTTTGCTATCTGCCTCTTTTGTTAAAATTTTTGCCGAGTCCCAATTTATTCTCTGTCCGTTCTCCCAAGCGTGTTCGCAGATCTTGGACCTCTGAATTTCATTTTTTCTGATATAATTCGCCCAATCTTACACTAAAAGGTCCGGATGAATCACCCACGTATTGTTTGTTGCACTCACACGGAATGCTATAAATGCAGTTTTTTGAATTTTGCTCGTGGTTTTTCGGTTTCGTCTTTGTCAGAATAGATCTTAAAGTGTTGTTTGTTTGAAATACCGTCCTAATATCAAATCTATCACCGATGCGGCGCAACTTTTCGGATAATCCGCATACATAAGGAATTAACGCTGTGTAAAGTTTTTCCGGTTATAAGAAGCTGGCAAGATCAGAAAATACCATCACGTTCTTATGTAAATGTCGAAAACATGAAATTATACCAAAATTTTTACGGCTAAAAGTACCTTTTGAAAATAGCAAAACAAGAACAATTTTGGATAAAGCTAGCAAATCAATGGTTAGGAAAAGAATTCAATATCATAGATTCCAAAAAGAATGAACTATTAATGAAATTACAGATAAAACGAATTATATTACAGCGTCGTGGAACAAGATTTCGACTATATACACCGGAGAAAATAACAAACAGGTACGACAAAAACCTGAAAAACGTTACACAGCGTTAATTCCTTATGTATGCGGATTATCCGAAAAGTTGCGCCGCATCGGTGATAGATTTGATATTAGGACGGTATTTCAAACAAACAACATTTTAAGATCTATTCTGGCAAAGACGAAACCGAAGAACCACGAGGAAAATTAAAAAACTGCATTTATAGTATTCAGTGTGAGTGCAACAAACAATATGTGGATGAGTCATCCAGACCTTTTAGTGTAAGATTGGGCGAACATCAAAATCATATAAGAAAAAATGAAATTCAGAGGTCCAAGATGTGCGAACACGCTTGGGAGAATGGACACAGAATAAACTGGGACTCCGCAAAAATTTTAACAAAAGAGGCAGATAGCAAAAAAATAAAAATTAAAGAATCCGCGATAACATTATTGAATGAGGATAGATGCGTGTCGAATTGCTCCGTAGATGTCTGTACAACTTGGTTGCCAATGTTAAAAGAAGAACTTCACAAACTTAACATTGTATAAAAACTAAAAAAACTGTTAACTATATCAAGAGTTCTATGTAAATAGTAAGTATCTATGGATATTGAATATAATAAACATTCTTAGAGCTGTGTATTTATCATACACAGCAAAAGAGATTTTTCAAAAAAAGCATTGAAAAAGGAAACAGAATAGATTTCCGAAACGTCGGCGAAAGATTTAATTTCAAGTTTTTGTACTTATTTGTGTTGTTTATTTGAAAAAAGCAACCTTTAACTGACCCTTTGACGTAAAAGTCACAGGCCTAGAGGTTATTTACCAGTAATATACTGGTTAATTGTGATATTTTGTAGATTCCCCTAGCACCGCTTAAAAAGAAAACGTACATGTAGCAGGAAGTCCCAAAGAATTGAAGAAGGAAAAAAAATATACCCCTTGTATAGCTAAACTATCAAGCCAAGTTTCAAATTAAAATGTTTATAATAAAGCCTAAAAAACAATTGCCAAGTCGAAAATTGAATCGTCGATCATTTGAGGACATCAGATCGTACAACAAAGATTTTCATTTCAGATTATACATTTTTTATGTACTTTTCGGTGATATTAACGAAAATCACTACTTTTTGTAAATATTACGACAAATTCGAACAATAATATTGCTACAATAAGAAAATTACTTTTTATATTTGGATCAAATATTTTACTCCTCTATAAAAATGTAAGAAATTTAATAGAATTAAGTAAAACAATGCCTGTACGTTTTGCGACTTCGATTGACAAAAATTGTCGGATAAATCTAGTTTTGGGTTATGCAACCAGAGAAAACAACGAAAAACTGCGAAAAAATACGAGTTTGCACATTTTTTTGTTTAAACAAGAGCTTTCCACCACACAGATTTAATCCAATACCTTTTCCAAGTTCCAGCAAAAAATTGCTATAATATTCCTTTTAAGGCAATTTAACACCCTTAGTTTTGCTCCGCTAATTGTTAATAACACAAATTGGATACCTATTTTGTTTTTAAATTATCAAATTACCGTTTCTCCATAAAAAAAGTTGCAACAGTATTTAACTAATTGGATGAAGACAGAAGTTTACTATTACACTGAAAAACTGTTTTTCGATGGTCCGTTGCTCACCCACAAGCCGTCAATTTTCCACCTCATCTCCCGTACTAACGAATATCAACACAGGTGAAAGTATCTAGAAGTAGGTAACTAGGTTGACATCCCCACGATCGGATTTCTCTATTACCTTCTCGGTCTCGCTCACCTCACGCTGCAACGGTACGACAAGGATGAATGAGGTCATGTGACCGTTTTCTAACAAAGTACCCCACTTACAATGCCGAGTTCTTTCCACTCTACTCCGTAGTACCACTCTGCGTACCTACCTTATGTTCGGTTTTGCACCACTCTTTATGTGTTCGATCATCCCCTCTTGATGATTTTGGGGGTACCCCCAAGGACGGAGTTGTCAAATTTGTGTTTTTGTTTTGTGTTTTTGTGATTTTTTTGTGTGCAATATTTTTTTTGGTGCTTTGTGCAGGTTGTGATATTTATTTGTTGATTTTGTAAGTGCATTTTTGTTTTTGTAGTTTTCGTTTTTGTTAATTCTTATGTAAATTTTATAACGTTTTACCCCTTCTCGGAAATGATCGGGATATGGGGGTATATTTACACGTTTGCGGTTGTAACAACTATTGTTTAAATAATGAAGTGTCGTAAAAGTTTATACCTCGAGTGAATGAATTTATGTGAAATCTACCAAATAAAAACATGTTTACCCAAAATGTTCTGCCGCTTTTCTTGAAGATGGTTCTCACCCTTTTTGGAAGGGAGGATAAAAAGGTAAAATAGTAACCACCCAATCTGATATCGAATCAAATTGTAAGAGAAAAGGGTGGTTGGTGTACAATTTTTCATGAACATTTATATTTTCCTATATTGCGATTTTAATATTAAAGAATTGGTAGGTACCTGCAGTCTTTTTCGTGACTAACTGAAGAAGACTTACATCTTACAATTTAAAAATTTTTAATTTTTTATAAAGGAGGTCTGCCCTTTTTCGCCTATCACAATCATGAATATAAAGTTTTTATTTGAGCCATTCTTTTATATTTATTTTTACTTCAAGTGTTCAACATTATGTTTAGATAAAATTGATATAAAATATCTTACACTAAGTTTCATTAAAAATGTCTCAAACAGAGCTCATTTGTTAGTTTCCTAACATTTTTGACATTTTTCCGAGCTTTCAATGACATTTTATTATAAAGCGCACCATGAACCACTACAATTTTTTTTCTTCTAATAGTAGAGTTTATAAGATCCTCTATTGAACCTGATCGTGAATTAATTGTGGTTCGTTGAGCGCTTTATATTGAAATAGTCACTGAAAGCTCAAAAACCGTCGAAAGTCTTAGAAAACCAACAAACATGCTCTGTTTGAGACATTTTTAATGCAACTTTTTGTAGGATATTTTATATCAATTTTATCTAATATGCGAAAAAACGATCTTCACCCACCACCTTCGTTTCTTACCATTTGATTCTACATCAGATTCGGTGATTACCATTTTACTTTTTTGTACATCCCTCCAGAAGGAGTGAGAACCATCCCCAACCAAAAAATGCGACAGGAAAGTTTTGGTAAACATTTTTGTATTTAATATTAAGAGACAAGTTTGATGATTTCACATACTTTCACTCGTTGGAGGTTTCCAGGTTTTTGAAATTCGTCGTCTAACGACACTTCTATGAAGTTTATAGCAATTTCGTTACGAGAACCGGAAAGAGATGTTTTGCAAGTTAACCCAAGCTTGGGGAGACCTGAAAACGCTGTTTTTCGGCCATGTAACGTTCATTTTTTTGATACGCTGATACAAAATCAATTTTTTATTATTTTCTTAATAAGTGTATTTTTTAACAAATACAATGACAAAGAATAATAACTAATCGCCAATATTCTTGACTAAAGATGACGATCTCGGATGATTAGTAATATATCCACCGTGGTTTGATTATCCACTAATCAAATCTATTAAAGAAAAGCAAAGGGCGCTGAATAAATACAAGCAGACAGGTGATGTCACTTTTCAGAATGAATTTAAAAGATTAAGGCAAAAAGTGAAAATAGTTTCAGAGAGTTCTTATAGAAGATATTGTAATCATATTGAGGAAAATATAGTTGGCGATCCGTCCTCGTTTTGGAAATTTATTAATTATAAAAGAAGTTCCTCAGATTTGCCAAACTTCATGAATTATAATAATGAATATATGTCTGATTCTCAACTAATTACTAATTCTTTTGCTAATTTTTTTCAACAATCTTATTCTGAATCTGAAAATATCACCCAAAATTTTACTTTTGTTAAGAGTAGTTCACCTTTAAATATACTTTGTTTTTCAGAAGATGAAGTATTGAATGTTTTAAAGAAAATCAAACCTAAATTAAACTCTGGGCCAGATGGTATCCCCGCATTCATATTACGCGACTGTGCTGCTGTTTTTGCTAAACCCCTTACTATATTATTCAACTTATCACTAAGGTCCTCCAAATTTCCGTCACGGTGGAAATTATCAAATATAATTCCAGTATTCAAGAAGGGCGACAGATCTGAAATTTCTAATTACCGCCCGATAGTAATAATAAATAATTTCGCCAAGGCATTTGAAATTCTCCTACACCATTATATTTTTAACCACGTAAAGCATCAAATATCAATAGCTCAACATGGGTTCTTCAAGGGCCGTTCAACAGTCACCAATTTAATTAATATTACAGAGTTTATTTCTGATTCTATTGACAGGAGTGTACAAACAGACGTTATATACACTGATTTTTCCAAAGCTTTCGATAGACTGAATCACGGTATCCTCTTACAAAAATTTGAATGTTATGGCTTCTCGGACAACCTTATTGAGCTTTTTAAGTCCTATCTAACTGATAGAAAGCAATATGTTGTATACCATGGTGTTAGATCTATTGAGGTTTTAGCCACGTCAGGAGTCCCCCAAGGTTCAAACTTAGGTCCACTTTTCTTTAACTTGTTTGTAAATGATATAGTAGATAATCTAACTGTTAACTGCCTTCTACATGCGGATGATTTAAAACTCTTTTGTAATATTGCAAGTGAAAAAGATTGCTATGAACTTCAAAACAATATTGATCGTATTAATACATGGTGTGTGATAAACAAATTACCCTTGAATGAAACAAAATGTAACGTTATGACATTTACAACAAAGCAAAATATTATCATGCACGATTACAAATTAGACAATCATATACTTTTCCGGCCAGACACTTTTCGGGACTTGGGTGTGACATTCGATAAAAAACTAACGTTTGTAAACCACATCGAACTTGCTGTCGCCAAAAGTTATAGAATGCTGGGTTTTGTTATTAGAAACTCCGCACATTTTGAAAATGTACGCACATTAAAGCAACTCTACACTACTTTTGTTAGACCTCACCTTGAATATGCTTCAATAATATGGTGTCCAACCTATAATGTACACATACAAAATTTGGAAAGAATACAACGCCGTTTCCTAAAACATGCGACTTTCAAGGCTGACGGGACTTATCCAGCTATTGGTTATCCACATGAAGAATTGCTCTCTAGGTTTTGCCTAGATAGTCTAGAGATCCGTAGACACCGATCGCAATTAACTTTTTTATACAATATTTTACACAATAACATCGACTGTGGAGATATTTTAAGTATGCTTCATTTTCAAATTCCTAGACCGGCATCTAGACACAACAATTTATTTCACTTGCCTTTCTCAAGGACAAACGTAAAAAAATTTTCTTGTATCCAGCAGATGTGCAGTATGTACAATAATTTAAATAATCGATTAGATATATTCACTTGTAGTCTTACAGACATAAAGAATCTGCCTTTAACTTAAATTTTGTATTTTGTTCTTTTTTGTTGGCACAAGTAGCCTCACCGTGTACTATACTTCTTGTGTAAGCTGTATATTTTTTATGTATGTATATTGTATATGTATATTTATACTAAAGTGTATTATATAAGTTTAGTTTAGTTAGTTGTCTCTAGGATGAATTCACATGTATTCATGTATTTATGTGTGTATATGTATTTTTCACAAGTTACTATTTTTAATTTTAGTTTTTATCTCCTATTCTGTAATTGGGTTTTTTAACCTGTTGAATAGTGTATCAAATAAATAAATAAATAAATAAATAAATAAATTAGGGGTCGAGCTTGAGCTCTTTGCCCCAATCATCGCTGTAGACCTGGACCGGCCTCGTAAGGGATAATAATAACTATTCTAATAAATTTGTTTGAAATTTCATTTTCTACTTGTAACTCTTCAAAATCTGAATCCATATTTCCCATAAGCTGTGAATTGACTTTTGAAAACTCGTAAATGTTAATAGTCCAGTCAACGGAACGCTAAAATTACTAAAATCTCTAACTTGAGTGCTAGGGTATGGATTTTTATGAAACCTTGTGCAACGTGTTTGTAATGAAGTTAATAAAAAAGTTGAAAAAAAGATTACAGTAGGAAATGATCGGAAGGGGTAGAAACCACCCCTTTTATCACGGGTTCCGTAACTTGTAGAATTAGGTCGAAAATTAAAAAAAAAACAATTTACCTTTTTTGGTCCAAAATAAGGGGAAATGTAAAAGTTGAAAAAAGAATCTGAAAAATTCAGGTGAATGTATCATCAAAATACAAGAGTTTTTTTTATTTGCAACTTTTCCGTAAAGTGCATTTTCACCAAGTTTTTCCGGAAAAACATGGAAAACTACCCCTGTCTTTGAAATTGTAGCGCTTTAAAAATATATAATAAAAAATTTGAAAAAATTCAGACGTATGTATTGTATGTATTTATTGATTCTAAACAATTTTTGTTTCTTGGAATTTTCTTGTAACTTGTTAATTTTCCGAGTTATAGGAAGTTTTTTCACGATAAATAATGTACTAAAGTATATTCACGGGCGGCTGAGACCAACAAATATGCGTGATTGCCTCGTGATCGAGAAGTGTTCCATCCCCATTGGTTGCATTTTTCAGGAGAATGCCAGCGGTTTTCTCAACTTCAGTTGTATGTAATTTGCGTAAAGTGTATTTACATTTATTCGAACATTTGAATTATTATAATTCATAAACGGTTTAGTGAATCCATTTGAAGTTTATAGTAGTAAGTTTAAAATAACAATATCCTAATATCCAATTGTTCTAAAATCGATCAGGAAACTCCTTGTGTATTCTTAATAATTTTACGTACGAAGGGCTCTGGTGAACTAAGCGCACGTGAACAGCACATGTATTTGTTTTGACGCGGTGTCAACGGTCTGCGAATAGACTATACACATGTTCAATTAAAAAATACATGAACATTCGAAAAATGAGCGTGATTTGTATATATTATTATAAAAAAAATAGGAAACCTATATAGTTGTACCATTTTTAAAGCATTTTTTACTTTCATTGATCGGAAAAAAAATAACATGCTTATGTTAGGGTTTCAAATAAGTATAAATTAACGCTCTTGCATGCAGTACTTATGCATATATATATATATATATATATGTTAAATATGCAAAAAATATTTCTGTCTGGTGTAAATTTTGGCAAAAGTAGTTTCATATAAGGCTTCCGGTTCTCATTTCCCCCACTTTTTTTAATCGAATTAACCCAGGGCTAAATCCATAATTTTGTACAAAATTCATTGGTCTAACTCATCCCAATTTAACAGCGTATTTCTTGTAAACCAAGCATATTAACAACATCCAAGGGGTATTTGCAGATATTAGTCTCCACAAGTCCTTCATAAAAAATTTAATTACTTTAGAGGTACATTGTGAAGTATGTACCCTCCTTCCCAACAAAAGAATTTTTGTTTTTTATCAATTTCTTGAAAACTAAACGAACCACTATATTTATTTTATTTACTTTTTTTGAAGAGCATGCTTTTATGCACTACAGAATTTTCTCTAAAATAATGGTTATGACAAAAGGGAAGGGGGTAGTTTCAATTCCGGGGGGGTTGATAATATGTTAGATGGTCAAACTCCATACGGCCTACCCGGAAACTCCGATCCGACAAGCCCTCGTTTTTCGAGTTTAGGGGTAGTTCGTGAAGGGTGGGGGGGCCCTAAAATATGTTGTGTTGGTGATCGAATTCTGAACAACTTTTAAAATGTTCGTCCGTCAACCCGTCTGTCTGTCTGTCCGTCCGTCACGGTTCTTGTAAGCACGATAACTTAAGAACGAAAAATCCGATTGTTTTAAAATTTGGATAGTAAGTTAGTGTTAGGCAGAGGAAGAACCCTATTGTTTTTCAACAAAATCGATCAATAAATAAAAAAGTTATTCATTTTCGAAATGAAAAAAAATATTTTGTTTTGTAATTAAACAAAAAATGTTTGAAATTAATATCATTTACAAAAAAAAAAAAACTTCGAAGAGTATCCTATAGAATCTACAACAATTATATAACAAGTGTAGTAAATCGGCGAAGAGTATAATGGTTAGAATAGCTTGTTTATCAATGTATTTAAAAATAAATTAATGTAAGCATTTTCAGAAAAAATAATTGGTATATATCAAATATTAATTTAGTTATCAACCGCAGTAAATAATATTATAGCAAGCTTGCAATAATATTACAAATGTTTTGTAAAAAAAAGTATTTTTTTACGAGTAGGCCTGGCAAGACTTTCACATGTTCCATCGAGTGACGAAAGCCCGGAAGTGCGACCGGCAACACTCCTAAGTATTAGATTTTTTTTGCATGAAAAAGAGAGACAGACCCAACTGACAGTTCATCTTATCGCATTTTCCGAAAAATAAAATGATCCTGACTTTCTTTCTCACCTACAATGGTCTTTTAGAGAGAGAAAGTACAATTTCATGCACTGTGATCGTGCGATCCCCAGACTGCTGGTTCCCTAGGAGGGGTAAAATTTGCTCCTCCTTTCTGTTTCATATCTTTTATAATTAAATAAAGGCACAAATACCCTGGCTCATTACGCATGCGCAGTGAATAAATGACCGTTTTTAAAGACTTTTCATTAAATCACACAATGTTGCACAGAATCGCATAATTATGGACGAGGAGTACACATTTTTGTTTTTAACCATTGACAACACCGACCTGCAGGGTTCCTAACAGTCAGGCAAGAGTTTGTCCATGTCTTTCGACCACGCAGTGATACCATAAAAAAACATGTTGCGTGATGCCATAGAAGAAAAATGGCAAAATGTCTGAATGAGACAAAAATATTTTCTAATTTGTTTTCAAAATTGTTACAAATTGCATAAGTTAGTATTGAAATCGCGTTAATTGATGATTGATGTACAATTATAGGATTTCTATTATTGATTATCGTTTCTGCCAGTATTTAATACACTTTCTGAATCTTCTAATTAATACCGTCTAGGGCATTACCCTGCAATTGTTCTGTAAATAATTTTTTTATATATGTGATCCAAGATCTACGTTACCATATCTAATAACATACGGTGCACTACACCGTAGCCAATAATCATAATTAATATTAATAGTATAAATTATAAATAACCAACCTGCTATCTTACAGGTCAAAAATCGAATATTGTCGATGCACTGTGCACTGTCATAAAAAAGTGGAATTATTTTCTGGAATACCATAATTATTATTGTGGCGTATGTACCCCCACCCCCTTTTCTTCAGGATTCAAAAGTTACCAACAAACATCACAACAAATTAAGGACATTTTTAAGTTTTTTCATCGGCGTCCTGAGGTGTTTCGAAACCCCCGACATTTCATATCTTTAAATTTTTGGTTATTTATTTTTTAGTTATTTCTTCAATGTTTTTGTGTCAGTTGATACTGTTGATAGTGAGGACATGCAAGTTATCAACTCAAATTAATTATCGGATTGGAGGATTTCAAAAATTATTGTTACGTATTTCCACCTTTTAGGAAACACCCTGTATAAATCTGTGGGTTCTAAATAATTTTAACAAGGGGTAAACCACTAACACTTTATTTAATACTTTACTGACTATACAATACTTCAAAATAACCTTTACACTTTGTTTACTTGATATTTAACCTCACTTTTTCGCTATTAATTTCACTTTAGTAAACTTCCTTTTTAATAAACTTACTCTCTGCGCCGGTAATCGCGCCTTATATGCTCTGAAATTGCCTCTAGATCAATCAAGAATCTTCTCCCATCACACTCTAGAAAAATCTCTTTCTACAAGTTTCCAGTCACTCACTATTAGGCATAGGCGTATCAATCTCTAGTTTCAAGGGGGTGTAATACATGACATTATAAATATAATGAAAACTTGATCGTTTTATAGTACTAAGTTCAGAAATAAAACAAAGTTCAAAGAGCTTTACATTGTTATACAGTTAATTTTAATATTTTCTCATGGGAATGCTTTCGTGGAGGTAGGGCCGCCGAGAGAAAATCAGGCCCCGGGGGGTAGTAACATACGACACCCTCCAATCTTCAATATAAATTTCGAAAAACGGGGGGTACCATTCATAATGATAAACTATTTATCTCTATATATTTATCACAAGAGGACCATTTGAAAAACGGGGGGGGGTGATATTCGTAATATTCCTTATAATTTAATATTTATTACGATAGAAATTTTTAAAAGCAAGGAGGGGAATATTCCTTTGCCTAACAGTTTCATATTTATCTCATTATAAACAACACAAGTCATTCAAAACTCGTCATTATTTACATCGCAACAATCATTTAAAAGTATACCACTCTCGTTTTTCCTAATGCAAATGGAAATCTCCAACTTCGGGTAGAACCCAGGCCTGCTCTAAAGTGTCGGGTCCGTGGGGAAACACCCCCGACACCCCCCTCTCGATGGGCCTGTGTGCAGAATGTTTTTCAATTAGTAAACGGTTGCTAGTGAAAATATTACAGGAAAAAGTCAATAATCGCACAACGGTTAGTCTGTGACAATATATTTTGTCTGAGGAGGAGCTTTGGAAGTTAGAATAGATACCGAGAAGATGACTTGCTGTAAATATGCAAATAATAAATACAAATTAGCACTTAAAAGGAAGGAAAGAAAAAAAATTGGAACAAGAAAATTGCAGAGAAACGAGAAGAAAAGGTTATCACACTTCATTTTGAAAAGATGGATAGTAATGTGTCAGACAGAGACCAGCCATGGGTGGACTATTGTTTCTTTTCATAATTATGAAAATTGTACCCAAAAATAAATGTTGAATTAATTTATCCACTAATTTCATGTTGTTAATCTTACCATTGTCCCCGTTTTTTCTGTCGGGGATTAGAAGTTCGAAGAATTCGGGTTTCTTGAACGCAAAATGACCCGTACGCGATCATTAGAAATTACTAAATCTGTTTAGTATCCTCTCTTTATCAAACGTACCTGCTTGGATTACTTGGTAATAAGGGTTGAAATAAATTGTATATAAACTGTTTTAAAATATCCAAATCAATTACAAATTGTACATCGTGGTGTGTTCGGGAATTATATTTGTGATAATGTGTTCGTAAAATTCATGGTATGTAGCCCTTAATTAATTAAAACTTCTTCGATTATATTAACCCTGCTCAACCAGCCCCCCCCCCCCCCCCAAGCGTGCGTGCATCGCACACACGCACAAAAAAAAGTGATCTGAACTCGGGACCCGACATAGTAATCCCCTATATATCTCTACGTGCTGAACACTAATCCGATGTCTTTTTAGCTCCATCACCCACCATTTTTTTTTGTAAATCGCGAAAATAAGGAAACCTGATTTCTTTAGGTTATTTTCTTCGGGATTCACAAAAAAATGGTTAGGGATATTATAAATTGTTCATAAATCATCTACTCAGTATTTATTCAACTTCATTTCAGGTATATGAAATTAGTTGGTTTCTGAACATTTTAACAGATTTTAGTGCAAACATTTTTCTTACTCTTCATAGTTTAATTTTTTTATAATTCGTAAGTACCTACGGTAAGACTACGGTAACCGTGGCACCACCCATTGATGATGGTTTCTTGTAGAACTCGATGAAATAAGTTAAAAATGAAGAATAACGTTTTCTGATATCCCGCTTAGTTTTCGAGATATCGAATTTGAAAAGTGTAAAATGACATTTTTTGAGAAGGCTATAAAGTGACATTAATAACTCCGAAAGAGGGATGGAGTATAGTATTTACGAATTGTAAAAAAAAATAAAACTATTAAAAAAAAACTAAAAAAAAAACAATAACATTTATAAATACATTTGTAATAATGTTACATTTATATTACATAGTAGCACATTTCGGAAACGCTACATAAGTATTTTTAGGACCAAAATAAATATTTTATACTATCATTTAACGTTTATCAGTGGGGCAAAAATTCAATCATTTTTAACATTATTTAAAACTACAGATTTTTGTTCTACTTTGTAAAACCTACATAAGAGACCACTAAAAAAGGTGGAAAGAAGACATGTAAATTCACGCCTTAGCACAGTGGGACGAAATGAACCATTTTTTGGTCAAAATTCTGAAACTTATGAAACTCGTCTAAAATCAGCTGGCGATTGCAGAAAAATAATTTAAAAAATGCCAATGGGAGTGAAATTCGAAATTATTGAATAAAATTCTGAAAAAAAATATTCACAGATAATTCAACCTATACCAATTAACATAAAAATAGCGAAAAAATTGCCTATATAAAATAGGGTGGTTTTAAGGGGTGCAACAGTGGGTCAGAATGCCTTCAAACTTATTACTTACAAAATTACTAAATAGCTTTAAATGCGTAATTTGTTACTAGTGGTGGTTTGCGTTGGAATTCAAAAAAAAATATATATACATTTTAGTTGTTTATTTCTTACAATAAAGAAGCGCACAAACTGCTATAGGTTGCATAAACTAGTTCATCAGACATAAAGTTCTGCAGTCTTTTTACGATCCGATCTTTCACTGCTTTCATCAAAAGATATATTCTGTCTCCCTACTAATCCAGAAATCCTGGGTAAATCATTTTCCACCTCAACATTTTGATACAAATTAAATTTTGCTTTCAGCCAGTCAGCATTAAGCATCCATTTTTGTTCATCGTTTTCCAATTTTGCTACAAACTCGATATACAGGGTGTAATTAGTTTCATGTCATTAAAAAAAAACTGGTGGTAGGGAACGACAAGACAAACAAAAAAACCTTATATAACATGGGATCTAAAGCTCATAGTTTTGGAGAAAAAAAATAAACAAAAATTTCGCAAATTTTCAATAAATTTTTTTGAGAACTGCTGGAATATTGAGGTAGGTTTAGATCTAGATCTGATCTGAAGAAAATTATACTCTAACTCTCCCTTGTGCAATATTTTTAGTTACTGTCGGTGTTTCGTTATGTACACACGTCCAACCCGCCGTTCGTTGTTTTTGTTATTTTTGAATTTCGCGTCATTGTGTATTTATAGTTAAGATTTATTTTATTGACTTACCGTTCAAATTGTCAAATTCTTGATTATGTACAGACACAACTTACTTGTTCGTTCTTTTTGTATTCCTTTTTGGCTTTTATACCAAGTTTTTATTTTATTTTTATTTATTGACAACGTTAGTTGATAATTTAGTATTTAGTATTTAGCGTTGAACGAAGTGAAGTGTACTTAATTCGATGTACCGACCTGTGTATTGATACAGATGCAGAGATTTTGAATCATTTAGGTAGGTAGTAAGCTTTTAACCCAGGACACTCATTTATGTTACACATGTTAATAAACCACATTTAAATTTTATAAATTATGAACAATCCAATATTTTGTTCCGAATTAAAAAACACGCATGTACAGAAATGCTCTGTTTAAACCTCTATGGCCATTATTTGCTTGCAATTGTGCACGAAGAGAGAACGAATTATTTACCTCTTTATACTTGCCTCAGTTCAGTTGAGGCGGTACATCAAAGGCGGTCGATGATCCTTTGACACCGCGTGTGCCGGCCAGCACTTTTTTATGACAATTTAAAAGTTGTATAATTGGGAAGTAAAGTTGTGTGCAAAATATAACATTCAAAGCGGCATCCCTTAAGAATTACATCGCAAAGAGAGCCGCCTCGCACTTGCAAATGAACACAATAGTAAAAAAAGAATAAAGGAAGCCGCAAATGTTGCTTATATTTTGGATTTGAGTTTACAAGTCCATCGACCAAGAAAAGCAGTGGTTCTCAATAGTTGTCTACCATAATATTAAATATGTTAACCTAGATCAGTGTTTTTCAAAGTGCCCCTAGAGGGAAAAGTCATAAAGGTTTTTTGTTTGTCTAGTCGGTCCCCATTACCAGTTTTTTTAATGATATGAAACTGATTACACCCTGTATATTGTCGTGCATCATTTTGATTTCTATTCAGAACTAATATACACATTGCGCCAATATTAGTGAAATGTTGGCTATATTTTGGGTGACAATATTGAAAATACAGCTGATAATTATATAGGTACAATATTGGTTAAAGCTGACATATATTGGCCCAATATACAATATAGGTAACACATTGTACCAACATGCACCCAATATCTTGTGCTACAGAGGTATACTTTCACCAAGTTTGAGCTAAATCTAATTATTTTAGTAGAAGGAAAAAACAAAAAACCGAAAAAACAGATTTGTGCGTATTTCTCGAAACATTCTGAAGTTAGGATAAAAGTGCTTTCAACAAAAGTTGTAGATCTCTTTATTGTCTAAAACTTACATTTAACTTTTTTCCATAGGAGGAAAAATCATAAAAAACCGTTTTTCACCCCTATCCACCCCATTTCACCCCAGAAAGTCGGCGGTGGTTCGGACTATTTTTCCTTCCATAGTTATATGTTCTACAATATTCCACTATCAGTTTGCTGTAACGACTTATTTTGTTGTCCAATCCTTCTCTAGCCTGGTGTATTAGGAACATGTAGAACCAGACGTTTGGCAACATTGACAGAAAATTGTAATTGTAATATATTAGTAAACACATACGTTTAATTAAGTTCCAATGGGAATTACATTCCTAAAGGGCTCGAGCATACCAAATTGTTATTTTCATGGGAAATTACTAGAGGAAAAGTATTTCTCATAGGAACATTTACCAGAGTTGGAGAATTCAAGTCTAAAATTGTGTTCTCGGCCATGTCCTCTACACCCTCTACAGGCGAGGATTCAGGGGGAGGGGGCGAAGGGAGTGTCGCCCCCCCCCCCCTGGAGCAAAGTTTAGATAAGAAAACCTGATATAAAAATAAATTTATTTTAATGCATTCATTTTATTTTTACCCATTAAATAATTGTTGCCCCTCCCCTCAACAAAATGCTGGATCCGCGCCTGACCCTCTACATTGACGGGACTATAGGTATCCATTTAATTAGTACAAAATTATTCGTTGACAGAAAGTAAAACAATAATTTTGAAACTTTTTTTCTATAATTTATTTTATAAAATGAAGAAAAAACTGTCACAAAGTACCACATTCGAGAGTTTATTAAATTCAATACGCATGTATTTTATTATTCAAAATATCTACATTCTATTTCTGTATAAACCACAAACTGCGATACTGAATTCGTCCGAACTAATTTTAAGAAAGGTCTTGATTATCATTAAGTTCATGCAAGAAAATTATTAAATCTATACGCGTCGCATTTAAAAATGATATAATCCTGCGCATACGTAATGTAATTTTGTAATTGTAATTTTTAGAATGACCTTGCAGAAATTGGTTCCCAGCCCGCATTTTTCCGCCAGTTCACTAAATTGATATATCTAACTGTTAAGGTCACGTCAGTGGGAAGGTGTGAAAACCACAATATAGTAGTTTATATAACAAACGTAATACTAGTAGTGTCTAGTAAAACAGTAGAGAATACAAACACATACAGATCGCGTTTCCTATTATTTAAATCGCAAAGGATTGAAGTAGGGGAGCCGAATATAGAGATTATAATCCAATCAAAATAGACTTCGTATAGGATATCCAGTCAGTATGAAATTCATAAAAAATAACCGACAAAGGAATACCTAGTTTATAATCATAAGATAGTATAGTTGCCTTCATATTTCCAAGCAGTGTTGGCATTTTTAGTCCTTTGGGACTAAATTTGGTCCTTTTGAATTATATTTAGTACCCTAGTACTCCCCAAGCAAATCTAGTCCTTAATAAAAATATATTTGTCGACTTAGTTGTAAATAAAATAAAATTACATTGAGTCGCAATAAAAAAGTTGTTTCTTATTTTGCAATTAATGATTTAGATGCGTTGGCGCACGGAGCATATGGGTTTGAAATTTGAAAACTTCCTTTACCCGTCGCGCGCTGTTCATCCTCTCATCCTCGTCATTTTAAAGGCTAGATTACGCCACGGCCGACGCGCGACGTCCCGCCCGTCACAATAGTTAATTTGAAAAATACTGGAAAGTGCGCGTTGATTTGTTTGCATTGTATCTTTTGTTTTAATATAGACATCTAGTTAGCGTGTTAATTTGATTATTATTAAAGAATGGATAGGTAAATATAAAATAACAAATATTCTAATTTTAAAATCCCTACAATAATAATTTTTTTAAAGATTTTCAATAAAAAAAAACTCGATTAGAGGCAATTCAACAACCAGAGAGCTTTAAATCCCCGTGCACAAGTACGCAAGACATGCAACGATGAGGATGAACAAAATACCGATTTGTCAGGAAGTGATGAAATTGAGAAGACAACGTTAAAGAAAAAATATTTTCAAAAATATAAAGCTACTTGGAAAAACAAATTTCCATGGGTTGAACATAATAGTGCATCTGATACGGTAGGTATTTGTAGAATATGCAAAATAAATATCTCAGAAAGTATCAGTCATTTCAAGAGGCATGATAATTCTCAAACTCATATTAAAAAATTTAAATATAGTTTTATTTATTACTCATATTTTTTCTACTCTTGCATTTTATAAACAATACGTGTTAGCAGTTATACTGATTTATTTACATATTTGTTGTTTGAATGTTACATTTTATTTGTGAATTGTTTTAAAATGTTTTGGTTTTTTTTATATATATTTTAATGTAAATAGATATTACTTTATTACTTTGCCTAATTTTATTTTTAACCTACAGTTCGCTACTATATTTAAATTATTTTAGTCCTCTAGCTGCCAATTTAGTCCTCTTTTGTAATATAATTCAGTACCTAGCAATGAGGGGTCAGGCGCAACGCTGTTTCCAAGGCACATAAAAAATTCCCGTCAAAGGAGTCCGCGCGGCGGTATCACGACTATACCAGCAATGCCATAAGCACCGACGGCAATTTTAACCACCAATTTTTAATTACTTATTGTAAATATTATTCTACTATTTTATATTAATTGATATGCATGATGTAAACTATATAATATATTACTTATTTATAATAAATAATGTCAGTTTAATGAACAACTCCATAAATTCAATAAAAGTAAATAAATATCATTTAACCTACGGTTATGCTGCCGGCAATGATACAAAGTTTGTAGATCATGCAATTATCTACAAGAACTGTTGCAAACTTTTTTGCTTATGCAATAGATTCATGAGATACCGCAATTTCAAAAGTTGGAAACGTCGTATTCTGCATAATATGCACATATTTCCGCACCACCTATGAGGTAGTGTACTTGGCGCATTTTTACACGTTTCAGATCACGTAGATTACGAAGATATAGGTTTTTCAATGGGCTTGTTCCATGATATTCTTTTTATATGTTTTTTATACTTTTTCATATAGTACTCTATATTCTCATTATACACTTAAAATTTCGTATTATTAACTTTTTCCGTTCTCGAGATATAAGGAGTTGAAATTGGTAATAGTTGCAAAAACCGAGCGCTCATATGTGACGTCACTATACGTAAGTGACGTAAGAAAAACGGCTTTCTGGGACCTTTCAAATTTAACCTGAAAAGTCGAAAAACATGGAATTTTTAAACGCTGGTGACTAGATAAATACGTCGAGTGAAAGTTCATTCTGTCTCTAAGGAAAGGAGAAGGTCGGCGATCAATTCTAATCGTAAATTGCATGGTCAAAATCGAAAATTCGTCCCGGCAGGAGCGATAGAAAATTGTAATTATTTGACATTTCACCAAATTTTACTCCCCTACTGTCAGGTAGTAAACAAAACAAACAATGCTTTGAAAACACTTATAATTATAACAAATAAGGAGCATCAAGTCTATTGAGATCGCCGAGTCTATGCGTATAGTGACGTAGCGCTTGGCCACGCCCCATTTTCGCGAGATGGAGATTTGTAGTTGTTTTTAAGATACTAAACGTGCGAATAAGATTCTAATTTTTTGCAGATCCATTAATTTATACTTGCACTTTCGATTTATGAAATAAAGAAAAATGCTGAACAAGCTCATTCCATAAGTCTGTCTGTCTGCCTGTCTATCTGTCTGTTGGTGCGTTATCGTCAAATTTGGTAGGCAGCTGAAACTACTACCAGCGAAGAAATGGTTGAACTTTCACTGGAAAATATACAGGGTGGAGTCTAAAGGGAATAAATAATAAACATTTTTTTTTTTGCTCAAATTTTAAATTTCCACATTTCATGACATTCTAAATCTATTTCAGAAAAAAAATTCAAAACTGAAAATTTTCTTACCAGTAGGAAAACGATGTTTGTTTGCTCATTAATATTTCCACGTTTCATGACATTCTAAATTTATTTCATAAAAAAAAATTTCAAATAGAAAAATTTGAACATTTTGTCAAAGAAAACCTTTTTAAATATTTTAAAGTATATTTTTACTAATAGAATATAATATGATGGAAAAAATTTCTTACTCAAATTTAAAATTTTCACGTCTCATGACATTCTAGATCTATTAAAAAAAATATATATTAAACTTTTTGAAATTTTTTTTCCCAGTAGAAAGATGGGAATTTGTTTTGCTCAGATTCAAATTTTTCACGTTTCATGACATTCTAAATTTATTTCATAATTAAAAAAAAATGAATAAAATTCAAAATGAAAAATTTTGTCAAAACTTTTTTTAAATATTTTAAAATATATTTTTACTAGTAGAATATATGATGGAAAAATTGTTTTGCTCAAATTTAAAATTTCCGTTTCATGACATTCTAAACTTATTTCAGAACAAAAAGTTTCAAAAGCAAACATATTTTGAATTTTTTTTACTACTATATACCAAGAATAAATGGTGTAAAACATTTGTTTTTGCTCAAATTTAAAATTTCCACGTTTCATGACATCCCAAACTTATTTCAGAAAAAAAAATGTTTTCAAAACTTTTTGAAATTTTTTTTACCAGTAGAAAGATGGAAATTTTTTTTGCTCAAATTTAAATTTTCCACGTTTCATGACATCTTAAACCTATTCCATAAAAAAAAATGTTTTTTAATAAAAATCCCATGACGATTTTATCATGTGGGTAGGACCTATGAATTTTTTCGTTTTCTGGTGTTGGAATTTTAATTATTACAAGATGTTGGAAGGTTGTAGGACAATTTCCTAAATTCCTCCAAATACGCTACAGAATAATATATAATCCGTAAAAAATTCATACAGTAAAAAATCTGAGTAATAGCAGTTATTTTATCTTTTAAAAATTTCTCAAAGTTTAATTTGAGCCCTATAGGATTTATTTTGCTCTTTTCTTTGGCCTGCTATCTACCATGCAAAAGCAGGCTAATTTTAAGCCTTTTTTGCGGTTATTTTTTGTAAATGTATTTACGCAAGCCTTCCATATATGGCACCTTTTATTTAATATTGAATTTTTGCTCATCGGAAGACCACTCTGTATATTTTTTTGACCAACGGTTATCAGGTTTTCTTTGCAATAATACCTTCCGATTACTATTCTCAAGTGTGGTTTCGTAATTAATACATTTTTGGAGTGACCGCCCTGTATAAATAAAGAGGGAAGTTCTGTGTAAATACCTTTACCGATTTTTTTAAAGGTGGTTTCCCCAGTATGCGTAATCCATGATCGATTATGATTAAGTAAGTCTAATCAGACAATTTCCTATTGATTAAAAAATATAGTACTGTTGGTAATTATCAAAGTGGAATGGATTATTGTTGACTTTTAAAAATCGTCGTATAATTAATAATCTTCGAATTCCACTTCAACAGTCATGTCTTCTTCTACTCTTTCTTCTTTTTCGCCTTCTTCTTCCTCTCCGAAACTATTGTAAGAAAAAAGATGGATCAGTTATCTCATTGATATCATAAGTATTCTCATCTGTTGTATTTGATTCAACATCGAAGCAAGACTGGCCTTGGCAATTGATATATACTGGTGAACAAAATAATCCGACTTTTTTTTAATTGGTTCCAAACTATTGTCTATTAATTTCCATCCCCAGTCTTCTGGGTCCAGTTCGTTGCCTAGCCATACTTTAATTTGATAGTAGACACGATATAAATGTTGATGAATAACTCTTTTATTGTTCCATGTATTTTTGTATTTTTTTGCAAAACTTAAATATCTACTTGTCTATAGAATCAATTGTTTTGGAGCTTCATACATAGCAAGAAGAAAGCGAATTCCATTTGAGATGAGACGACGTATCTTTGTAAATATTTCTGCGGAATCAATTAAATCATGACGTTTTTCAAACAATTTGAATACTGTTGTTTTACTCCTTTTAAAAAATGCTGTTGTAGTATTGCAGCCAGGTATTGAAAAATAAAATATGAGCTTGACATTTTGGATATGAAGTTAAATTTTGTGATAAATACATTTTTGTTTGTATTTGAGTGTTCCCAGGTTTTAAAAAGTAAATAATCTTGTCAACTGAAGTTCGTGCAGTCAGTAGTATTAACAAATCAACATCTTTACCAACAATAATAGTTTTATTTGTATTGAATTATTCTATTGCTGTTTCAATTATGAAGATGTCAGCGTCATTATCAGCTTCAAACCAATATTTCCATATTTTTACTTACATTGAACGTCCGATGACATATACAGGCCGCGTATAAGTGCATATTAGCATTTTTACTGTTGGAAATCGCGATATCTCATGAATGATGATTCGTAGGAAAAAAGTATTGAAACAGTTTTTGTAGATAATTGCATGATCTATAAACTTTGTATGACCTATTTTTACAATAACACTTACTGTTTAAGAGAAATATGATATTTAACCTTTGAATTTCTACTTATGAGGGTTGTTACAACCCTGGTCGTCTTTCATCTTCTCTCCATCAAACCCCCTCTCTAAAAATATTGAAAATGTTTTACATAAAAAAAATCCACCCCTGGTTATAACCCTGGTCAGTGGTCACCTTCATCTTCTCTCCAACAAACCCCAATTTTAAAAATTGAAAATAAAAAGTTTTAAAAAGAAAATTCTACCCCCTGGAGGGGGGGTTGAAGCGAAGGATAGGGGTGATTGGGATCATCCCCCTCTAGAATTACCAACTTAAGTTATGGGGAAGGCCAATTCGTCAAAATATAGGCTTGGATTGATGTCTGTGCCGGGAAAGAGACTTTAAGGGTGGTTTTGGGGCGATTTCGAGGTCAAAAACGGTTTCAGAACCCTCGAAATCCCGGGGGGGGGGGGGGACGGGTTGACTAGATTGGCCCAGTAGCAGATATTTGTATGTTCTTCCGACTCCTGACCTCCACTAAGGGGCCATCCATTAATTACGTCACGCAAATTTCATGATTTTTCTACCCCCCTCCCTATGTCACAGGTTGTCACATTCGAGCCAACCCCTCCTCCCCCCGTTGTGACGTCACATATTTTACAGCATTAAATTTTGAGGTAGAATTTTTTGATTTTTGTGTTTTTTTGAATTCCATTCAATTAAAAGAACGGTGTACGTAGATGTAAATAATGTGATGTCACAAAAGTTTGACCCCCTTTCCCCTCTTGTCACACTCTGTCACACTTTATCGACCCCCTCCTCCCCCTTCAAAGTGTGACGTAATTAGTGGGTGGCCCCCTAATTATGTAATACCCATGATAAAGGCCGAAAGATATGAATATTCTATGAATACATGGACTTAAAACATTCAAAAATAGTTTTTCTGAAAACAAGTAAAATTATCATACTCTTTGCAAATACAAGACGAAGAGTATATTGCATATGATCGGCACATTTCTAAAACCGGTAATATCATTTGTAGAGAAAAAATGTTCATATCGCTGTGTTGATGATTGAATTCTGAACAACTTTCAAAGTGTTCGTCCGTCACGTTTTTTTGTAAGCACAATAACTTAAGAAGAATTTTTTGTTTATAAATAAACAAAAAATATCTAAAACGAAAACAATCCCACACCTCTGGGGAGGGATTAACATAAACTAACATTATTTATTTACGATAAAGCTGGGAAGAGTATCCTATAGAATGTGCAACAATTATATAAAAAGTGCAGTAAATCGGCAAAGAGTATGATGGTTAGCTTGTTTTCAAAATGATTGACAAGTAATCTATCACATACCCAGTGTTTTGTTTTACCGGCCACTGTAACGCCAGTTGGGATACAACCTACTCGTTTCATCCGTACTCCTCGCCATCAATCATTTGTTTTGCAGTGACTCTCTGCGTTCGAGTAACCATAATTTTTGATTTTACTATATCATAAGCATAAACTAGTAGCACTATTTGATTATTTTTTCTTTTGTTTCAGGTGTATTAGGGCTTAAAAATGAATTTCTCGCCTTTTGGAGTACCGTTGTCGGCCGCCATGCCAATCGCCACGCAGTTTACTGCCGGCAAAATTACCCAGAGTGTGACCACGCCGAACGGTCAAGTCGTAGGCGTTCTACAGGGAGGTGAGAATGGGGTCCATTACATTCGTCCCCTGGACGCCAATGCCTTTGCATCGGCAACCACGCAACAGAGCCAGGTAACTAGTATTTTCGTTTGTTTTTCCTTTTTCCAAGGTTTTGCATTTTTAAACCAAGCAATATCTGCCGCAAAGTACCTCAATTAAAGAAATAGTTAGTGAATAGATGAAAAGTTGTTCGGGCTCGGGGTCATTATATAAATATGTTGTGGGGGATAAATAAATTAAATAGCAAAAATACGGGTTCCCTACAAGGCACCACTGTCTATCCTAGTAGTCAACATACCCATGATGTAAGGAATAGGGTTGGTATCTCAGCTAATTTCATAGTTATAAGTGGTGGAAGAACGTTTTTACTTTGTAAGTCTTTGTTGTACACAAAGCTATTCATTTGCGGTGGCACAATAATAAAAGTTAATCGGTTAAAGTTGCTGTAAACGGCTAATACAACATTGCATGTAACTATGGCATAGTTTATCCTTATCGTCGACTCCCAGGAACGCTAATGGTTTCATATTTCCTATGCACACCATTTTGCAAAATTTCGCGAACAGCGGATTGTTCAGCATTATTTTCATTAAATTTAAGCTAAACGTTGGCTCTAGTTCACTTTAAGTGCGCCTAAAATAACTTGTTTAATTACGTGATTTTTTAACAGTGAGTTACAAATTAATTTTCAAATCGATTTAGGTAAGGATGAACTTCACAAATATGCTTTAAAACATGTAAATTTGCCGACTTTCTCGGTGTTTCCACATATGTGTCGTATACTTCTATGTTGTCACAATTCTTACATAGATTGTATCTGTTCGGGTATTTGCGGTGATGATTTCAGAGATTGTCCTTATATCTGCCATTGAAAATTTAAAATAGTAATTATATTAGGGTGTTGAACGTATTTTGGAATCAAATATATACATTCTTTTCTAAACCTATTGATCTGTGGCAGAGGTTGGGAAGCGATTGTAACATTTTCTGATATTACTGTTTATGCTCTTTATTAACGTCTTTTGTATGTTAAAGTCCTGGCGGAGTTTAGCCATAGCTATTCCACCACTCAACCAGGACGTCAACACAACAACCATTCCCTGCAATATTGCCATCTGCCACAGCTAAGACTTGAACTGAGAGATAACAGCGAGTAGACAAGTTGTGCCCCTCAACAGCAGCTAGCCCACTACTACCATCTCTGTAACATATTAAAAACGTCACTAAACATCCATACCCTGGCCGGGTTTCGAACCCGGGACTCTGGTCACAAGCTAACTACACCACTTGGTAAATAATCTATACATATTCTGTTTACACCACCCAGCATTCTATTTCACTCTTGGTTCCGTAGCTTTCTCATTTTTCTCTTCAATTTAAGGTTAATAAATTTTTTTCTATACCATCGTTGTTAATGATTCCGCCTTCGACTGCTCTGACAACCATTGCGCCTCCATCCACGCCGACCGAGAGCCCGCTATTGGATCTGTTTAGAGTTCGCAAATGCGACATACATTGCAATGAGAAAAGTGAACCCTGCTGCCTTTTTAGAGCTAATAGAAAAACTGTGCTACTACAGCGGAATACGTCCTGAACAATACTTACAAAATTGTGAATAATCACTCCGTTTGCGGTTTACTTATTCGACTGAACGGTCGGTAAATGCTTATCTAATGCGATGTGTCACAATAACTGTCTCTGCCCCTTGACTTGCACTGAACGAAATACGATTCTGAAATCGCTCGCCGAAATACAGACCTTGATTATTATTTTTTAAATAAATTAAAAACAATAACGTAGTAACTGTAAAATGTCATATCAGTAACACTGTTGACTCAAAATTACTTTCCAGTATCGTCATGTTGTTTTTAAAATTCCCGCATTCCAGTAAATATAAATGGCCGGTGGTCTATGTCTGCATAATCGAACATATTATGACACATCACCATGTATATTGTTGTATATGTAAGTTTTTCACCAAGTTGTTATTTTAAGCTTGATTTTGATTTCGAAAGTTTTTTTTGTTGTTGTAAAATATGGGTTTATATAAAGCTTAATAGTGCGTACTAAACAACCTGTGTTGTTCTCTACATTCCAAATACAGTCTATTATTATTAGTATTATTATTATTGTCAACTTTTCATGCTGTTTTCATCAATTCTCTAATTATTTCTCTATCTGAGTGTGGCTTAGCCTATTTACCTTCCATCCACTGTTATTTTGGCTCAGAAAGGTCTAAATTTTGTGTATATCCATGGCTACAATTTTTATAAACTGTAGCCCAATGTTGTAAAACAGACTTATTTTCATGTGATAGATTGTGGTATATCTATTTTTTTTTTTTGCGGATTATAATTTAGCGATTCTGTTTCAAATTATTAAAATATAGTATTTAAAACAAAAAAAAATGGTTAATTATTAAACTTCTGTTAATACGAAAAAGTAACAAATGCACCACTACCAATTTTGTTGAAACAGAAATCTTTAATAATCCTCAAAGCAAATGGACTTACCAAAAACAAACTTGTCTTAGAACTTAAGAATTGGCGACCTGCCCATAAGTAACTGCGGTTGATGGTACTCCCCTTGAGAAAATATTTTGATTCTGAAATGAAATATTGAATTTATAAAGCTTAATTTCTGGTTAAGTTTATTTTTTTCTGTATATATTTAGCATATCTTTCTTATTATTTCTAGGGAGCGCAAATTATCAGCTTACCGATTACCATGCCCGGGGTCAAACCGGGAGAATATGCGATGTTTTCTGTAATTATACCATAACCACTACAGCCTTTATTTATCGTATATTTTTTGTTTTGTTTGTAGGGTACACAAATTATTACCTTACCGATTACCATGCCGGGAGCCAAACCAGGGGATCCCCAGCAAACTGTCCAGATTCAAGTGGTGAACCCACAACCCACTCCCGTTTCACAGGCAAGCCCTGCTAGTTCGCCAAAGTATCAAATCTCTCAGATACCTATTCAGGCCTTTGGGCAAGGCGCCACTGTCCTCACAGTGGCGTACAACTCCAACCAGGAGGGAATACAAATCGTAAGTAAAAATGCATATAATAGTACTTCATATTGCAGAGGTAACATTTATACCATATATGGTCTAATGCCATTGTTATAAACATAGGTCAGAAAAGGAAGAGTAATTAATTAGATGTTGTGACTGCTGTCCTCAAATGAATTATAGGAGCAGTTTGTGATGTGCTGCTCATATACTCCATACTCATATAGCCTGCGTAAATTATTGAAATGTCATTGGTATAAAGTTTTGATAATGAAATGTCGTTAATATAAGCAGCAAAGAGACGAGGGCCCAACACTGACCCTTGTGGTACTCCCCGTTTTATTTTTGCTGACTTAATTTTATAATCTACATAATATTGCGTATTGCGTGCATATTACACAAACTTAAATTATAATATACTTTGATTCTCTCCCATAAAAGCAGATGTTTATCTGTGGATATTCCATGAAGATACAGCATGAGATGTGCTTTCTGAGAGTATAGTGTATTATTTTTATTTGTTCATAGGTATAATTGTTATAATTTTTCTTTAATGCAGCAGATAGTATTAACATTTATTTAAACCATTTAGAACAACAATAATGATAAACCTTATTAATTTGAAAGGGTTTAGCTGCGTAAGCATGGGCAAATTGCCTCCCGATTAGAAACTCTATCAGTAGCTATGTTAATGTGTTAGCCTGAATGCTAGTGATAAATAAACTATTTATTGCATAAAATACACATTTATTGAGTCATTATTATAATTGTTACGTTGACAGTGCTTTACGTAGCAAGGTAGTGTTTTGTATATATGGAAGGTGAGTACTTTTATCTAAAAAGTAGTCTTAATATTCAGTTAAGTGAGATTTATGAATCTATACAACAGTTGTAATTGCTAATTATCTTCTGCGCCAAATGTAATGCCATCATTTTTATTAAAAGCTTGTGTGTGTACTTAGGCCCGGATGTACCATCTTGTTGAACATTGGTTCACTGCTGAACAGAGATCAAGTAATGAATTTAAGTTGTACCATTAAGGTTCAAGCGTTCTATAGTGGATCAAGAATAATTTAGTTGAACGGTCCTTTTGGTTGGTTCAAGGAAAGTTCAAGTAGTTCAAGCCCATGCATAACCTAACTTAATCTAAATTAAATTGGTATTTGCCGAGATTTCAAATATTCGAATGTTTGCATAGGGGCGCGTGGAAAATCTGACAGCTAACGAGAGTGGAGGGCATATAACCTCAATGTTCTAAGTTAATTATCGTGAAATTCGCTGTTTCCGTTTGCTTTTTTAACTTTCTTGTGCTAGCAACATGTTTAAGTTTAGTTTTCATTATATATAGACAATTACGTGTTTTGTACAATAATATTTCCTTTGATTTGGTGAGATGTGCCTGGTTTACCTATGTGTTTTTAGTTATTTTCTTCGTATTTAAACAACGTATGGGATTGATCTTATTGTTATATACAAAGCATATTTAGATTATTTAAAATTTAAATGCCGTTAATTATTCTGTTACCAGTTTTATTTGTCGTTCTATTAAATTTCACAGTTTTTTTCGCTGCCATGTCAAACAAACTTATAGCGTTATAGTTGGATATAAACAAATGGTAAATAACATAGACAAAGAAAATTTTTCAGTTCTCTATGGTAACTAATAAGTTGTATAAATAAAGTATGGTTAATAACGGTGGAATCTTCTTCTGTTAGAGAATTGTGTGCCATACTCTGATCCAATAGTGCCAACGAGCGATGAAATTAAGTTCAACTGAACGAACGTTTAAAACTGATGGTACAACATACTCGCTCCTGAACTGAGTTCATCGTAGAACTGTCGTTCAGTTAAACTTACATTGAACGTGCTTTTGGTACAACCGGGCCTTAGTAAGCCATTATATATTTTATTTTAGTTATTACTTGTTGACAATGGTGTCTTCCCTTTTGGACAAAATGTTACACCTATTTATAAATACAAAAAATTTTACATCACAGTTATCTGTGAATGCAATCAAATAATTAGAAACGAATAACATGGCTTTTGTCAAGGTCTTTCTACTGTCACGCATCTTCTTACTTACCAACATTATCTGTTGAATACCTACTTTTGAAAACAGACTTCAAATCGACAGTCTTTAATACTGATTTTTCAAAGGCATACAGCAGAGCAAATCCTAAATTCTTGTTGGAGAAATTGAAATCAGCTGTGTTTGGTCATCATATTTTAGTTTGGTTAGACAGTATTTTATCGGATCGGTCTACTCAATATGTGCGAATCAACAACTAGATCTTATACTATACTTGCTTATTCTGGAATACCACAAGGATCTCATTGTCGTCCAATCCTGCCAATCTTATTTGTCAATGACATACCAGAGCTGGTAACTCAAAATCACTTGTCTTCGCAAATGACTTGAAAATATTGCCACTGACATTTTTCCATGTGGGTCTCTTGCATTTTTCTCGTCAGATGCACAGTTCTTGATTAAGACAATTAAATTCAAATTTAAACTAATTGCATTTTTTTAATCGTTATTTTTTTAATATCTCAAAGTACTTGTATTATTATCAATTTTGGTATGTGTTAATAGGATATAAAATCACATGTTTTAGTTAGGTTAGGATAGTGTTGATACCTTAAATAAAATATTCCTTTACCTTAAAGAAAAAAAAATAGAAGAAAATTGTCGTTTAAAATGGTAAAGGTAGAAAAGAAAGTATTTAAGATTGGCAACAATTTTTGTCATGAAGGCTGCCAACATAGGTAACTTAAATTTACTGTGCCGCCTAATTACAGTGAAGTTGTCGACAAACCATAAATACATTATATCAAATATATTTTTTTCTAAAACTAAACAAAATTTTAAATGAACCTAATGGTACAAAATGCGTTGTAATGTTTAAACTTTAGAAGGTCATTAGATATACCATTTACTCATCATCGCTTTACCTACACATTGAAATAGATTAATAGAGCTTCCTATCGGAAACAAATTGCCTATGCTTAGCTAGCTATACCCTCTCCTAAAGTATAGATACATTATTAATATACAGAAACATATTAATAGATTTCCACAGCGGTCAATATTTGGCCCGCCATTTCAAAACATGTCAATTTCTATTAAGAACGTATATTTGTTCACAGTTGGATGGTCAAAATGGCATGCCCGAAGGTATGACTGTCGTCGCTGCTCTCCAGCCTCAAGACATCCAGTTAATCCAGGCCCAGACAGAGCCTGATAAGGGCGACAAGGAACCAACACCTGTCGCCTTAATAAAAAACGAAATGAACAAAGACCACGAACAAGAAGCTTCTATTTCGATCCCCGCCCAATACCTGCAAAGCGCCAACCTCCAGGAATATCTCCAAAAGATGCAGAACACCGCTTTGCCGCTAAGCCTGCAGCAGTTCTTAAAATTCAATACGACAGACATTAAGAGGGAGGAGATTACTGAGGATGGCGTGATAGAAACGGTCAGTATAACCACCCCCGACGGACAGGGTCACCTGATAATGCACGAGGTAACGGGTGAGATGGAGAATGAAGAGAGCGTCGATGATCCGAACGACAAAACCAAGAAGAAGAAGAAGTACAAGAAGAAACCTCCAAAACCGAAGAAACCCAAGCCAGGCCAAGTGCACATAGCGACCGCTTTGGACGGGACAACCCTTTTCTGCTGCCCCGAATGCCACATGGCTTATCCGGAAAAGGAATTGCTCGAACAGCACTTGGTAGGCCATAAGATCGAGAGGCGGTTTATTTGTGATATATGCGGAGCTGGATTGAAGAGGAAGGAGCATCTCGAACGACACAAGCTGGGTCATAACCCAGAACGACCTTTCGTCTGCTCGGTGTGCATGAAAGGCTTCAAGCGGAAAGAGCATTTGAATCTTCATTTTGTCATCCATTCGGGAGAGAAGACGGAAATTTGTGGGGAGTGCGGTAAAGGCTTCTACAGAAAGGATCACCTTAGAAAGCATGCCAGGTCACATATAACCCGAAGAGCTAAGGAACAAGCTGAACGAGCGCAAGGACTGCTAAGTAAGGACTCTGGAACTGGGACGGCACAAGTTACCATTCAGGTTGGTGGTGTAAGTTATCTTTTTTTTTCTTATTTATTCATTTATTATTTTTTTTTGACATGTTTGAAACAATCAAAATAATAGTTCAGTCTTTAGAGTAAAAATAACGGGAAAAGTTGGAATAAAATAATTCTTACGTGGAACTTTGCGGGGAAGTCGGTTTTTAGTAGTAGAAAAATTCTCAAGGGTTACAACATAAAACAAAATAGCGTGAAACTTTCAAAAATTGACTTCTTAGAAATAACTAACATAGCGTGAAACTTTCAAAAATTGACTTCTTAGAAATAACTTTTGAAACATGCAATATAAAAAAATCGTTGAGGTGAAAATTGAAGGGCAGAAAATTCTACATAAGAATATCTTGACAAATAATTTCGTACGAGCAAGCTTTTCACATAGAAAAAAGATTCAAAGCAGAGTGTTAGGATAGTTAAACAGAAGCTGTAAAGTGACCAAAAAATACAGCAAACTGTTTCCGTTTTGAGTATAACTGAAATAAGAGTTTCTGTTCTAGCAGAAACTGAAAAAACGGTCCGGTTGACAAATATGCCCACAATGACTTTCCTGGGAATTAAAACTGATGGTAGACCTGACTGGAAAGTTCATACTGATGGTCTAAGAGCTGGCTGTGAAAATTAAAGCTGATAAGGTGTAGTGAACATTTTCATGTAAAAACCCTCCTTACTAGCTGAAAAGTACATAGCTCAGCAGCCAGAAGTCGCTTCCAGGGTGGGAAGTATGGGCGGGCGTCAAACGTGTTAATTTTTAATCAAAATAATATCTTAGAGTACAGCTCTGAAATTTTGTGTAGTTACAGTTCTTAACTCTAGAAATTGCATACAATTATTGCTAAAAATCTAGGTCGGGGATTAAACGTTGCCAGAAGTCGGTAAAATTGTAAAAAATTGTTTAAATTTTAACGTCAAGGTGCAGTTCTGGCGATGTCCTTTTTATGTTTAAAATCTCCCTATTCTTCCGGGTTTTCCGGTTATTATTGTACCAGTGACATGCATGACAAATTGAATTAGCGAAATGTCAAGAAATGCTATTTTTCGTTCACTTCTGTCGGCTCGAATTTTCGATTTCGCCCATGCAATTAACGATGCCGTGAAAACGCCAATTTTGATCTTTTGATATCGACATTAGGAAGCACTCTAGCTGATGTATGTATTTAGTTATGAACATTTAAAAATTTAATGTTTTACTTCTTCCGACGAGACTAATTGAAATTTCAAGTCCACTCCGAGCACAGCACATCGTATTAAGCAACGGCTTTCACAGCGAATTTCTAGGTTTGAATCCTGTACAGGGGTACTTTTTTAATTTGTTTTGAACTTTTTTGCTGATATTTCTTATTCTAAAATTGCATTTTACGCAATTTCTATAGTTAAAAACTATAACCACGCAATACTTTAGAGTTGCAATAAAAATTTTTATTTTAATTAAAAATTAAAGCGTTTGATCGCCCGCACACGCTTTCCACCCCGGGAACGACTACTGGCTGTAGAGCTATGTACTTTTCACCTGGCAAGGGGGGTTTTTTTACTTAAAATTATCACTCCACCTCATCATTTTTAATTCTCGTAGCCAACTCTCTGTCTATGATGACCTCACAAATAATATAGCCATATTGTTATGCCCTGACAGTGATATCACAAAATATTAGTGTTGAAGCACCCTCATAGCTTATTATGCCTATGTGGAATCTAGACTCAGATATGGTATTATATTTTGTGTCAAAACGCATGAGAAAAGGCTAATTTTGGCATTAACACGTTGGTTTGTGGCTCCATAACTTTGATTTTTATTTAAAACAACTGCATTTACGAAAAACATGTTTCGTGTGCTCTTTGATATTTTCTTTCTATGGTTAATAATAATAAATGAATTTATTGAACCAAAAATGATTCAACAGCTCTATGTTTAATTTTTTATATTTTGTGTTTTAAAAGTTAAAAAACATTTCTTGTGTATTTATGAAACACACTTTTCGTGTAGAATTGTTCTCTTAGATATTTTTTGCTATGATTTATTTTTTGAATTTTGAGTTTTAAACGTTAAAAAACATTTTTTTGAAATATGGTGCCAATTTGTTTTATGTTGAGAATTTTTTAAACGCTTTTCTACTAGCAGACCTACCTTTATGAAAAATGTTGCAAGGATTATTATCCCAGCTCAAAACTCATGGGAACTGAGTTAAAAAGCCTTGATCATTTTTACCTAGGTTCTAGTAGCATGAGTGAGGATTTTATTTCTACGAGCTGATCGATGAATCGGGAGAGTTTGAAATATCATATTGTGTGTGGGAGGTTTCTTAAACATATCGAGTATATAAAAATTAAACTGTGCATTATTCGGCTATTATATTTCAGGTTCCTAACTCGCAGATACAAATCCCCGTTCAAATACAAGTTCCCCAGCACCACATACAGGTTTCCGCCTCCAACGAAGAGGACGGCGAAAATCCAATCAGTACAGTTGTCTTGCCATCGGCCTCTGAAGGTCTATCTATATTGCCTAATTAAAAGATCATTACAAAATGAAAAAATAAGAAGCATAGGTGTACCTCCAAAAATATAATTTTTTCTAAAGAATTTATGCCCTTCTGATTGTTGACTGTTTTTGGAAATGTACGTACCAAAACTGATGAAGGTATCTTGATGTGGAAACTTTCTGGAAACATGTTTTAAATCTGTACATAATAGTTAAAAATATTCTAATATTTATTGCCTACGAGACGTAGTTTCATTTCGCCTGTTGGTCTGACGTATGGTATGTAATTTTTTACGGGACTCCATTTTTTTTTTTTGTCTTATCAGTATTAACCTGCAATATTTTCTGTGTAATTGAAAATTTTAATACGTGAGACCAACAGCCTAGATTCTATATAATTAGTTTGTATATAGGTATATTATAACCTTCTTCATATTATATTAACTGAGCTTGATTGAAATTAGCTTGAAGTGTATTTGCACTCTCCACGTTTCGGAGCAAGAACTACACATTAACTTTACCAAAAGAAGTTAAAGTTAGACACATTTTTGACAAAAGTACTAAAACTAAAACAGTTTTATTTCCTGATGATGTTTACTTGGCTGGCGAAAGTTGCATCGATTGTGCAGTATTTCTTGATTTTAAATACAGTTTCGGTAATTTAAGATGAAGTTAAGCTTATTTTTCAATTTAACATATTTAGCCACCATAACTAATGGAAACGTATTCCTGTAATCACTTAAACTATCATCTCCTGATGATGCTTACATGTTTGGCGAAACGCGCGCCGAGTGTTGTGTTCACGTATTTCGATGCTTGTGGATACTACTCAAGAGCTATGGCGGTTTTAGGAGTGGCAAGCTATGCATTGATACTGGTGTGAGCGGTTGCCGATTACTGTTTGTATACCACACTATCTGGTGGTGCACAGTTCCCGGTTTTGTGGCGTCAGTAAATTAAAATGACGTGTTCATTTTTGGGCTAACCGTTAAACCGAACTGTGTGGCTCCTGTGGCTGCTCTCTCTGCATAACGTATAATACAAATGCCGTGAGACAGTTTAAAATGTTGCATTATCTGAAACAGTAGATTTAAATTTCTAAAAAATTAATACCAAAGTGTTTTGCGTCAAGTGCAGAAAAGTTTTGCACGTTTAACATTTGACGACCAGTGACGCAAAATTTCAATGTTTATCTGAAAGGAGGGTGTACACTTTCCATAGAATAACGACCTAATTAAAAGTCATGTGACCGAAACCTTCAAGGTCATTTGAAGGTCAAGCCGATTTTTTTCAAATGGAACCCTCTACTTTTAACCCTGGAAATGAAACGAGCGGAAAATTTTATGTTCGGGTATGACCTTCGACACTTACAAACTTGGCCTCTTTACACCATAATTTTGAAAGTGCCGAAAATAAAATTTTCTGCTCGTTTCATTTCCTGGGTTAAAAGTAGGGGGTCCCATTTGAAAAAATCGACTTGGCCTTCAAGTGACCTTGCAGGTCATGGTCAAGGCCAAATCCAAGGTCGTCGTCAGATAGCCAGGGAAATTTCCTACAACTTTTGTATTTAAATGTTCTTTTCGAGGATTCGCATTCTTCAAGTTATCCTGCTGTTCCCATACTTGTCTTTACAGCAGACGTTCAAATTGTTCTCCATTGATAGTTTGAGAGTGAGTTAGACTGACATGACTATTATTCGCTGTTGCAAAATTGAAATTCAAGAGTAAAGATGACCTTTAGAGGTGTAAGTGCTGAGGGTCATATCCGAACGTAAAATTTTAAGCTCGTTTCATTTCGGGGGTAAAACTAGGCGCTTCCATTAAAAAAAAAAAACGACTTGGCCTTCAAATGACCTTGATGACCACTGCCAAGGTCGAATCCAAGGTCACCGTCAGATGTAGGAAATTTCCTACAACTTGTGTTTGAAAATTTTCTGTAGGATTCGTATTTTTCAAGTTATCCTATGCTGTTCCCATACCTTTAAGCCACCCTGTATAAAGAAAATGGTAATGAGTATTTTTTTCAATTTTTTTTTTTATAAATTTACAATTTCCACAGTGTTTTGTTAGGGATGTTTGTGCCTGGGTCTGATTCCTGGAGTTCTTACACAATATCTTCCTATCATTTTTATGTTCTGGGGGTTCTTGGCAAACCTTGTAGACAATTGGATGAAACATTTTCCCATAGGTAGTATGTTTGTCAGTTGGTAAAGAAGGGGGTTGAATGGGTTGTAGTGGGGATTGTTTGGATGTTGGATCTTTGTTATTTTCCTGATTGCCGATGTTTCAGCTATTTTAAGTTTTTTTAAAGCTTGGGTTTTGCCGTTTAAAAATAAAGAATCACCATATTCAATCACAGGACGTCATACTAGCTTGTATATTTTGCTTACAGTTAGTAGGTTTATTCCATTCCAAACTTTGAAAGTGTTTAAGCTCTTGAAATCACGTTTTTTTTAAAGTTTTGTATGCCCATTGATGTTAATTTTATTATCAAGGAGAAGACCAAGATAGCTGGTAGAGGATTCAGGAGTAATGGTGTGTTGATACCGTGTTGATGGTTGGAGAATCTGGTGATATTGGACGGTTGAATATAAGAACGTGTGACTCTAAAGGATTGGGTTTAAGCCTCCAAGTATTACCCCAAGTGCATGTCGAGTTAATTAAGCTCTGTAGGTTTTGAATTGCCTTGTTTATGATGACGTCAGTGTCAAATTAGGGCCGTGTCATCGGCAAATTGCAGAACGTATCCCAAGTGAGAAAAACGGTCATTTAATAGAAATACATAAGATATGTTCAAAATTAAAGATTAGTAATGTTTTTTTACACAATTTTGGTCAATATCAGACGTTAAAGCAGTATTCATTGAAATTTCCATATAGTTGGTAGTTTGTCGTCTTATTTCATTATATCTGTGATACGACAAAAGCTAAATCGCAAAGGCTACATAAGCACAACATCCGACAGTGCAAGTCCCAGCTGTCCACATCGTGCAGTACAAAGATAACGCATTTGAAGGACTGTATTCGATCCACATGTTGTATTGCTTCGAAGATGGATGACGCAACTGAATTCTGATTCTCTAAATATTATCCTTGTGAACATACTGTTTACATAAACCTCCTTCTTCGTTTCCTACGTGTTTGTGACTAGGATTTAGCCTGTTTTATTTGGTACACACCACGTGTTAACTCCTGTGTAGTCATATTAGGAAAATTGGCAATGAACTTGCTGGACTGGTCTTACCATATAACTCAATTTTGCAACCAACCCTCTTCTTCCAGAGGCTACATAAGCACAACATCCGACAGTGCGGGTCCCAGTTTTCCACATTGTGCAGTACAAGGATAACGCATTTGAAGGACTATTCAATCCACATGTTGTATTGCTTCAAAGATGGATGACGCAACTTCTGATTCTCGAAATATTGTCCTTATGAACATACAGTTTACATAAACCTTCCTCTTCGTTTCCTACGTGTTTGTGACTGTACGATTTAGTCTGTTTTATTTGGTACACAACACGTGTTAACTCCTCTGTAGGCATTTTAGGAAAATTAATGATGAACTTGCTGAACTTGTCTTACCATATAACTCACTTTTGCAACCAACCCTCTTCTTCCAATCCTTTTCGTAGTGTTTGGTATTTGCAAACATATTGGATCATATTCTTTGCTAGTATAAGGTTGCTTTCATTGTATTGGAGTCAAGGAGGTCTATAAGCCGTGCAAAGGCTGCAAACGTTTTTCACATAATCACCAATGTGACGGATATAGTTTCTACGTTTTTATAAAGCCGTTCACCCACATCTTAATAAATGTCACCAATCCTGATTCGTTTACATGTTTGGTAGTGTGTTGCGTCCCTTCCTTGAAAAAACGAACCATTTTGGGGGTAGATTTACATTGTCAAGGAGCCAGTTGGACCATGAATGAATCTGCTCCAGGTTGGTCAGAAATTAGAGGCCGTCGACAAGAAAAATCCACAGGTAGCATGTTGTGCCCCAGTAGGACTGTGAAAAATGACCAGATTCACGTAATTTTTGACAGGTGGAGAAGCGCCTTTGATTACTGGTGCAAATACGATAGCCGGGATATATTTCCTGTGGGATGGTGTGCCAAATCTGGTTATCCAATGTAACCACTGGGCCACAAAAAGAATGTAGGAGCAAAATCTAAGATTTAGACCAGCATTCACAGCACCTTCCCCACCACCCCCAGTAAGCTCCACTGCTACCAAGATGGTCCAGTCCCCAGAGGTGGACACTTCAGCCCGACCTCCGGCCCTTATAAGCAATAATTCTCGTAAGAATTGCCTAGGCAGCCTCTTGAGAGATCCTTTGACTGTAGAGGATACCACTCCGACGGCATTGGCTAAGAAACTGGGTAATCAGATCTTGTTAATTGGCATTCCACAAATCAGAAACAACCCTAGCAAGACTGGAATCATTAACTATATAATACCTAGGATTTTTAATAACTTATCAAGTTTAATTTTTAGTCGAGACTTTAGACCGATTTTCTACAGAAAGTGTATCCTCTCCTTTTAACGAACTATTCGATGGAATTTAATCGAATAATTCCCTAGAATTATGAAACTGAAGCGAAATTTCACTGTATTATTTTATGAAATGACTCGAGAAATCACGAAACTCAAATTATTTACAACTTTTTGGCAGAGATTGGGGTACATAGCTTTAATATCTTTTGGCTTTAACACTGGCAAGGGCTGAGTGAACTTAATTGTTTTGTACCTCTAGAAGGTATATACAGTTTACTTTTTGTAAAATTAACCTTTTGACATGATTAACATCTATGTTGGTCCACTGAAACTTTAAAAATCAAATTTGAAATTTTCCAACATCGCTGACGATACGTTTTTATTGTGTTAAAAACAATTTATTGACAACCATGACGCAGCATGCTCCAGAAATAGCACCAACGGAACTTGGAAAAGTAAAATAATCCATTTTAAGGGATTTTTTATAAATCCAAGTTTATGTATGAAATTTAATTAATTTTTTTTCTTTTTCTATTACAATTTGGGCCTCAATTTTTTAAGGTGGTTGGTCGAGTGCAGAAATTCACTTTGTGTTATTTTTACCTATTTCGCTGATAAACCTCGCTAATATAATATGAACTTGTCTAGCTCAGAATATGACAATTTAATTTTTAAATCGTGGTATATATTTTTTTGTACAAAAATCACTATTTAATGTGTCTAGTAATAGGAGGGTTTTGGGATTATTATTATTTTGAGTATTTCATTATAAGTGCCCAGATATGAGGGAGAATAGAATGCTAAAAGTATTTAGCCGTAAATTGCCGACTAAATCGACCAATTGATGCCCTTGGAAATGTGCGTCACCTCTATGGTCTTGTTAGAAAATGAAAAATAAACCAATTCTGAAACGGAAAAAATATTTGTTGACTAATTGTAATGGAATATAATTTTTTCAAGATTATTTTTTAAACGGACAGGATAAAACAAACAGAAACCTTTAGCATCTTGTATCAATTATCTTAATGTAACAAAAGCGACACCATGATTGGCTACAATATTTTTCTCGCTAAATACAACATACTTGACAGTTGGCGCCATGTGTTGGTGGTAATTTTCTCCGATGTCAAAAATGATACTACTGAAATGTATCATGAATGGTTTTCATCAAGGTCAATTAATTTTGTGGATCAACACCTTAGAACTCAATTCTACCTTGTCTATAAAACGGATGAGCCCCTGAAACCAGTCTTGGGTAGAGTGTATGAGTTGGATGTTCTTGATATCGTAGAGGAAAATTTTGTAAGACACATACTGGTACAGTTTGTCCATAATTTGGAAACACATTTCCCGTACAACTAAACCTTGAGTGATGCCTCGATATCAGGTACTTAATGCACCGATCCTAACAAGCTTCTGTTTGAATTATTCTCGTTTTTTTCTAAGTAATTTTAATTTACCGAATGAAATGCAGCAAATTATGAAATCTCATTTTATCGTTATACAAAATAATTGTAACAGTCCTCACGTTATAGAAAAGCGGCTTCTGGCGTTAAGCAAATATTAGTTTAGTTTTAAAGTTATCTTACTTTTAATCTTTATACTGACATTGTATTATCTTTATTTAATTTTAAAATTAAAAATAGAATGTATAAAATTAAAATCAAACTAATATTAGCTAACGTAGTAGCCCGCAGAGAGGGTCGTAATTAAAAATATATTTTATTTATATGAATATTGGACACATCTTACATTTTTTTTATCTATCCTAATACATCTGTATAGAAGTAAATGTGATTATTAAATGTGAATTCTTATATTCAATAAAATATAAATATTAGATGTACATATTTTATTAGATTTAAAGATGTTAATGATTTAAAACGAATATAAAATATTACTAGGGGTAAGTTTTTATACTATTGACAACAGTTCATCATATTTTACAAAAGGAATAAAATGTTTTCTTTTTAATATTGTGGTTTTCTTTTATTTCTTTACCCTCTCCCAAGGCCTCATCCTGACACTGGACCGTAAAATTACTTAGTATGGCAGCCCGTTACCAAAATACCCTATCAAAACAACGAGCTTTTTTGCAGGGAAACTATAGATCATGAAATTCTAAGACACTTCATAAGAAAAGTTCGAAAAACGATACAGGCGGCTGGCAAACAACTTTCCATCATTTTCCGTTTGCCGTAGCTGCACGAAATCAACCATTCGATGACCTTCCCAATTACAATTTTTGCAAATATAAAAATGAATTTGTCATATGAACATCAAATTTAAAAAAATATTTTTCAATTAAAATTTGTCATTATTTCAGTCTTTGGAACTCGGTGTATCAGTCAAAAGGGCAGTTCTCAATTTTTCCCTATCATATTTACTTCCCTCGACAAGAAGATAAGAAGACAATAAACTGCCTCGCTGCGAAGATTGAGATGAGCAGTTTTTCTTTACATGTTCAAAGCTCGGTTTGAACCCTATAGGACAGGTAAAATGTTCCGTCACCCTGAACTTTTCTGTTCGACTCTCCCAGAACTGATGAGAAACGCTAGAATTATCTTCACCTAAAGTAACTGGAAAATTTTGGTAGCGGGTGGCTGTACTATTAATAATATTCATTTATTTCAGAAAATATAAAGTTTAAGAAATCTCGTCCAACACATCGCTACCTTAGAATGACAAGGTGCCATTTGTGCAAACACCTGTTTAGAGATAATGGCCGGCAAAGTTTACTTTCATTACAGTTTTCTTCCATATTGTCAAATAAACATTTAAATTATTGCAAATTTCTACTTTATTTTTTATTGAATTTATTTATCATTACCCAAACCAATATTGTAATTACATTCTGTGAAATAAGACTACATAAAATGTAGATAGAACTTTGTCCAAACTTTTTCCGTCATTTTCTGGTAAAACAAAGTTCTAAGTGACTGTTAGAACCATGTCATTCTGAATTTTAAGAACATATATTTAATTACTTTCCCTGAAAATCATTTCTATGTGCCTCACAGAATACAACTGTTATAGTTATAAATATTTCTTATTATTTATGAGTTGTAAATAAAGTAAATGCAAACAAAAGTTTTTTTTATGAAAATTTATTTTTTAATATAAAAACTTAAAACTGAAAATACATTATTCTCACATTAATAACCTAAAAACTTATCTTTTACTTAATTTAAATCTAGAAGAGCTTTAAAATATTGTCTATCAATTTCTGGTAGGCATAATTTTCTGAATCGATTCTAATTTTTCTTTGGAAACGACCTTGTCTTTTGGCATAACCTGAGGAATAACCTGCAATACAGCGGTTTAGTTAAGAGAAGCACCAGAATTTATTTTTTCCACGACCATTGAATAATTAATTTATTATAGAAACGTTTTTAAACAAGTAATGGGCTCATTACTTACAGCCGTGGGTTGTAATTCATTATTCAATAGGCCAGAACCAATCACAAGAGTTTATTTTCATTATTCAACAGTTTTGAACCAATCACAGGAGTTCATTTTCATCATCCAACAGATTTTGTGGTGCAATCACGAGACGATTTAAAATCAAAAACATGGTATATGCCATGACCGACGCTTACTCTGTTCTGACAATCTGTAATGTAAATGTCGTCTGTTACGCTATTTATTATTTTTATTGTATTTTTTACACTCTTTTTCGCCATTTTCCTCAGTTCCTGGATTAGTTTGTGCACTTGTTTGAATTTCGTCACTTATTATTATATCCGAATTTAATATGTCATTATCCATTATTATTATTGTAGTATCATTCACAACATCTCTTAAAGAAATTTAAAAAAATCTTCGGTTAGAATACAAATTTGTCAAACAATAATATTTTACCACTTACAGAGATATTATTGCTATATTCTCAATATCCACCATGTCTTCTAAAACTCTTTTTTTGACTTGAACTTTACGAAAAATTACTATTTTGGTTTTATTTATTAAACAATTACAATTAATTGTTAAAATGTTAACAATTAAGTACACTGTCAGATAGTAGACTGCTACACATAACCGCCAATATCATGAAAAATATTTATGAGACAAAGTTCTAACTACACACTTTAAGTGGAGTATAGTTCTATCTGCACGACAGTTAGACCTGTGTCATTCGATAGATGGCAGATAAAACCTTGTTCCAGTAAAATTTCAAATTGTGGCCCCTCAGATAGAACTCTGTACCACTGATAACTCCGAAACTATTCGTCGGATGGATCTGGTAACATTAAAATATACATAATTGCTTAAAATAGAACCTTGTCATACATCTAACTTATTTTGTCAAAAAATGTCACTTAGAACCTTGTCATTCCAGGGTAGCGACATTACAAGTGAAATTAATTATAAACAAAAAACCGTTGACTACAGTTAAATAAATAACAAACTTAAAATAGATACTATATAATCATAGATGAAATATACGACCTAACAATGACAAACTCTTCGGTGTAGCAGAGCAGTTTTCTTGTCTATCTGTCAGTATTCAAAGAAGTTGAAGGTAGCGTGCCCATTCACACAGTATCATCAGTTTCCTTGTAAAAGATATAACTTAAATTATCTAATTGTTCGGAGATTTTATATTTTCAGGAAAAAAAAGAGAGTAAGACTGATGAAATTCTAGGTTAGAGAATATTTGTTGTCATTTCACTTCCACAAATTATTCCTAAAATAGTAAGTAGAATCAAGTGTGAACTACTAAATAGTTCAAATAATATAATTTACAGAAGAAGTTGTTCTTCTAAAAATAAAATAAGACGAATTAGAATTCAATGCGAACTACTAAACACTCCAAATGGTAATTTGTAGAAGAAGTAGACTTTAGCGCAAATTACTTCACATCCACATAGCAATTCTTAGAAGTAGAATACAGCGCGAACTACTACCCGTACATAAGAGCTGCTTTCGTTTACAGTGAACATAATAAACAGGATTTCAATGAACAGAATCATATATGATACAAAATTGCATGGTAGGGACCAAGATCGCTAAAGAGTTTAGCGATCTTGGGTAGGGACAGAGGCAACACATGAAACAGGTTCCTGATGATTACGAATATACATAAATGATACATAATATTTGATCTGTGGAATATACGAATCACTGCTGTGACTGCTGAACGAAAGCAGCTAAGGGCTAATAAGGTTCCGTCTTTCGTTTATAATCATAAAGTGAAAAATAGAAATAATGAAGTCCGATAAGAATTTGTAGTATAATACCATTTAGTAAACGGTATTTTATTAAAAAAATTGGCGTGATGAACTGAAAATATAAAAACAATAAATTAGCATTTAATCTAAATTTATTTTTCTAAGATTTACCATAGGAAATAGATTTTTGCATAACAAAAAGTTACAAACATAAAAAATACGATATTTCGTAATGTTTGCAGGTTTGCAGTTGCACACGCGTTAAAATCATCATAACCTCAAATAAAAATTCGGGGTTCTGATTCGTGATTTTGAAAGATAACCAAATCGTTTTGTATGAAATTAATTACGTGTAAGCTATGAAGATCTCTACTCTTTATAAGTGTAATCAACTAATCAGTCGGGTTTAGAGGTATTTCAGAATCTTATGAACCGCGAGATGCGCAAAAGACAAAGTTTGTTCTGGATTTATAACTGTATTTTGAAAACACTGACGGCTACCTTGCTGTATACATAAACAAGTCCTCGGGATAAATTGTAAACAATAAATCTAATATTTTTGAGAAGTGTAACTGAGTCCACGAGAGGGATTTTGTCTCTGGGCATATGAAGGTCACAGCTCATGAGAGTTTGAAACACCTCTACCTTACCCTCAGACCACAGCTTAAGCTGTGCTCTGTGCTCAGACTCAGACTATCCAAAAATTTACTCTAAGCAGCATGGTTACCGTTTTCTATTAACCGCTGAACCGTATTCTAGGATCTACGGTAGAATTTCTACCCAAAGAATTCTACCTACAATCTACAATCAGAATAATTTCGATCACAGACTACCAAAATCTACTAATTTAAAATTAGATTCTACTAAAAATCTACCGCCATCTAACGTCGGGCGGCAATATTATGAAACAATTCCTGTTTAGGGGACACCTATAAGTTAACGTTTGCAGTGAGTTAACACTACTTCCGCTAGATGGAGCAGCACTACTATTAAACAAAAATACCAGCAGTAATAAACACTTAATATTTACTAAAATAAAATGAATCATTTATTAAAACAACAAGCTAATAAAACATTTTGAACAAAAAATTCACACCTAAATACTAAAGCCTAAGCCTTACCTAACACGTCTGAGTCAGGTTTAAACTTCGTACAGTTTCCTAATTCCGAAATACCTCGTTAATTCTACTGCGACATCTGTCGGGGAAGGACTCAACTTACCTAAAAGACTGCAGCAGCTGTCTCTATAGTCATTTGATTGAGTTCGGTGCTATTCCAGTAGGTGCCACTTAGGTTACTTGCTCAAATTATTATAGATGGGGATAAAATATAGCATTAAATCTGGGACCCAGAAAATCTACTGAAATCTAATAAAATTCTACTGTCCACCCTCATTTTTCTTGAAAAATCTACTAATTTAGTAGGCAATCTACTGAAAACAGCAACACTGCTAAGCAGTCTCTTTTTCTAAAGACAGAGATAGTGATCTGGGCACTGAGAAATGTCCCAGAATAAAAATAAATTAAATTGCTTTTCTTTGGGCCGGTTGGAAGATATCCTATTTTTAAAATGATCCTGTGGTTAAACCAAAAATTATTCTAATATTTAGTTAAACTAGACTTTAACATAGGATAACTTTAATCTCCCATTGATAAACCGGCTCTAAGTTGACTCTAAGCAAAGAATTTATATAAATTCTTTGGTTCTATATTATTATATATGGCAGCACTGTTTCCAGTGTTTCCAGTTCTGGTTCTAACTTCGGACATCTTTATCCATCAAACTGAAAAAGTGTTATTAAAAAATTAATATTTTGGCACTGTACAAATACTGTGATCTTGCTGTACTAGGCATTTTTACTACTTTCAGGTATTAATTATTAGCACTGCAACGAATAGAAAATAGAAAGTTTTTTCTTCCGTTGAGGAAGTGAAATTTAAATCAGCTGATAAAAACAGTAGGTGGGTGTTGACACATTTTAACCCCATGTAATATTTAATTTAATGTGTTCTATGTGTCCTACAGAATTTATTTAAAAGTCCCGTACCAGTTTCTAAAACTTACCTACAATTTAAACATGGCTGTAACTGCGAAAGAAATCTGTGACAATGTAAAACTAGCAAGGGAAATGGCTGTGCTTGGGAATTATGAAAGTGCAGAAGTGTATTATGAAGGGTCTTTGCAGATGGTATCAAGACTAATTACAATGATTCCAGATATAACAAGGAAGAACAAGTGGCAGCAAGTATGTATTACATTCAGTAAGGTGTTATGCATATTTATCTGTCTATTTTGTAGGTTCAAAAAATAGTCAATTCTGAATATGATGGTGTAAAAGTACTAAAAACCATGTTACAGACATTAAGAATAGAAACCAGTAGTGAGGTTCCAGTTGGTGTTAGAAAGCGGGATGATTCCATAAATTTTTCGAATATTAGTTCGCCCAATCTCTTCAGTCAGAACGATCCTGACGTTTGGCCACCACCTACACCTGCAGATCATAGATTTAACGCCCGGTAAAGGAACCAAATTTTTATTTTTGTTAATATCAGAATATCCACGAGTTAAAAAAAGTCAGGACATAAATTGAAGACAAAATGACTGGACTGAAACAAAAAGTACAAACCAAGCTAGATTATTACTAACAGATACAATTTAAAAATGTTGCGACTAAAAAAAATTGAACTTCTGTATTCGATGGTGAATTATTAATAGCTAATGTGACTTTGGCAACAGGACGATGAGTATTATAATTTCAATAAAAATTATCATACAGTAAATCATTATATCTTGTATTAAATCTAGGAATTCTAAAATTGAACTAGTTATATAATTGTTGCACATTCTATGGGATACTCTTCGCAGTTTTTTTTTTGTAAATAATGTTAGTTTTAGACATTTTTTGTTTAATTACAAATAATAACTTTTTTATTATTATTTATTGATCGATTTTGTTCAAAAACGAAGGGTTATTTCTCTAGCTAACACTAACTTACTGTCCAAATTTCAATACAATCGGACTTTTCGTTCTTAAGTTATTGTATCGTGCTTACAAAGAACGTAACGGGCAGATTTTTTAAAAGTTATTCAGAATTCGATCACAAACAGTGATATGAAATTTTTTTTCTATGAGCAATATTACCAGTTTTAGAAATGTGCCGATTGAATGCAGTATATCTACTCTTCATTTTATATTTGCGAAGAGTATAATAACTACAGAATTTCTGAAGGTTATTTTATTTTTATATAATTTTAAGATGCTTTCCTTAACAGATTTAATACCCAGCAATTGAAGTCTTTCTTGTGAAAATTGGTTTTATTAAGACCAATAGCACTACTATCAAACATCAGTAAAATATGTCGCTCTCTCTTTAGATCTGTCAAAAGCCTTTAACAGTGTAGAATACAACATATTGATAAATAAGATCACAAAATATGGTATCAGAGGCACTGCACAAAAATTAATAGTTTCATATCTAACTAATCGAATGCAATGTGTAATTGAAGTAGACGAGACAGGAAATATATTAATATTTGAGGAAAAAAAATAATACAAAGAGGTGTACCTCAGGGATCGATATTAGGGCCCTTACTATACATTCTATACACAAATGACTTAGCATTAATTACAGATGACTATCTAGTACACTATGCCGATGGTAGCACACTGATTTTCAATGGGCGCGATGAAGTAGACATACAAAACAATATTGTTAAAACCTTAGATACAGTAGAACAATATTTCATTTCATTAAATTTAAAATTAAAGAAAAGACTCAAGTAATTAATTTCTCAAATCATAGGGATAATAATATAACAATAACAGATAAAAATAATACTCTTATATCAAACGAAAATCTGTCTTTTCTCGGAATACAACTAGACACGAGGCTATATTGGAAAGCCCACATTGACTAATTGGCACAAAATATGGATAGCTATTGCTATGCATTTAAAGTCGTCTCACAAAATATTAATACTGAAGCCACCTGTAAACAAATATTCCTTCACAATAAATTGCTTATTCTAATAAGCCTCTACATCTATGAAGCAGTCATTTTTGTAGCAGAAAATAGTTCTCTGTTTGAAAATTATGAAAGAAGACATGTGCATCACACAAGAAATAAACTTGATCTGGTAACAAATGTTCCAAATTTTACATATGTCCAAAGAAATGTATGCTACTCTATTATAAAGGTGTATCATAAACTACCATATGATATTAGGGACTCAGCCAATCAAAGTGTTAAAAAATAAATTGAATATCCTCCTAATAAACAAGACCTATTATACTATTGGCGAATATTTCAATGAGAACCAGTTTTAAATTTTTTTATTTAGATTCCACTGTTTTTGTGTTTATCTTATTTTTTCTCTTAATGATATATTATGTATTGGAGAATTTTATAATGACTCTCATTTTTTATTACATTCTGGCACCTGTTATGTTATACTACTGTAATTAATTATTTAATGTTTTGTTTGTTCTATTTACTTAACGTTCATTTAAAGTTTGTATTTATACACATAACTACATTTTATCAATTATTTTCTTTGTAACTGTTTGATATGTTCTACACCTAAGGGTATTTTTTTGAGAACTAAGAAAGATAATCTATCTAATATGGAATTTAAATAAAATTAAATTTGTTATTTCCTTTTGTACTCTTGAGTATCAATTCAAACTGATAATAGGGTTCTCAGATAATGCAGCAAAATTCTAATATTGTTCTAATTAGTGAATTAAATGTTTAAAATAGGTACATGTAATGTTAGTGAAATCCCTGCATTGTCTTTTAATAAAACCACATAGATGATTTCTTCGTTTTAAGACGCTCTCTATAGCATGAGATATCTTCACCCGGAGTTCAAAGTAATGCCCAGATTACAAATGAAATCTACTCTCAGCGTTTCTTTCCTATTCACAAAATCTGCTGTTTATTCTTAAATCGTTTGTCTTGATATACACTGTCATTATGGTTAGGTACCTCTTAAAATGAGTTTAATATTTAATCATTTAAAATAATTTCCATCTATTATAACCTACACATCTTTGATTTTTGTTATAGATATATTGTTTAATTTACTTATTTTTGTAGAGGTCCAAATGGGCCAAAATCAAGAACCTCAAATGTGAGAAAAGTAGAGGTAAAAAAGGGTTCATCCTCATCAAGAGTAAGCTCTTCAAGTACTGCAAGAAGATCTGAAGACTTCAGGTCAAGTAGACAACCGAAAAAAGAGGAAAGGCCTTCCTCTTCACGATCAGAAAGATTCATGGATAAGCCCGAAAAAGATCAGAAGGATTCAGAAAACATGGACAAAAATGAGAAGAATGAGTCGGAGGAAGAGAAGAAATTCGAATGCCACGGAATGGAGAGGGAATTAGCTGATACACTAGAGAGAGATATTGTGCAGAAAAATCCCAATATACACTGGGATGACATCGCTGATCTGCAAGAAGCCAAACGACTGCTAGAAGAGGCTGTGGTTTTGCCCATGTGGATGCCAGAATTTTTCACAGGTAATGAGATGAACTTAAATCTAGTACGCATGTCCTTTGTACAGTTTTAATGCCAGTTAGTAATTTAGATATTATGTATCGTGGTAATAGATAAGTATACATCAGTGTCAAAAAAAGTTACTATTGGGGTTCCTCAAGGTTCAACTCTAGGTCCTTGATTTTTTATTATTTTAATTAACGATATAATACATTCATGCACCTCATCACAAATGACAATTTATGCAGACGATACTAACCAATTATTAACAAGAAATAATTTAGTACTAACAGTTGCAACAGCAAAAATCTCTGCAGATGAATTTTATGAATGGTGCTGGTACAATGAAATAAAGCACTTTTTATGTTATTTCAACCAAAGTGTAGTAAAGAGGACTGATCAACTCAGGATGAATCGCAATTGCATTGAAAAAGTGAACTCAATGAAATTGTTAGGGATTCTAATAGACCAAAAAATGACTTGGAAGCAACATCTAGATTATATTTCGTTACAATTAAATTCCACATGTTTTAAGGCAGCTGCGAGCTACAGTATCTTTTTTAATTCTTGAACTGACTTATTATTATGGGGTAGTACAATTTATTTTAAGTTACAGTTTAATTTCTTGGGGATGTTCGGCTCACTTTCATAAAGTTTTTGTTACACAAAAAGAATTATGAAATGTTGACTTTAGGAGCACATCGTCAAACATCCTACAGAGAAATATTTATTAGCTGTTCTATCTCATTATATTAAATATGAGAATGGGAAGATATTCATTTAAGAAACTAAATACTGTATATAAATATGATAGACGTAACTTATACCAGTCATATTTAACATTAAGTATCTTTGAAAAGTCAGTCGAATAGAAGATTTTAATCACTTTAAACAAAAATTCTATGAATAATTAATAAGATGGTTTTTTCTGTAGATGTGTATTTAAATCATTGACTATTTTTATCGTGTATATGATAAGGGTATCTTCATGTATTTGATGTTTATACATGCGTACTTGTGTTAGCGTATTATAAACTTTATGAATAAATTATATCTATCTAACTGTATATTTATCTAGGAATCAGAAGACCCTGGAAAGGGGTTCTCATGGTAGGCCCGCCAGGGACAGGTAAAACCATGTTAGCTAAGGCAGTTGCAACTGAATGCGGAACCACCTTCTTTAATGTCTCGTCTTCAACGTTAACGTCGAAATATCGTGGCGAGTCTGAAAAAATGGTCCGATTACTTTTTGAAATGGTTTGTATCTTTTTTAACATATATTGTCATGTATTTATTTATAAAATTTGTAATATCAATTTTGTTTGTTACAGGCACGATTTTATGCTCCCAGTACAATTTTCATAGACGAGATAGATTCCTTGTGTTCACGACGAGGCTCAGAATCAGAACACGAGGCATCCCGGCGAGTAAAATCCGAACTTTTGGTTCAAATGGATGGCATTACAGCGAACAATGACGAGCCCGGCAAGGTAGTAATGGTTTTAGCAGCAACTAATTTCCCTTGGGATATCGACGAGGCTCTGAGGCGCAGACTGGAAAAACGCATATATATACCTCTTCCGACGTTGCAGGGACGGGAGGCCCTATTAAAAATCAATCTGAGAGAAGTTAAATTGGATCCGGACATCAACTTGACCACTATTGCTAAAAGGCTGGATGGTTTTTCAGGAGCAGATATCACTAATGTTTGCCGGGATGCGTCGATGATGTCAATGAGGAGGAAAATATGTGGTTTACGACCAGATCAAATTAAACAGTTGCCCAAGGAGGAATTAGATCTTCCGGTTACGATGAGGGACTTTGAAGAAGCTCTCGTGAAAAATAATAAAAGTGTTAGTAAGGAGGATCTGGATAAGTACGAGAAGTGGATGAACGAGTTTGGGTCTTCTTGATAGTATTATGTTTAAAATGTCTCGAGCACAACAGTACAAGTAGATTGTAGAGAAATATGGTACTGTGCTGTGAGATTTAGAAATATTAAGGTGATGCACCATTTGTAATAATAAAAAATAACTAAACTGAAATGAAAATTAACCTTTTAAGGGGTAAATGGCCGAGCCCTTCGGCGCTAATTATGGTAAAAATTAAAAATACTAATTTAAGTGCTATATTGAAAAGAGAAAGAGCTCTGCTCTCTAATATGTTATGATGTGAAACATGGCTTTTATTGTTAATGGTATTATTAAAAGAAGAAATATAGTCAAAAAAAGCATTTTATACTTATTATACAAACATTTTTTTTAGTCTATATGTAGCTGTTTTGAACTGTTTTATTATTATTTTTAAATTACACTTACCGTATGTTATATGTAATTTTTATTTAATTACCATCAGTTAATGACGTTTCTAGCTAGTCACAAGGTGGTTTTAGATCACATTAGAGGTAATAAAGATGAATTTTTGAATACACGTAAATTTTGGGGCTGTAATCAACACGCCATTTTAAAGAAATGGCGCCAAAAACTGAAATTTTCCTTCTAGCTCATTTGTCGCAAATTTGACGTTAAAAATAGTTATTAGCATACCAAACTGATAAGTAGTGCAGTAAAAAATTCAACTATGTCAAAAAGAAGGTCATCATTCTGCAAGAGGGACAAACGACTCAAAAAAACAAAAATTGGATGATTGATTCAGGTAATTGGAGAAAATAAAATGAAAATTTAAGAAGATCCTACCGGCTTTCTCTTCTAGTAAGTCAAGATTTTCTGTTTAAAAACTGTTGTCCGGGACGTCGCCATCTTTTTTAATTTCCGAATTCCATATTCATCTCTAAAAGGCATCTATACTCTTGTAATTTCTGTCGTAGTCCCATTAGGCATTGCTTTGTGTTATTCACATTCTAATTCGGTAGTATTTATATAAGCTGAGAGAAAAATCTCATAACTTTGGAAAAAATATAAATTGATGACATGATTGGCAATATTCATAATTAGTCTAGTATGTGATTCTAGTTGAAAATGCCAATTTTGTAGACAAAATTAAAAACAATGGTACCATCTTAAAAATGTTTTGCCTGCTTAAAACGTATATGTTTCAGATTAAATAATATAAGGTCATGATTTTATAAAAGTCATATACTCCGAGAGCTAGCATCACAGAAATTTGTACTATTTGTAAATGGACAGAATGTGCCCTAATAGGTTGTCGAACCATTGAATGCCCACCAATCAGTCTGCCAGGCTGGGAGCGCTGCGTTTGGCGGTGAGAGGCGGTTTAGTCAATAACCTGACAGCGATACTGTCACGAATGTCAAAAGAGCCGTTTTTGATTAACTCGTGCCGAGCCGAATTTCCGATTTTGCCGTCGCACTTAACGTCACCGACAAAATACCAATCTTTCCTTTTCCGTAGAGACATCACACGCTCCTCCACTCGACGTATTTGCTTAGTTCTTAATGTTTGAAAAATTGATGTTTTTGAAGTTTTGCTTTCTGAGATTATAGTCAATTTTAATCCCAAGCTTAAAATTGACTATAGTCTTGTCGGAGAAGGCAAAACTGCAAAAACATCAATTTTTCAAACGTTAAGAACTAAATAAATACATCGAGTGGAGGATCGTGTGATGTCACTATAGAGAAAAAATATTAGTATTTTGTCGGTGTCGTAAATTGCGATGGCAAAATCGAAAATATCGGCTTGGCACGAGATAATCAAAAACGGTGTCAGGTTATTGACTAAACCGCCTCTCGCCGGCAAACGCAGCGCTCGCAATCCGACAGACTGATGGGCGGGTATTCAATGGCTCATCGACAACCTATTAAGGTACATTCTGTCCATTTACAAATAGTACATGTCTTGTGACAGTAGCTCTCGGTCTAATATGTCTCTTGTACTTCTAACAATATTAGCAGTTTATAACTGGCTTCTTCCTGGAGACAATGACGTGTGCCTATAATATGCAGGTCCCGTCAATCAAAACTCCCCAGGCCATTTAAAACATTTTTAAGCAATAGTAGTAAATTGTTGGTATTTTTAAGATCTTTAAATCTGCCTATCCACAATTTTTTAACAAATAATAAAGTAAGTTTTCTTGAATATTTTCTTAACCCGTACCCTCTACGTGTTAGTAGTGCTTTAGGAGAAATTTAATGCTTACATTAACATTTCAGAATAATTGTTAGTTATAAATTCTTTTTGTTTTTAATGGAAAAGATTTAAACTATATATACATGTGGGCACTGCTAAATGCTCATTTACTATTGTGCTTTGGTAAGTTGTAGCTAAGACAAATGTGCTTCTACTAAATGTAAACATTATACTCTTCGTTAGGTTATTGAATTTTTTATGTAATCATAGAACATTCTCTAGTACACTTCGCAGTGTTTTCCAAATATGTACATTTTTTAAGTATAGTTGCTATATTTGTGATTTTAATCATCTCCTAATGATCCCAATTTACTTACTGTGGAATCCTTCGTCTAGCTAATATTAACATACTAACTAAATTTCATTACAGTTTGTTTTTTCTATTTGGAGTTATCATGCTTACAAGAAACGCGATGGATGGACGGACAGAAAAATTTTTCTATACTGGAGATATTTGTGGTCTTAGAAATATGTTGATTAAATGCTGTATACTCTTCGTTTTCATATTTGTTGAGAGTATACTATAATTTCGATTTTTTTTTTTTTTTTCGAGATAATGAACATGTTTTGAATTGATTGATTGATTTGCCAGCGTAAGGTGGGCATTGCTGCCGATTCGGTCACAGACGGTCAAACCGCGTAACAAAACCAAATCTCGGATGTTTTATATACCCTGGACCGGCTGCATATGCCGGGTTGGACATTGGGCATGCTTGTTGTCAGCAGCGAGAGCCGCATGACGCATGGGGCAAGAATATAGGATGGGAAGTCTAGGTGTTTGTGAGATGCTTCTTTTAATTTTCCATGCTTCTATTAGGTTTCCATCTGTCATCATCCGCTGGGGTGTGCAGGTGTTTGCAAGATGCTTCTTTTCAGTTTCCATGCTTCTTTTAAGTTTCCATCTATCGTTAGCTCCTTATTTTGGTCTTCTAGTTTTCTGTTTCTGAATCTGGCAGCTTTTCTTTGTTTTTATTAACCGTTCCACAGGTAAATATCCATTTACGGTGGAATTGCTGGGAAGGGTCCTATCTCGCGGTAACAATATTTTTGCGCGTTTTGAGAAAAAAAGGTCCGAAGAGATAGTTTCTCACCCTGTAGGTATGACGTTGTTTTTTTTTTAATCGGCTTCAATTTAATGTGTAATAAACTGTCCTGTGACAAGGATTAATAAACCAATAAATAAACATCTTTTCAATTTTAATTTCTAAGTTTTCAATTTAAATAAGGAAAAGACTTCATTAATGAGCTACACTAAATTAAAATAAAGTAAACAAAGACTTATCTGTTTCATTCTCATCTGGATGACTGTTGCTTATTTTATATCGCCCACTTCAAGAAGGGACCGGAATCCAGGTATAGATTTTACGGTCAAGCAGTACACTTTCTCGAGTTGTTTATATACGCTATTTTGTGTTGCTTTATTCAACCAACATAATTTAATCAAATATCAACTATATGAAATAGCCAGACTCGTGCTAATTTATATCAATCAATGCAGAATTGTTTACACTTTAATTCAATACAATTTCGACGTTTTGTTGCCGCTTTATCCGGATTTATCTCAATATCTTGTAAAAGCCACGAAACACGCGTCTATCACAGAATTCGACACACTTTGAACTCCAACTAATGAACATGATCTGAATTGAGTGCAAATATTTTAACACATTTACATACTATATACTTTTTCATTTTACTGTTATTCCAACATGCGAGATGAATATTTGCCGCGTTTCGTATACTGAAGCATCGAAATAAATACACATACCTGGTACCAGGGAGCAAGGCAAATCGAAGTATTAATAGAAAATACGAAAAATGAATTGTAATGTTTAACAATAAATCCGTTTTAAAGCTACTTATGTAGACTTAGAAATATTGTATTTTATATAGTTTCAACTTTGTATTAGCTTCGTTATGATATTAATACATTATGATTTTTATACTAGGTCCTTATGTTTTTTGACCTTTTTATAATACAAATAAACGTAGTTTGAAAATATGAGTTTTATTTTTTAAATTTCAAATTATTTCAATTTATCATAAAAAACCGAAAGACTTTTCTCACACAAATTATTTATTACCAATTTATTCGCAATTTATTCGCTAATTTTTTGTCATAAACTAGTACTTATGTGGGACTAACATATCTTCGTCGTTTCAATTTAATAATCAAATTGTAAGAAATTGATGCGGCAAAATAAAACCTGTATATCTTTTATAATATACAAAGAGAAGAGACAAGATCGACCACACAATGAATAATTAAATAATATTAAAAAAATCTTTCTAATTTCATCTTATGTACATTATACGATCAGGTGAAAGGTAAACAACCAAGTGTAAATAAGTATTAAACAAGTCATTAAATATATAGTAGTAGTATACAGCTTATTGGTAATTCCAATTGGCTAACGACCGAGGTGATCTGTAAAATAGCTTATAATATAGCTTTCAGTTATCTTGAGTTTATTCTATTCTACCAATGATGGGTTCTTGTGGATAAGCCAAACAGGGTTTACATGCATCTTCCCTAATATTCCTATGAATTTCTTAGGGTTCAAAGAAAGCAAACATTTCCAATTTTCTTGTACCTATTTGGAAACATTCTATATTTAATCTTGAAGATACTTCGCTAGAAATTGTACTGGGAAGGATAAAAATAGAAAAGAATTTATTATCAGCCTGGAACACTAGTGACAAATCAGTAGTACCAGAGGTAAGAAACGTAATATCGAAGCATCTTAAGTTCCTCTGTTTCATACAAAATACTCTTATAAATTATATCTTTATGCCTTCCGATGAATATCTCTTGAATTAATAACATCAAATTAATACAAACAGACTTTCACAGCAGTAAGTACAAATGCTCAAGAAAAAGGCAGAGTTCCTCAAGGTAGTGTATTTGGACTCCTTTTTTTTTGTAATTTACATCAATTACTTTACGAAATCAAATAATCTCTGCTGGTGACACCATACTAACTGTGAAATTGCATAATTCCAGTGACCACACTACACATACAACATAAAAAAAATGTAGAGAATATTATTTTATTCACAAAAAATTGATTTTCTGCAAACAAAGCTGTATGCTCAAATAAAGCCAAACAAAAAAACTTTCTGATCATGAATTAAATCTGATTGCAACGTAAAATTATGTTACTAAATCTAAAATCAAGGTATAGGAAATAAAAATTGGTTTTGACCCAAACCCCTCAACCCTTCCATAATGGCCCCACTGGAATGACTGTACTTTTGTGCCTGCTGGGGTGTGGACTAAACCAATATCCATAATAGACACACATATGGAAATCAAACAAATAGTGCGTATCAAATAAGGAGAAAATATTTTTACAACTGACTTGAAAAGGTTGCGTTTAGACAAGAGGAATATGTCTGATTCTTACTTAGCATGTAGTTAACCATGGGACATCCGCCGATGACGTCATTTGCCAGTTCAGGGTAAATTCAGAGCAGTCATCAACAGTTTAAAAAATACGCCAAATTTCTACATCTGACGTCACCGTCAACGATGTGAGAAGTCACAGCGTGTCTGGCGAATTATTTAAATAATTCGAATTTATTTATTAAGTCATAAATTTCATAGACTGCTGCTTAAGCGATGACTGATGAGAAATGATTCATATTAAAAATACAAAGAGAGCAGATTGCCAATCTGCTGTCTTTATATCTCAGTAAAACTGTAAACACCAACATTCCACATTCTTGTATCATATATTTTGCTGTTGCTACCATAAGAAAAAAATATTGAGAAATACGCCACATATCGGCATTGTCAGAATAATTTAAAAAACGCAATATACTCTTCGTTTTCATGTTTACAGAGTAACATTAATAACCAAGGAAACTGGGCAGTTTCTATTATTACGGTCCTGCAATTTGCTTGGAGGGTTGCTGTTGCATCATCCGTCATTCCGATATTTCGTCCCCACTCCTACTTCCTTGTTTTTTATATAACCTGCAAAATGAAACGATAATAATGTACTGTGGGTTTTGCGTAATCGAAGTTTGAAAAAAGCAGTTTAAAATCTAAAAAAACCTTGAAATCCAATTTGTTAGTAAATAATAGTATAAATAATTATATGCAATTGGTTTTGTGCAAAAGTTTATGCACTATGGAAAAGTATGTTTGAAGTATTATTATTAATAATAATGACATGTTTTTGATATAAAATACAGATGATTTGAAATTTCACAACCTACCAGTACTCCGGCTATATAAGCAAGCGCGCGGAATTTAACTCATTCAACCAGTTACTTTTGTTGATATCAGCACAGTATAATAACAGCTATGTACGAAAAAATCGTCAACGCAGACCTTAATGGGGATGTCCGCATTGTGGATTTAAGAAGTGATACAATAAGTAAACCGACTCAGGAAATGAGAGAGGCCATGTACAGTGCTGACGTAGGAGATGATGTCTACGGTGAGGATCCTACGGTAGCTGAACTTCAGCGACAGGCAGCGGAACTTTTGGGAAAAGAGGATGCCCTTTTTGTAGCCAGTGGGACCATGGCAAACTTGATTGCTAGTAAGTCATCTATTTGCATTTTACAAAAAAAAAAAATGGATTAACAATAAAGTGTAATTCTGTTGCTGATGTGCTTAGACAAATGTAAAGAAACAGCGTGATTTGCTTTATTAACTGTAATCCTTCCTTAATTGGATGCAGCTTTGACCTCGCACAATAATAAATTGAATAATGTTCACCTATTAGGATATTGGATTAAATTATTAAACCACACTGCTTTATAGCTGAATACCTAAATTGGTTTTATGTCTGTGTCTGCAGGTATTTAGATTTCAATAGTAATCTGTATAAAGATATAATCTAGATATATAGGGTGTTTCAGATATGCGGTCATATCTGAAACACCCTACATAAAAAAAATATGAAAAAAGTTCATATAAACATGGGTCTGGAAATTCCTCCTTTATTTATCCTTATTTTTCCTTAGTTTATTGAAGAGAATAATAAATACAATTTCACTAATTTTGGGTGCTCCCTTCAGTGGTCTGCAGCGCCCTTAAGAGGGATTTTCGGACCCATGTTTATATGAACTTTTTTTCATATTTTTTAATGTAGAATCGCCCCTAGAAATTAATGACCGTTTACCTGAAACACCCTGCAAATAGAAGTCCTAGAGATATAGATTGAGGTTTTCTTTTAGGTATTAGCAAATTTATTTATTTTGCAAGAAGGAAGATCTCTAAATATAATGTATCAATTTTTTTTATGTATTGATTTTGAATGAGTAAAAAGCATTTAAATAGAATCCAAATATAACTAATAAATTTAATAATTCGAAAAATTTTACTGAAAAGCTGCCACTTCTACAATTTTTAAGATAGAAATCTGAAACTTTCACATATTAATTACTTTTGATGTAATGTATAAAGAGATCCGATGGATAGGTATGCCAAATAATTATTAACGTTTATTTTATCCATAGTTTCACGAATTTTGGACCAAAGAAAATTTTTCTTTTATTTTCGTAAAATAAAAAGGGTTCATTTAATTTTTAAGGTAAATCCCATTGAAGCGTCTTAAAGTAAGTATACATTTCAAGCTTTAAAAATCACACCTGAAATCTAATAACGCGATTTAAACCAGAGTAATAGATGATTAAAATTAGTTATACATCGCATTCAAGATTTTGAAATTTTGGAAGTGTACATTTTCAAAAATAAATTTTTGAGATTTTTTTCACTCATCGTTTTTTTTTATGCATTACTTCAAGAGTAATATATGAAAGTTCCAGGTTATTATCTTAAGAATTGTAGAAATGGTAGAGCTTTTACCGATATCATCGGAAATCTCTTTATGTTCCGACTTCATATATACAGATTCGGAAAATGCAGTTTAGGGTATAGGAATAACGATGTAATTGACCACACCCCGCTAGTTCCATAAATCGTGAAAGCAGAGGAACACAATGAATTGAATTTAGTATGGCATGAACTAAGGATGGGTGCGAACGTAGGTAATAATTTCTAATACGAAACGAGACAATATCTCTTCGTCAAAAGTGAAGAAGTTATTTGTCACATTTTTGACAAATAATTTCTTCTATTGAAAGCATTTCTGCAGTTTCTTTTTTAGCCGTAAATGCTATGGGAATAAAATAATAATTCTTATTAAAACCGAAATGAAAATAGAACATTAAAATAAAATTAAATAACTCGGAAACTAAAATCAACTAATAAATTGTCAAAAAGTAAATTATTCTTATTAAATAACAAAAATTGAACATTAAAATAAAATGAAATAACCCTCAGAAACTAAAATCAACTACCTAATAATTATCAAACAACAAATTACTGAAGTAAGGATTCAAACAAACCACCTCTTGTGTCAAACAATAGCCAACCCGATTATACAATGAACCTCTCATATCATTGAGTTGATTTGGAGTAATACTTGCACAAAGTTGGATAAGTTTTTCCCGTACAACTAAATTATTGGCTCGTTCAAGCGCGTGTTTGTACGCGGTTTCCTTTAAAAAGCACCACAGAAAGAAATCATGGGGTGCTAGATCAGGTGACCTGGGGGGCAATTTTATCATTCCCCTGCTATTAAACGATTGGGAAATGTTCTTTCCAAAAAATTAATAACAGTTAAGGTATTGTGACTTCGGCAGTCGTCTTGTTGAAGCCAAATGTCGTCAAAGTTGACACGAAGATTTTGAACTGCAGGAATTATTTGGTTTTGTAAAAGCTCTAAATATTTATTGCCATTTAAATTGCCATCGATTAGCAGTGAGCCTATAATATGATTGTCTAAAATTCCTGTCCAAACGTTCAACTTTTGAGGATACTGAGTTCGCACAGCAACACTCAAATGTTTATTTTACCGAGACCAGTATCGTACTATGGATGGATTGTGTTTCTTATGTAATGAAAAGGATGATTCATCTGTAAACAATATATTCTTTAAGAAGTTTTCATTCTCATTCACTTTATTTACCATGATTTCACAAAATTCCATCCGTTTGAAATTGTCCTCGGGAAATATTTCTTGTGTTGTTTGAGCTTTAAAACAACTGTACCCATTTCTTTTCAAAATATTTCTTACAGTTACGTCCTTCATGTCAACTTCATCAGCAATTTGCGTGCTAGAACGAGGTTCACTAATTTCAACAAGTGCACAGACATTAGTTTCGCGAATTTCACGTTCTTCGCTCATTTGTTGATGACGGGGTTTGGGTTGACAGCATTTTTTACAGTAATTCACGACACACCCGAAATTCTCAAATGTTTTAATAATGTATGAAATTATGCTAGCTGAGGGGATTGGTCTGTCTTGATATGCCACAATAAATAAATTTATTGTGTCTTCAGTGGAATGGCCCCCGAAGTACCACTTCACAATTTGCGATAGCGCTATTGTTTTATACCAATGCCCTGCATTGTTCTATGACAAGGCGTGGTTTATCTGCACAGAAACAAGTTTACGTACCTTAAACTAAATTTGCTGAATCTGTACATTATTTCTACTTATACGTTAATTTTTATATTTGAAAATATAATAATCTAATAGCTACATGTTTCTTCTTTCATTTACGCTTTGTTGAGCCCAATTTCATTAATTAGTTCAAGAGTTACAACCAATTTAGTGTAGCGCGTTCGAAACCGCGCACGCTTCGTGCGCCGTACTTATGTGTCGATATGTTCCATTTTCGTGCGTTAAGCAAAAAATCTGGAGCCTACATTTTTGATTATAAAAAAAAACTTCATATACGTTTTTGATGTGAAATTTCCCCCTCTATCGCCTAGTGCTAGATTTTTTAGGGGTCGTCGGCACCTTACAGCCGTAAACATTTTTTTGTCATATTCTACACCAAATGAAATACTTATTCTGAAAAATTCAGCCATATATAACATTTAATGACGCCTTAAAACCCCTGACGACTGGGCTATTTTGAAATGGAGGGCATTTAAAAAAGCTTTAATTTTCATTCAAATTTCGTTATGTATATATTTTTGAAAATCCAACCGTTTTCGAGATATTTGAGTTTAAACTAAAATTTGTGTCATTGGAAACTTTCTAGAATAAAACAAAATTTACAACTTTTGGTTTAACCGAAAATGATCTTGATTTTGGACCTTTAAATGGAACACTCTGTGTTTAACCTCTTGAAAAAAAGACTCAATGGACACGAACTTAAATAATCAACAATTTTTGAGATATAGCTTGTAACAGTTAGACTTTTAATAATTTTTTACTCGAGTTTACATTAACTTTATAGGAAAAAGTGCAGAATAAGTCAAAAAATATTTATATGTATTTAAATCCAATAAAACTTTTTCAAAATTTAAAAAAATGTAAATGAGAGTGTTGAGGTTTATATATGTGAGTTTGATTCCCACTAATACCAGATAAATCTAGATTCTTTTCTAATGCACCATGTAGAGATTTTTGAAGATAGTGTAAATTTAATGGTAAAAAGGGCTTGGACTCACCTAATCAATGAAAGGCAAGTTCAGTAAGTCTGGAAGTAGTTGAAACAAAATATGTATCTATACATAAAAAAATATATTGGTAGAACATATTAAAGTAAATAATATGATGAAACTTTTGTAGAGACTTACAGCATTTTTTTTGTAATCGTTTGGTAGCCTTATGTACTTATTTTCCTATTACTCAACTCATACAATTTATGAAATTAATTCTGACGTTTAATGTTATCAAATGTTTTAGTAAATTTAATGGTTCATTGATATTGATTAGAAGACAATCATTGTTTATTTTGTTACATTTTTAATGCAAGAAAAAGGAGATAAACTTAATTAATGATATTAGTATTTACAAAGTATTTTTTACAAGATAAAATTTTTGCAACCACTTTTCTGTTATTATTATTACTTGCTTGATAGGAATTGTGTTTATAATTTGCACAATTGCTGCTTATGTTGTTTTTAATGGTTTATCAATTGCAATTGGTTCTCTCATCCCATACAGTATCAGTTTTGTCTTTTGTTTGTTTTGGAATGTTATCGTCATTTGGATTTTGCAATACTGAAATTTTTCAATGTCATTTATCTTATGGGAAAGTTCAAGCCAATAAAGTTGTTTTGGAAGCCACAGTTCTGGAGATATTTTGAAGATTTAAAGATTTTTCATACATATACTTATGTAACTGTCTTTGATATACCAGGGTCTTTGGGAGTGAAAATTCGATTAATTATTACTATACTTGCCTTCCATCCTATATCTCGATTGAAAAAAGAACACCAATTTTTCACCCCTTGGAAGGGTTGCTAGAGTCCTCCCCCTTTCATAAATCTTCCCCTATCATTAAGCCCCATGAAATTCCAAATTATTTCCCTCCAAACGTATTATCGAGAGTAATCGTGAAGAAATATTCAAAAGGGTGGTTCTATCCGTTTACGGGAGGTAAAAACTTTTTTGACTGTCAGCCCACATAATGATGGTAGATAACCGACTATTTAAAAGCTTAAATATAGAAGAGACATCGACATCCATCTGTTTCAATGAACAGTTCCATCGTAAGCATGCAGATTATCTAGGGTTAAATTAATTAATATTAATGAAACCATAATAACCAGAAAAAACTTGATTTAACAGTTATCAATATTAAAAAAAAAGTAAGTAAGTACACTAAATATAATACTAACGAGATAAGAAAGTGATATGGTATGAACGTCAAAGAAAGGACAATTTTTTATATTCTCATTGCAAAACTCAAATGAACCATGAATGATATTTAAATCGCTTGCGGCATTTTGTTGACAATAAAATACAGATTATAATAAAGCCATCGCATTAATAAAATATTCCGATACCCAAAAGATCGCAGTGAACTTAAATCATACGAGCATGATGCAATTTTTCAACAAAACTATTGTCCCTTACAAAGGTGTCACACTTAAAACTCCAGGTGCCATTTTCTTGAATGTCTTTTTTTATACATTTTAAATTGTGTTAAATGTCTCGGTATCCAAGACAGATAAACCCATGTTACCTTAATAAATGAAAATCCATTCCAAAAAGTTATCCTTTAGTCCTTTATATAGGGCGTTCCGTTTGAAATAAAAGAGAAATTGTAAATTTAGCATTTTCTTACTAAAATAGTCGATTTTTTTAGATCTCATAACAGCATCGTAAACTAGCAGTCTTTTGACAATTTTTTAAGATTCCCATTAAACGAGTTGATATCTCGCGTTTCTTAGGAATTTTTATTGGGAAAACTATTGGACAAATCATTTTCAAACTTTGGAGATATATTTATTATACATTAGAGCAACTACATTCAAATTCTTATGTGATTATAATGAAAATTGTGGCTTTGGTGCTCCTTGAAGTGAAATGCCTCCAAAAATTTCTCGGTTGCTGGCTGACACAATTCCTTCCCTCCAGATCACCTAAAACAAAAAAATCTAATTTGTTCTTACTTCTTGTGTATATAGATATGGCATGAACTATGGAGAACTTCTTTTTTCAAAAAATGAAGACACTGCGACATGCAAAAAAACTTCACATTTTTTATGATAAAAAAAATTTTTTGCATGTACTTTATTTTTTATAGTTTATGAGAAAGACACTTGTGTTCTCGATAAATCGGCTTAGATTGCTCTGAAAATTGGCACGTTCTTGAGATATCATGTCGATGTGATATCTTAAGATGTCGACGTGATATCTCAAGAACTAATAAGCCGATTGCTCTGAAATTACGTTAATACTTCTTTATTTTCTCCATAGTTCATGCCATACCTATATTCACAGTAAGTTTTAAATGATCCGGAGAGAGGGAATTGTGTCAGCCAGCAACCGAGAGATTTTGGAAGGCGTCTCACTTCCAGGGACACCAAAGCCACTATTCTCATTGTGACATAAAAATTTGAATGTAGTTGCTTTGGTTTTAGGAGGGGATTGACTACTTCAGACGCAATCATAGCCTTAACCAATATAATCAAAAACGCATTTGAAAACATAGACGGTTGCCCAGGAATATTTACAGATCTAACTGCTGCTAAACTATGTGGAGCATAACATCCTACTAAATAAACTGGAATTTTAGTATCCGGGGGAATTGCTTAAGATTATTCAGCTCCTATTGTGAACACAGATAACAGCTAGTTCAGTGTGGTAATGACATAAGCAAAATGATGGAAATTAAAAGAGGTGTACCACAAGGATCAATTCTGGGACTATTACTTTTCCTTGTCTATATTAATGATTTACCTAAATCCTTAGATATAATTAACGTGAAAAGGGTAATGTATGCAGATGATGCAGCATTTGTGGCCACTATAGATAGGGAAGATGATTCTCAGCACATCCTGAATAACATCATTGTGAAAGCAAAAGCCTGGTTTGCATCAAATCAACTGGTGTTAAATGAACGGAAAACTGTAAATTTACTATTCGAGTCCAGACCAAGGAACAATTCAATTCTAAATGTAAATAATGTCAAATTCTTAGGTGTTAATATGGATGTAAATCTAATATGGGATGAACATATCAAAGTTCTCACTGGTAAACTAAATAAATCCATATATGCTATCAGAAAGATAAGGAACACCATCTACGAGCAAGTAACCTTAACAACCTACCACTCACTTTTTAATTCACTTCTCACGTTCGGGATATTGTCTTGGGGGAATGCGGCACAAAGCCATTTACAAAAATTATTTGTGATTCAAAAGTCAGCAGTAAGAGAAGTATAGTAAAGTAAATTGGGGCGAAACGTGTAAACTAATATTTGTAGAGCTGAAAATTATGTCACTGTTTTCTGTTATCGTGTACCAGAATCTACTTTATGTGAGGCAGAACTTACAAGGTTATGTCGCACATAATAATAATGAAATCCATGTGTATGAAACAGGAAATAAGTTTAATCTGGTAATTCTATTAGCAGACTTCATAGAAACAACAAACTTAGAATCAATTTGTTCAATTCTTTACCACCACACTTCCGTAACCTCACAATGATTAAATTTAAAAATAAACTCAAACACATATTAACACAAAACTGCCTTTATGGAGACATTATTTTTGCCATTGTAAATTAATTTTACTATTCTCTTTTATTCTAATACATGTACCTGTCGTTTATATCATCCTATCCCATGTAGCAACATATACTGGCAGTTCATTGGTAAAATATTGGTGTAATATTTGTCTATTGGGTCAATATTAGCAATTTTAAGCCAATATTGAAGTAGTATTTATTTTTGGTGTATAATAAATATTGAATTCATTATATTGCTCTAATATTAGAGAAATATTGATGATCGTTTACTATTTTTTGAATATATTGATGCAATATTGGAAACAACATTAATTAATATTACTGCATGTAAGCAGATGATAGGCATATATATAATGATAATAACTTAATCGTTGGTGCAATTTGGCCAAATAATTTCGTCTGTTAATTGTTCCAATTTAACAGTTTTTAGCCAATATTGAAGGAATATTTATTTTTGGTATATAATAAATATTGAATTAATTGTATTGCTCTAATATTAGAGAAATATTGATGATCATTTACTATTTTCTGAACATATGAATGCAATATTGGAAACAACATTAATTAATATTACTGCACAATATTCTATATGTAAACACATTAATAATTTTAAACCAGTAATAAACAATAATTATTTTGCCACATAATAACAAATACTGAATTCAATATATTACACCAACATTGGAAAAATATTGGTGACCATACAACATACATTTTTTATATTACTTTGCTATATTTTTCGAAGACAAAAAGACATATGATCTCTGTAATCTATTGAGCAAAGTTGTTTTGTAATTTATTAATTAATTTGGCTTGTTTAGCCCTTTTTATTTTATTTGTATTATTTATTATATAATATAATAGGTGATTCTTTTTATCTGATTTATGAAATAATGTTGGATTTCTGATTTTAAAACAAAAACTTTTTATTCTATTATCGTTTATTTAATTTCAAGGCGTTTTCATTATATTTAAAGAATAGATTCATCTATATAGTTTATTTTTATTTAGTTTTACTTTAACATCTTTAGTAAAATAATTAATTACATTCTTAAACAAAACTTATTCTTCATACTAGGAATTTAGATAGTGATATCACTTCCGCGCAGACATTTTATTGGCTCCGAGTTACCAGCAACGGTTTGATATGACGCGTGCGCTTGCTCTCCGCATAACGGAGACGGAGACGCCATTATGGTAAATTTATAAGTACCTAGCTGGATCATAGAAGAACAGAAATTGGGCTGTGTTCGATTATTAGCAACAATTATTGTGACCTGTGTGTGTGTTATCTTGTGCACAATGTAAGTACATAATACTATATTATACTTTTTATCTGTTGATTGTTTGACAGTGTTCTGTAAATGTGAATTTGCTGCCATGCACATTTTCTATCTGTAAAAGTACGATAATAATGTATTGGGAAACAATAAAATTATTCATTCATATTGTGTAAGTACGTGAGCTGTGCCCAGATAACACCTTGACTAGGTACCCGTCGTTATCTTTATTTGGTAATTTGAAAATATAGGTACTACATACTGGTACCTACCAATAACCAACCAATACTGAACCAATATTGCAATATTATAGTTATAGATATAATTTAATTATTACCATTATTTAACTTTTGTTTTATACTGCTACATACTTATTTTATTGCCTCAAGCAAGAAGTATTGAAATGTGCAAAAATAGACTTTCCGAAATAATAAATAACAATTTTGAAAAATATTCAAGTTTACATGTTATAGAATGTTTGTAATATGCAGGGTGTACAGAATCGCATGCTAATACTTACGGGCCGTAATTCTTAGGTAATTTTAAGAAAAAAGTTTATACGTATCAACACAAGCTCGCAACTGTTTTATTTTTGAGATACAGAGGGTGTTAAAATTTTTTTTAAATGTTTAAAAGAAAAACTTCTACCAGTATGCGCGTAGGTTTTGCACTTGACCGCTTTTTATTTCTAGTTTTTATATACCTATCTCCTTTTTGTGAATCTAATGGTATGTAATTTGGTATACCTACATTTAACTTCCTGTTTAACTGGAAATTGGTTTTATTAAAGTTTTTCATTTAATTAGATATATGTTTTAACGTATACACATGATAAAGAGTACCGAGTACCATTAATTAATGAAAACCAAACTTTCAGATTACTTCAGAATGAGTTCATCAGTACTGTCTAAAAAATCCATGTTTATAAAAAGGCAGCTGAACAAGGATTCAAGCGATGAAAATAACTGCAATTATTTTCCGGGTGGTAACCACGAATTCAATTTAAGTTTGTTATCCGACGAAGATAATGATGGAATAAATGAGTGCCAAGATGTGTCAATGGGGTGTCAAGAAATTTGCTAGAGAACCATTATGATGTGACAACCAGTTTACTTATGAAGTTCGTGGTTTGCAATTAAATTCAAGTACATTTATTTTACGACTCATCTTTTTGATAACTTTGGTATTTAGAAAGCATATTGTAAGTTACCGTTTTGCTTAAAATTATATTAATATTTATTATATAGTATACTTGTTATTTTATCTTGTTTGATTTATATTATTTTTGACTGACTCATTATTTGTAAATTTAAAATTGTTACAAATTTTAAATGTATTGTTAATGCTATAAATAAATATTTTATTTTTGCAACATATTTATAATTTATTGTAATATACACGGTGTTCGGCGCATGGACAATCAAATTTTTTTTGTGGATCGGCGGGGTCATTTGGAAGTTTTAACATAAATGTCCCAGGTCCTAACTGTTGTAGAGATTTTTTTTCATTTTTATATTTTACTCAAAATTTCCCAAAATTCCCCACTAAAACTCCTACAACTTTTCATTGTTTCATACCGTTAGAAAGGGCATCAACGGTAGAACTTTGAAATTGAATTGAAGAAAATGCTCTCGGTTGCTGTTAGTTTTTTTTAATGATTTTAGAAGTTCAGAATTTCTATTTCTTTCATTTACATTTAGGAATTTGGAGCCTTGTAACTAACTTTCGTATTAAAAATGATTTATTTTGAACAAGAATACATTACAGAATAAAATTTAAAAAACACCTACGAATACTAAAGTTTAAGTGGGGAATTTTGGGAAATTTTGAGTGAAATCTAAAAAAAATATATTTCTTAGTACTACAACAGTTAGGACCTGAGTCATTTGGGATTAAAACCTCCAAATGACCCCACCAATCCATAAAAATATTTTGACGGTCCATGCGCCGAAGACCCTGTATTTTATATTGATTTCTAATATTGACGATCAATCCAAAGGAAATATTGTACCAATTTAAATACAATATTAGGTGAATATTATCCTAGTTGTCAAAATAAATATTGGAAATAGATATTGGAGCAATAATGTAGAACAATATTCAGTCAAGATTGATTACAATATTTTGCCAATAAATAAAAATGTTCACATTTCGATATTGGGCAAATATTGCATTTCAACATTTAGCCATTATTTATACCATAAATACCCAATATTGTACTAATATTGCCTGCTACATGGGATGTTTGTAATTTACCATTTTATTGTAGATGACGTTTTCGTGTCATAATTTCTTATCTTCATCCACTTGACTTAAAGACTGATTAATTATTAACTAGATTTGATGTGTACAGATACAAATTGTGTTTATTTATTGACTTGTCCTATAATGTAAAATTTCTGAGGATGATTAAATATTATTATTATTATTATTTGTTATTATTTAATGTATAATAAATATATCTCGAAGTTTGAAAATGAATTGTCTAATAGTTTTTCCAATAAAAATTCCTAATAAACGCGATTTATCAGCTAGTTTAACGGGTATCCCCCATTAAGAATATTTTTTTGCTGCTGCAATCAAAATTGTTCATAACTTCTATATCAAGTGGATTCTGGATACATCTTACTTGATATATTTTGCTATTTAATTTTTACCACTTAATGTTATCCCCAAAAATTTTACTTGTGCTTGAGCTTGTGAAGTAATGAGACATTAAATTTCTGTGTTGCGCTGCCATATTTTTCCAACAATTACATGTTTATATAAACATAATCAAAATCAAAATTAGCACAAATTATACACATGATTTGTTAAATGAGAACCAGTTTTGTTATCGTTCAATATTTCATTAATTAAAAAATTCCTTCCTGTAGTTAACTTTATTAGAAAATAATAAGATCAACATTGTATAAACATTTTACTTTTACTTTAAGCTGCTTGTTTCTAGGCCATTCACATAAGTACTTAGTTGTGACTATTTTTGGTACAGTATCTAAGTAGGTACATTTCTAATTATATGATTATATAATAAAAATCTTACATTGTTACTTGGCACTATTTATATGTTTTATCTTTATCATTAACTAAATCTTCTATATAATTACGTAAATGATAAAACATGGTAATTATGTTTAAGATAGTACAATTGATTTTATTTGATGTGATGCGAAAAATTATCTGATATTCCATTAAATTAAATAACCAGGGCTGGCTTTTGGAATGAGGCCTCTTTTGCACAATGTTTCTTTGGAATATTAAAAAAAAAGTTTGAAAAACCATGAGTACAGGTTATAGTTATGAAAATTATATCTCTATGTGAAATATGAAAGTGAGTTTAAATTAATTTGCTGTGTATAAATCATGAATAATTGGTTATTGGAACCACTCCTATATTTATTACTGTTATTATTTCCCACTTAATCGTAACATATAATAAACTTGAACACAATTTCATCAGCCTTCTTATTAAGCAAAAAATGGAATACTAATTTGTTTGTAAATGTGTTTGATGTAAAACTAACAAAGGACAATGAACAACTTGAAGCCAAGTAGGATATCAAGTTATCTTTTAACGAGCTTATTAACATTTTCGTTACGTTGTAATATTTTGTGGATTTGCTTCCTGAATTCAATTGTAGAACAATTATTTTTTGTTGAGATACGACAGATTTTATTATATGTATTAAGTAAATGAAACTGTGGTCTTCGTAGTATAAGTACTTTATTGAATACACGAAATAAAATTCTCTTAATTCTTCTGTTTTTCGTCTTGAGATTTTCTGCCATACATTTCTAAAGATAATGTCCGTAGAATGTATGAAATTATACCAGTATATATGTCGACGACAGGGGCGTATTAGGGCGGATCTTCTAGATTTAGGCCTCATATTGGTAAACAGAATATAATCACATTAATAACAGAGCAACATGACTTATGATTTATGTAAACAAATAAATGTCAAATAATAATGTCTTATTGTTGAAAATGCAAACAATACCACGTAACACTTTCTTAAGGAGCTAGCAGTCTGCAACCACCAGTCTCGCGATTTCACACTCTACATTCAAAATTTATTTTTAGAATAATCGTTAGGGTGGTCCAAAGAAAAAGTGCTCCGATCATCTTCTTCTTTTACCAGGATCTTTAAAATGTCGAAAAAATACCTCATCTAAATTATCAGCCAAGATCCTGGTAAATAAAGGCGATTGCATAATTTTTTTTAGACCTCCGTAATAAACATCCACGGGAGTCTCAATGGGTTTTGTTCTGCCCGCCAAGGAGAGGGTTTCTCTCATGGTACTTCAGACGTCTTCTGTTTTACATGACCATATATGGAGATGTTTACTTTTCTCATTCCTCAGCGCAATGTGTACTTGCTAACAACACTTCTTGAGTTTTGTGAATTATGAGGTCATGGGCGTGTACAGGGTATTGTCACCGACATATATTATTAGAAAGTAACCAGTATGACTTTTGTCAAAGGAACAGTTGTATTTTTGACAAATAATATGAATAAGAATAAAAATAACGTATTTTGCTGACATTTCAGAAACTAAATCTGTTTTATTTCTCTGGATTTACCTATCTTTTGTGTAATGTATAATAAATACACACTTTTAAAAATATATCCATAAATATTTACTACTTATACAGAACTGTTAATACTTTTATTGTAACAAGCAATGTGTAACACGTTTATACGAATAATAATAAGTATAATATTTTATTAACAGAGATTTCAGGATATTGCCTGTTTTTAAGAATGTCGTAGATAAATTGTTTCTCATTGTTTAATATTTCATTATTAGAAGAAATTATATTGGCTTTATCTTATCAACATTTTATAACACCCCCTTTTTAACATACATTTGAATTGAATACTATGTGTTACTAGGAGTATATTGCATTCGATTGGCACATTTCTAAAACCGGTAATATTGCTCGTAGCGAAAAAATTTTCATATCACTGTGTTGGTGATCGGATTCTGAACAACTTTCAAAATGTCTATCTGTCCGTCCGTCCGTCACGTGTCTTATAAGCACGATAACTTAAGAACAAAAAGTCCAATTGTCTTGAAATTTGAACAGTAAGTTAGTGTCAGATGGAGGAAGAACCCTATTGTTGTGATTAATTTTTTAAATATATATATATTTTTTTTAATGTTTTGTAATCAAACTAAAAATGTCTAATATTATTTACAAAAAAACTGCGAAGAGTATCCTATAGAATGTGCAACAATTATATAAAAAATATGACATATGAATATTTTTAAAGCTGTGTATTTAATATTCACAACAAAGAGGTTTCTCGAAAAACCGCTTTGAGAAAGGAAACTGTTTAAGTCTCAGAAAAATTAGCAAAATACATAATTTTTATTATTTTCTATAACATTTGTCAAAAATAAAATAGTGATATACTGGATAACTATATTATTTTGTAGAAAGAAAAACAGAAAAACTAATAGAATACAGTTAACATTTAGACAATGGATATGCCAATATTTATCACCTTGATTGTCACCGATGATTATAAAAGCGTATTTTTATTTTTTTTCTAGTTATGGTGCATTGCAATCAAAGAGGAGCTGAAATAATATCTGGTGATAATGGACATACGTTCCGTTTTGAACAAGGTTAGTTATAATTTCTGAACATATCCTTATTATGCCAAAACAAATTGTTATTTGCATTAAATTCAAAAGATGCATTAATATGCATAAATATGAGCCCTTAATAAAAGCACTCATATTGCTGTGACACCGTTATGCAACCCACATAAAACTAACACTGACCCACTGGTTGCCTACCAGTCACAGGGATAGAACAACAGCAGAATTTTGTTTTATTTCTACCCTTGGAGAAATATTTCAAAATTTTCAGCTACCATTCATGATGCATAAAACATATTAGGATATATACAAGTATAGCTCATTATTGAAACTTTGTCAGTAATTTAATTAATATTAAATAAGCATATTTATTAAGTAAAATTAGTGACGCAACAATTCCTGTTTTTGCGATTAGGATTACGATAACGATTGTCATACAGTAATCGTACGACTATGATTATTAAATAGAAAAGTTGGAATGCAAAATAAAAATAAACTTTATTCTTGAAAATAAAAAAATATGAGCAACACAAACAATACAATAACATTAGTTTAATATTCGATAATTGTCGGAATTAAATTTTTATTTAGAAAACAACATCTGTAAATTTTACGGACTCAGCCTGTTCAGTTTAGGGTTTTGAATAAGCCCTGCAGTAGAAAACAATAATTCTAAATTTACTGATGATGGCTTATACAGTAAGTATTTGAGTGCCAACTTTTTGAAACGTGGAAACGTATAACAATTTTTTCCAATAGGAAAAAATATCTGATGAGAATGCTAAATTGGATGCCATTAAATATGTGTTAACCTCTTCTTTACATAAATATTCTACTGCAATAACACGGGTTAACAACGGGTTAAAAACTGAGAACTTACTTGAATAGATTACTAATGAGCAAAATGCATAATTTTTTTAAACATCACAGATGAGTAGGTCACTAAAAAACATTATTTTTCCAGTATTTTATTTTTGTTTTATGTTCTAATTAAAGGTTAAAAGAAATTATTTACTGCAGCTGTCAATTTAACTGCGTTTAAATGGAGAAGTTTCCGCGCTACTTGTGTGTGACGTCATCGGGCACATCGCACCGACGGAAAACTATTGTGATTGCGAATGTGTACACATTATTTATGTTGTGTTATGGAAAATACAAAGAAAAGTAACTATAAATATTGTATTGTGCCCAAATGTACAAATACTACAATAAAAACTCCAGAAAAGTTATTTTTGAATGTGCCTAGACGCGATAAAGTTAGGAAGAAATGGTGCAGAGCTATGACACGAGACGACCGAAATGCGGAATTATCGTCATCCTCAAGATTATATTGCTGCCAGGATCATTTTGATGTAAATTTACCCATTAAAACTAATTATTTTATAATAATATTATGAAAATATGTACCTAACCCTAATATTATTGTGATAATTTGTTTACATATCATGGTGAATTTGGTCACTTTCCTATTTATAGGAATACAAAAGTTTTACTAACTTCTGTTAATAGGAACCTTGAATTAAAATGTATAAATGTATAAGAACTGTGGGAATAGTGTAACTTCTCGACGTTCTACATATTATCCAGTTATATATTTATATATACCTATGTATGTCAACAGTTATTTTTACTATTAATGTACCTACCTACCTAAAAGTACGTACTTAGTAAGTGACGGGAGGTATTTATTATATAAAAAAGTAAAGCATTCTAAGATGAAAAATATTAATTAATATAACATTAAAACATTGCCTCGTTTATCTATTTTGAGGTTAGGTACATAAATAATTTGTTATATTTAACTACAGTAAAAGGATAAAAATGGGCACAATTGAATTAATGTTTAGAATAATGAATGACACATACCTTGTTGCTTTAGTACCTCCAATTTCTGCACTAATAAAATCAGTATTAGTAGCAAAAAAGTTTGTCATCATAAACACATCAACAACGGGCAAATTGTCACTCTGGCCCCGTAAAAACCCACTGTCCGTCATTTTTACCACTTAATAATTAAAATAAATAAATACATGAATGATTTCTCTTATGAAAATATCGATACACATTTACAAAACACAAAACAATTTACGATTTAACCCCTTGGCAGATAGAGGACCATTAGACATTATGCCGAATGACGTCAGACCAATAGCGTGGTGTTTTCAGTCACGTGGATATGTTCCCATAAAATTTTGAATTTCAAAGTCGTTTATTTAGGCTACACATTTTTTTTATACCTTTTCTTCATTACTTTCTCAACTTATATAACATATATATCGAAAAAATAATAAATTATTGCATTTCTAAAATTCATGCATGTTGCTCATTCTGGTTCATTATTTTTCACGCTGTAGATGGTTTGCTAGCATATGCCCTAAATTTCACTACTTGTGGATGGTAACCCGGTCAAAATAGCTCAAGAAATAGGGGTCAGCTTACAATAATTCACATAGAGCTGAAAATTGGTACGAATGTTGGAAACATCATCATAAATGAAATGTAAAAAGTCCGCATCGATCCCACATCTGCAAAAACATTTATTCAAGGTCAAAGTTCGCAAATATGGGTTTTTTTGCATTTTTTAGCCAAACGGTAAGTTTGATCATAAAAATAGGTCAGGTAAAAATTGTAAATCATTCAATTATCTATAAAAATTATCCTTACACTTTTTATCTAAGAATCACCATTTCTGAGCTATTCAAAAAGTTGAAATAGTTGTGTTCTCCATAATATGCACACACATTTCCATGCCACCTGTGAGGTAGTGTACTTGCCGCATTTTTTTTAACGTGGTTTCCCCAGTAGGCCTATTCCATGATCTATTATGGTCCTGTTTAATTAAATAATATTGTATTAAATGAAAAATGGTATTATTGGAAATGATGAAAGCTGTGTGAATTATGAGTAATTGGGGAAAACTATTCGTCTGATTGATAATTATCTAATGGAACTTCAAGTTCAACTTCTTCTTCTTTTTCTTCCTGCTAATGATGTTCCCAACATTCGTACCAATTTTCAGCTCTATGCGAGTTATTGTAACCTTGAATGTCTATTTTGACCGGGTTAATGGTGGAATGTCAGAAAAAGTGGAGGATGCTTCTTCTTGTTGTTGTTCGTTATCGGGTATTTTTGAAATGGCAGAATACAGATGTTGCGTTGTTTCTTCACCAGTATTTGGAAGATAAATAGCCTGTAATTTGTATCTCAAATCGAGAACAGCAGCTAGAATGCGCCGCCCGCTGTTAATATAGTATAAACCAGCATGAGGCATGAAGCAAGGTAGTAAATATATAATCATGAATCATGAAGTAATTGTACATGGATCATGATTGCGATTAACTGTGAGAACCTAATAATCCTTGCATCACTACGGAAAATATAATGTCAAGACATGTTGCTTTGTTTTTGAATTGTGATGTCACATATGGTGTAGGCTATTTCAGCTACAAATATTTAATTTGACTTTATATTCATCTTGGAATGATTTTTTGTTATAAAAAAAAGAATTTCAGCTAGAATATGTATCATAAACACCTTCATTTATCAACTTATTTTGTCATGGAGGAACTACAGAATAAAATAATAATAATAATAATGAAATGTTTTTGTTAAGGAAAAAAATTGTATATTAACATAGAATTAATTTATTAATATAGGCGAAGTCTGGCTACTAACTACTTTTATTCATTCTACTCGTTTGTCTTTAAAGTTTTATGTCTCATGACAATGGCCATTTTTCAGGTGGGTCGGGCTATATAGCTGGTGTACAAACAGTATTAGTAAAGAACAATGAGGATGGAACCTTCAATCTTGATGAATTAAGGCAAAAAATTAGAAAAAATCCAGACTTTCATGAACCAATTACCTCACTTATCATCGTTGAAAATACCCACAATATGTGTGGCGGAAAGGTATGTAGATTTGAAAAGAAATTGAGGCAGGGCAGTGTGCTTAAGTTTTGTGTTTTGTTAAACTTAAACTAAATTTTAGGTCTTACCGTTGGAATGGTTAGAGAAAGTGAGCAACATCGCTCAAGAACATAACCTTCCTGTTCACATGGATGGTGCTAGAATATTCAATGCTGCCGTATACCTGCAAGTTTCCCCTAAAAGGGTTGCAAGGGACGTGGATACAGTTTGCTTTTGCCTCAGCAAAGGTCTAGGAGCCCCGGTTGGAGCTCTTTTGGCAGGGAGCAAGAGCTTTATTACAAAGTAGGTGTTCCTTAAAATCTATGAGAGAATTAAATTTGCATTTATTTAGCTGTTTTACAAGCAATGTTTATATTTTGGTAGGGCGACACGAATAAGGAAAGCTCTGGGTGGTGGATGGAGGCAGGCGGGAATCTTGGCAGCCGCGGGGTTGGTAGCTCTTGACAAAATGATTGACAGGTTACAGGAGGACCATGATCACGCCTATAAAATTGCGAAAGGTATTTACAATAATTATTCTTTGGTATGGGCTTACTAATAAACATACAGGGGTAGACAAAGTAGAATATAGTGCTTCTTTTGCTTTCGAAAATACTGTCACAAGTTTCAACCCTTTAGGAAACCTCCCTTAAACCAAAGATTAGGGAATTAATAAAATAGGACGGCCGGCGGAAAACCTTTTATTATTTAGCCATGGCTCCATTGACCTCGACACTTAAATTGGAGTTCTCACGCAGTTGCCACAATGTGACAATCAGACGGAGAATGTAACATTAGAAAGAGAGGCCAATAGTGAAAAATGTACAACACTGTCCTGATAGAACGACCGAACTCAGCTGACTGTCGGTAGCCAAGGTCATTAAAAAAACAGGTTGCTTTGTAATATATATCACATGAAGTATTTCTATGTTTATATGTAAGGTATCTATTTGGTTAGGATAGAATTGTACATTGAAAGAATAATTTTGAAACTTTTTTCTATAAAATGAGGAAACGCCACACACAGCTGTCATCGAGGTCTATACATGACGTAGCACTTGTCGATTTTAATGAGCCAACCCATCTTTTAGTATGCTTGGTCAAATTCGTTTAAGGCGTAACCGACATGTCCGGAAACCGTTTCCACTGGATGTTGTGTCCCTTTAAATTGGAGTACACAACTGTCTTCATCTATTTCGTCTTCTCCTGTCCTATCTTGTTAGTTCTCTAATCTTTGCTTAAACCGCGAGTTCGAAAAGATAACCTGCTAACATACTATTTATTGAACTACTTTGGATTTATCTCGGCTCTAACTCATTTATAAACTGCCTTCCTGCCTTGAATCGGTCTCCTTATATACCCCTCAAAATACATCTGGAAAATTTCAGCAAGGTTCATAACCTTCTCGTGCAGGTATCTAGAACAATGGAGCAAAGTCTCGATCCATCTTTTTCTAGAAAAGTCGTACTACTATTGCCTCAGAGGTAACACATTACAGGTTTCCATAAAGTAAATGAATCAAGGTGTGGACACATGCTAATACAAAATGCAGTAACCTATCATCCCCGCTATTTAATTTATGCTACCAGCATCTACGGGACGCAAATGTGTAACAGTACTATAGTAATAGTTGGGAAATAATTGACTTAAAAATAATGATGTATTAAAGAAATGATACGGTCATCTAAATTGTGATATTCTAATGCATGTGGTGAATATTGCAACTTAGAGGTTTTGATTAATAAATACAGTGGTAAAGTTGTAGTCGGCAGTTTCTACTTTATTGGCGACAAACGACAACCATTTAGAAGGCTGAAGATCAACTCTTTCCCAAGGAGCATGCGAAAACTATGCTATTCTTCTCCTTATATAAACAATATAATATGATAACAAACCTAGTAAAATGCAAAAATATAGGTGTTATGTTTTTCATGTCATTTCAAAATTTAAAATAAAAAAAATGCGGGATGATTTCATTGCGGGTTAAGTTTAAGACTCAAAAGTCACTTAATTCCTTCAGGTAAATTCGCCAGCTTAGGAAATTGTCACAAAATAGTTTATCCCTAAATAATAACAATGATTTGTGTCAAGTACGTTTCAAATAAAAATAATTTCTTATAAAATTGTGTGTTTCGCTAGCTACGTTACCATCTTTTTACCAAGATTTTCGAGTTACTTTAGCGAAGATAATTCCAGGGTTTTTCATCAGTTCTGGGAGAGCTAAGAAGAAAAGTTCAGGGTGACGGAACATTTTACCTGTCCTAAAGGATTCAAAACGAACCTTGAACGTGTAAAGAAAAACCAGTCATCTCGGTCTTCGCAGCGAGGCAGTTTCTTTTGTCTTCTTGTCATGGGAAGTAAATATAATGAGGAAAAATTCAGTTACGAGTAATTATATTCACGTGTTGCTTAATTTTGAGGGCTGATCAAGTCATCGCGGCGAGGCAGTTCTCCACTTCAGGCTATTTCAAATGCCATTAAGAAGACGAAAACAATATGAACTGAACTTTTTCCCTGTTCACGTTTGAGAAAAATAATTTCTGCCACGACAAAAAAAAAAAAAAACAAATAAAGGCTGTTTGTAAGCACTAACTCTCTGAGAATTTGTTTAAATGGAATTGGAATTGAATTTCAATTTTCCGGACATACAGTAATGATTGAAGAAGGATTAAAATTGTCAGGTTTATAATTATAGTTTCAAATATTTAATTCATCGTCATCTGATGAACTTTCACTCGTATATCGCATTGTCTGATTCATAGTCCATGTCTTCTTGTTCTCCTTCTTCTTTTTCTTCTTTACCATCCACCATGATCCATGCGCTGCCTCGCCAGCACACCGAACATATATGCAACTCCATTCGAAACAAAAAATAACAGTTCCCATTTTTTTGTTTCATACACTCCACTCTATAAATAGAAAATTTTTTTAGCCTCGATGCTTTGATAATTTTATCCTTCATTTTGATACAACTTTGATTGCTATTTCTGGAGCTTAGGCCAATGAAAAATCGCAATTTTAATGAGAATTAATCGAGAAGTGTCTCACCACGGTCTAAAAATTATGATATTAATTTCTACAGAGAGAAAGTCGTTTGCCAGCCGCCCGTATCGTTTTTCGAACTTTTGTCGTATGAAAAAGTGTCTTACAATTTCATAATCTATAGCGTTTCCCTGCGATAAAGTTTGCTGGTTTGATAGGGGTTTTTGATAATGGGCTGTCTTACTACAAAGTACAAAGTTGTATTCATTAAAAAAGCGTACAAGTATTAGAATGAGAGGCGAGCTTTATCATATTTGTGTAAAACCGACTGATGTAAATGACTGTTATTGGAGGTTATCACATGACATAGGTTCTCAATAATGCAAGGCATTGACATTGACTTTGATAGTAGATGAATAAAAATGCCTCGTCATTTATCTGAAATTGAAAAAGCTCAAATAGTGCCCAGAATCGAAGATGGATGGACAACTCGTGTTGTAGCGCAGTTATATAAGAGAAACAAGAAAATTATATTAAAAATTAAGCAACGCTGGGAGCGAGAAGATTCCTTAAAGTTGGTTCAGTTAGTCCCAAAATTTCCAACCCTGAACCAGATGCTGCTTTTTTTGGGATACTTAAGAGAGAATCCATTTGCAACGGTGAGGGATGCTGTGATTGATACTGAATTTCCTGGCTCTCAAGGAATCTGAGTTAAAAAATCCCAGCTGCGAAAAAAATGTTACTCATTGTAGAACGGCGGCAGTCAAGGGTAATTTTTGCAATGAACTATGTATACCGCGACCCTCAATTTGGGAACATGGTCATTTCTACTGATGAAAAAACATTCCAGTCGACATATAACGGCTAAATTCGTGTTTATCGTCCAGACAATACAAGGTTTGAAGAACAATACACTAGCTCCATTGCCTTTAGATCTGGACATTTCTCTGTCAATGTATGGGGCTGGTTAAGTGTCCATGGGCCTGGTGTTTATTGGCGAGTTGAGGGACGGTTTACTTCTATATACTATATAAACATTTTGGAAAACGTAATGCTTCCATCTACTGAACAAATGTGTATCCTAATAATAATTTCATTTATCAACAAGATATTGTACTCTTAATGTGGAAGTGCTGCTATCTCCCAGTTATAGTCCCGATATTAATCCGATAGAAAATGTTTGGGGTTTAATTGGAAAAAAATATATATAAAAGGAATTTTAGACCACAAAATTCAAATGAATTATGGGAAGTAATCCACGAGTACTGGGAGGAGCTTGATCCAAACATTATATGTAATATAATTCAGTCAATGCCGAAGAGATTGGCTCAAGTAATAGAAAAAGATGGTTATATGACCAAATATTAGATTTTATTTTAACTATTCTTGTTATTGTTTTTTATAAAACTGTTACATATAAATATAATTCAGTATATATAATTCAGTTTTTCTTTATTTCACTGCTGCCCGACGCCAATGATTTGATTTCTGACAACTTATGACATGTGACAAGCCAGGTTTACACAGAAATGATAAAGCTCGTCTCTCATTCTAATACTTGTACACTTTTTTTATGAATAGAACTGTACAACTAAGAACATGTATTTATACTGAAATATTCTCACAGCTCAACGAATTTTTAAATGTGTTTCTAACGTGAGTGATCATTTCGATAATGGATTTCTTCTAAATTTCTTATAGGAACCATTATTGACCAGGTTATCCACTCTTTCATAATATTAATCTGTCTAAAATAACCATTTTAGTTAATATTTATTAGTGACTTAAGGGAAAATTTGTCATTTTGCATTACTAAGGGTTTCATGTCATTAGCTGCATGTCAATAATTTTACAAACCATATAAGAGGGCTTCATATCGTTCCTTGTGGCACTACCTCTGACAATTCCCATAAGTAGAGAGGAAAAAACTTTATTTTTGACTTTTTGTGGCCAACATAGTTTTTCTTCAAGCAAAACTATCTATATTGGTTAGTTGCCCAAGCAACACCATTTCGTTTAATAAACGTTGATTTTTTAGATATTCTATACGCAACTATACGCTATATCATATATGTTTATAAAATGATAAAATGTCCGCGACTTAAACGTATATTTACTAGTTATGATCAACGTTAATTTTACTAAGGAAAAATATGTTTAATATACGCATATCGCATACGTGTATTTACAGCTTATGATCAACGTTAATATTACTTAGGTAATATACCCTTAATATATGCATATCATAGACGTATATTTACTAATTATGATCAATGTTAATTTTACTTAAGTAATATATCCCTAATATACACATATCATATACGTATATTTACTAATTATGATCAACGTTAATTTTACATAGGAAATACATCTTTAATATACGCATATCATAGACGTGTATTTACTAATTATGATTAACGTTAATTGTACATAGGCAATATATCTTTAATCTACGCACATTATAAAGGTATATTTATGAAATATGATTAACGTTAATTCTACCCATGTAATATATCTTTAATATTCATATATCGAAGACCTATTTTAAATGTTTTTCAAAGTACATCTTTTAAACGAATCTCGAATATATTTATAATAGGTTTATTATTTAGGGTACTACCTCCTATTATTTAGGGTACCTTGCATGTTTAGATTTTCTTCTTCAATAAATTATTGAAAAATGTGTATGTGTAAATGAAATACTTACCTAAAACAACACCACTTCTTTTTCCAATATTATGTAAGCAATCTCAAAAAAAAATTAATTCAATAAAGAATAATTAATACTTATTTCATAGAGATCTTGGTAGAAAAGTACATATAAGATGGTTTACATTTTGGGTGCCACAAATATAGTATTAAATTATACAGGACTTAGATTAAGATTAATCATTATACCAGAGGTATAATACAAGATCATGTATCAGCCCATTAGTTTCTTATTTATTGTATTAAATTTTTTAAACTCGGAATGCACATATCAGAAGTGAATAGGCATATTTTCACATATGAGTATTTTTAATAACTCTTGCAGTTTTATCAGAAGTGCTATCAACTTTAATTTTTAAATGGAATACCGCCTATGCATTTCTACATAATTGGATTTCTCATCAAATTTGCTTTACAATGAATGTGAATTTTTCTCATTTTCTTTAAATATGACAAAGTTATTTCAATTTGTCTTCAAAATCAAAATTAGTATAATAAAAATTCCCCCAATAGGAACAGGAAATGATAATATGGCTTATTTTTTATATTATTTAATATAACTAAACTGTAATAATTATTAGTAATACATTTGAATCCATTTAGGTTAAGGACATACGAAACAATAATAAATATAATAAAAATTCTTAAAAATGCCAAGTAGTAAAGGTAAATTTGAAAAATTAACTAACTATAGAAACAGACATTTTTAAGCAAAAGGATAGAGACATAAGCAATAATAATCTCAAAAAACTTATAACTTTATATTATATTTTCTCTGAATAATACAGGATAAAAATAATCAAATAAAATAGCCAGTGGCCTCTAGGTAGAAATTTAAAAATATGCATATTACAAATAAATAAATAAATATGTCCTTTATTGGAAAGTTCCAAAGGGCTATTGACCGAAGTCCTTCTGCACGTAAAGTAATATTACAATTACATATTATAGTAAAACCAAATATGAAGGCCGGGATTTTTGCAGAGTGAGAAGGAAATGTGTTTATTTTGGGTTTATTATAAATACAGTGTGTCGTATTTAAGACTATAACATCCATACAATTTTATTATTTTTTTAATATTTATTATAAACCAAAAATAAATTCATATTTTCCTCGGACTCTGCAAAGTTACAACTTTAATGCTAGAACATCATCGTGTACTTATTCTTTTTTTGAGGTATAGGTTCTCCTTGCTTTGCCAGTTTTAGCCAGTCCTTTATAGGCTATCTATTTCCTTATCCGTCAGGTCCTCAACGTCATCTCGTCCTCTATAAGGATATTTAACTGCTTCTGCAATCCCCAAAGATATTAGATTAGATGTTGTCTGAATAGTCACATGTTACTTATTCATAGAAATTGTCTTGGTTTTGCATGAAACATCGTTATGAGTGGCTTTATGTCTTTCTAAGCTCCAGAATAAGGGCGAAAAACGTTTCAAAGGCTAAGCATTTCCAAGAAACAGAATGATAGATTTCATGAAAATATAATTCATTAGAATGAAAATTTTTTAAGTACAAAGTAGATAAATAAATTCATTTTAGGCCTTTGTTCTCATTTTTAACTGAATCTTCATGATCGTAGGGGGTTATGTGTAGTAAAACAATATTTACAATAATTAAACGCTTATTCTAAAAACTGTCGGTTGGTGTTTATGACATCGCTGGTGTTATGAACTATTAGAATAATGCATTTAAATATTTTTTTTATTTCCATTTTGGATCCGCCATCTTGAATTTCTTACTGGAACTTAAAACTGAGACAATTTGAATTTAAAAATAGTAATCAGTAATACTTGAAACTTGTCAGTATTAACTTTAACGAAAATATCTTTTTTTTATCATTTCTTAGCATTATAGCCGCCATATTGATTCTGCCATCTTGCAGGTTGGTTCACGACAATTTGGACATCAGATTCGTTATCAGCGACCTCGAAAACCCCCCGAGTAGCAAGATTTATGTAAATTAGTTAAAGAAAAAAAATGTCTGTAAAATTTTTATAAAACATAACAATTTAGACACATTTACCGGCTTCAGGTTTTCATATTTGAAAAATCGGCCATGACAGATTACTTCGTAATTTAATCACGAATATTTAAAAATATATATCACGATCGTCTGGAAAATAAGAGCTCTAGACAATTTTGAATGAAAAAAATAAGTATAAATTTATAAATCAAACATACCTCTACTCACCTCCATCGTTTTAGTGGATTTGAATGATTTTTTATTATTCTGTCCAGTCCAGAAATTTATAAATTTCAACATACTTAATATTACATAGCGGGCACAGGATCCACCGATAGTGACCAAGCGGCGTTTCTGTAGGTGTATAATAACAATTAAATTAATAAAAAATATTAGTTATCCTCTTTGGAAAGGAACATCTGTAAATCTCGATAATCCCAATCTTATTACTTCAAAGTAAAATAAATGCTGAAGTTGATGGGTAATACATTTCTTTTTCTCTATACTAATGCCTGCAATCTGAGTCCATTTTGCTGTTTAGTTTGGTTGGTCATTGGGTCACTGAACACAAGACACATTTTATATTAACATTACACAGACAGAACCGTGATAAGAGACATACTTACCAATAATTCGGCATACAAGAATATTACAGCTATTACCATAAAATAAAACAAACCACACAAATAATATCCAGCAACCTGGATTGTATAAGATAACACTATCACACATATGCCGGCCGAATCGAAGATTGACAGCTAATTTGTGTTGTGGTGGCGTTAGTAGCAATCATAGAGAAGGTTAGAGAGCATAGAGGAAGATGGGCGATATCTTGGTATAAATTTAATTTATTAAAGAAGTTTGAAAACATGATTTATACGTATCTACGATACAATAATTATACGTAGATACTACATGTTTATTATACGTAACTCATATACTAAAACATACAATCAGCGACTATTATATACGTATAATGCATAAAAATAGTTCCGTAAAATCAATCAGGTATATGATATAATTACTATATACATAATATTTACAAAATGTGATAATTTTGGTATAAAATCAATTTATCGAATAAACGTTTTCCGTAAATATTAATAGACAGACATTCCACTCGTATTTTTAACGTGATATATAAATTATGAATTTAATAATAATAGTTTGAAAACATAATTTATACATATCTACGAAACAATAAATATACGTAAATACTACATGTTTATTACACGTAACTCATACACCGAAATTATAAAATCAGAGACTATTATACGTATAATGTATAAAAATAATGTTATAAAATCAATAAGGTATATGATAAACGTTTACCATATATATAACATTTACATAATGTGATAATTTTGGTATAAAATCAATTTATTCAATAAACGTTTTCCGTAAATAATAATAGACAGATATTCTACTAGTATTTTTAACATGATATATAAATTATTAATTTAATATTACGAGTTTAAAAACACGATTTATACGTATCTACGAAACAATAATTATACGTAAATATTATATATTTATTATACGTAACTCATATACTAAAAGTATACAATCAGCAACTATTATATGCATAATATGTACAAATAGTTTATTAAAAGCAATTAGGTATATGATAAACATTTGCCATATACAAGATATTTGCCAATTATGATCATTTTGCTATAAAATCAATTTAATAAATATACGTTTTCCATAAATAATAATAAACGGATATTCTACTCGTATTTTAAACGTGACATGTAAATTATCAGTTTAATGATGATAGTTTGAAAACATGATTTATACGTATCTACGAAACAATAATTATACGTAAATGCTATATTTGTATTATACGTAACTCAAATACTAAGAGTATATAATCAGCGGCTATTATATATATAATAAACGTAATGGTTGAAAAATCGTATTTCAAAAATGGTTTAGAATTATACCTATACCAATTTTAAACTATTATTACGTATAATGTACGTTAATTAAACTAAAGCGTGTTGCTTGGGTGGGTGTCGAAAAATCATGAATAAATAGGTATTTTCCTTTCTGATCATTAACAGGGGTAAATAATATAGAAAAATAATAGTAAATAGTGAAGTGCATGTATACAGAGAAAAGGTAGGTAATGGGCAAAATTAATGATTTTTAGTTGGAGCATGTGAAATAACCAAATGGGTAAAATGATTCTTGATACAGTAAGTATGTACATTCGCTGAAATATATGAAAATAGTAATACTGCTAACATTGCTAACTTTTACATTTTGTGTATGTTTTTTTTGTGTATATTATGTTTTTAACCCTCAGATTAAGAAAGAAACATGGATAAATGTATAGTAGGTATAGTATGGTTCATATATTTAAGAGGCACATAAGCCATAAAAATCAATCATAAATCACATCTCCTTAGTATAAGGGATATCCCACAGAGCCGCACTTAAAAGTTTTGTACACAATAACAGTAGAAATTTCAAAGTATCGGTAAATAAATAGCTATTTGGTACAGTGATAAATTAAAAAATGAATAAGATTTTTGTTTTGCTTGTGTCATCATAGGAATAACATCTTATATATTTGTAAATTATTGACGAATTCGATATTCCATGGTACACTGAAAATATTAAGTTCGACTCTGTCGTGGGTTGGGTTTACATACCTCCTGTAAACCGAAAATGATTTCTGTAGGGCATACTTTACTTGAGAACAATGTTGTTTTATGTATTAAGTCACACATTATATTTATGATTTAATATTTTCTACAAAAATAGAACATGCCCCACTCTCCCATCCATATGTAAGCAGCAAAGCTTTGAGGTTTTTTTATGTGCCTTAAATATAGTATGTCTACACCGATTAAAAAATCCAAATAATTCTTGAACACTTAACCCCTCTACCTTAATCTACATTTATGTATAAATGTGACGCATGACAACTATTAATGTAAATAATAAACGAGCCATGTATGAGACAAGAAACCGCTCAGAATTTTTTATCTAGATTTCTTCCTTAATCTGTGGTCTTTGCCTAAGAGTTTTAGAAATACTAATACATTTTTTAAAGTAAGTTTTACATGAATTGCATAGGACTAACTAATGAGTATTAGAAATTGGCTTCCCAATAGGGCACATTAACCACAGGACCGGCTTACACTGTCTAACCTAAAAGGGGCCTTAAATAATACAAGTATTCTATTTTAAAATGGCAAACTTTGCAGCTATATACAGCATGAAATCCAACCTCTTCAAAGTGGATCTGGCCACCGTCCAAACAAACATCCTATTGATGTACGTGGACCGCAGCAAAGTGCAAATCAAGGAGTTACAACGTAGATTACAGACTGTTTTACAGACAGATAACGTAAAGGCTAGTGTTAGGTGTACATCCTTAAATTTTAATTGTGTGAGGTTCGTGTTGTATTGGGAGATTTCTTCAGAGGACGTTCAGCTTGCCTGCGAGAAGATCCAATTGGTCATCAGGGAGTACGATGAGAAATTTAAGATCTAGGGATTGTCCTCGAGGAGGAATTATGTGCCACATAGGGTTTGCCTGTTTGAGAGTGTCGTGTTAAGTTTTCTCTTTAAAAGATTTTCCCTGGGAAAACTAACAATTGTATATGAGTAAAATGTAACGGGCACCATTACTAGTATCACGATTATACAACATGTGTGATAGTCTAGGAATTCACAAAAGATCTTTTAGGTCGAAGTGAAAAAGGGCTGGGAAAATCTAGGAAATGACATTCAAATTCGGCGACGAAAGTTACCATCTGCAGCTGTAGCTAGGGGTTGGCCAGGCGGGCGGCTGCCAGGGGCGCAACCCTCAGGAGGGAGCACTATGCTTAAATGTATACATAACTTTAATTACAATTTCAAAGTTTCTATGTTGTTTCTCCTAGAAAATAAATCTTGGGGAGTGCAAAATTAAAATCTTGGGAGGGGCTTTCATAACCCTAGCTATGATGCTGACCGTCTGCCAGTCGGCATATAACTACAAAACTTTTTCCTATCTTAAAATTTTTTATATGGTGGGCGGATATGGAAGAGGGGGGGACATTTTTCTTTTAATCAAGTGGTTACCACTATCTTTCCTCAGAGATAGTATATGTACTTCACATACCCCAATTACGCTGGCATATGAACCTTCTGGTTGGTGCACGGTAACTGGAAATTAAAAAAAAAAATTTTAGTTACCAGACCAAACTTAACACAAAATGTTTGTTTTGGCATGTACAGTACTGTACTGTAGTGGCAGACCAAATTTAAAACTCTGGTTTATTCTTAAAAACCTTTGAACATTCATATAAATATAGCAGTACAAGTTAATATTTATCTGGACATTCCTGATCCAAAGTTATATGGCAAAGTTATATATGTGGTTTACAAATAAATACATTACTATAATTTTTATCTTGTATAAAAGATCGTTAGTTTTCCCAGGGATCCAGATGTATCGAAGGGTAATTAAAGGTAGGCAAAAAATATGTGATAAACTGTACCTCCTCAGTAGTACAAAATATTGTAGATTTGCTTTCATTTTTATTTAAGTTTTGAATATGTATGTAGGGCGGGTGCATTGTGTGACTAACATAACCTCAAATATTACATTTTTGTAAGTTTATACTTATTTTTAATATTTTTATTTGTATTTTTAGATTGGTACCTGTATTACATTAACGAACTCTCTCGAATAAGATGCACATATATTTTTTTAAACTACTGAATATTGAAAAATCTACCGCTAATTATAGGTTGGATTTCCAACCTATAATTAGCGGTCTATTTTTAATACGCCGTGGCTACGGGCACGTTAACGTGCCGCGATTTCACAAATTTAGAGGCACGTTTATTACGTCATCATTGTGATACGTCATCCTATAACATGCCGCGGCACCGCTAATTTTAGTTTTAAAGGCACGGGTTAAAATTATCTTTTACAAAATATAAACATATAAATAATGATAATTATGGTTTTGCAGTGATGTAAAAGTATAAAATAGAAGTTTAAAATATGTATTCATTGCATTGTATAATTCTTTTTATTAATATTATACCTACTCTTTATATCTTTCAAGTTCAATGATTCAATGAGCACATACGTTCAGTAGAAGCAGAACAGTGAGAGCACCGCAACAGTCCGTAAAAATGCCTTAAAACGCATAAAAAGTAAACACTACTTTGTCATCTTAAAACTGGACATTTTTGCCTATGAAAAATAGAAATTTTAAACATTAAAAAATTAAACAAATATTCACTGACTATAAGTTTCTACATTTTCTTTCTGATCTTGAATTGTTAGTGTACCTACTTAATTCGTATTATACAGAAAGTATAATACCAGCTAAAATATTAAATATGGTGTTACTAAATATTATATATATTAACAGGGGTGGGTACAGAATTTAATTAATTTTAACAAATGGTCAAAATGTCTTCAATGTCTTCAAGTAATATAGATAGGTATAATAAAAAATATATGTCTATTTGTTTATGGTCTACAAAAATGGAGGCCTAAACAAATTTAAATAGGTAGGTATTTAATCTTGTTCTCACGTGCATTTAAATAAAATTTGCGGCATGCCACAGGATGACGTAGGCGCAGTGATGACGTAATAAACGTGCCTCCAAATTTCTGAAATCGCGTCACGTTAACGTGCCCGTAGCCGCAGCGTTTTTAATATTCATTAATGTTACACAGGTACCAATCTAAAAATGCGAATAAAAACATTAAAAGTGAGTATAAACTTACAAAAATGTAATATTTGAGGTTATGTTAGTCATACAATGCACGTGCCCTGTTGACATAATTTCTTTAATACAGGTGTGTAGTGATTTCGGGTAGCTTTAATTACTTTTATGTTAGTTTACTTATAAGTCTAAAACTCGTATGTGTATATATATATTTCTGAAGCCACTGCTCTACACTATTCAGACAACTGAGATATGTGTGAGCTGTTAGTAAACTCATACCCTTTTGTGTTTACGTTTATAAATTCCAAATTTGTATTGTATTACTGTGATATATTTTTTTTATATATTTTTTTATTTTCCTCTCTAAAATTTTCTATATCAAATGTCGTAGAACAAAGAAAGATAAACTTGAAATTGTTGTCTGTGTTGCATTATCAGAACTCACATGTTGTGTGTCTAACGTAACAAGACGTATTTGACCGATTGAATGCTTATGTCTTCCACTGCATTGGAATCTGTTGTTCCCCTTATGATGATGATGAATGAATGAAACATTGCATGCAGTACACAACAGATCAGACATCTGTTTATTACTGGCCTTCAAATAAGTTATATAATGAAAGGAAATGGCAATATGATTGATAATTTTATTAAAATATAAGATTTTCAGTCAGAGATAGATTTATAAATAATTGTTATTTTATAAGTGATTATATTTAAGCTCACAACAAGTTGTGGTTGTGCAACATACTTTTGTGCTAATTATTTGTTAATAAAATTATTATTATTATTTGTTTATAAGTAGATGAGTTAGATGTTTTTTAATGATGGTTTTTATATCAATATTTCAACATAAGCATTGATCTAAATAAAGGAAAACCCCAAAACTTCAAAATACATAATATTACAACACCTAATAAACATCATTTTAGATATTGTAAGGGTGAGGTAATACCTTTATCAGAAGGTGACCCTGCAAAATACACATTGATTGGGTAATTATTTTTATACTGAAATATCAGGTCACAACTTTAACTATCCATTAACTAGTTATAATTTGTAATGAGTCATTTGAAATAATTATTAATATAATATAATATAAATTTATTTTAATTTGCAATAATATATATAGATATCCTTGTTTCTTAAATGTACCTTTCTTATAATTAAGAAAAAGGTTTGGTGGCACACTCAACAAATTGCATAAAATTTCACTATATTTTAATTATCATAATAATAAAAGTACTTTATTGAGTAAGAAACCCAAATGGCCATTGACCGAAGTCCTTCAGTCTCAATATATTTTATTATAATCTCATGCGAGACAATTTTTTTTGGTGGCCAAAGAATGGCTTTAATCCTATACTATAGTATAATTTTTCTAAGATGACACTATCGGCAATAAAACGCCAGACGAAGAGAAATGCATATCTCATCTTTTCTCTCGCCTATTCGAACAGAGAACAATTGCAGCGCTGCCCCTAAGTTTGTAGATACACGTGGCTTCGTTTCTTGTCTTGCTCTTGCTCAAGAATTGAATAAGGATAACTTCTGAAACTGTAAATACAACGCACCTTAAATCCCGACCTGTACTTGCACCAATTTATATTTACACTTTCGGAAGTTATCCTTATTTAATTCTTGAGCAAGAGCAAAACAAGAAATGAAGCTACGTGTATCTACAAACTTAGGGGCGGGGCTGTAATCGTTCTCTGCTTGAATAGGTGCGAGAAAAGGTGAGATATGCATTTCTCTTCGTCTGGCATTTTATTGCCGATAGTCTCATTTTAGAAAAATTATACTTTATTTTTAATTCAGAAATCATCACTTTACTGAGAAAGAGATAGAGAGAGAGAGAGAATTGTAACTCTACCAAAAAGAAGTTGATGAAAAGCACAAAAAGTTCCATCATTTTTATTAATAGCTTTTTTTCTCAGAGACAGTAGGATGTACCTAACAATAAGTATATATTACTTATAGACTGATGTCTGCACATATCCTTTGGGTTTAGTTAATAATGTGGTTTTTTTTAAGGGGTGACACTCGGTTGGTGAGGGGTAAAAGAAAATCTCCTGTCCTCCCCGTGCATTTTCAAGCAGTACCAACTTATGAAAACTAAAATATAAGACTATATTTCTAAAATATTAATACATATTTCTTGTTTTTATTGAGAGCAATAACGAAGAAAATGCCATTAAAAAATATGTTATAATATTTGTAAGATTTGTCTGTGCAAATTAAATAGTGACTTGATTTATTAGGCTTGAAACGTGGCAACGTTACATGTTTGAGCCTCCTTTTTATGTGGGGAAGTTGGTCACTCTGATCAGTTGATTTTGTAGTTCTTGGCAATTCTAACCTCGTATTTATGCATAATTTGGCAAGAAAATGGAAACAAAAAGTAGAGAACCATGAAAACAGTCGCCATTACAATATAATGGTCATTTTATATCAAACAATCGAAGTACGTCGAATTAAGTGTAACATAACAAATAATTAGAAATTCCACTCACTAATCGAGGCAAAGTGATGTCACCATTACTTAGACTGCACAGTAAATTTAGGTTACCTATGTTGGCTGCATTGATTAAATGAAGGTGACAGTCGAATTATGTCTTCATAGCCGAACATGTTCCCACTCTTAGGTGCTTTCTATTGTATTTTTATCATTTTAAACCTCAATTTTCTTCTATTTTGCTCTTTTAGAAGGTAAATAAATTTTTCATTAGGGTATTAACATTATTACTTGAACAACATGGCACACAACGCTCCATAAACATTCAGCCCTATGATGGAATATTTACGTTATTCATTACAGGCATAGTACTGTCTATCTCTCTCACTCTCACAGACCTTCACCACAACAATTTGACTCCAAATACGTTGTATTTGACTGCAGCCTCATTATTATAATGTAAAAGTTCCATCATAGTGCTGATTATGTTTTCTCTATGACTTCCCAACTGGAGCCGGCCTACAACGAAACAGCCAGTAATGATGTCATTGACCCATTATAGCCATAAGCTATACACATTCTATGTTCGTTTCGCAACAGGAAAGTACCTGGCTGCGGACATGCTCGTTGTGTCGTCGTTAAAAGTCAGTAAGTGGTATCCGTGAAGGGCAAGGAACATTTGTGCCGCTTTTGCAATTTATTTTCGCTTGCAAGTGCAAATGTTCCTTGCACTTCTCGGATACTACATACTGCTTGCAACTGAAAATAAATTGCAAAATGGCGCAAATGGTCCTTACCCTTCTCGGATACCACCTACTGACTTTTAACAAACGAACCAACGCGTATGTTCACAGCCGGGTGCTTTCCTGCCGCGAGACGAACGTAGAATACGTATAGCTTACGACTATAATGGGTCAATGACGTCATTACCAGCTGTTTCATTGTAGGCCGGTACTGGTCGGGAGGTCACAGCGTTATGTTCTAGCTGCGGTAAGCACAATCCTAACCTAAACATTTGACACTTGATATAAGATGACAACTGACAAGGACAGCAGTGAGAAATTGGCAGTCAATACAGCAACTTCATAGAAATTAGAAACAGTTGTAGTAACGTTCCCCAAATCGGCGTTTCAAGGACGCACTAAATTTTACACCTTTTGTATATTTTCTTCTCTGTGAATTAAAGCTGCAAAACTGTTTAAAAAAAATATTGTAATGTTATTTCGATGAGTACTTGCTAATAATGTCATAAAAAATTCCTACTTAAATAGCCCATTGTAATATTTATTAAAATTTGTTACTCTAACTCTGTAATTGATTAAATGAACAGATTTGTTGAATTATAATGTGAGTTTTATTTTAGTTTTTAGTGTTGTTTTCTGTGATTAAAGCAATTAGGTGTTTTCACAAATTATAAATTCTCTTTTAATGTGAAGAAAATGCTGGATTATGGTTAAAAACACTTCAATTAGAATAAACCATTTTAATTGAAATTTTTACTGTCAACAACACTACATCATTTTATTGCGCACTGATACCATCATCAGTTACATTGTCACTAAATAAACGTCATTGTGTATTATAAGCACACATGTTATTCTGCAAAGTTTTACCATTTTATAATGAAAAAGTAAGCAAAAAGTAGGTGGTGTATTGTGACAAGATGCAAAAATACACTAAAAACGTATCTCGAAGAGTTTTAATAACAGTACCAATACATTTATATAGCAGGTAAATTTGCAAAAGTAGCTTTTTACAAATTTCCTATTAGGCATTACTTATTTAATCACATGTAAGACGTAAATAAAGCGAATGAAATGTTGTGTTTGCCACTATTTAAACACGGTTTAAGTCGCACTAATACAACCGATGATGTCACCGCCAAACACATAGCGTGTTTTGCATACTCGTTCAATTATTAAAACTTTATGTTATTTATCTGTTGAAATTTTAATTTGATGAACAATATAATGCCATTTAAATATCATGAAATGCTTTAGTATAACAAGTATTTCATTTTAATATCAAAAAAGCAAATTTACACTGAGTGAAAACACCTGATTGTACCCTTTCTTCCCCATGCAATGCTAGCAATGCAATTTGGGACGTTTCTACTACTGCACTAGACAGTAACATTATTGAGCACATTGCACTAGTATTGGAACATTATGAATCCAAATAAATTAATAATTAATCCATGTTTACTGATATATACAGACCCCATAATGAATTTTTTATTTGTAGCGATCGTTGATCTCCAATCTGACACTTTTAAAGTTGACTTAAAGACAGTGCAGACCAATATCCTGATGATGTATTTAGACTCTTCCAAATTGGTTGCCAAGGAATTCCAGCAAAGAATAGCTGAAGTACGAGAAAGTGACCCTATCAAAGTATGTGTCAAGGCAAGTTCGCGTGATGCCGGGTGTGTAAGGTTTGTTACGTACTGGGAGATAACTGATGAAGATGTAGATATGGCAATCAACAAGATACTGATGGTTATTAAAGAATTTCAAACTAAGTTTACAGGATAGTTCTGTGTTAAAATTGTTGTAATGCAGTGTTGCTAAGATACAGAGAGCGGAAGGAAGTCTTTTAGAGTATATATGCTTTGAGAAGAAGAAAACCAAAATTGTTTTTCTCTAAAATAATTTTATTCTTTGGGATCAAAATAAAACACTTGGAAATTTTATCAATTTATGAGTTAAACTTTACATTTTCACGTCTGTTGAAGGTCTTGAATTGAAATGAATTTGAGTATACAAAATGTGCAGTGAAAATTGAAAACAGCAATTTCAATTTAATAACCAATTAAAATTTTTACCAACTTTTAATAAAGGGCATCCTTTCCATATGTTAATATGTTTTGATATAACATTCTGACTCGGGCATCATGTGGTTTTTCTGTGTTTTGCTGTCTATAGTTTATTATACACGGCAGAACGCAGCTGGCAGTCATTTTGGGGCCCCATATATTTAGAAGAAGAAAAAAAAAACTTTCATGTTTTACCAAATTTTTAAGCACACTTATTAGCTACTTCTTACATGTCTTGGACTCTTAAGTTATTAATATAGTACATTAACATCTAAACATGATTCAAAATAAATAGATTTTCGTTTTTAATGCTCAATGACTAACAACGAATTTAAAGGCTATGTAGTGAAACAAAAATTGAATAGGTACATAATTTGTACGGGCTCCAAAATGACCAAAATGTCAACCGAAATTCATTAAATTGTGATCTGCAAAAGACTAGATGACACAAAACAAAATGAAACAAATTATTTATTTATACACAAAATATCATTTTTATCTAGCAGCATTATTTTTGCCATATTTGGCTGTGACAAAGGGCAAATATTTTAAGCATTTGTCCTTTGTTGTTTTCTATCTATTAAGTATTCGCGTTTTAGAGTTTTTAAATTTTATTGTATGGACTTATTGTTAAAATAAATATTTATGAACATTTGTAGTTTTTTGTTCTTCGCTGTTATATCCTTGCTTCTATCCCTAGTTTTTGCCGTTTCACATGAAAGTACTTACCGTCCTCGCTGACTGTCCCATTTGATGTACTACATACTTTCACATGCAGTTAAATGCGATCAGTTTATCAAAATGTATCTTTACAATTGGGCAGTTGCCGTTGTTTCGCTGATTAAACGGAGAAGAGAAAAAATAGAGATTATGGGTACATCCTATTATTAGTGCGATGTATCTAAAAGGTGCGTTTGTCACATTGTATTCCAATTTAAGAGAAGAGGAACGAAATTTTTTAATTTGCCGTTTGTCAATCAAATCTTTTGACGAATTACATCACAAGCTAGAAAATAGTTTAAAATTTTCGAATACAGTTGTACCACTGACGACACCACAATCTGTACGCAACCAACCATCAGTTCAAATGTGAAATAGCTCATATATATTACAATGCTTGTCAGCCCGTTGATGATACGTCGCTGCACGAGTTTCACTTAGGCCGGTCGTATTCGTACGGACTGATCATACGCGCTCCATCTAAAAATGTTCATTGTTCATTTGAACTCATGGTTCCGTCTTATACATCCTGACGGTCAGTGCTGACCTTACGTAGAAGTAGAATTCAGCATGAACTACTAAATATTCCAAATAGTACAGTTTGTAGAAGTAGAACTCAATGCTAACTACTACATATTCCAAATGACAATTTCTAGAAGTAGAAATCACAGTTAACTATGAAATATTTCAACATTGTTCTTATTCTTCTAAAAGTGTTAATGGAATAAAAGGCAGAATTTAACGCGAACTACTAGGACCCGTACCTAATTTATGTCGTTCGTGATAACCTATAAATTAACAAATGTGGAATCTGATAAGAATTTGTAGGTATTTGGCATATTTATTTATTGGCCATTTAAGTATACTTATATGATAAGTCAACAAGTTACAAAAGATACATTTTATAATACTTATACCATTTAGTAAATGTAAAATTAACTGTGTGATTTGCAAATATTGTTTTCTTTTTTTAAGCTCGTAGGAAAAACAAATACAGATATACAGGGTGTCCCGCAGAATTGAGTTCCCAGACGAGAACCTGTGATTTCTGAGTTCATATTGGACCCATATAACCCAACTTACCTTAGTTCAAAAATGGATCCCTGAGGAAGTACATCCTCTTAAATTAAGGTAAAAAAAAGTTTTTGCAATAATCTCTGTTATATCGTAGATAAAATTTTCAAATTTTGATGGGAGCTGTGTCTCTATATAAGTACTCTATGTAAGCTTAATAACAACTATCATCTTTTGTTTCTCAAACGTGACTGGTTTCCTGTTTCACAAGCGCCATTTCTGGCTGATGTTACATAAAATTTTAAAAGTATTAATTCGGGCATTGAAACAGTTGGACATCATGTGGAGCATTTGTTATTAATGTAATTTCTTTAAATAAAATAGTTTTCTGTCATTACAACATTTTGTTCTAGAATTGTAAATAAATGTTAAATACAAACAGGATAAAAAGGGTAGTTTTTTGTATTTTGGTTGATATTACAAAAAATTTTACGAGTACCTTTTTTGTTTGTTTATTTACAGTACACTACAGAATAAAATACAATTCCAATTGGTACATGGTACATTAATAACTTATACCTAATTTTTAAAAAAACCTATATCTAACACACATACAGAGATTAATATGACATAATAAAGATGAAAGGACACAAGGATAAAAAAGCACATTTAATTAATGTCTCATGACAGCTTTTTTGAGACTATATAAGCTGGTGCCAAACAGATCATATGAAGCAAAATTGTCATTAAAGTTGGCGGCCATTCTATCGCAAAAAGCTTGTTGTCCATAGTTAGTCCTATGAGGTCTGATAAAAAATAGTCTCCTGTGACGGGTGTTGCACGGGGCAGCATGAAAATTAATTTTACTTAAGAGAGATGGACAGTCGATAGAACCATTGATTAATTTATGTAAAAAATAGAGAAGGGCAAGTTTTATACGATCTTCTAGCGACTTTAAACCCGTTATGTCTAATCTTATGTGAGAATTGAAAGCTTGGTATGGCAGACCCATTTTATAAACATAAAATTTAGTGAATCTATTTTGCACACTCTCTAAACGATATATGTGAGAAGTATAGTGTGGAGACCATATGACACTATTATATTCTAATATGCTACGCACTAGTGTGTGGTATAAAGTCATTATAGCATTTAGGTCGCTTATCTGTTGTGTATGTCTTTTAATGAACCCTAATAGTCTCAGAGCTTTGAGTGTAACATTGTTAATATGTTCAATAAAAGTGAGGTCTTTATCGAAGGTAACACCAAGGTCACAAATTGTACTAGAGGATTCTAAAATAATGTTATTAATATTATAATTATAGATAAGAGGATTTTTGCATTTATAGAAACGGACCGTTTTACATTTGTTGCTATTCACACACATGTAGTTTTTCAGGCACCAGCTTAGAAAGTTATCTAGATCTGTTTGAATTTTGAGACAATCATCGAGAGATTTGATTACATAATAGAATTTTAGGTCATCTGCATACATAAGAACTTTACAGGTTGAAAATACATTAATTACATCATTAAAAAAAAGCAAGAAGAGCACTGGACCAATATGGGAGCCTTGAGGGACACCTGATGTAACACTTATTGTTTTGGACACTTTATCGCAGATTTTAACACGTTGTTGTCTGGCTTGTAGGTAGGACTTAATCCATTCCAGGTAAACACCGGTGATGCCCATGCATCTCAGTTTGCATAATAGAAGTTCATGGCAGACGCTGTCAAAGGCTTTAGACAGGTCCGTATAGATAACGTCAACTTGTTCACGTTGTTCAAGGTTGTTCACCAGGTAGTTGTGGTATATCGCCAAATTCGTAGCCGTCGACCGTCCCTTGAAAAACCCATGTTGTTCATTGATTATTGTCTTATTGAATATGGTGAAAAGGTCATCTGTAAGTATAGATTCCATTACTTTCGGAATACAGGAAATAATTGCGATTCCTCTGTAATTTTCGATGTTGGCTTTGTTACCCGATTTAAATATTGGTGTAATGGTAGAGGTTTTCCATTCGGTAGGAACAATACCTTTATCTAAAGACTTTTGAAATAAAATTTTAAGAGGTTCCGAGAGTGTTGACGAGCAATTTAGTAGAAGTACAGGTGGTATCCCGTCAGGCCCGCCATTTTTATTTTTATCCAAAGATATAAGTTTTGCTTCAATTTCTTCCGTGGTAAAAAGGTGGTGGCTCAGAGAATGAATGTTATTATGGTTTATCACGACATTTTCAGTAGAAATATTATTATGAACACAGTAACAGGATTGAAAATGCTTGGCAAAAGCATTAGCAATGTCTTGAGGATCGTCCAACGATACACCATCATATTCCATGAGTTTCGGTAGGCCATGTTCCTTTTTAAGAGAATTTATATATGACCAGAAATACTTAATATTGGTGGGAATCATAAGTTCTGTATTAGATACATATAAGAAGTAACACATGTCTATATGGTATTTAGTTTCTTTTCTCGCATTAGAATATTCGAGGTAATCACTCTCAAGCCTGGTTTTTTTATACTTTTTATACAGTTTATTTTTGATGGCCATAAGTTTCCTTAAGTGAGAGTTGTACCATTTTGGGTACTTGTCAGAGACCATGTATCGTTTAGGAACGAATTGATTAATCCCCGATGAAAGTATATTATAAAACTGGGATACTGCTAAATCGATACATTCGTGGGTAGATAGGATAGACCAGTCTATATTTCTCCAGTAATTGTTTAGTTCTTGAAAGTTTGCTTTGTGGAAGAGGAATACCTTTTCAATGTGTTTGCTTTTAAGAATCTCAATATGAGCAATATCTATATTAATTTCTAATGGAGGATGATATAAATCAACTGTACTTAGGGATTCCCTGGCTTCATTAACTGAGACCTCAATATCATCACAGAAAATTAAGTCCAACAATCTTCCTTGGTGATTCGGTACATTATTGTGCTGTTGAAGTTCTAAGTAGGAAGTATTGCAGCCCTTTCAATTAATGCTTTATAAAAATATTCAAGTCTTCCGTATAGTTTTACAGCGTGATTAAAAAATTATAGCCAGTCAAATATATATTATTATGAAAAAAGATTGAAAAACAAGAGATATTTGGTTGTTATCAAGTTTACAGAGAGTAGGTACTTATAGAGGTTTAGCCCCAATCAAAATTTGAAAATTTTATCTTTACTGTAACGGAAATTATTGAGAAAAAAATCTTTTTGCCTCACTTTAAGAGACTGTACTTCATCAGGGATGTATATTTTAGGACTATGGTAAGTTGGGTTATATGGGCCCAATATGAACTCGGGAATCACAGGTTCCCGCGCGGGAACTGAATTCTGGGACACCCTGTATATATAGTGATCTAAGCATTCAACATAAATTTTCGTAGACCCCTACTAATTTGATTACTCAGGGCCGGTTATCCTATAGTTAAGGCCCAGCCTATAATTCAGTAGGGTCACACGCTGTGGTGAGGTGAGTGAGTGTAGTCCACGAGTCGATAGCCATACACCTGCCATGGACGCATATGGCAGTGATCCTACTTAATTAAACTGTAATTTAACCATAGGATAACATCCTCGGATTGACAAATCGGCCATTAGAAGTTAAATCACTGTTTAATATACAAAAGCAGGGTCACTTCCCCTATATAATCAGTGTAGTCCACGCGTCGATTTAAGACTTTCGATACGTGGACCAAAGATTATAGAGAACTAACAAGATAGGATAGTCAGACGGAATAGACGAAGACAGTTATTGTGTACTCCAATTTAAAGGGACACGACATCCAGCGGAATAGCGGAAACGGTTTCGGGATTTGTCGGTTACGCATTAAACGAATTTAACCAAGCTTACTAAAAGATAGGTTGGTTCATTAAAATCAAAGAGTTTAATAACTAGAGAAGACAAGCCGTGGATTTGCCGGGAGTCGAGATTTGGTCACAGCATGCTGTGATTTGGTTGTCTTGGAAACGTTAGGCTCTTCGTCCTTGTCGCAGATCTCGTACCCTCTCTCTCCACTCTGTTTTACAAAGCAACACAGCGCTTTGATTTCACAAATACCGTCAATTTTTAATCTTTGTTTTGAATAGCGTTCGGCTTTATTTACAATTACAAGTAGTGTTTTCTCAAATGTTTCTTCTGTTTATAACGTTTAATCTGTTTATCACGAAAAATGTTGCTGAGACATTAATTTTAAATATGGTACAATTTAAGAAAAACTTGAAAGAAAAGCTACATATTATATAAAGATCTGGTGAAGTTTATAAATTAAGAGTGAAAGTTGAAAGTATAGTTTTCATCGATGATCTGTGGACTAAATGTACCTATTGTTTTAAACTATATATTGCGGTTATTTAAAAACTACTCAGTGCTGAATTTTTTAATATTTGAAACCTGAGTCTAAACACTGACTTAAGTCCATTTTCACAGTTTTGTAATGTAAAACAACAGAATTGAGTAGTTTTTAAACACCACACGATATATTTTAAAACAATACAGATCACTCAATGAATTTAGTATAAATGCCATCTAAGTTATATTAGAAATGTTAAACTTGTTGATAATAAACAGTTATATATTTAGTAAATATATTTTTGTTTAATTCTCATTTACAGACATGAATGTAGAAGTTCAGAGTAGTCAGCATTCAACTTATTACTGCTAACGATAGTAATGACTGATAAATAAAACAATAAAAGGAAAGGAGAATATTTAATAAAATACATAAATTAGACAATAATAACATTAATATGACATGACAAAAAGTTCTTACAGAAATTACAATGATTTGCACAGTCCTTTGTTTCTTTTCATGAGTAATTTTACAAAATCTACGGATTGTATCGCACAATGGTTAACTGCTTAGCCATAGCCATTTTTACTGCTAAAAAACTAAAAGGAGTGACGTCTCATCGCCTCACTCTGTACCTTATAAATTGTAAATCAGGCTAGCGAAGGTGTTTTGCCTGTATCTGCAACACAATTACAATGAGTACTAACAACTCATTTGGATCGACTGGATCTGCAATAATCTAAGGAATGATGTTTTTGTTGACAATGTAGTGAGGCCATAACCTAAAAAATGGATCTGTGTTAGTAATTATTCATAAAACAACCTTAAATTATGCAAGTACATGGCGAAAATGATTTATAATTTATAACTAATCCTTACCTTTGCGATAATAAGCTGTTATCTTGTAAATTTCTTGGAGAGAACTTCTTTCACCCAACTACTAACAAATTGGTTATAAACTTCGTCTTTTCAATGCCTTGTACTCATTCTTTTAACTATGCACTCCTTTAAAAAATCATGTAATTACAATATATGTATGTCTAATATTCGGAAATACATCGGCATCTGTACTAAGGTCTTCTTTATTTAAATAATATATAGCGATTTAAATTGATAGCACCAACTTTCTTCCATACACTGATCCTGTACATCATAAGGTAATTTCGTAAAATATAAACTCATCTCCATCTTAACAAACAAAATTCGCCACATGAATTGATTAAACATAATTGTAGATGTTAAATAATCCAAAATTAAGTTTTAAAACATCACAGAATCCACAAAATATACAGTTAAAACAACACGTTCGATCGGCGAATTACACAATGGCAGCCATTTGTTTTCCCTCAGGTCTGAAAAGTTATGACATCGGCGGATCAGCGCACGTCGCCACGTCATACTACTCATACTGTCATTGCATTGCAATCGTTACCTCCCCTCATGTACTGTGCGACAAAGAGAAAACGAACTGTGTGAGAAGGATGAGAAGACTACAGTCTACCGGCTGCTTATACATTACGCTTATGGAGCTTGTCTCCTCTATTTGTTAAACTCTTTGATTAAAATCGACAAGTGCTACGTCGTGTATAGACCTCGATGGCAGCTGCGTGCGGCTGTTTTTTCCCCATTTTATAGAAAAAAGTGTCAGAATTATTCTTTCAATGTACAATGAGCAAAATGCATAATTTTTTTAAACATCACAGATGAATAGACCACTAAAAAACATTATTTTTCCAGTATTTTATTTTTGTTTTATGTTCTAATTAAATGTTAAAAAAATTATTTACTGCAGCTGTCAATTTAACTGCGTTTAAATGGAGAAGTTTCCGCGCTACTTGTGTGTGACGTCATAGGGCATATCGCACCGACGGAAAATGTATTGTGATTGCGAATGTGTACACATTATTTATGTTGTGTTATGGAAAATACAAAGAAAAGTAGCTATAAATATTGTATTGTGCCCAAATGCACAAATACTACAATAAAAACTCCAGAAAAGTTATTTTTTAATGTGCCTAGACGAAATAAAGTTAGGAAGAAATGGTGCAGAGCTATGAGACGAGACGACCGAAATGCAGAATTATCGTCATCCTCAAGATTATATTGCTGCCAGGATCATTTTGATGTTAATTTACTTATTAAAACTAATTATTTTATAATAATATTATGAAAATATGTACCTAACCCTAATATTATTGTGATAGTTTGTTTACATATCATGGTGAATTTGGTCACTTTCCTATTTATAGGAATACAAAAACAAAATTTTCGCGAGTAACTTTAACTAACCAAATAGTTAGGTTTAGTAAGTTCCCCCACCATACCAACACTAGTAAGGCCAGATAGTCGCGAAAACGTAGAATCATCAAATTGGTTAGTTCAGGTTAGTTGTTATAGTTTCATCAGGGCATTTACAAATTTAAACGTAATGGAAAATTTAATTTTTATGACGGAGAACTTAATTTTCAATATAAATACAGAGTTACATAATGCTATTGTTTAACAGACAGTAATATGTATATAATTTAGTTTCTGATTCCATAATTCCGATGTTGCTAATAATTATAAACGAACTACCTACTCCAAAACAAAAATCAAACATAACCTTGTTAAAAGAAGTGACGTTTGGCCATCGTTTGACAAGTCTTAAAAACAATGTAACTAGAAGTAACTACCTTTTGAACTAGGTTACTCGAAGTATGATATAAAATAATTTCGTGACGTCATATATTGCCGTCGTACGTATTCCCCTACCTTACTATACGTTCGCGAAAACGGCAAAGTATGCTTTGGTTAGCCCGTATTACATACTAGACCATACCAAGTTACTCGCGAAAATTTTGTTAAAAGTTTACTAACTTCTGTTAATAGGAACCTTGAATTAAAATGTACAAATCTACAAATGTATAAGAACGGTGGGAATAATAGGTTTGTTCATTTGTGTTGATTTAAAGCAGCTTCAAGCAGTTAAATAAAGATAGTGCTATCACAAGTAACGTGAGTGTGAGAGAGATAACGTGCTTCAAAGTTGCTATAAATCAACACAAATGAACAAACTGATTGTAACTTCTCGACATTCTACATATTATCCGGTTATATATTTATATATACCTATGTATGTCAACAGTTATTTTTACTATTAATGTACCTACCTACCTAAAAGTACGTACTTAGTAAGTGACGGGAGGTATTTATTATATAAAAAAGTAAAGCATTCTGAGATGAAAAATATTAATTAATATAACATTAAAACATTGCCTTGTTTACCTATTTTGAGGTTAGGTACATAAATAATTTGTTATATTTAACTACAGTAAAAGGATAAAAATGGGCACAATTGAATTAATGTTTAGAATAATGAATGACACATACCTTGTTGCTTTAGTACCTCCAATTTGTGCACTAATAAAATCAGTATTAGTAGCAAAAAAGTTTGTCATCATAAACACATCAACAACAGGCAAATTGTCACTCTGGCCCCGTAAAAACCCACTGTCCGTCATTTTTACCACTTAATAATTAAAATAAATAAATAAATGAATGATTTCTTTTATGAACATATCAATACACATTTACAAAACAATTTACGATTTAACCCCTTGGCAGATAGACGACCATTAGACATTATGCCGAATGACGTCAGACCAATAGCGTGGTGTTTTCAGTCACGTGGATATGTTCCCATAAAATTTTGAATTTCAAAGTCGTTTATTTAGGCTACACATTTTTTTAAAACCTTTTCTTCATTACTTTCTCAACTTATATAACATATATAACGAAAAAATAATAAATTATTGCATTTCAAAAATTCATGCATGTTGCTCATTCTATCCTAACCAAATAAGATATCTTACATATAAACATAGCAATACTTCATGTGACGTATATTACAAACCAACCTGTTACTGGCCTCTCTTTCTAATTCTAATGTTACCTTCTCCGTCTGATTGTCACACTGTGGCAATTGCGCGAGAACTCCAATTTAAATGTCGAGGTCAATGGCGTCATTGCTAAAAGATAAAAGGTTATCCGCCGGCTGTCCTATCTGGGTAATTCCCTAATCTTTGCGTGAACTATACTCAGTAGGTGAAGTGACTCTACTGTATATTAAACTGCGATTTAACTATAGGTAACACTAATCCGCGATAAACCGGCCCAAAATATCGTACCGCGATCCCGTGAAAAATCATGTAATATGAGTGTCCTTGCTAGATAATTTCAGATTTTGTTATTGGCACTATTGGCAGTACTGTATTCGGTATCACCCCAATTTTCTTTCGTTGCTGTCAGTTGTCAAACCGGTTTTATTTCCCATATTGTAACAGTAATTTCCCTAATTTTCTGCAGAGTAATATATACAAGTAGATGACTATGACCGACTACCAAGCTGGGGGAGAAGCGCCCCATTTTACGGCACCGGTTATTCAAGATAATCCAACTGGATGGGGGCCGTGTGAGATGCCCGACCAGTTTAAGGACATGCCTTATCAACCTTTCAGCAAAGGCGATCGTCTAGGAAAAATTAGTGACTGGACTGGAGCAGCTTTCCAGGACAAGAAATACGCAAGTAAGCGATGAATTTGTTAAAAATTGACATGCTTTGCATGGCGTTTTGAGGTTAATGTCTGTGATGTCGAATGTCAGTAAAAACCACCCGATACAAGTTTGTATAATAATTTCAACTAGCACAATCACACTAACCAAATATTTACTTTCATTGTCCTATTACGTAGTCGATCAATAGATCACGTTATTGGTTATCATTTTCCAGGCAAGTACGCCTCACAGTTTGGCTCTGGTAGCCAATATGCTTACTTTCACGATGAGGATGAGAGTACCTTCCATTTGGTGGATACAACCCGCGTTCAGAAACCACCTTATCAACGTGGACGTTTCCGTGCTAACCAGCGCAACATGAGAGGCAGGGGTGGACGTGGTAATGTACAGGGAGGAGGTATGCAGTCTCTCGGAAAGGGCCTCAAAGCCAGGGACACTTATAAGAGGAGCCAGGTCAAGAGATGGGGTCAAGGAAGGGTAAGTGCTAGCGATTTTGTAAAAACGTACTTGCATGATTCACTGTTTAGTGTTATTGTTTACGACATCCGCACTTATCGTCTTTTGATTTTTTATTGTGTGTGATATGTAGTAGACACTATTAGAAGTAGATTTGCACATTATTTCATTACTCAAAAACTACTTCTAATAGTGTCTACTAGAGTAGTATTATTACGAGAAGATGCTTGGGGTGGAGCCAACGTGCGCGAATATTTCTACCAGTGACAGCATCATCTGGGGTAGAAGGATATATAATAATTGTAATCAAATTTTCGAGGTCGAGGAGCTGTGTAATGCAGTAGATTAAAACCTCGTTACACTCTGGTGTTTACGATGAAGACATTTTTCACTGAAAATACGATTATATCATTTAATTCAATCAGAAAACTGCGAACACAACAAGTATACTGCAGCACAGATCCTGTGACTGCAGGTTGACGGTGCCACTGGATTCGAGGTCAAATATGACGCAAATCGCTTTCATTGGCTTAGATCAATGGATGCGCACAAACTCGTTACTGCGCATCATTTTTTGCAAGCATCTTCTCATAATAATACTACTCTACATGTCACACACAATAAAAAATCGAAATATGATAAGTGGATATCGTAAACATTCACACCATCTAAAACCAATGAAGACTAAAAATTCATTCAACTATGCTGATGCCAGGCAGTATATAAGGCTGATAGTTAAGCAAATTTGCATCAAAGCCTGTCTCTTTAGTAGACCGATTTGAACTAAGTTTAGGGCTGATTAATTGCCGACCAAATACTTCTACCGATAGGTTTCCCTTTGTAATCTATTATCATAGATAGACCTCAAAAACGACTGCTCGCGTCTATGTCTTGCTAAATTTTAAAACGCCTTATTTTGTGAAAATATAAGCCAACGGGATCACCAAATGCCTTCAATTTCAAAAAATAGAAGCCTTACAAAAAAATATAATTTATGAAAAAAATACTAGAGATAACATTATTTAATACCTAATGGAATATTCTCAAAAAAACTAAAATATGTTTGTTTTTTAATTTTATTTATCATTTCTTATCTTGAAGACAACAGGCCATATGGAATAAAATTTCAAACAAAAAATGTACAGAATTTTATGCTGAATCCAAAGATATACAAATTTATAGGTATTGCTATAGCTATAAATGTGCAAAAATATGACGTGCACCATTGAGTCGACCCATTTCAATTAGTATAGGCATATTTGTGTTTTCTTGAATAGCACGTGTTACGATCTGTTATTATTTACATTGCACTTTTTATATAATTGTTGCACATTCTATAGAATACTCTTTGTATCTTTATATTAAATACAGTAGTGCCGCGATAATCCGACCCCCCGTTAATCCGGATGCTTCTATAATCCGGATTGCCTTCTTGTCCTCTTGAAGTACTCTGTAATCCGGATTTTACTTGATTCAGTAATCCGAATTCATTCAGGTGACTCTTCTTTGAGCTTGTAAAGTGTCTTAAGAGCTAAACTTAAAACATGATAAAACAGCCAGTTCCTTAGAAAAATTCTGGAAAACCATTTTAAAACCAAAAATGAGAATGACTTAGAAGATGACCCTTAGGATTTGATCCCTTTAAGTACTATGCAACAAAAGATACTAGCAGAAGAAATTAATGCGGATTCATCAATACTTCATAGCATTGGGAATGTTGATGCCGGTGAAGCTATTGATTGGATTGATAGTGCGATAACAAAATGATTGAACAAGAAAATTTAACTTATGTAAATGATAGTGCTGACTGATGATGATGTGATGGAAATTGCCACTCCGGTAGAATTAAAAACGAAGATGTTGTCAAAAGCTTAAATCTTGCTTTACAGTGGACTACAGAAAACAACATTCCTTTAAAAGATTATGATGCTACAAATTCTCAAGGAAATTGCTTTTGAAAAACAACAGCACATGCACATAAGTCATCAGAGTGAATTCACTTTATTCAGTCGGTGCTGAAAATTATAAAAGACGGTACCACACAATTCTAACGAAGCCGATGCAATTAATGTAGAAGAAAGCGATGAAAATGTTAATTATGTATGTACATACATGTAGTTACATATTTTTAATATTTCGTTTTCATAATATAGGATCCCCCTTTTTATTTGTCTTGTTTTTTATATAAGTATAGCGCTTACTTTTGTTAAATACAGCCTTTTATTTATTTTTTTGCAATTTTAAAAGCTGAATTTAAAATGTCTTGATAATCCGGATTAGCCTGGTTTTAATTGATCCGGATTATCGCGACACTACTGTAATATTAGTTTTAGACATTTAATCTAATTAGAAAACATTAGAAATAGGTTTTTTTAAATTTAAATAATTAATAACTTTTTTATTTGTGGATTGACTTTGTTCAAAAACAGGGTTCTTCCCCTAGCTAACACTAACTTACTGCCCAAATTTTAATACAATTGGACTTTCGTTCTTAAGTTATTGTGCTTACAAGAAACTGATGGACAGATGGACATTTTGAAAGCTGTTCAGAATTCGATTACCAACACAGTGATATGGATTTTTTTCCCTACGAGCGATATTATCGGTTTTAGAAATGTGCCGTTTTACATTTACGAAGAGTATAATAATGGAACTTAATTTTTGTACATGTTTTGTGTAGTAGTAAAAAGTCATGCAAGGACATGCTAGCAACTAAAGACTGGTTGTCTAAGATTTAATCTTAGACAAGTCTTTTGTTGCTAACATGTGGCAGAGGACAAGGAAGACTTGCTAAAAGACAGCACAAAGTCAAAAGAATGTCAACAATACTCTGGCACATCTTATCGTGTCTCAAATGGATCATTAATAAAAAATATTTCCCCTAAAGATTTTTTATCCAATATAAAAACCAAAAAGAAGCTCACTGAATACCTCGCCAAGAAAGTTCGGAATTGAGAAAGATTTAAGCATGTTGTAACTTCATATATCCCGCTGATGGACATAGAAGACAATAATCATGAAGAAGCTGATACTATTCTAATATTTCGTGCAACAATATGGAAAAGACATACAAATTTCTGTTCACAGTCCGTATACAGATGTGTTTGTGCTTCTGGTTAGTTTTTATGAGCAATTACCAAAGAAAGTCGTAATGGTAACCAGTCGAGAAAATCTGAAGAAGAAATAGATACAGGAAAAGTTGTCAAATCATTAAGTATTGGACACATGCATCATCAGTTTTTTCCATGCCTTTGCTGGGACAAATATAATCGGCAGATTATCAAGAATTATCAAAGAATTTTGCTTTAAAATATTTTTGAATCTGTAGCAATCATCAGCAATACTTATAGTACGGGAGGCCGTAACCAAGATCTTCACCTCATCGCCTGATGAATCACGACCATACAGATTGATAGATTATGACATAACCAACAAAACAGTGCCCGGTGACGGACATTTTTAGTGGGACGAAAACTATTTAATTATTTATTGAAAATGTAAAAAATACAAGCTCAAAAATGTAATTCCCTAATGTCCGTTTGCGTATTGTGTGTCTTTATTTACAAGAAAAATATACACAGAACATGGTAACGGAAATTTGTAGTGAGGCAGAACAATACTGGAGGTCGGAACAAAAAATTTATAACAATTTTTTTTGTGGTCTAATCGCCTAATGTCCGTTAAGAAAATTACTATTTAATTGGTGATATTTTAAGTAAAAAAAAAAAATACAAACGGACGTTTGAAGTGGGGCGTTTGTCTGTAATTAAATTTTGAATATGAAGAATTTCTCGATGTAATTTTGTTACCCCCTAATGTCCATTCTCTATCGGAAACGGTTTTTTTTTTGTTTCAAAAAGGCCAGAAAACTTACAACGGACATTTTCAACGAGGCTGTGCTAAAAAAAATCGATTTCCGTCGGACTAGAAAAAAAAATCTCAATTTTCACCCAGTCCCAAATAGGAATCGAAGGGTAGGTTTTAAAGAAGTACACGGGAGGATTTTTTCATGCACAAAAAATACAAAATATTTTTTATTTTCATATAAAAATAAACGTTGAAGCTGCGTAGGGTCTTTCCAAGTGTAAACGTCCAGGTGGAGTGGCATGTAATGGCGCGCACGCGCAGAGCGCTAGATAGATCTGGCAACGAACACGCGGGATGCAAGATATTGGCTGTGTAGCGTCTTTCCAATCATCAACCGCCGGGTGGAGTGGCATGTGCCAGTGCGCATGCGCAGAGCACTAAATACAGATGCCGCCGCACTGTATTACAGATCCCTGTACATTTCATTTCATGTGAATACGCCCCATGAGAAATGTCCATTTAGTATTTTTTTCTCGTGTATTCGGTGTATACTTCAATTTAAAACAAAAAGTAGCCATTAGGGAGTAACTTTTTTACACGCATTTTTTTTACATTCTCCTTTCTCGCTTTACCGATTTCGCCCCATGCAAAATGTCCGTTCTGTGTGAATTCTTATTATTTTATATATTTTATACAAGATTCCACTGAAAACGGACATTAGGCGATGAAAAAAAAATGACATGATTTGTTACGGACGGAAAATTGTTTCCCAATTAATCGCCCCATTTTTGGGCTTTTTGTAAGAGATTTTCTGTTTGTTTTGTAAAAAACTACCCATTAAACCTCGTCATATCCATTAGGGAATAACAGGCTTTTTTTGGTTACGGCCTCCAGCACTATTAAATCGCTTGCATTGCTGGGAACTCTGAACACAACTACCAACTTGAAGACAATCTCCACGAATTAGTATGTTTGGTCTATAAACATGAATTAATGAAGAAGGTAACTGACTGGTGTTTTTCACAAAAAATCAAGGAGATAACCTACCACCCACAGTTGATGGGTTAGGGTTGATTGTTCTTTATTTTAGGGCCCATCATATTGCAACAGTAAGGAGAAGTGTGAATGAAAATATCCAAAATTTGCCAAGTGCTAGTCTCTGTGGGTGGAGAAAAAGTCACAAATATTTAGAACCAGTCTCCATGCTTAACCCAAATGCCTAAAGAGTTGTAAAAGGTCAGCCTTGTCAAATTTAGCTGCAAGAAGGGGAACATATATATGTTCCAGATAAAAAATTGAATACTTTGCACATAAGCCTGTCAGTGTTCTGCAGGAAATTTCTTTTGTGCAAATACCCCAAAAATATTTTTTAGAAGATGATAACAAGCAGATTAACTATTTTAAGTCAAAGAAGACTATTGAAATGCAATTTAGGTCGTTAGATTATATAAGATTATGTCCAACTATTACTTTATGATGTCATGATATTAATAATAAAAACACATTTATTTAATCCGCCGTTTTGAAAAAACTGCAATTCTTTGCCACTAAAAAATTTAAAACATTTCTGACATGACCTGAATGCAATTTTTACCATAGAGAAGCTATATTATCGTATAAGTATCCCATTAATTAAGTGTGTGCCCGACCAAACTCACCTTGCACACCACAATATTTTAAATTTTAGAGCACTATTGTTTAACTAATACCCTATAAACCACATATCGTTGCATTCAGCATTAAATTCTACACTTTTTTTGTTTAAACTGTTTTTCCATGTAACTTACTTAAACTTAAAATATTTAAAAAAGTTAGAAAACCAAAATTTTACTGTTTTTGCAAAATTTTCAGTTAGATATTAAATATTCTTAGATCTTGTATTTTTTATAGTAAAACACATACTTTTTATAGTAATACCTTTTTTTGAAATAAAAGATCGGATAATTACAATGGGAGATACGAATTTTTTTCAAATTGCCCTATCCGCCATCTTGATTTGTATATTACTGAAGAAAAATTCATTTTCAGAAATGCCAACATTCCATTCGGTGATCCAGTACTAGACTATTACACAATTATACATTATCAGCACATATTTAATGTTATAAAAACCAATGACAAAAATTAGAAGCCGATAATTGGTGTCTCATATCTGTAGTTTATTAACTATAGTCTGTTTTTAAACCAGGAGGAGCGTTTTAAATTTAACGGGCTAAATCATACATCTGTGATGGGATACGCTCTCGTCAGTTTTACACAAGGGAATAGTCGTAAATTTTGACATCGTAAAAATTTTAATTTCGTGTCATAAAATTATTTGGTTATAATTTCTATTTTATCGTTTGTACATTATATATCACTTTTTAATCCTTTTTGTATAAATCTGAAGGTAAAAGTGGCTAATTACTTGGTGCCTTTATATTGCGTAAATGGTATGAATGCTGTATAAAATACCTAGAGGTCAAATAAAGGTCGATACATTATGTAATGTAATAAAATACACACAAAAACACTGTAGTCGTGTATTGTTGGTTGCTCAAAACGCCAAAAAGGTTTTAGTGTATTTTCTAGTTACTTTTACGGTGTGAATGGAACTTTCATGTTTACTCCTCCTGGTTTAAAAACAGACTATAGAAGTGGTGAATTAAATTTCAAGTATTGATTATGTATTCTTGCATTTTACAGCCCCAGATCAAAATCAGGGATGCTTCAGTCACTGTTAGACCTGATTGGTCCACCATTGAAGAAATGGACTTCCCTAGGCTAGGAAAATTGTCTTTGCCTAGTATTAAGGATGGTAAGCATAATTACGAAGAATAATATCGGATTTCGAATAGCGAGAACTTGTTTTCTTATTTGACAATTTTCTTCTTGCAGGTGAAGACATAGTATGCTGTGGTGAGCTGGAATATTACGATAAATCGTATGACCGAGTCAATGTGAAGAATGAGAAGCCTTTGCAGAGTGTCAACCGCATTTTCCATACTGTAATTATACTCTTTTAATATATTTGATGCAACAGTTACTACAGGAACCGTAAATTGAAAAGAAATTTTTTAATTTCTAGGTTACCACAACTGACGATCCTGTTATTCGAAAACTTAGTAAAACTGAAGGCAACGTTTACGCTACGGATGCCATTTTGGCCACTATTATGTGTTGTACTAGGTCCAATTATTCCTGGGACATCGTTATTGAGAAAATTGGTAAGTTGTAATTTGTAAGCGTGTCATTGCTTGGTTGAAAAACTTAATTCCTGGTAGTGTAACAGATTTTTAACTAACTCTAGGCTAATGTGGAAAAATCTAAAGAAAATAGTTAAATGTGAGAAAAGTCCTTTCGACGATGTAAAAATCAAATTTTAAATAGGAAACGACGTCGTATTTGTTAATAATAAAAAAGATATAGCAGAATATTGTAATACCTGTTTTATAACTAGCATTACAGAAATAATTAGTACCATTCCACTAAGTGCAGATTGCTTACCTGATGTAGACAATATTGATTCAACTTTAACAGAATTTAAGCCACTAACTATATATGAATTAACTAAAATAATTAAAGATTCAGATAATCAATGCAGTACTCAATATGAACTAAATAGTAGGATTTTAAAAGGTACATTTGATGTCATAGGTTTTGCTTTGTTCCATTTCATTAATATGTCATTTAGTCAGGGAATTTCCGCAAGATTTGAAAACAAGGACAGTAATACCTATCCCTAAAATTCCTAATACTACCAAAGCCGCCAACTTTCGGCCAATTAATACTCTACCTTCTCTTGAAAAAGTTCTGGAACTAGCTGTGTATAATCAATTAGTGGATTATTTTTAAAGCAACTGTATTTTTGCAATAAATCAGTCCGGTTTTAGAGCTAAACATTCTTGTGAGACAGCCATACAACTAACCTTAACGAAATGGAAAGAAATGGTGGATAAAGGGAATTATATTGTGGCAGTATTCATAAACCTAAAACAGGCATTTGAAGCAATAGATAGAGCCATTCTATTGAATAAATTAAAACATTATGGTCTTGGTGGTTCTGTGCTTGATTGGTTGAATAACTATCTATGAGACACAAAGCAAGTTAATAAAATATATAATACTTTCTCATCCCCACAGCTAATTGAAACAGGTGTACCCCAAGGAAGTGTACTAGGCCCACTACTATTTATAATCTACTTGAATTGAATTAACTATATTGCCAATTATGAATTTATTAATTTAGATGCGGATGATGCATTCATTGCAATTAGTAGTAATGACCTTAATGTAGCTATTGATTTAATGAATACGGAGCTTACTAAAATTGAACAATACATGCAGACGAATAATTTAAAAATTAATGTTGATAAAACAAAAGTTGTGATAATAACCAGTAGATACAACTACAATTCAATCAACATAAACAGTATTAATTTGAAAATAGAAAAAAGAAACATTGAAATAATAAATGAAATTAAATATTTAGGTATAATAATAGATAATACACTTACATTAAAAAATCATTTTACGTATATATAGAAATAGAATTTATTGGTGTTACTGATTATAAAATCATTTCACAAGTCAAAAAAAGAATTCAAAATTAAACAAATACTATAATATACGAACAAACATCATCACACATTGCAGACAGACATTGTACATAAATTAGTAAAAATTTACAGATCATAATTTTTGAACTCGTCCAAGCTGTAGAATGCTTTATAAATGAGAAATTTTTTTCTCTTTATTTTAAATTGATTTAATGGTAGTGATCTAATATAATCAGGTAATTTATTATAGAAAAGAGGCCCATAGTAATCAGTAGCATATCTTGATTTTTTTACTCTAAGGTATTTAATAAATAGATTGTTTTTATTTCGTGTATTGTGGGTATGGATATCAAAGATATTTACATATTTTTGCATGTTGGTTTTGACATAAATCAAACAATGAAAAATGAATAAACTCGGAACCGTTAGGAAACCAAGCGTAATAACATGATTTTTTACCTCTTCTCTGTATTTTTCACTGAGTAGGATTCTGACTGCTTTTTTTTCGCACAGTGAATGGAAAGACCCCATATGAGTATTCCGTAGCTAATTATAGAGTTAAAGAGGGCATGATAGGCCATTATAGTTGTTCCTTTTGAAGTTGTGCTAAATTTTTTAGAAGAAAAATGTTTTTAGCTAATTTACTACAAGTGTAATCTACATATTTATTCCATTTTAAAGTTGGGTCTAACATAATTCCTAGAAATTTTATTTTCTTTGGGTTATTTATTTCTTGTTTCCTTAACGTAAATACCATTTTTTCAGCCTTGTCTTCGTTTAGTTTTAAAGAGTTTGCTATAAACCACTGAGAGGCTAGGTTTTGAGAGATTTCCATATTGTGTCCAAGAATGTTATAATTTATGTTGACATTAATTATAGTTGTGTCATCAGCAAATAACACGTACTACCCAGCCCAGCTGGCGTTAGATCATTGATATAAATTAAGAACAGGATTGGACCGAGTAGTGAACCCTGAGGTACACCGTGGTCAATCTTATTAAGTTTAGAATATTCGTGTTTAAAAAAGGTTTTTAGGTAACGGTCAGTGAGGTAAATATTTATTAGACAGATACTATCATGTAGAAAACCATAATATGTCAGCTTGTCAATCAACGTCTTGTGAGAGACACAATCAAAGGCCTTGCTCAAGTCGCAAAGAGCTGCCCCAACAAATCCCCCCGATTCAAAACCTTCCACTATGGGTCCCAAATCATTCAAAGCATAGGTAGCCGACTTGTCTTGTTGAAAACCAAATTGATGAGAATTTATTAAATTACCTTGAGTAAAAAAATCAGTCATTTGGTTTTTTAGTAAATATTCGAAATATTTAGATACTACAGGTATTAAAAAGATTGACCTATAATTGTTAATGTCTTGGACTACATAAGAAAATTTAAAAAAAACTCAATTTCTTTTCTTGAATTTCAAATAACTTGTCTGTATACACTAAGATAACAGTTTTTAAGACAATAATGAGCAAAATGCATAATTTTTTTAAACATCACAGATGAATAGACCACTAAAAAACATTATTTTTCCAGTATTTTATTTTTGTTTTATGTTCTAATTAAAGGTTAAAAAAATTATTTACTGCAGCTGTCAATGTAACTGCTTTTAAATGGAGAAGTTTCCGCGCTTCTTGTGTGTGACGTTATCGGGCACATCGCACCGACGGAAAACGTATGGTGATTGCGAATGTGTACACATTATTTATGTTGTGTTATGGAAAATACAAAGACAAGTAGCTATAAATATTGTATTGTACCCAAATGTACAAATACTACAATAAAAACTCCAGAAAAGTTATTTTTTAATGTGCCTAGACGCGATAAAGTTAGGAAGAAATGGAGCAGAGCTATGAGACGAGACGACCGAAATGCAGAATTATCGTCATCCTCAAGATTATATTGCTGCCAGGATCATTTTGATGTAAATTTACCCATTAAAACTAATTATTTTATAATAATATTATGAAAATATGTACCTAACCCTAATATTATTGTGATAATTTGTTTACAATATCATGATGAATTTGGTCACTTTCCTATTTATAGGAATACAAAAGTTTACTAACTTCTGTTAATAGGAACCTTGAATTAAAATGTATAAATGTATAAGAACGGTGGGAATAATGTAACTTCTCGACGTTCTACATATTATCCAGTTATATATTTATATATACCTATGTATGTCAACAGTTATTTTTACTATTAATGTACCTACCTACCTAAAAGTACGTACTTAGTAAGTGACGGGAGATATTTATTATACAAAAAAGTAAAGCATTCTAAGATGAAAAATATAAATTAATATAACATTAAAACATTGCCTTGTTTACCTATTTTGAGGTTAGGTACATAAATAATTTGTTATATTTAACTACAGTAAAAGGATAAAAATGGGCACAATTGAATTAATGTTTAGAATAATGAATGACACATACCTTGTTGCTTTAGTACCTCCAATTTCTGCACTAATAAAATCAGTATTAGTAGCAAAAAAGTTTGTCATCATAAACACATCAACAACGGGCAAATTGTCACTCTGGCCCCTTAAAAACCCACTGTCCGTCATTTTTACCACTTAATAATTAAAATAAATAAATAAATGAATGATTTCTTTTATGAAAATATCAATACACATTTACAAAACACAAAACAATTTACGATTTAACCCCTTGGCAGATAGACGACCATTAGACATTATGCCGAATGACGTCAGACCAATAGCGTGGTGTTTTCAGTCACGTGGATATATTCCCATAAAATTTTGAATTTCAAAGTCGTTTATTTAGGCTACACATTTTTTTTATACCTTTTCTTCATTACTTTCTCAACTTATATAACATATATAATGAAAAAATAATAAATTATTGCATTTCTAAAATTCATGCATGTTGCTCATTCAACCATATTTCGACTACTGTGCTAGTATTTTGTATCTACTGGATAGTAATTATACGTCGGCACTCCAAAAACTACAGAACATGAAAATGATAATGATTCTCAAGGTTTACACCTGTTAATTTGATGGTAGATACACTCGACTGCCTCTCGGTCAGGCTAAGGTGGAATTATTTTACAATGATTTTTATATTCAAAATTATAAATGGGATGCTTCTGTCAAAGTACCTTTATTTAATAAATTAAATCGGGTAAGAATTAACGTCCCTCTGTCGCTCTGTAAAGCCCACGAGCAAGAAAAAAACACTTTTTACATTATTAGAATAATTCGAAAAGCAAGCCTTCGCTGCTTGAGATTGTACACATGCCACTCCCCCTGAACGAGGCGGTACTGATCGAATTTTCGGGAACGGCGAATAATCTGGAACGTCTAGAACGACTAGAACGCCTGGAATTCCAGAAGCTTTGATTTATCTTATATAAACCGAGATGCGCTCAACGCATTCAGTCGAGTAAGTAGAGTCGAGTCGAGTCCAGTCAGTCAATCAGTCAGTTCGGGATCCAGATACGCGACAAAACAGCAACAACAAATGGCAAATTTCTACTCTAAAGTGTTACTCATCAACATAATTAATTAATTTAAACATACTAACAGCCGGTTTTACAATCGCTAGTTAACTTCCAGTCAGAGTTAACTTTCAGATTATTATAGAAATTGGGTTTTACAATATCTGGTCATTTTCGATGTGGTAGTTATCTAGTAGTTAACTTTACTAGCAGATGAGGTGTGGGTTAACTAGAAGTTGGCAGTTTACTGGCAATTTATAACCTATAAAATAACTGTCACAAAATAATTTTTTGATATTTTGTCTGAAAATGGATATGTACGAAGTAAATGCATATAGCAGTGATGAGTAGCCAAGGTAATCCTGTATAGACCTAACTTTTTCGAAGAATACGATGGAAGAGATTTTTTAAATAGATTGAGACTAAATACTTACCTACTTACTTAGTAATAGACCACTAACTCATAAATTGCTTCTGACATTTATATTTGATAGCAGGTGACGTGACTTTAGACCAAAATTAATACATTTTATGTATATTACCCATTTTTCCAGTACCAACATTATAAATTTTATTCACAACCTCTCGTTTACAAATTATCACTTAACTTTACATTGAAAAACGCATGTGTCGGTAAAGTTATAGTTAACCTGCAAGTAAAAGTCAACTAACATGAAAGTTAACTTGCGATTGTAAAACCGGCTGTTAGTGATAAATAAATGTATTGTTAGAACGTGAACCGTAATATATCATTATTGTGACTCCAGAATTTTTGACTTTTAATTATTTGCGTAAAATCGATACAGGATTTTTTTCGCCGAACCAAGTAAAAATAAAATCATACCAAAATTAATTGTGCAGTGTTCTTGTGCACGAATCTGACCAAAACGAAAGTCATGTTCGTGTTCACTTCCAAGTTGTCTCAATGAAAATATTACATTTAATTATCAAGTACATAACCATTTCACTAGAAACTACGATTTCTATATTGCTAAAACGAATTTTAAAAAATCACATTATTTTTCAAGGGTCTTAACGAATACAACAGCCTACCTAGTATTGTTAAAAATAGTAACAATCTTAACTTCAAACTCAATTTGCTGGCTGGAGTGCTAATTATGATATGATAATGTCCAAGTTAGATTTATATATGTAATTTAACATACTGTTAAGTTTTTATAAAATGTACTAGTTTATATTTTATATTATATTTATACTAGGGTGTTCCTATTTCCAATGAAGTTTCTCATTGCAGGTGACAAGTTATTCTTCGATAAGAGAGACAACACCGAGTTTGATTTGTTGACAGTAAACGAAACGTCAGTGGAGCCGCCGCAAGATGATGGCAATTCCCTCAATTCGCCTAGAAATTTGGCCTTGGAGGCAACATTTATCAACCATAATTTTAGTCAACAAGTAAGTTGAGAATGATGTCACTTTTGCCTTTTCAAATGTAGCTTTTTGAAGCAGGGAAGTATATGTAACGTTGATTTTAGGTATTGAGAACAGGACCAACTGAACCCCGTTACAAATTTGATGAACCAAATCCCTTCATTTCAGAGGAAGAAGAAGGTGAAGTTGCTAGTGTGGCCTACCGCTACCGCAAATGGGACTTAGGAGGTGGAATTGTAAGTATTATATTCCTAACAAACCCTACTGTTTTCTTATTGGAATCGAGATTTGGTGAAATTGACTAAATTTGTAATATTTTTATTTAAATGGCTTATCTATATTGTTGTCGATTTTAACTTTGTTCAAAAGCTCTCATAGCCTCAATTTGATCCAGTCCAGGTTCCAAGATACAATTTTTTTAAATATTTTATATTGCGATACTTCAACATGTTTTAAGTTGATATGATTTTTCGTTTTAATAAAAATAACATACGGATGAAAAGAGAAATAAGTTGAAAAATGTCGTGGGCAGCAACAGAAACTTTGTCCCAAAAATAAACAAGAGAAGAACAAAACGTTAAATTGGCTAATAATTTTTTCATGTAGGAGTCGTTTTTTAAAGAACTTTTTGATTTTTTTAAGTAACATGGGTAACAATCAAATAGAAGAAATAATAAATTTAAACATTTTAAAAACTGTAATTTTTTTAGGTCTTGGTAGCTCGGTGCGAACATGACGCTGTGGTCCAGTCACCAAACGGAGAGCTTCAGTTCCTGTCCATCAAAGCTCTGAACGAGTGGGATTCGAAACTGGCGAATGGTGTCGAGTGGCGCCAAAAACTCGACACTCAGAGAGGAGCAGTATTAGCCAATGAACTCAGGAACAATGCCTGCAAGCTAGCCAAATGGACTGTTCAGGCTCTGTTAGCGGGAAGTGATCAAATCAAATTTGGTTATGTGTCCCGTGCCCACGTTAGGGATAACAGCAAACATGTCATTTTGGGAACACAACAGTACAAGCCACACGAATTTGCCACTCAAATAAACTTGAATATGGATAACGCTTGGGGTATCCTGCGGTGTATCGTCGATATCGTCATGAAGCAGAAAGACGGGAAGTACTTGATAATGAAAGATCCCAATAAGCCTATGATTCGCTTGTATGATATCCCTGATAACACTTTCGAGTCTGACGGAGAGACAGAATCCGACGACGACGTTCCAGAAAATTCGACAGCTTTCCCATTATACCCATACAGTACTAATACTAAGCGTTAATTTTTTTATATAAGTTTATATCTTTGGTATGGACCAAGTGAAGGTTCGTTCATATGCGTATAATAAAATTTTTAAATATCAGTAAGTTGAAAATTGTTGAGAAGATGCCGGTTTTCCTTGTTCCTGCTAATCCTCTTCTCCCTTCTAGACAGGTAGGTGTACAATATGTATATATTTTAATATTAAAAAAACCGTTTTTTTTTGAAAATTCTTAAATTGTCCAGTGTTCCTTTTCGAAAAAACTTTTTTTTCGAAAACTGTCATTAAAAGTTGACTTTTACATGATATTTATTAAATGTCAAAATGACAGTTTCTTGTCTACAAAACGTAAAAGTTTTTTTTTTTTACATCCACCCACAAAAATCAATGAAATTATTAGGGTGTCCCTTATTTTTTAAGTTTTAATTTTTGATGAGTGCCGGACGGAATTTTGTTCCATTATGTTTTAAAAAAAATCCCCACCAATTTTTGACTTAATGTAATGTAAGTAACACATCGCGTTCGTTGCCTAAAATTTTTAAAAATTAAAAATTAATTTTTTATCGATTTAATTTAATATTTGCCCTACATCGTCTTTTAAAATTAGTTTACTTTTCAGAAATCATAAATATATGTTAAGGTACTAATTAATTTATTGTTTGATTTGAGAATACAAAGTTTTAAAACTAGTACATAATCTAAAGTTCTACATTTCGAAAGTTTTCTGCAATGCTTCTTTCGTTGCCTGAGGATATTTACAGCAGTAAGCTTGGACAGTCTAAAAAGAATACCAATACATTAAGAAAACGAATTTTGTAGAGAGTTTGAAAATATCAATGAAAAAATGACCCACCTGCAATAAAAATTGTTTTTGATCCTCGGATTTTGTAATTTTTTCGTTAAAAGTTCCCAGGAGGTGCCCTCCTAGGAATATTATTATGAGATACAATAGTTCACGATAGTCTTCTCACACATGCTTTTTAGAAATTACATCATTTATAATTTCTAGAATAGTTTCAATATGATTGCTAAAAATTTGTTTGATTTCTTGGTTTACCACAAATTTTGAGCGTTGATTCTAGGCCAATAATTTTTAAATCTTTTAAATAATGGAGTATCTGGTCTTGAAATGGTGAATTTTAAAAACATGGTGACGGCAACCAAAAAATATAATATATTTTCAAGTTTTTATTCCAACAGCGTACAAGCGCATTTAATTCTATCCATATTTGAAGTAGTGGCGTCAAAAGTAAATGCTTCTATTAAATCCCAATTTTCCAACATTTCATAAACCGCTGAAGCCATTTCAGCACCGGTGTAGCATTTGGAAGATCTGAAACACCTAGTAATTGTTCCAAGTTAGTTGCTGTAGCAATTACAGCCAATTTTTCTATATACTACAGTATAAGTAGAAGGAATCTAGGATATATAAAAAATCTGACGTTTTTTTTTTCAGTACCAACAATGCTAGCCGAACAGTAAACAAATGTGCATTGAGAATAAGTGTGGCAAATATTTCTTTAAATTATTTTTCACAGTGATTATTATTTGTCTAAATATTACTGAATATAAGTAGCAATAATTATTTTAGTAAATACGTAATCGCATGAATGCATACACAGAGGGTGGGGCATAGTGCGTCGGACCTCGATATCTCGTGTTCTACGATAAATAGAATTTTTTTTTAAATTTCAGGTAAACTAGATAAGTCTATAATTGGAAATTATTTTCGAACATACAGGGCGAGCCAAGACGAAATTACGGGACCAAGTGCCTTTTTTAAATGGAATGCTATGTATATTAGTACATTTCTTGAAGCCTCTTTCTAGGCTGTATTCATTCCTATATTAGCTTTGAATATCTCCCAACCACTTGGATGTAATGAATTTTTTTGTTGAAATATAATTGCAGATGGATATTAAAAAAATCATCACGTCACAATTATGGGTTTTAAGAAAAACGTGTCTAATCTAATTTAATTAATGTTTTTGAATCATTTTCATTTCCTAAAACTGTACAGGGTGGCCAAAAATTATTTTTCAATTAAGAACTTTTTAAACTGAATTTTCTCAATTGTTTCAAATGTATGTTTTTCAACCATGTGATGTAGAAATGAAAAACGAACATTTTTTGTAAGTACTTCCCTATGGCTAATTGCGACCATTTTCGTTTTATAAATAAATAAGTGTCAAATTCAAGAATGAACTTAAAAAAAGAGGTTCCCTCAAATAATTCATTAGAAAAATTTATAACAGGTGTTCGACATGTTGCCCATTTTGATTGACACATGTCTTCATGCAATTTTGAAATGAGGCCATTTAGTGTGACCATTTCTTCCAATCCATTGAAATGAGTAAATCGTATTTAACAGGTCCTTTACTGTAACGTTTTTTTGTACATTTTTTTGCCGTTTTCGTTATTCGACAAGCAATAAAACCTCAGTTTGGTATAAATTGTCGTGTACAACGGAGCATTTATCACAATTGTCGGTCGTTAGTTACAATTTGTATTGAATTTAAAATATTTGGAATTTTACAATATGAATTTTAATAAAGCAAAACTTGTAGACATGACTTTTGTTTTGGGCAAGTCAGACAGAAATTGTTTACTTGCCAATAGAATTTATCACCAACGGTATCCTGAAAGAAGGATTCCTGATGTTAGCAGCTTCCAAAACCTTTTCGATAGATTTCTGGAAATTGGAAATATCCAATATAAAAAAGGTGAAAGAATAAAACGTGTTGTGAACGAAGAAAATGAGTTTTCTGTGGTGCTGGTAAAGGTTGAGAATCCCATGTTAGTCAAAGAAAAGTGAGCTCATTAGTTGGAATAAGTAGACGGTCTGTGGGTCGAATCTAAAAACAAATAAGTTGCATGCATATCATATTCAAATGCAGCAGGAATTATCTGATGACGATTTTCAAAAGCGCCTACAATTTTGTAATTGGCCTAGAAGTAAAATGCAAGATGATGTCAACTTCTTCAACAATGTTTTATCCACTGATCAGGCAACTTTTCATAAAAATGGATTTGTTAATAATTTCCATTATGCTCTAGAAAATCCTAACTTTTTTATGCAAGTTGATAACCAACACAGATACTCTATAAACGTTTGGGGAGGAATTATTGGAGAACATGTAATAGGGCCACATTTCTTTGATGGTACATTGACTGGAGCTATTTATCTTCATTTTTTTGAAAACTGTCTGCCATAATTATTGGTAAATCTCTGAAAGAATTCGAAATAGGTGTGGTTTCAGCAAGATGGTGCTCCACCACATTATTTAAATGCAGTTAGAGACCACTTAAGTAATACCTACCCTCATCAATGGATTGGAAGAAATGGACCCACTAAATGACCTGCTAGATCCCCAGATCTTACAAAAATGGATTTCTTTTTATGGGGATACATGAAGGAAATTGTTTATAGAGACACACCAACAACAGTACAAAATATGAAACAAAGAATAATAACTGCCTTTAGATCTATCACACCTGCAGTTTTAGGAACAGTGGGAACCTCATGTCAAAAGCGCGCTTAAATTTATTATAATTTTTTATTTGAAGAAACCTCTCTTTTTAAGTTTATTCTTGAATTTTGTAATTATTGCTCAATAAAACGAAATTGGTTGCAATTAGCCATAGGGAAGTACTTCCAAAAAAATGTTCGATTTTCAGTTTTACATCACATCGTTGAAAAATATACAGGGTGTTCCATTTGAAAAAATTGAGAAAATTCAATTTAAAAAGATCTTAATTGAAAAATAATTTTTGGCCACCCTGTACAATTTTAGGAAATGAAAATGATTCAAAAACATTAATTATATGTCTCGTAACTGGTGTTCACATAAGTTTTTCTTAAAACCCATAATTGTGACTATGGTGATTTTTTTAATATCCATCTGCAGATTGCATTATTTAAAAAAAAAAATTTCGTTACATCCAAGTGGTTGGGAGATCTTCAATAGAGCCTAGAAAGAGGCCTAAAAAATGTACTGATATACATAGCATTCCATTTTTAAAAAAGGCACTTAGTCCTGTAATCCCGTCTTGCCTCGCCCTGTTTGTTCGAAAATAATTTCCAGTTATAGACTTTTTTATCTAATTTACTTGCAATTTTTTAAAAAATTTCTAGCTATCGTAGAACTCGAGATATCGAGGTCCGACGCCCTATTGCCCCACACTGTATACATTAGTATGACGATTTCTTGTACAAAATAGTCGTTTGTGGAGAGAATTAATTCTGGGTACATGAAACTAACGTGTCAAGTAATGCTACACACTTAGTTATCTAAATATTGTCTTAGTTATGTTCTTGGCTATTTTGTACAAGAAAACAACGGAGTGCATGTTGCGGCGTTGTAACAAGCTGTTCATTTCAAATCTGGCATACAAAATTTCCTGGGGGGGGTGCCTCTTTGGGAATATTGATTATTATCTAACTGATACGTTGCTAGCTTAAAGAATTTTCGCTGAACTCGCTCAATGTTCTAATGTGGGTGTTATATATGGGATTCCAAACTATTGAACCATATTCTAGTTGTGATCTTACAAAACTAGTGTAAAGTAACTTCAGGGTATTATAATGTTGTTAAGGTCCTTCATATTATGATAAAACCGAGATTCTTATAAGCTTTAGATATTATTGAATTAATATGAGAGACGAAGGTAAACTTATGGTCAAATATTATACCTAGATATATAATGGTATTTGGATGTGGAAGGATTGTGGCATCGATGTTATATTCGTATGATATTACGTCCTTACGGAAGTGTAACATAACATTGCATTTAGCTGCATTAAGGAGCAGTTTGTATGATATATGTAAACTATGGCCGATCGAAATTTTGGCAAAAAATAGAAAACACGCAGTATACCAGAAACGAAGGATGCTAGGAATACAATAAAAGCCATTTTGAAATCGTCTCAGGGTACTATACTCCTCACTAGTGTGTAACCAATCACACCCTGTATAAAGAGGTGGTAAGGATGGAAAAAAATCCACGTAAAAAAAAAGAAAATCTTATTAAAATAAAAGTTTTATTGCATTTTATAGTGCATATTTTTTAAATAATACAACTTAAATTGCAAGTGTTTTTACAAATTCCATAATACTATAACATAATAAGATTATAATTTAAAGTACTTTTCAAATACAAATACTTTGGCTTATTAAACAATAACAATAAAATTATACAAAGCCAGCTGTTTTGGGAGAGTTCATAATTTAATTGTTTAAATATTGCTTTCATGAATATAGTTCACTGACCCAACGAATTGTGTACTCATGCATATAATTGATACACCTATCGAAAATATTTAGAGTACAGAATTTGACTATGACTTCACTAATGTTACACAAAACTTAAATTCATACAGAGAATTTCGTTTTGGTCTGTGTTAATTTTTTTATGGTTACTTAATTAGGAACGATTTATTGGAATAATCATTACTTTTATTACATTATGAAATAAATAATATTCTTCTACAAGAGTATGATACTCTTATAATAATAAATTATCGGAATAAATAAAACCACATTTATTGCAAAAACTATTGAACATAATAGATAAAATAATAAATACTTATATTTCATGTACTACGAGTTTTGGCTCTTAGCAAAAACTGTGGAAATTAATCACAAGCCTGTGGTACCAATTTGAACATTTAGGTAAACCCCACAGCACTCAATTAAAATATTTTGAGTTCATCAAGAAATTATTTACTATTACAACATGCTATCGGTCACTTCGCCGGGATTCTCAAGGGCAGCCTTTCGTTCGCTAATGGCATTTACAAGTTTTCTGTAAGGCCCCAGTGGCAAGTTAAGGCTCTTCAAATCGTTCTCTGTTAGTATCACCAGTGTGTCTAGGTCTATTTTTTGTTCCTCAAATTTTGGCAAGTATTCGCCGAGGCCGAATGCTGTCAGGAATCGTTCCAAGGGGCCGTTTGGATCGTCTTCTTCGTCGGATGTTGTATCTGGAAAGTAAGGTGTTTTAATAGTCCAGAAAACACTAATCTGATACCTATTGTGGCTCACTTCTAGTTAGATTTCACCATTCATAGCGCTTATGTGACGTGTGTCAATGTAAAAATGTATCGATATTCATTATTACCTGATAATTCATCATCGGTGGTTTGTCTTGGGCCGTAACTTTCTCCAGAACCAATAGAACTTTCTTCAAGGCCGCTGTGGTTGGCATAGAAACCTCCAAAGGAATTATTAATGCTTTTTCTGTAAAAAGATGTGATCGTTAAGTCTAACTGTTGAATATAATAACATACTAAAAGGGACGTTCGTGTGCAAATCCACCTACCCCTCCCCTTCTTTAAATTACCGAATCTAGCAATTTTCCAATGAAATTTTTATTGGGAGAATGTTATTTTATGAGCCACGTTTCTCCCAATTAGCGTTTGGTTTGTTTCATTTTCAGTCCTCCCTCCCCCCAAGATGAACGTATTTGTTGGATGGATGCAAATAAGTTCTCTATGGTCATAGATTACAGTGAAAAATGATAATAATAAGATTAATAAGTAAAAAGTATATTCAATATGATATAGAAATGTATAGTTCTTCTAATCTATATAGTCTGTTGATGAAATGGCAAAGAAAGCCGATACTCTGAATGAGGAGCAATGCCTATGTAATTTGAAATATGAATAGGCTGTTAACACCTTAACTTCGCTGTGAAATATTACAGAATGGGCATATTATAGTTTAAAAAATAATAATTACACTGTATGTTACCTTTATAGCTTAAAATACGCGACGAATTCTGTGTTATATTTCCACTGCAAATCATTTTCAATAGTATTGCGCAGGTCCCCCCTATCTCCCGTGTCGCATAGTGTGATTTATGGCCTTGGGTACAAACAGTGCAGAACAGAATCAGCTTTGATTTGAACAGGTGGTAATTGACTAAATTGTACAATTAAAAGATTTAAACTACAGTATTAAATCGATAATTATTTCCTTTAGCACTTCTCTATTTGATATAAATAATTGATTATTGAAGTATCATGTTCAAAGTTAATCGTCAATGTTTAGAAAAAGGTAAAGTCAGCCCTGTCCCTCAACATTTTCGTAACTAGCCGGAACACCGGTATCTTTACTGTTTTTTGCCTCGTTTTTTCAACTCGTTAGATAGATGAGAGGAACTGGACACATTGTAATTGAAAAGCTTTTAAAATTATATCGCAGCAATATTTTTCCCAATAAAATAAGATATATATCATGGAAAGAGTCTCAGATAATAGATAGATAAACATTGTTTTCAGGGGCCTTTTCGCCTAGCTTATCCTGCTAGACCCTTTGCTTTATATGTTACCTTAATTCCACTCCAATCCTTCTAGAACTTTGTACATATAATTTTCGCAAAAATAAATAATAATGAACTAAGTATCTGCCAATGGCTTCATCTAGTTGCCAAATAACTTATCTTCAAAAGCACTGTTCATTTCTTACCTAATAACGATACTACCCATTCCTGGCCGGATAAATATACTGGGTGATTCCTGGTTCAGGTTAGCATCACCATTTCTCTGCAGTTCTTGCATGAAATCAGGCTGAGACATAGATCGAGTTAAACCGCTACTTGGTGGTGGAGGAGCATTGTCAATGTATTCTGCTTCGTTGAAAATACCGTCCAAACGGCCCCGTCTGGTGTAGTTGGTATTGTCCAACGTCCCTCCATATAGAACTTCAGAATCCCTCCGGATACCTTTTAGGGAGCTAACGGTCCGTTTTCCCTCTTCTATGCCACTGACCTGCAATGACAACTAGGTTAGTGATCCAAATAATAGCTGTTCTTCTCAGGCGTTTTTCACATTTAACATAACTCCATGGGAAAAAATCCATTGGAGATAAATCGGGCGAGCGAGGAGGCCAGGGAACTGGCCCCTTGCCCGCCGCTTACATTATGCTTGATCATTTACATACCTTAAATTCGTCGTCGATTTGCCCCAGCCTATTATTTTTGCTTGCGAGTATTTTCCTTTGCACAGTGCTCATTGAACCCTTTCCAGTCATTGTACCACCGCTAATAATAGCGCTGTATGTGTTTCTTCTCTCTTGAGGAATGTTCGCTAGGTTCGACATGGAACCCCCTATTATCCTGGATTTAAGGTTTTCCATCATAGAAGGTCTGTGGTCTCGACTTTTTCTCCTCTCTAGTTTATCATTCATATGGTCTTGTTTGGCTCTTCTCTTATTGAATTCCTGAAAAAATAGTATAGTGAAGTCAATGAGGCTTTTTAACTTAGAGGCCTAGAGATCCTGTTTAATGTATGGATTTTCACATTTTCTGCAACGGCTTTTTAAGATTATATAAATTAGTGTTAAAAAAGTTCCAGTCTCGGTTTTTTATTTGGGGGTGGTTTCCACCCCTTCTTGAGGGGTGGATAAAAAAATAAAAAACTAACCACTGGGTCTAATAGAGGATCAAATTGTCGAAGTTTTTTAAATAACGTTCTTGTAGACATTAGAAATGCACAAACGCATCATGTTCATAAATTTATTCTAAAAGTTAAGTTATCCATGAGAAAAAAATTAGAATAAAATTAAACTCTAGTAACAAGGTATTAATATTACTATTCTTATGCCTAGTTTTAATAACAACAAAAAAAAAAATGGAAACAAAACTGAAACAAACAAAAAATAGAGAAATCCTTACAAAAACTACAAGATTGTCGTCACTTCTACTAATCCATCATTTATTTCAATACACTTGTCAATCCTTTTACGCACATTCAAAGTAACCTTTCGTATTTGTCCTGGAGTAATTTCTGTGCAGGCTTGCATTATCCTAGCCCATGGTTCTTGTACAATTTGTGGCCTTGATTTGTAAACTTTTTGTTTCAGAAAACCACAAAAGAAAAAAATCAAGTAACGTCAAGTCTGGGGATCTCGGCGGCCACTCAATCAAAGGACTGTTCCGCCCTATCCAACGATTTTCAAAATGTTGATTTAGCCATCTTCTTACCAAAACAGCGTTATGAACAGAACTTCCATCTAACTGACAGAGATTCTGTTGTGGTAAATCTATCTAATGCGTTAAAAAACTCGTTCTTAAGACAATTTAAAAACACGTTCGCATTCAGATTACCCCGAAAGAAGAAAGGACCAGTTATTTTGTCATTTACTATTTCGCACCAGACGTTAATTTTTTCCGAATACTATCTCTTTACATTTATAACAAAATCCGGATTCTCAGCTGACCAGTGACGGCAATTTTGACATGAAACCACCCCATTTGTGGTAAATGAGGCTTCATCGCTAAATAAAATTTCGTTACAAAAATTAGAGCTGTTCAGATATTCCCCCTGTAGCCAATAACAAAACATAATCGTCTTTTCTCATCTCCCACTTCCAATGTACGCAAAATTTTTGGCCTGTAAGCCTTTTTTTCCAGGCATCTTCTAATACTTTCTCTGGGGGTATTAAGGTTTAAACTAGCCGTGCTAATACTAACCTGGGGGTTGTTGGTAAAATATTCTAAAATTTGGTCATTATTTCTCAAAATGTCACTGCGTCCATTATGCCTGGTTTAAGCAAGTTTTCTGAAACACAACCTGTTTCATTGAAAACTTTATTAATGCATTGTACATTACTTCGACTTACTCGTCTTTTTGGGTGTCTATTATTGAATTCAATCGCAGCTTCTCTTGTGGTACGCACATTATCGCCAACAAGACGTACAATTTCTATTTTATCTCTTACAGTTAGGCTTTCCATGACTATTGTTACGTGTTTCCACCTCTTAGGAAATACCCTGTATGAATCCGTGGGTTCTAAATAATTTTAACAAGGGGTAAACCACGAACACTTAATTTAATAATTCACTGATTACACAAATACTTCTAAACTAACTTTTACAATGTTTATATTTACACTTCGAATCTATAACCTCACTTTCTCTACTAAACTTCACTTTAGTAAAACTTGTCCCTCTTCCGCCAAGAATCGCGCCTTATATACTATGAAGTTGACTCCAGAGGCATCCAGAACACAATCGAGAATCTTCTCCCACCACACTCTAGAAAACTCTATCTCTCTCTACAAGTTTCTAGCCAATATTAGGTATGGGCGTATCACAGGGGGGTGTAATGCATAACACTGCCCCCTCCTTAAGCCTGATCGTCCCGATCAGGCAATTCAGAATCATCAGTGTATTTTGCCAGCCTATCCAAATGCACGATCTTCATCTTGGACTTTTTGCTTCGATCTTATTTATGAGCTCTTCAGTGGCTGAAATAAAGGCATTCTGTTGCATCTCTATTGCTTTCCTTAATTTATCATTGTCCTTTTGACGTCGTTTCTCCTCTTCTTGTTTTTCCTCTTGACGTCTTCGTCCTTGATCCTCAGAAATTTTTCTTAATTCTTCTTGACGTTTTTGTTCTCGTTCTTGTCGTTTCTTTTCTTGGTCTATCATCATATTTTGCATTTGTGCCATAAAGTCCTGCGTTTGTTTTTCGGATGCCATGCTTCTGGTTGTTACCGGCATATAATTATGATAAAATTAAAAAAAAATTAATCACGTCAATATCGGTAATGGAATTGTCCAGAGAAATCGCAAAACAGCACGAGAAAGTCTTTTATTTAAAGTACTGTCCAAATAGAAAAGTTCTAGAAAGTTCACGAAAATGCACTTGTTTAACTGCACGAAAAAGTCTTGTTCAGAGTCTTTATCTCTTCTTAAAGCATTTAATCACTATCACTAATGTTCTAATAAAATGTTCCAAAAATGTCTCAAAAATGCACTTAACACTGTTTTTCTGTTCGAAAATACTCCTCGAACAATGTCCAGTAAATTAGTCCTCCCTGTGTTAGCACCAACTCCGAGAATACTGTCCCAGTCTTCTCAACACTTCCGAAAAATCCTCTTGTTAAAATTCCGCTTCTGACATCAATTATAACGTGTTTTCACCTCTTAGGAAACACCCTGTATGAATCCGTGGGTTTTTAACAAGGAGTAAACCACTAACACTTTATTTAATAATTTGCTGATTACACAAATACTTCTAAACTAACTTTTACAATGTTTATATTTACACTTCGAATTTATAACCTCACGTTCGCTACTAAACTTCATTTTAGTAAAACTTCTCCCTATTCCGCCGGGAATCGCGCCATATATACTCTGAAATTGCCTCCAGAGTCATCCAGAACACAATCGAGAATCTTCTCCCACCACACTCTAGAAAACTCTATCTCTTTCTCTCTCTTTCTACAAGTTTCCAGGCATTATTAGGGAGTATCATAGAGAGTGTAATGCATAATACTATTAATACTAGAGACTGGAATAACTTTCCTACACCTTAAATTCTCACTGTTGGCAGTTAACTGTTTAATTTTTTCTCATGGATAACTTAACTCTTAAAAAAAATGTATGAAGATGATGCGTATTGTGCATTTATAATGTTTGCAAAAACGTCATTATTTTAAAAAAATTGACAAAATTTCGTACAGGCCCGTTTTGATGAGTGGTGAATCCAGTGGCGTGCATAGATTTTTTCTTAAAAAATCGCTAATATGAATTATTAAAATTTTAATTTTAAATTCTCATTAAAACATTTTTCTTCTGCCTGTATAGCATTGAAAATCTCGAAGTTGCGATGTGTGAAATAATTATGAGTAATGAATGACGTTTGTAAATTTTTTAAAGAACAGTTTTCCGGCTGCCATTGGCCATAGAATGAAAATTTAAAGAATCCGTATTAGTTTTTGTTAATATGCGGTATTATTAACATGCTCTAATTTTTTGTATTTTTAAAGCACCCATTTTAGAAAATCTTATATCTACTTTAAATCAAACGAAAATTTCACTAGAAAAATTCCTTATTTGCTCAAAAACTATCGTCACAGAATACCAAACCATCAGAATGGGATCTTTCAGGGAAGGGGAAGATTCGAAGAATCACGCATTTCTAGACGCGACCCAATCCACCACGTTCCTGGAATAAAACAATGAATAATCGGGTGCTCTTTACAGAGTTAAAGCGTCTAGGATCCAAGTTATCATAAATCGTCCCACATGCGCATTAGTGCTGCTGCGGCGGACGAATATCGGTTGATTATTATACCGCCTCTTCAACTATTTCTTCCGTGCTATACTTAGCGCTGTTTGCCAACTGGATGGTTGGCGTATATGAAGTTATATTCTTTAATTTTTTGAAAATTTATGTTGAATTTATAGTTGCAGAAATATAGCACATAATAATCCTTCAGTGACCAGAAATATATTAAAATATCTAATTTCCAGAAATTTCTTTACTCTGTAGATGAAGTGATTAAAGTTTAGATTGTATCGTTACACCCACAACAAGGAAAACATGTCATGTTTTCGGTTTGGACTTAATTGTAGAACTTACTCATTGAACAACTCATCTGTTAATTATGTATTCTTATCCGGAATTTATAAACATTTATCTGTACCCATCAGAGTGTATATATCTATAAGAATACACTCAAACCAAATCCTCGCCTTTGTTTATGTATTTTTAATACTGACAGAACTAGCAGAATTAGCTACTGTTGCAGAGTTAAAATTCTTAATGTACTGGGTGTATGTCAAAATTGTACAAATCGGTAATAACATACAGTATGTCTCACTATTCATGACTCCCATATCACCCCTTATTAACAACGCGATTGTAAAAAAAAAGGTATTTGACCATCAGGAGATTGTGTCCCGTTAAATTATTGAAAAGTCCACCAGTGGCGTTCGTCGTTATGAAGAAAAATGAACCTAATTTCCCAAAAAAAGATAGGCAATCTTTTAACTGCAGAACAATCTCATAATCTTATTCGCTGCACCAACAACTAGGGAATATGGAGTCGATTAGAAGAATATCAGAAAGTAAAATCAACAACTGGCCACTTGAACAAAATTTACATTTCGCAAACACCATGAAGCGTATACAGATCACGCTTTCTAACGCTCCAGTTTTCTCCACTAATAGCTCTATTCTCCATATCAGTGTAGTGAAACCGTACACCTAGTAGACAACCGCAACATGTAACTGTGAAACGTGCCATGCGACAAAGGGAAACCAATTAAAATAATGCATCCGTACGGACATGTAGCAAGATGCGATTAGGAAGAAGAAACCGATATATTATAAATAACAATTTTTTAGCAGTCCGTAGTCGAGTAGTGAAATTATTTAATTATTGGTAATGTCACATTACTCTCCAGATTTAAGCTTACCTTTATCCTTTTCTTTGCATCCTCTTTGGCTTTTTCTTGCAGGACTTTCGCTTTCTTCTTGTCGCTCGCTTCCAGCTTCGCGTGAACGCCGTCGATAAACCTGAGAATGTCTTCCCTGTTGTTTATACCGGCCAGTTCTTGGGCCGTCCTACCGTCAACGTCCGTTGAGTAAATATTTGCACCAAAATTAACTAGAAACGTCACTATGTGTTTGTGTCCTTGCGCCGCCGCGAGGTGTAGAGCCGTGTTGCCGAATAGGTCGGATTTGTCTGGGTCTCCACTGGAAAAAAAAACTCGTTAAAAAATGGAAAATACTTTTACTAGGCTGGTTATATAAATATCTAATTGCGAAATACTCTGTCAAACAAACCAAACAGATACAAACAATATAACAAAAACTTTCCTCAATAGAAAGTGGTGCTCAAAATTACATGGCAATATTAGGCATTCCTCAGGGATACACCTTGGGGCCCCTGCTGTTTCTTTATTCTTTAATGATATAATGTGCATTTATATGCATATAAACACTGTTAATACCATTTATAAACAGAAACAAATGACGCTTTTATGCGGTATCCATCAACTGCTTTGATTTGTACATTTCTGAAATCAGAATCGTGACTATACTCGTGTAATTCGATTATGATCCACTATCAATAACTTTTTTCTAGTGAGATGTTTCGAATTTAAAGATCTCGGTGTAGTTTTCCATTCTAAGCTTAGTTTTTTAACATTAGTTACACACAAAATTAGCTTCTAAGTCCGTAGCCCTTAAAAAAAGGACGTGGTAAAAATAATTTTATCAATGAAAGACCAATTTTAATCCATCAAGGGGGCTTTTAACTTTATACAAAATAATAATTCAGGTTTTTCGGTACGCTAACAGTCATATCTGACCATATTCATTAAAAACGTGGGCGTGGCGCTTAAAAAAATTAAGCTTGACGGTAAAAATTATTTGTTCTATGAAAGACCAATTTCAATGGATAAAGGGGATCTAAAACTTATTTGTAAACATAAAAAATGTAAGGTGTTGTGTCATGCAAGTGATCTGATCTTACTATATTCATAGGAAACGTGGACGCGGTGCTTAAAAAATTAAGTCTGACATAGTAAAAAATTCACAGATCTTGCATCTTTCGCAAGTATCTTAAGCGTATTGAAAATACCAGATGAAACTATACTATTTTTGGAGTCCAGGGATGAATGGCTAGGATGATAGGTATTTTCAGCATTTGCATTAGGTACCATTAGCGATTAGTGATAAAATAATAAACAAAAAAACTTTTATCAAATTTCATAATAATACCAGTTGGGTTCATTGTAATTGGACCCATGTTCATTGATAATTTTTTTTTTAGATTAACCCAGCTATCATCTGTCAAATTTTCAAATCATACTTAGATGTGTTTGATAATTTTATTTACATAATTTTAAATATATTTGTCCATACCATCGAATTAAGCTAGTCCATGTTTTATTGGGTTATTTTGTTTTTTTAATGTTAATTTGAAAGTGGCGGTGTTCTGTAAGAAATAACGCAAGTTATGCAAAATAGGTGACATACGATATGGCAGTGTCGGCATGTATCACAAGAGACCATTAAGTTTAGGAGTGTTTATGTATATATTTTAGTTTCGAGATACTGCTTGGATTATTATTGAAACGTGATATCCCTAATAACATGGCGTTGAGTGAATGGTACGGTTACAAGGCCGGCGCAGCGGCCTCGACAGAATCTGTCGCTCTCGATACGTTTTTCGTAAGATGGGTCCTATATCATGCGCCCAGCAGTATTTTCAATACTAAAACATTTGTTCCATGACAGACCCATTTTAATCAATAAAGGGGGTTTCTAACTTTATTTTAAAAATAAGAAATATGAGTTATGTGATATCAACGGCCAGATCTTCATTTTATCTCATGGGTCAACGCTACTCAAATAAAATGAAGTTTGACATAGTAAAAAACGTTTATTCATTGTCAGACCAAGCTCAATACATAGAGGAGGTCTTAAGCTTCATTAAAAAACAAACAAAAAATGGTATTACGAGATGTATTTTTCATGGAAAAATGGATGTATAGAAAGAGGTCTGACAGGTTAGTCCCTTCAAATTAGTCAAAAAATCGCTGTTTTATGGAAAAACTTCCACAGCTATGAGACTTGTAAAAAGTGAAGCATTTGGGTTGTCTAAACATGATTTTCTAAAAAAGGTTGGTTTTTGAGAAATATCTTTTTCGCCTTTATCTCTATTTTGAGGAAGAACTATGCATTTTGGTGGAAAATATTAGGAGTTTGTCCGAATTCCGCATGGTTTCGCCGCTAGAGAGCGCGAAATACTATATCATTTTTCGTTCGCGCCCTCTAGCGGCGAAACTGCGAAATTCGAAGAAAAAACGTACAAAAACAGAGACAAAAAACCTAAAAAAGGCGAAAATGCGTTAAAATTCATATATATGTACATATTTCTCAAAAACCACCCTTTCTGAGAACTGCAGGGAGTGAATATCATGCTTAGACAACCCGAGTGCTTCACTTTTACTTCCACATCCACGTAGTGGATGGGAAGTACTTACTTATAGTAGTCATAAAAAAAATTTCAATTTTTCTTTTTCTTGAAATAGGTTTAGAATGTCATGAAACGTCGAGATTTTAAATTCGAGCGAAAAATTTTTTCTGTATGTCGGTCTGTAACTTTTTTATCCGCACGTTTTCTCCGGAACGGTTTAAGATATTGACTTGAAATTTTGTACACATATGTTATAACGAGATCTGGAACTGGATTGTTTTTTTAATATATCCGGTGAAGGGTTGGGGGGTAAATAGGGGAAAATAATAAAGCAAGCTGGTAAGAGTAAAAAAACTTCGGTGTATGTACTAGAAGCCAAGGTGTCAAATTTTTTTATAATATTTTCCACCCCCCCCCCCCCACTCCATTATTAAAGGGGTTGATAAAATAAAATTGAGATATTCACTTGAAATTTGGTATACGTATACAGTATGTCCGCGGATGGGGTTTACAAGAGGTGTAATGGCTAAAAATTTTAACTTTTCGAGAAAATGTTATTCTTTATAAAAGTGTTTGCTTGCCTAAAAAATAGTAATGACGTTGAGAAAAATTATATTTTTTATACGGGGTGATAAAAAATTACAAAAACTTAAAATTTCGTAAGAGTAAACTGGTTCTATTTTTTATTTTGAAACAAAATGTGAGATAAAAAAGTTGTTTCAAATTATATGGTCTGTCTAAATCCAAAATTTCATTAATTTGTTTAAAAGTTTTTTGGCTTTTACTGGAAATGACAATATTACATGCATAAAGAAAGGTTTGCATCTAGACGCCCCATTTAATTGTTAGGTGCGTTGTTACCTAGTTACGTCTCATATCATGACATATCTGCATTAAAAATTAATTTTTAAAATGTTAACTGTTGAGTAGAGAATTTTTTTAGTACAGTGTTATGGAGACGGTAAAAGTTCATACCGTTACGTTATTCAAAAATTCAGTGAGAGATTTCCCACTGTGTATGTTTCGAGAATGGCAGTTCATAAATTGGTAAAACAATTTTAAAAAACTGGTTCGGTGCTTGACGTAAAGAAAAAGAAAAAAAAATATGATCAAAATGACGCTGCCACATTATTAGTGTTGGCATCTGTTGCTGAAGAACCCAAACTTTCGTTGAGAAATCGAGCCCGGCATTTGGAGGTGGTTAAAAAAAGTTGCATTCAAAAAATTTTGAAAGAAAATAAAATTTTTCCATACAAACCACATTTTAACCATACCTTAGAAGAAGGAGATGAAGCAAAACGATTAGATTTCTGCTTATGGGGAGGAAATGAAATTTTAAGTGGCAACACAAATTTTTATAAATTTATTATGTTCTCCGACGAGTCAACTTTTTCTACAAATGGGACTGTAGCTTCACAACATGTAAGGTATTGGAGTGAGACCAACCCCGAATTTAGAATTTCTACCGGAAGGCAATATTTAAAAAAAGTAAATGTTTGGTGCGCTATCTCATATCATGGCATAATAGGGCCATACTTTTTTGAAAATACGTGCAATAGTAATTCTTACTTACGCAGGCTTAATAAATTCTTTTCTGATCAATTAGAAGCCTTGCCGTTGGAGTATCGTAACAGAATGTATTTTCAGCAGGACGGATGTCCGGCACATCATGCCTGCATCGTACGTAATTGGCTTAATAGCAAATTTGGGCAAAGGTGGACTGGACGCAGCGGTGGCCCCCAAGAAGTCCAGATTTGACTATTGCGGATACATTTCTCTGGGGCCGTCTAAAACAAATTACTTACCGAGAACCCATAGACAATGACGTTGAAGTTCTAAAGCAGCGCATTTCGGCAGCTGTGCAATCAATTTCCATTGAGGAAGTTAGAAGTAGTTTTCACAACATTCGAAAACGATTAGAAACATGCGTTCAATTTGGTGGAGGAATTTTTGAATAGTGATATTCAATAAAGTCAGAATCTTCAAGTATGTATGGACTTTAATAAATTCAAAATTGTTTATCTAGTATTTATTTTCTTGTTCGAATGCAATTAGCTAAATATAAATTTGATAAAAACCTACAATTATTTTTTACTAAAAATTCACTAATTTCGGAAACATTGCAACATTTAAATGAAATTTTGGATTTGGACAGACCATATAATTTGAAACAACTTTTTTATCTCACATTTTGTTTCAAAATAAAAAATAGAACCAGTTTACTCTTACGAAATTTTAAGTTTTTGTAATTTTTGATCACCCCGTATAAAAAATATAATTTTTCTCAACGTCATTACTATTTTTTAGGCAAGCAAAACCTTTTATAAAGAATAATATTTTCTCGAAAAGTTAAAAATTTTAGCCATTACACCTCTTGTAAACCCCATCCGCGGACATACTGTATATTATAATGACATCTGGAACTAGGTTATATTTTGGGATTATTGCGTTGAAGGGTAAAGGGTAAAGTAAGCTGATAAGAGTACAGAAACTTAAGATTCGGTGTATGTACTACATAGAAGCTAAGGCCTCAAATTTCTTTATAATATTTTTAACCTTCCACCACCCCTACTCCATGATTAAAGGTGTTGATAAAATAAAGTTGAGATATTTACTTGAAATTTGGTACACGTATGTATTATAACGATATCTGAAACTAGATTACATTTTGACAAGATTTCGTTGAAGGAGTGGAGGCTAAGTAGAGGTAAATAGGGAAAAGTAAGTAAAGCAAGCTGATAAGAGTACAGAAACTTAGGATTTGGTGTATATACTAGAAACCAAGGTCCCAGATTTCTTTCTAATATTTTTCACTCCCCCCACCCTCACCATCTCCACTCCATTATTAAAGGGATTGATAACATAAAATTGAGATATTTACTTGAAAGTTAGTACATGTATGTATTGTAATTACATGATTCCGTTGAAGGGCTGGGAGGTGGGGAGGGTTGTCAATAGGGGAAAATAAGTAGAGCAAGCTAGAGACTTCATTTTTAACGTATGTAGTAAAAACCAAAGCCTCAAATTTTTCTATGACATCTGTCCCAAATATTATTAAAATGCTATGATAAATAATTTCCACATACTAGAGTGCAAATATAGTCAAGATGTTTCCTTTAGAGCAACTTGGATGGAAAATATGGATGTGGAAGTAGAGCAGCGGTTTTTACAGGTCTCATAGCTGTGGAAAATTTCTTTAATTTTTGCTGATCTGAAGGGACTAGTGTTAATTAACAAAATTTGTCAGTCAGATACGGTTTTTCAAAAATTATGTATTCTTCTCGATAAATAGTAAATATTTCAATTTGCTGTTTTCTTTGTAAATGTATTTTATTTTCGTCGACTGGACTATAATCGAAATATATGATTTTATAGTACTCATATTAATCCATATTTAATTCTGAAAACTTCTGTTCTTTTTTTCAAAGGTGATGAATTTTATCAGCCACTACTAATATCTATACGTCATGGTGTAAAAATAATGAAATCACTTCAAAGATGAACGATAAGTTAATGACGCTGATTACAATGGTAATCTATTTAATAAATTCAATAAAAATACTAGCACGGATTTTTAGACATGTTCTGTTTCAGTTTATAATAATTATGCGTAAGTAGTGGAAATCTAAATAACTTTGTACGGATAGTTTGCTTTAACTGTTTTTTAATAATTACTGTACAATTCAATACGCTGGAGATGAGTATCAACATTATAATAGAACATTATAAAACTTCTTTATTAACTACAACTATTAAATACAAGGAATTATTAATAGAAAATGTCAATTAGATATACCGGGTGAGTCACGAATTGCGCTCGCCCCGATATTTCCTAAAATATTTGGAATAGAAAATTGAAATTTGGAGGCCTTATTACACGACTAAGATGCCATCTTTTCAATAAAAAATCAAGTTTGGTGCACATCCGGTTTGACCGGAAATGCCCACAACTTTCGATTTTTAAATGGAACACCCTATATATTTTTACATTTTTGGAATCTAGAGGAAATTTTGAATACAATACATCCATTTTGGTGACTTTTTGATAAACATTAAAAATTTGATTAAAAAATTTATTTCTGAATCCAGAGTGCTGTGGTGCCCAAAATATATTTTAGTTTGTGTGCTACGTTACTATAAAAATAAAAAGAGCAATATGATTGCATTACTTAATTCTTTAGAGGCGTTTAAAATTTTTAAATGTGATTTATACCCACTAACTCGGTTTTTTTAAATGGGAATTTAATCGTTCACCAACATTTTTAAATACCTCATTTTCATACGAATCTAATGATACCAAAATTTTGAAACACCGCTCAGAAATATTTGAGATTTCAGCCAAAATACAATGCAACCAAGCTTTTAGAAATATGCGGCTAATAGATAATAGATTAGTGGGCTTTGGAAACTAAAATGACACATTTCTGTGTAAATCTGGTAACCTAATAACATTGGAAAAATCATACTAGCCATTGAATGTAATAAAACAATATCAGCTGTCAGACAGATTCAAAATAAAGCGTTGCGGAAATCTCTTTGAGTAAAAATTAAAGAAAATGAATAATTTTAGTAGAAATGAAAAGATCGATATGTTACTGATATATGGAGAGCGTCTCAAAAATTCAACTGCAGCTGCAGAACTGTATCAGCAACGATATCCCTATGCTAAACTTAATTGTAACGTTCTTTGCGCTCACAATTATTAAATGTTTGATAGCTCAAGATTGCCTATAACTACACGAGTCTGTCTGACAGCTGATATTGTTTTATTACATTCAATGGCTACTATGATTTTTCCAATGTTATTAGGTTACCAGATTTACACAGAAATGTGCCATTTTAGTTTCCAAAGCCCACTAATCTATTATCTATTAGCCGCATGTTTCTAAAAGCTTGGTTGCATTGTATTTTGGCTGAAATCTCAAATATTTCTGAGCGGATTTTCAAAATTTTGGTATCATTAGATTCGTATGAAAATGAGATATTTAAAAATGTTGGTGAACGATTAAATTCCCATTTAAAAAAACCGAGTTAGTGGGTAAAAATCAAATTTAAAAACTTTAAACGCCTCTAGAGAATTAAGTAATGCAATCATATTGCTCTTTTTATTTTTATAGTAACGTAGCACACAAACTAAAATATATTTTGGGCACCACAGCACTCTGGATTCAGAAATGGATTTTGTAATAAAATTTTTAATGTTTATCAAAAAGTGACCAAAATGGATGTATTGTATTCAAAATTTCCTCTAGATTCCAAAAATGTAAAAATATATAGGGTGTTCCATTTAAAAATCGAAAGTTGTGGGCATTTCCGGTCAAACCGGATGTGCACCAAACTTGATTTTTTATTGAAAAGATGGCATTTTAGTCGTGTAATAAGGCCTCCAAATTCCAATTTTCCATTCCAAATATTTTGGGAAATATCGGGGCGAGCGCAATTCGTGACTCACCCGGTATAGCGGATATCTCTCATACACCCAATATCTAATTAGTGGTATAGTTTATCCAGTGTCAGTTTGATAATCATACAAAAAGGCCGACAAAGGAATTGTTCATAACACCAGCGATGTCATAAGCGCCGACCGACAATTTTTGGAATAACTTTTTAATTATTGTAAATATTGTTTTACTACTTTATTTTAATTAATAGGTGTGATATAATTTATTTATAATACACATTATTTATTTATAATAAATGTTAGTTTTATTGAACAACAAAAATGATTCAATAAAAGTAAATAAATATCATTTAACCTACGGCTATGCTACCGGCAATATTAAGAATGAACGAAGAGCAGATAACGAACTTATAATGGTGAGCCAGGTAAACAATCGACTACTTTTGTTTGAAGTAAGCGCACAACATATCTGGTTGACTATATTCGTATACGGATATCAATATTCAAGTCTCGGTTGTTATTCTATTACAAACAAGCTTTGTATTGATTTATCCTGGTAGCAACGCTTTAGACTGAATTTTTAAATTGACAATAGAAGTGTTATACCAGGAAGCCACTGAATTTATTAAAAAAATTATGGTATCTACCTCTAGCCCTACATAGTGAATACTTTATTATGTTTACATTTCATTTTTTTAATTCAGTATTAAAGCTCTCCTCATTTAATCCAAGTTAATCCAAGTGTAGTTTTAATTGAAAAAAAATGCCGATAGGAAGAAATTGATGTGACAGTTACCTTCATTACAAGAATTACGTGGGATTAATAATAACGAATTGCTACTTTGTAGATGAAATCTAAGTAAAGCCTCCTGAACCTTCCACTCCCCGAATCTTTTTTTTGTTTATTTTAACTATGTTCCATATGGTTGTTATGTAGATTAGTTCGATCAATCATTGCTAAATATGTACATTTAAAATATAATCTCCTGCTCGGCTTATCTTTCTATGGCTGTCTTAAAAATTTTGTTTGCACTTACAAGCGACGACGTATGAGAGTTAATACTGAGCAGGATGGATTATAGTAGATTTTATAAATTATCTGATAGAGGGCTTGATATAATCGAAGAAACTATTATACAAATTAGATCTAGGAATGAGATTTTATTGTATTGTTTAAATTTCCAATTTTAGTATTAGGCGAGTCTGCCTGGGGTAAAAAGGAGGTGATTTTATAAATTTTGTATACAATTTGAGTTAGCAACGAATTCGTATAGGGAAAAATCTGCTGAGCAAGATTTTCTTATGAAAAATATTCCTAAATCGCGAGCTTCAAGGTCAAATAATTGTTTAAACAATTTTTTTTTTCGTTTTTATTTAATAAAATGAAAACGGTTTGACGGATCCGAAAAAATCTTGATTCAATCGAAAGATATTTTCAATACGCCTCGTTTAGCGCCAGGCATAACTCATTTTGTCAACCCGTTCATTTGTTATAGCCAAAATAAATTTCTTAATTAACAAATTGATTACTCCGAAACTAATGAGGTCAGGATATTGTTTTTTTCAAAAAATATGCCTTTTATACCAAAGAATACACCATTTTTTTTGGTCCGATATCTTGAATACTTTTTGATTGTAAACAATTGGCATAATTTGTTAATTATAGCAAATAACTTTTTTTTCGAAAGTTTGATCGACTTCAAACCAACTTTAAACGATAAATAATGGTGTCGGGCATAACCCCCATAGAAGTCTGTACGAATGCAACTTTTTGCTTTTGTTTATTTAAAGTTTAAATTAATTTTGCAAATTACAAACTGGAATATCTCGGCTTTGGGTAAGCGTATCGAAATGGGGTGTTGTGCATATGAAAGTGCTTGCAAAAAGGGAAAATTTTGAGATCAGAAAGACCTTCATCGGATAACCGGAACCGGAAATAAAAGTGACATTGCGTGAGAGGCTCTAATTTGTTTATTAACAACTTTTTGGACAGAAGGTTCGGTGCAAATGAAAGCTAACAAGTTTTTCCATCAATCAGAAAAAGTTCTACAAAAAATATTTAATCCCTGAAGAGTTATACGCGTTTTTCACCGTTAAAAAATCTCTCCCGTAACGTGAAAATAGTAAGATTTGACGCGCAATGGGGTGGTGGGATCGATTCTCGATTTGGGCAATGTGGGAAATTTTTAAAAACGTGGTAAATGATTTGTTTTGCAATTTTCATTAAATAAGTGGCTATCTTGAAACAAACATATGATTGTTCTTGTCCAACGATGGTTTGTCGGTAGTTTTTGTTTTTTTTACTACTTTTTGTGAAAGAGAAGGATTGTTTTACTTTATTTGAGGGGGGTGCCTGTCGAGAAAAACACCAAAAGAAATAGGAAATTTTTTTTTTTCTTATAATGAACGATTTTTTCGGAGGCATTTGGCGTTGCCCGCTCTACGTCATCATTTAAAGGGTTTAAAGAGCCACAGACCGAACTTTCATGCTAATTTACACCCTTAAAACGCATGCAAACAAAACAAAAACAAAAACCACGGGTCTAATATTTTTCATTATATTTTCAGAATATTCAATAAAAAAAATACGTGCAACGACCTCATTGCATTCGTGCAGACTTCTATGAGGGTTATGCCCGACATCAATATTTATCGTTTAAAGTTGGTTTGAAGTCGATCAAACTTTCGAAAAAAAAGTTATTTGCTAATTAACAAATTATGCCAATTGTTTAAACAATTAAAAAGTATTGAACATATCGGGCCAAAAATAATACGGTATATTCTTTGGTATAAACATGGGCGTAACTTAAGTTTTTTAACTGGGGTGACAAGGCGTACCGAGTCCAGGGTTCTGGGGGTATGGAATGCCCCTATGTGTAAGGGAGATCCGGGGGTCCTCCCCCTGGAAATTTAAAAATACTAGCATTAAATTGTTAGTTTTTTAAGCTTTTTCAGATTATTTTCACTACAAAATAATTGCTAACATTCTGTATTTACCCTAAAACATTCATTGTTAATTACTTTAATTAATAGCCAAATTATTTCTATTTAACATTATAATATACAAGTTCCAATGAACGTTTTATTTTTCTGCGCTAAATAAGGCTTGGTTAATAATGAATCAAGAAAGTGCCGAGCTTGTAAAATTTTACTTTACAATTGTTTGTAAATTATTGATATTTTTATTTCAAAATTCTGGGGTGGGAAAATACTGGGTTGAATAATTCTAGGGTGGCAACTGCCACCCCTTGCCACCCCCTAACAATATCCTGACCTCATTAGTTTCGGAGTAATCAATTTGTGAATTAAGAAATTTATTTTGGCTTTAACAAATGAACGGGTTGACAAAATGTGTTGTGCCTGGCGCCAAACCACGCGTATTGAAAATATCTTTCGATTGAATCAAGATTTTTTCGGATGCGTCAAACCGTTTTCATTTTATTAAATAAAAACGAAAGTAATTTTGTTTAAACAATTATTTGACCATGAAGTTCGCGGTTTAGGAAAATTTTTCATAAGAAAATCTTGTTCAGCAGAATTTTTCCTATAAGAATCCGTGGCTAACTCAAATGGTATAGAAAGTTTTTGGGAAAAATCCTAGGCAGACTCGCCTATATGTATTCTTCTGATTTTCTTTTGGGACGTCCTGTCACATACAGGGTGATTCATTAGTGCGTCACATAGCGGTGACACGCCAATAGTTGATTTTTTAAAAATGTTTTCATGTTTTTACTTATATTTTACTCTTCATTCTCTATCCAGGCATATACATTTTTGGACTAACACTTTGTCGTTGTTACATTATTCCACATTTTCTGATGAAAAATGCATTCGCAGCGTCATAACTAAAATCTGTAAACAACATATTTTCATAAATTATCATTTATCTCAGTTTAAAATGCAGTGCTTGTAAAGATATGGAACGCGTGTCCTTGTCTCTGATTGGTTCATTTGCAAGCGAAGTTTACGCAGGGAAAATTGGTAAATCGGAACAGATCTCTCACCAGGCCCAGGAAATACATTGTTATTTAAGTAATTAAAAAGTGATATTTTTTTAGAATATTTTTGTATTTATTATATAAAATCAAACCAAGTTTTGATGATGAAGACACTGAATTTTCCGATTTAGATGAATTTGGTATTCTCCCGGAATTTTTATTATATTTTTTTATATCAGTACACAATATTATATTGGCAATTTCCACCAATAGGATACGGTCTCTGAAAAAGTTGCAAAACGGGCCTAAAAATATCACCATCGTGTTCAGCGCCCCCTGAAAACGGGGGGTTATCCAGGTCTCGTCCTGGTCACAGCACTTTTGATGGTTTTGCAACTCGTTCATGGACTAATATGTCTAGTTTTAGACACAAAAATGCACACAGTTTTGCCGTATGATAAGACTGGCGCCATAGTTGTCGCTTGTGTGGACATTAGATAGCTAATATAATATAAAATGAGTACCTACCTACAACGTCGGCAAATCGTTTGATGTATACAATGATTTCCCGAAATACCACCTGACTCTCGCAAGAGCAGCGGATTTTACATTCCAGCGTCAGTATTATAGTAAATAGTTTATCTCTAACGCTAGTACTCAAATCTGACTTTATTTTAATGTGTTTGCAAAGGTTGTATCTACTTCAGAGCACACGTTGATTAGATATTTATCTGTCACTTCTTTTTATAATATCGACATTATCCGTTTTTGTCAAAATCATGAAAGTTATTGGGTAAGACCTGAAAAGGCACGACTGCAAACATCGAGATAACTGAAGTTGATACTCATCCTGAGGAGAGCCACAAGAAACCCTAAAGAATATACAGGGTGTACCATTAATAATACGCCATACGTCAAGAGTACATTCTTTGAATCAAAATATGGGGATTATAACTAAACATGCTTTAGAAGTCGTGTCAAGATAGCAAAATAGTTCTGATTTCTCATAGACATTTCCGATTTTCACAAATTTTTGCAAAGTGTTCAGAAACACTTATTAATCAAGTTTGACGTGTATTTAGAACCCGCTTTTCATTTTTCCCATTATTTATTTAACAGTTGGCGAATTTTCATTAACAATTAATAAACAAATTACGGATCTCGGAAAATAATCTACAGAATTAGACCAACATCTATACTCGGGGATTTTGAAGTAAAAATTGGAAAATTCAAAATGGCGGATCCAAAATAGCCGATATTTCAGGTTAATCTGATATTTTTCACGATAATAATCGTAAAATTGGACCAAAATCTGTCCTGTGCTAAGAGTCATGAGGAGAAAAGGAAATATCAGAAGGAAGTTTCAGGAGCAGATGATAGATCTATTATTTATTTATTTTCCCTTAGTTATATGAATTAAATTGGACATTACCATTGGTAGGATATAGAGTGTCTCAATTACTTTTGCAGACTCCGTCGGTATTATAGTACATCAATCAAAATCGAAACTGTGCTTACCCTTCTAGGTGGTTATCCTTTCCTCTGTACATCCCAAACAGGATACTTCACAATTAAACTTTACTGAATTTAGAGTGAACTCATCTACGTAACATGTAATAAAGCACATGATTTTTCAAAACACAAACCACTATATTTACAGAGAAAATGAAAACAAATTAAAATGAAAAACACAAATATTGAACGATTAAATAAGTTAACAAATAGCAATTAATTATATTATAAGAATATGAAGCGGTCTGCAGCAATTTCAAGTCTTTACACTAATCGCGGGCCGAACACTCTTAGGATAATTACAAGACATGAATTTACGTTATAACCGGGAAAGTACCGTCCTTTACATAAACTTTAAAACTGAAAGAGTTTATTATCACCCTGTGGCTAGATCTAGACCGAAGAAACACTAACCCAGAAGTCCTATTTTTCCCTCACAGAAAATAAGACTTCTCAAATGTGGGTGGTATACCCTGAAATCTGTGCCAATTAAAGTCTTCCCTACTTTAAATCGTACCCCAATTTGACATTACCTAACGGATCATAGGATTTGCGAAACTTGACTTTATGTGCATCACATGATGCTGTAAAGAATCCCTACTATTTCATTATCGTAATTTGTCCTATCTAACATTTATGCCAGTAAGGCAGATGAAAAAAACCCTTTGTCAGTTACTTTGCTTTTGTATGGGGATAAAAAAATCTACCTTAGTTGACCTATCTAGTTTTTACTAAGAATATTACATGTATTTTCTGGAATCCTCTCCGAATCAACTACTTTAGTCCTGTAAATCTAACTAGACCCCCCGGCGCGACGGGGTGTCGTACTTAAACATGTGTTTAACCGGTCTCGTTTCCTCGACTTGAAACGAGACGAATTGTTGGACATAAAATAATTCAGAGGATTATTTATTCCTTTCATGTATCTTTTCAACCGACATGACACCCCAATAACTACTTAAGTTAAAGGGCCTAGTTCCGGCCCCTCTCAAACTGAACGAAATTAAGAAAAATGAATTTAGATAGTTTGCAGCAGCGACCAATTGTTTACTGTGTACAGTACCAAGTAGATTATTTTCGTTCTGTTTTTCCTTTTGTAACTCGCGCGGGCGGACAATGTATGGACATCGGAGACTTATAAAATGGAAAAGTCGAAAGAAAAGACTTTTCTCAAAATTTTCTTCCCGGCCCGAAGCCCCTACTCCTCTCCGTTCTCTCCCTATGTAGCAAAAACTTTGGCGGCCTGTATCCCCCTTCCTAATCATCCGATCGCGTTTATTTGCAAAAACATAAAATTCTGCCAGTGCTATCTTTTAGTAAATAAAAAAATTACGCAAATTGTTCCCGGCCAGATTACCGTAGCTCAATTAATAACGGATTTATCAGCGTTTCAATAATTTTAGTTTCTCCCCCATGTCTCCCCTCCTAATTGTCTCACCACCCCTACCCTCCGGCCTCATCAAGTGTTCATCAATACCCTTTTATTAAAAAATTGAGCACCAACTTCCACTCCCTCTCGAGAAAAAATTAATTTAATTTTTCGTTTTTTGCAACTTCAAATCGCGATATCTCGCAAACTAATTATGCGATCGGGTTCGGGTTGGAACGTGTTTTGTCAAGCTCTTCATTTTTGGAAAGTATGATTTTTTTTGTTGGACCAACACGTGCGGAGATATGTCGGAAAAACTGTTTTCCCATCGTGGGGACCTAACTTTATAAGGTGACAAAAATTTTTTTTCAATTCGGAGCAGTCACTTTTCGACCCTGTTTTTTCTCCAGATCTGCCCAACTATCAGATCATAAGATTTAAAAAAATCTGTTTCGTCGTTGGGGAGAAAGTGATACATTTCGCCATAAAAATTGATGTGATTTAAATTAAGAGATTTAAAGAGAGATTTATAGATCGTGTTTTCGGTAGAAACTTAATGACGTTTCTGCTAAACTAAAAAATCTTACCTTACTCTGTTTTGCGTCCAGATAGGAATATATTATGCATTAGTGGACGCATTGCCCGTCCTTCGCGACATTAACGGATAAATTCAAAGTACGGCTCTGTTTATCTATTCCCTAGGTATGACGTTCCAGTTAGGGGTGACTCGGGTAACCATATCATAAGAGTTAGAAACCTTAATGAAACGAGGCGTGTTTCCGTTTATTTTCTGCCTTAATTATGCCAGAACATACTTTACATAGGAGTAATAATGTTTTATCTATTAAGTAATACATTATATTTGTTATATTGGCTCGATCAGCAGCTCTGAGTTTTTCATGTGCACCATAAATATGGAGTGAACTATACTTATTTATACACTTACCCTCTCCCACATAATAATCTCAGCGCGTCTAAGTTTCCATGAAACGCGGCATACAACGTCGGTGTCATTCCTTGCTCATCTCTGACATTGCAGTCTCGTTTTGTCGCCTCTTTTAGTACCTCAATCAAGCCATCCTTAGCAGCTCTGAAAATAATAATTTCATGATTACTATTGGCTCATAGTCCAGTCGATAAAGTAAAAATTACACCAGAAGCTTGCAAAAAATGTTATCTGAGATTTTCTTTCCACAACTGTTAGTGCGAGGATTAAACATCCCAAAACCACAAAAATCAGTTCTGGCGGTACCGCGCAACCTCCCAAAAAAAAACCACAATAAAAGAAGCCTCATTTTACTGATAACTCGTTAACCGTTGAAGATATAGAAAAACTGCTCATCATAAAAAAGAAAGCTTGACTAATTGCCTAAAAAAAGTCATCTTGTATATGCCATGGTTTTCGAGAAAATCGATATTGACAAAAATTGCAAAATTTGTATTTTTAATGCGCGCGAATTTTCGTTTATTTCAAATTTTTTGCGGTCAGCCAATAGAAAAAAATTGAATTGCTCGAAAACCAAACAAGCTAGGAAGAAAAGTCAAAATAGGTTTTAAGGGGGATATAAAATGCTCTCTTGTGTTGCCATTTTTGACGGCTATTGATATTTATTAGTATATAAAAATAACAATATAATATATTTATCTATGATTTCTTGTGCATCTGACTATTCACAGGCCCACAAAAAATAACTGACTACAATATAGGTTATAAATGCATTATCTTTTAGTTCAAGGTAGTACTTCAATGCAGAAAAAGTTAGGAATAAAAATATTCATATTGTTATGAATTACACCCCCTTGGAACAGGAGATGGTACGCCTATGCCTACTGATAGTGACTGGAAAGGCTCTAGAAAGTGCCAAGGACTTTTCTAGATTATGGTTGGAGAAGATTCTGGATTAATCTAGAGCTAATTTCGGAGTATATAAGGCGCGATTACAAGCGCGGAAGAGGAAAGTTTATTTTAGAAGTGACACGTTCGGTGAAAAGTGAGGTTATATAAGAGTGTAAAGGTTATTTTCAATATTTGAAGTATTGTATAGTCAGTAAATTGTTAAATAAAGTGTTAGTAGTGTTTAATCTCTTGTTGAAATTATTTAGAACCCACGGATTCATACAGGGTGTTTCCTAAAAGGTGGAAATCCGTAACATTTTGGTGTCGGAAGCGGAATTTTGACAAGATGATTTTTCGGAAGTGTTCGAGAATGTTTGGCAGTGTATTCTCGAAGTTGGTGCTAACACGGAGGACTAATTTACTGGGCGTTGTTCGATGGTTATTTTCGAACAGGAAAATAGTGTCAAGTGCATTTTTTGAGACATTTTTGGAACATTTTATTTGGACATTAGAGGTTAAGTGACGAAGACTCTAGATAAGACTTTTTCGTGCCGTTTTGAGGTTTTTTCTGGACAGTCCCATTACCGATAGTGACGTAACTTTGCTAAATTTATTTGATTTCAACGTAGTCGTATGCCTATAACAACCAGAAGTATGGCAACCGAAAAGCAAATACAGGACTTACTTGCACAATTCCAGAAAGTGTTGGAAGAGCTAGAAAGAAGGCATCGAGAAGAGGTAAATGAAGTCAAAGAGAAAATGCACCGGGTAGAAGAGGAAATAGACCTGCTTAAGCAACAGTTGAGGGATAGAGGAAGCCAGCAAGTGGTATTATCAGATCAGCTGTTCGAACCTCCCTCCTTTGACGGCCAAAGTTCATGGACCATTTACAAGATGCAGTTTGAGGCAGCAGCGAGTGCAAACAACTGGAATGACGAAGAGAAGGCTATGGCGTTAATCGTGGCATTAAGGGGCCAAGCATTGGAAATACTCCAGACAATCCCAGTAGACCAACAACGGGATTTGAAAGTTTTAGAAGCTGCCCTAGATCTACGATATGGCGATCAACACCTTGCCCGAGTGTACCAGACCCACCTGAAATCACGTGTTCAAGGGGCTGGGGAAAGCTTGCAAGAGTTCGAAGCTGCCGTGTGGAGACTGGCTCACCTGGCTTACCCGGATGTACCGAAGGAATTCCAAGACCAACTGGCAGTAGAGGCTTTTCTGGATGGTATACAGAACAATGAGATCAGGCGAGTCCTCAGGTTATCTCGATACCAGAACAGCAGCGAAGCGTTGGTGCGTGCACTCGAGGTGGAAGCTGTCCTTCAGGATACCCCGAGTCCAAGAGTACAAGCTGTGAGTATCGAAGAATCGCAACCAGAAAAGAAAAAAGAGAACCCCATCTTGATCCAGATACAGGAGGTAAATAAAATGATTAGTCAGTTACTAGCTAAATGGAATCCTCCGAAAAGACAGGAATCACAACTAAATAGAGAGAAGCCAAGCGGGGGTATTAAATGCTACAACTGCGGCAAGATAGGACATATCAAACGAGACTGTCGACAGCGAAACTCGAGGAAAGTGAATGTTGGAAACAGGGAAGAGACACAGAATAAACAAAGTAGTGGAAGGCGTATGAAATGCTACAGGTGCGGGGAACTAGGACATATTCAGCTTGAATGTCCACAGAGGAGCTTGGAGAGAGTGAAGGCCGGAGACGCTGTGAAGCCAAGGGGAAAACCAGAGGAAGCCGTTACCAGAGAGGCTGTGACAGATAAGGAACGTGGTGCCCCTAGAGAAGTGAAGATTTCCCAGCTTCGGAGCATTACAGAAAGGCCACCACTACAAGGATATGACGATAAAACGAAACCTGAGAGAAATGCAAACATTTCATCCGGAAGAAGGTACAAGGAAGGTTGCAAGCACAACCACTGGGAGAAACTGCAGGTCACGGGAGCAGTCAACCCTGTCAAGGTGGAGGTGTCGGATGATAAGGCAGATGAAGCGCTCAGACAGGAACAATTGAACGATGTGGAAATTGGGCCTATATTGAGAGCCAAAGAAAGGGGAACTCGTCCAAAATGAAAGGATGTTTCGGGCAAAAGAGTGGGGCTGAAGGCACTATGGGCGCAGTGGGATTCGGACACTTCGGTGTTAACAAGACCCTGAAGAAAATACGAGAACGATTTTATTGGATAAGAAGTCGTCAGGATGTGGAGGCTTGGTGTCGCAAATGCATGATTTGTGCAGCCAGTAAGGGACCACAGACTGGAAGTAGGGGTGAAAAGAAGCAGTTCAACGCCGGAGTTCCTTTCAAGAGGTTGGCTAACGATATAGCGGAACCATCACCAGCCAGTGACAGAATGAAGGCTCGATATGACCGTAAGGGTAGTTCAGAAGGGTTCAAGGCAGGAGACCTGGTTTGGCTGTACAACCCACAGCGGAAGAAAGGAAGGTCACCGAAACTTCAACCGCCTTGGGATGGACCGTATACTGTTATTACCCGAATTAATGACGTCGCCTATCGGATTCAACGAAGCAAAAAGTCCAAGATGAAGATCGTGCATTTGGACAGGCTGGCGAAATACATCGATGATTCTGCGTTGCCTGATCGGGACGATCAGGCTTAAGGAGGGGGCAGTGTTATGAATTACACCCCCTTGGAACAGGAGATGGTACGCCTATGCCTACTGATAGTGACTAGAAAGGCTCTAGAAAGTGCCAAGGACTTTTCTAGATTATGGTTGGAGAAGATTCTGGATTAATCTAGAGCTAATTTCGGAGTATATAAGACGCGATTACAAGCGCGGAAGAGGAAAGTTTATTTTAGAAGTGACACGTTCGGTGAAAAGTGAGGTTATATAAGAGTGTAAAGGTTATTTTCAATATTTGAAGTATTGTATAGTCAGTAAATTGTTAAATAAAGTGTTAGTAGTGGTTTATCTCTTGTTGAAATTATTTAGAACCCACGGATTCATACAGGGTGTTTCCTAAAGGGTGGAAATCCGTAACAATATTTACAAATTTAGCATGTTAAAGTTAGCCAAAAAAAATCCAAAAAAACGCTGCATATTCAATTTTTTGATATTTTTTTAAATACAATTTTTAAACTATTAAATGATTAGAAACAATAGGTATGTGATATATAAACTCAAAAAAAAATGTTTTGAGATGTTTGGGTCTTTTTTTTATTTTTAGGAAACAATAAAAAAATGGCCAAAATTTGGCTAATTTCAACATGCTGGTAAATTTGTAAATGTGAATATTTTTATTCCTAACTTTTTCTGCATTGAGCTACTACCTTGAACTAAAAGACAGTACATTTATAACTTATATTAAAGTCAGTTGTTTTTTATGGGCCTGTGAATAGTTAAAAGTCAGAAAATCAAGAGGTAACTATATTACATTGTTATTTTTATATACTAATAGATATCAATAGCCATCAAAAATGGAAACACAAAAGAGTATTTTATATTAAAACCCATTTTGATTTTTCTTCCTAGCATGTTTGGTTGTCGAACAATTCAATTTTTTCTATAGGCCGCGCGCAAAAAAATTCCTAGAAGACTTTTTTTTAGGCGATTGGTTAAGCTTTCGTTTTTATAATGAGCAATTTTTTTATGTCTTCAACGGTTAACGAGTTATCAGTAAAATAAGGTTTTTTTCACCGAAGGGGTGGTTTTTTTTGGGGGGGGGGGGATTGCGCGCTACCCTCAGAACTGATTTTTGTCAATGTATAGTCCCTCCACTAACAGTTCAGTTACAAAGGAAAATCTCAGATACCATTTTTTGTTATGGAAACTTTTAAAATTATTGGAGTATCAATGATATGCAAAAATTTAAATGTGCGATGCTAATCAAATGCTGATCATTAAGAGTGAACAAGGCCTAAGATCAGTGGGGAAGGAGGGGGAAGGGGTGTAACGCACCATGTGAAAAGAGATCTCCCTAATAAACAAATTTTAGCCGAAAATATGCTTCAACAATTCTGTAATATTTGTTTATGCGCAACTTACACTTATTTTCAGTTAAATAACATAACAGCCTATTGTTAATCATAATTTTAGTAAAATGCTGTTTTAGTGTATGGAACCACTTCGATACAATTTAAAATTTAAGATGAGGCGTTGAAGTGCTACTTCATTTGCAATATCTTTATACGCAATATAAAATTTTTTTTTGATATTTTACACTTATTGAATATACTTATAAGACTAGATAACCATAGTAGTCGCTAGCGTCATCTAGACGCAAAATTTAGGATTAATCTTGTCACCTTGCTCACTCTTAAGTTTTGTATTTGTAATAGTTTTCTGTGGAATTTGTTTACCCAATGCTGTGATTGGAGGTGACGTCATTGGCTGCATTAATTATATTATTATATAGATCGGACCATCGTGAAACACTGTGAAAACCAAATATGCGAAAATAGTATACCAATTGACGCTTTCCCGTTAAAGGCATTATTACTATCCAGATCGAGAGGAAGATGAACAGGCAGAGTAGAAAACTTAGAAGACTACAGTCTATACCGTGGTACGGTGCTTGAATATGAGCGAAGATTACTCGTCGCGCGTCAGAAATCGTCGTATCTCGAATCGATCTGCCAGCGGACAAAAGTCAATTAGACACACCGCTTCCATGTTCATATTTGGCCGGACCAATCTGTACATTAAAAGGCTGAAATCGTGTTTAACAAGAGGTAAACATGGTATTTTATTGGTTATTTTTATGATTTTCGCACAAAAGAAAGCATGGGAAATGGCTAATGCCAGATTTGTAAAGGCAAGTTCTGGAGATTTACCTTCTGTGGTCGTATTTACGATTGCCAAATTTACGAAAAGAATCCGACAAAGAGCGTGTTGGGCATGCACATGTTAAGGTGCCGTAGCCATACTCACTAAAATTCTCTTGAACTTTATGCTACATTCAGAGCTACATATTAAGAGCCATTTTACCTTGACAGATTTGTTCGTTCTCTAAAAACAAAGGCGCAGTGCTAAGGTGTTTGGCTTGCGACCACGGAGTTCCGGGGTCGAATCCTGGCCAGGGTGTGGCATTTTTAATGTGTTACCGAGACGGTAATAGTGGGCTTAACCGCTCCTGGGTGGCACAACATGTCGTTGCTATCTCTCCGGAGTTCAAGTCTCAGCAGCGGTTATTGTGTTGAAGGACATTTTATTTAATATGATAATTTTAGCGTTAGCGTGTCATAATTAAAAAAAATATATAAAAAAGGACATTTTATTTTTTTCAACCACCAAGTACCCATTTGATCGCTTTATAAAAATTATGTGTGGTTAAAAACCACCCCGAGATTTTAAGAAAAAAATTTGGTAGTTGTGGCAGAAATTTTATTTCCAGAAAAATTCATGAATATTTTTCAATATTCCCGTTGTTAGATTTGGGATTCGAGAGTTGACTAATGTTGTGTACAGACGTATTGTAGGACGCTCCCGAAAAAGCGCTAAAAATGCGATAACAACCCCGTTAAACTTGATAAAATTTAAGCCACCAGTAGATCAAGAAATTCTGCGTGAAGTGAAATGCCATAATAGGAAAACAAAATTCATTTGAAATAATAATTACTGGTTCAGTGTTTTTTAATAGTAAATAAAGCAAACAAGTGCAAATTCAATATCTCTACCTATACCCAAGACGACCCAAGACTCCGTTCAAGTGGTTTATTGCGATAAAGAAAACATCTGGCAATATAATACAAGCTGTGCACCATAGAGTTATCTTCTCATTGAAGGGCAACGGGCTGGTTTCTAACGAATGGAAGTAGTGTGGGAATCCTACAGAAGAGAGAGAGAGCTGCCAACGTAGGCAACGGATGAAGGATAAGTTCTATCTATTGGTTTATTAATCCTTGTCACATGGTCTATATGGGCTTATTTACGAATACAAAAATGTCTCTCAGGTCAAAGGAGTCGGCGTCTGCTTCATATACAGAGCGTCCCAAATGTTTTCCTAGATCCCTTTTGTATTATTGCAGATTTTACATTTTATTTATGCTTTACCTTGGCGGATCGGTATACAGGGTGTCTCAGATGTTCTCTCGGCGCTCTTCCTTGCACTCCCACTGTAAATGGCTATTCACCTGTGGAACGGTTAAAAAATGAAATCTTCTTGCGGCGAGCTAATGTATATCTTGGCAGATAAACGAAGTGGAAGCAGGCAGGAGGAGGCGCACACTGCTAGACTCAGAAACAGAAGAAACAAAAGACTCAGAAGAAGAAAAAATAAGGAGATGATGATATACGGAAATTTAAAAGAAGCATTTCACAAACGCGTACACTTCCCATCCAATGATAACAGATGGAAGCTTACAAGAAGCATGGAAACTTAAAAGAAGCATCTCACAAACACCTACACTTCCTATCCTATATTCCTACCCCATGTTCATATGGCTCTTGCTGATGACAATAAGCATGTCCCATGTCCATTCCGGCGTATGGCCGGTCCGGCGGGATAAAAAAACATCCAGACTGGATATCCGGAAGTAGCAGCAATGACTACCCAGACTCGATGTCCAGAAGTGGCGGCAACATACACTGGTCAATCAATTAATGTTCCCGTTGTCAGATTTTTTCCAATTTATTCCACGTTTATGTGGTAGTATCTGTAATTGGTTAAAATTTTATTTGAATCGGTTATGCCGTTCAATAGATAAAAGATATTTTCGAAAATGCTCGATTTTCGGTTTAATATTAAGGGCTGAAATTTAGCAAAATTATAAATGATATTGTCAATAATCTAACCTAAAAAAAAAAATGAGCACCATCCATATAGGACAAATTCACGCATCTTAACAGACTACGGCCTTTCTTTTTATAATATGGTACCACTGGAACAACATTTTATCGGATTTATTAATCTTTGAATACGAAACTATAAACTCCCATGCAGAGTAATATTTTGACGCGAAATCTCGTGTTATTCATAGAATGAATCTTTAAGAAATTAATTTCAGAATAAACTTAAGGGTATTAAATTGATATAGAAACGAAATTAATCATCGTTATCATTTGGGTATTTCTGTATGTTATCTTTATTGATATAGTCCTATTGTTATTATACCACATCTGCATATTTTGTGTCGACATTTTTCGGTATTTTCCTGTGTCTGTGACAATTTTCCTATTTTGTTTTGATAATCCAACAATATAGATAAGAGTATTGTTTTTAAGAGGAATATTGATGGAATACAATATGTGAAAAATCAGGTAATAGCAGTTTGTGCAACAAGAGTGGATATGATAGCCATATCGCACGAGAAAGAAGATTGAGGTCTTTCGAGTGCGATATGGATAATCCATTCGAGTTGTACAGTATACTTTTTTATGATCAGCTTAAGAAAAAACTACAAAATTTTAAAAGATTTATTAAACATTAACACACACAGAGTGAGAATTACTTTGACAGCTTACACACTAACTTCAATTTTTTTAAACGAATAGTTGGCTATGTACCTATTTAATATACTAACAGACTTTGATAGCTTACGTACTAACTTGATTTTTTTTAAAACCAATAGGCTATATACTCAACACACGAACTGTGATTGGTCGATTTCATATCCATTCTAGATAGGATATGAAATATATCCGTTCAGATAATTGGAATGGCCTACTTATCCATTCTACAGACACAGCAAATATAGATAAGGGAGTAGAAAAAAGTAAACATCCCTTTAGATAGTCGTCCTTTGGATAGTGAATTGTACAATAACGAAGGTTACTTTTGGAACCAAAATTTAAATTGTGTCGATCGCGTTACTAGCGTCACCACCTGTAGCTTGGGGGGTAGCAGGAAAAATTACTCCCATCACCGGAATAGAAAAAAACAACTGGTAGTGACGTAAAAAATGTTATTGACCTCACCTAAAATTTAATTAGCAGTGTACACTGAGCATATCCTACAATTTCTTTCTGGCATGAAAGCAGGCCCCACCCCTTACGAGGTCAGTCCAGGTCCGCAGCGGTGATTGGGGCAAGGAGCTGAAGCTCGATCCCTAATCATCCGAGACCGTCATCAGTAGTCAAGAATATTGGCGCGCAACCTCCATAACTTCGAGACAAGAAAAGTAAATTTAACGTTGAAGGTCTTAAAATATAGCAAATTAAAAATCTAGACGGGCATTTTTTTTAATTTAAGGGTTGATAACCCCTATCTTGGGGGTTAAATGGGTTAGAATAAATAATTTCTTACAACACAATAAACTCACACAGAAAACATTATTATAGTCTTTCTACTGTCAATTTAAAAATTCACTCTACAGCGTTGCTACCAGGATAAATCATTACAAAGCCTGGTGTGATAAAATAAGACCCGAAACCGTACTTGAATATTGCAAACGACCCACGTATACGAATATAGTTGACCAGATATGTTATGTGCTTACTTCACACGAAAGTAGTCGATTGTTTACCTGGCTCATCATCACAAGTCCCTTATCTGCTTTTGGTTCATTCTTAATATTGCCGGTAGCATAGCCGTAGGTTAAATGATATTTATTTACTTTTATTGAATCACATTTTATTATTTAACATTACGTATTGTAAATAAATAATATATTATAAATAAATAATTTACATCATGCCTCTCAATTAATGTAAAGTAGTAAAACAATATTTACAATAATTAAAAAGTGATTCTAAAAATTGTCGGTCGACGCTCATGACTATCGCTGGTTTTATGAGAAGTATTCCTTTGTCGACCTTCTTTTATGATTTTTTGATATCGTGAGCGTTAAATCGACCCTTTTAGAATATCTTTGAAAACTAACATCAGTGGCTGATGTCAATTAAAAAAAAACGAGCTGCTACTGCGTTATTTGGATGGAAATACAACCGCTCTTTTCACTCAAGGCCCCTTAGGAGGCTTCTCGTATCGTGCAACTACCAGTAGTGAATTTCAAGAAGTTCAGATCGAATTGCCTGTGATAAACCCGGATGAAATCAGTTCTGGTAGAAAATATTTGATTACAATTTGCCATGCTGTATCTTCTGCTTAATGCCCAAATAATTTAATAAATGAATCACCAGGTAACATGTTGTATGCAAGATGGGTGGTAACTCAGCTGTAGTAAAGTGTTTACGAAGTCAATTGAAACTGGTCAGTGTTAAAGCACAGGACCGTGCGCACTTATCTTGATATTTTGTCCTATGTATTTAACAATGGTATCGAGAATCGAATAGTAGTTGAAACTGTGCAGACGAGTCCGAGACTGGCAATGTAATCAGCCGGAATGAACCATCTACGACTGCACTGGTTTAAAGATAATAAAACGGACAGGCCGACTAGCATAAAAAAAAATTGTAAATCGTTTCTCAGCAGTCAACGTGGACTTGTGAGATGTGCTGTCATTGGCCTGGGTTTGAGGACGGGTGGCGACGATTGAATGGAACCCGGGTATTCCTCAGTCCGATTTGTCGGTCGTTGTTTGAGTTATATCAGTTATTAGTCACGTGGACTCGATATATCACCTAGTTCTTTATAAAATTTCTCCAGTGCAGTGCGAAAAATGGTTTTCAGAATAGCTTTTACCAAATATTCCGCCTAATTCGGTAATTGTATTAGATAATGCTTCTTATCACTCGCGAGTATTAAATAAAATACCAAACACCAGTACAAGGAAGACATTTTAAAATTCATGAGAGAAAAAAATATGGAAATTTCTGTAAAAGTTCCAATAAAGCGCGAATTACTGAAAAGAATAAAAGAATAGAATTTCAAAAGGGAATATGTTATTGATAACTTATCCAATATACACGGTCATGCACTTTTGCGGTTACCTCCGTACTATTGCATATTTAATCCTATTGAGATGGTTTGAGCAACTTTAAAAGATCGTTTGCGAAAATGTAATGACTCTCCAACGTTAAGCGCGGTAGTAGTTGATCATATACGAGAAGTAATAAATGACCTCGACAATACTGATTTATGGAAAAATTGCATTAAGAATATAATTTAAAAAGAAAATCAATATCCAACACTACCCCGTCTACCCCCCATTGCGCCGATTATAATTCAACCGAATAATGATTCCTCTTCAGAAATGGAAGATTCGGACGCGTCAACTTTTAGCATTTAACTTTTTTAATATATATTTTCAGAACAAAATATTTAGCTATTATATTAGGTATGAAGTTTACTTTTTTATTGTTCCATTTCTTGGAATGTATTTTATTTAGTTGACAAGAAATTTTAATTTAACTTACTTTATTCTAGAGACATATTTTAATTTTGTTTTTATTTATGTTTTATCTATACAAATATTTACTTTTATTTTAGAAGAAACTTAAATTTTATTTTTACTATATATTGCCCCTCGCCAATCTAACCAGCCCCATTCCCTCATCCCTGCAAGGATATGTTCATACCTTCTCGTTGGTCATTGCTGAGCAATAACATATTTCAATATAGTATGTATAGTATAACTTTAAAACTAAACCCAATAAATTTAAATATTTAGACTTTATATCTAAAACTGATATAATACTTCAAAAATATGTTATTGGATAAATGAACAAAAATGGCCTATCTAATAAACAAAAAATAATAAAAATTAATACATTTTCTTATGACAAAAATCTAATAGATTCCCTCATTGTAGGTGAATGGGGGGGGGGGGGTGTTGGAGGGGTGGAAGATCTGCAAGAAACATTTTTGACTCTGAGATTCGGTAAAAGTCTAGATTTTGATTTTTCTTAATATTCGGTAGCTGACGGGGGGCTAAATATATTTCAAATTCAAAAAATATTATTTTTATCTTAGTAAAGAATCATATAGAGTCTTTCCACGTACGGGCATCTTAAAAATAATTATAATAAAACATAATTCTGGAGCGCGGCGGGACTCGCAAATATTAATTTAAAAAAATTGTTTTGTAATATAAGGCCAATATACAATTGTTCCCACCACAGGTTTTTTATATTAAAAAATTTATCCACTTTAGTGCGCATTGCATTACAATACAGGTACTACAAGAACCGTGCATAAACCTCGAATCTTCTGGTACAACTCGCAAGGCACATAAAGAAAGCCATAAAAACCGACCGTAAATCACTGTCTCGTTAGGATAAAGGATATCCCACAGAACCGCACTTAAAAAATATTGTGCACAATAATGGTAGTTTAGAATGAGTGTTGTCTTTGGAAAATAAATCGTTATTTGGTACAGTGATACATTAAAAAAATACTCTGTTTTGCTCATGTCAAGATTCGAATAATATCTCATATATTTGTGGAGCATTGGCAAATTCGATATTCCATGATACACCTGACAATATTAAGTTCGACTCTGTCAAGGGTAGGGTTTACATACCTGTTGTAAACCGTTGCATCCTAAAATAATGGTGTGTTTCCGTTAATTTCTTATTTTAATCACGGCAGAACATACTTTACAGAGAACAATATTGTTGAACAATGTTGTTCTGCCTTAAATATATGTAGAGAACTACCTATAAGAATTGTAGCAAATCTTGTTCGATTACAGGCGGTAAATAATCCTTATTGATGGTAAAAATTTACCTTTAATAGTTTTGCTTCAAATAAATATTTTATTGGAATATCTAGGGTAGGTATCTATCAAATAATTCACATTATTATTTTAAAAGTTATTATTAAAATGTAGAGACATTGCTGATAAATTTTATTTCGATACTCCAACCTTGATGGGCTACAGAATCGCATAGTAATAGATTAGATAAATAGCAATATGAACCTAAATAACTTTTTTATTGTTCAGATAACGTTTCTCTTTTCACCTATTTGTCGCCCATAACATAATAGATTATAATTATGTGTAAAGATGGCACCAACGTTAACAGTTACCGATTTTTCATAAATAATCCGCACCTCCGCCGAAAGTCCGAACTCCGAACTTCCGGTCAAAAAACAGTAACAGAATCAACACTTACTTGTGAAACCTATTGGTTGTCATTTCTCATTTGTTTATATACACTTCACACTGGAATAACTGTACTTTTAAACAACTCAAACTGGGTATTTTTCAATTAAGTTTCTCCGTTTTTCGGGGCACTTTGTCTATGATTCATTGAAACAATATTTACATGTCGGGGTTTTCAAACACAGTATAAAGATATACCTTCTAATCAGATAAATAATAGCTTACTGATATCATTAACCTGTGTTTGCCCACCTGGCAGAAGTGGTTATTACAATAGTCGGCCGTTCTCGAATTGCACGAAGTTTGCCGACTATAGTGACTTAAATTTCATACAAAGTTGTTGGTAAGCAATGAAGCTGTATGCTGCCCTCTGGGCGGTGATAGTTATACTGAGCGACAAACGTAGAGGCCTAGTCGGTAAAGAGGACAGCTTTGCCATCTATTAGCGAGAGGTAAAGGTGGAGAGGTAAAGCAAAGGTATTTTTTACGGAGTTTAATGTTGACTCTCAACCAGAGATGGTGGGTACCTGTACAATTTCTCAATTTTTTTAAACGACAAAGTACAAGTCTGTTGTTAGTCTACGCAAAAGAGCCAGAAAAGGCCTGTTAAAAAAAAAGTGCCAGCCGGGGGTTTTCAGCAGAAATATGTACCTCTAAGTATGTACAACTGTTGTACCCTTGATTTAAAAAAAAAAACTGGTACAACTCTTGTAATTGAAAATCTTAATAGTTTAGTTGTGTGCATGTCTGTAAATAGGGCTGGCCAGGCATGTCGAGAGGGGGGGTGGAGAAAAAGTGATTTACCCCGGACCTGGGTTTTTTGGAGGAGACCGGTTTTCTTAGTGTTTGTAAATATATTAAACCTTTCTTTTTAATTTCATTCAAATGGAATTTTAAAAATAATTAGGAAATAACTTTTTCAAAACATTTTCAAACCTGCCAGATTATTGTTTAAAAAAATATATATTTGTTACGTATAATTCTACTAATGGTTGTAATTAAAATACTAACTGAATAATGATAATTCTATTTTTAAAATAGCACACAAAAATACCACTTGAGATAAAAAAAATGTAAACAATGCAAACTGACCATAAAAATACAATAAAAAATAAAATAAATGACCTTCAACTACGTAATAGAGAATTAACTAATATCTTGTCATTGCTCCATTAGCATCTTAAACTGCCTGAAGTCTTGCAGGCATGGACAAAATCAGATTTCTTGCAAGGTCAACTTCTTGCGACAAGTTCTCCCAAGCGTCTTCAATGGGCTTGTTCGGCATTTTTTTTTTTATTTCATAAATCGAAAGTGCAAATATAAAATAATAGATGTGCAAAAAATCATAATCTTATTCGCACGTTTAGTATCTTAAAAACCATTACAAATCTCCACCTCGCGAAAATGGGGCGTGGTCAGGTGCTACGTCACTATACGCATAGACTCGGCGATCGCAATAGACTTGATGCTCCTTTGTTGTTATAATTATAAGTGTTTTCGAATTATTGTTTGTTTTGCTTACTTCTTGACAGTAGAGGAGTACGATTTGGTGAAATGTCAAAAAATTACAATTTTCTCTCGCTCCTGTCGGGACGAATTTTCGATTTTGATCCTGCAATTTACGATTAGGATTCATCGCCGACCTTCTCCTTTCCGTGGAGACATAGAACGAACTTCCGCTCGACGTATTTATTTAGTTATCAGCATTTGAAAATTTCATGTTTTTCGACCTTTCAGGTTAAATTTGAAAGATCCCAGAAAGCTACTTTTCTTACGTCACTTGCGTATAGTGACGTCACAAATGGGCGCTCGGTTTTTGCAACTATTACTAATTTCAACTCCTTATATCTCGAGAACGGAAAAGGTTAATATATACGAAATTTTAAGTGCATAATGAGAATATCGAGTACTGTATGAAAAAGTATAAAAATCATATAAAAATAATATCATGGAACAAGCCCATTATCCCTTCCAGTTCTTGGGCATTGTTTGGATGGTTATTTCATTTTCTTATATGTTTCACCAAACATTTTCAATTGAATTTAAATCCGGACTTTTAGATGGCTACGTTAACAGCTCTATGTTTTTATTAAGAAACCATTGCCTCACACGATGGGCCGTATGTATGAAGCAGTTGTCTTGTTGGAAAATAAAATTATTTTCCGGAAGCACCTCTATTACTGACGGCAACATAATTTTGTCTAATATTTCAATATAGGTATTTAATGGAATTGAGACGACCACCACTGTTCCAACACACCTAACCCATTTAGGCTCATTCAAGCCCAGACATTGACTGAAAACCTTCCTGATATTTGTGGATCGAAAGGATATTTCTCGTCGTATCTAGTGCAAGGAGGCCTATATACGCGAATATGTTCATCGTTACAGGATTTGGTGTGGTTTTACTCACATTGTATTCAGTAGCAACTCTTCTTATGAACCAACCATCTTCAATTTTAAAGACAATTCGAAATTTTTGAATATCTGTTAGATGTCGAACCATTTTTAATAATGACGCCACTGATTAACGTCAAAGTGACATTTGTAAGATTATTAATATCAATCAAAAAACAAATTATTTACATAGCTAAAAGAAAGTGTACCAGTTTTTTTTTAATCAAGTGTACCTAAAATCCAACAGCTGAAAATTAGTGGGTTTAATTAATTAACAAGCAAAATTACGGAAAGCGAGTTTTTGGCTTGTATAAATTTATCTTTAGGTTTTATGAAAATACATCTAAGGAAGAAGTTGTAGATATTAAAAGTATTGACAAAATGATCCCAACCGTATTAAACTCGGTTAAAAGGGTGTATGCACTTTTTTTAAACTTGAAAAATATCAAATACTCGTTGTATACAGATTCGGTAAATGCAGTTTAGGGTATAGGAATAACGACATAATTGACCACGCCCCGCTAGTTCCATAAATCGTGAAAGCTTAGGCACACAATGAATTGAATTTGGCACGGCATGAACTAAAGATGGGTGCGGACGTAGGTAATAATTTCTATACGAAACGAGACAATATCTCTTCGTCACATTTTTACAAATAATTTCTTCTATTGAAAGTATTTCTGCAGTTTATTTTTTAGTCGTAAATGCTATGGGAATAAAATAATAATTCTTATTAAAACCGAATTGAAAATAGAACATTAAAATAAAATGAAATAACTCGGAAACTAAAATCAACTAATAATTATCAAAAAATAAATTATTTTTATTAAATTACAAAAATAGAACATTAAAATAAAATTAAATAACCCTCAGAAACTAAAATCAACTAATAATTATCAGACAATAAATTAATGAAGTACGGATTCAAACAAACCACCTTCTTGTGCCAAACAATAGCCAAACCGATTATACAATGAACCTCTCATATCTTGAGTTGATTTGGAGTAATGCTTGCACAAAGTTGGATAAGTTTTTCCCGTAATTCAACTAAATTATTGGCTCGTTCAAACGCATGTTTGTAGGCGATTTCCTTTAAGAAGCCCCACAGAAAGAACTCATGGGGTGGTAGATCAGGTGACAGGGGGGCCATTCTATCATTCCCCTCGTAGCTATTAAACGATTGAGAAATGTTCTTTCCAGAAAGTTAATAACAGTTAAGGTATTATGACTTGGGCAGCCGTCTTGTTGAAACCAAATGTCGTCAAAGTTGACCGAAAGATTTTGAACTGCAGGAATTATTTGGTTTTGTAAAAGCTCTAAATATTTATTGCCATTTAAATTGCCATCGATTAGCAGTGGGCCTATAATATGATTGTCTAAAATTCCCGTCCAAACGTTCGACTTTTGAGGACACTGAGTTCGCACAGCAACACTCAAATGTTAATTTTTCCGAGACCAATATCGATCGATCAAAATCAGAATACTCGTCAATTATTTGGTCTACTCATTACAACATACATATACAAAATATAGAGAGAATTCAGAGACGTTTATTAAGGACTTTAAGTTACAAGGAGGACGGTGTCTATCCTGCTATTGGTTTTCCCCAGACTGCACTTTTAAACAGATTTTCGCTTTCGAGTTTGGAGACTCGCCGAACTATTTCACAACAAATATTTCTTTTTAAAGTAATACATAATGTAACAGATTGTAGTGCTATCTTAAGTTTACTAAATTTTCGAACACCTATACCAGGTTCCAGACAAAACTCTTTATTCTATCTGTCGACCCCCAGAACTAACGTACAGAAATTTTCGCCATTGTACAAAATGTGTGAGAACTATAATAGTCTTCAAGACCAGTTTGATATATTCCAATGCAATGTAGCTGAAATAAAAAGATTAACTGTATAAATTAAAACACGTTACCACATTTTTGTTTATATTCTTTTAATATTTTTTTGATATATCTGTATGTAGTTATCATCTCCTGCCCTGTAATTGGAATGCTCTGTTGGGCAGTGTATTGTTAAATAAATAAATAAATAAATAAATTTGAGTATGGATGCAGAAGTTCAAGCTTACGCAGAGGATCAGGATCCAACTGTATTCGAAATATTGCTTGGAAAAACTCGAAATTCATGTTTCATATGTGGTGGACTTGAACATCTCATCAGATTTTCTTTAGAAGGTAAAGTTGATATCTTTATGAAGATTGGCATCTTTATACCTAAAGGTGTAAGAATTTGTGAAGGTCATTTGGCCGATGAAGAACTTCTCTTGCCACCATTATTCAATGGACTTAGAGGTATTACCAAACCATTTAATTTAAAAGGAAGTGACTTAAAACATTTTCTAAATATAGTGCGGATCACTGCCATGAAATATAAATCTATCAATATATTTGAAAGTGGAAATAATTTTTCCGATCAAGAGTTTGAAGCATTAACTCCAGTAAATAAAGTCACCCTCCGAGATTTGTTCGGATTTTCACGTTTCAGATCATGTAGATTACGAAAATGTAGGTTTTTCAATTCCGTCTGTCTGTCTGTCTGTCTGTCGGTCTGTTGGTACATTAACTAAAAAAACTACCACCGAAGATATGGTTAGACTTTCATTGGAAAATATACAGGGTGAACCGTCCAAAAGGAATAGATAATTTAAAATTTCCACATTTCATGACATTCTAAACATATTCCAAAAAAAAGTAGAAGTTTAAAATTGAAAACAAATTGGAAATTTTGAAAATTTTGTGTAAGATGGATGGGAAAAATTTGTTTTGCTTAAATTTTTTGAAAATTAAAAAAAATATTTTTTACATTTTTTTACCACCACCTACTTACTACATAGTAGTTCATGGAAAAAAATATTCTTTCCTCAAATTTAAATTTTCCACGTTTCATGACATTCTAAACCTATTAAAAAAAAAAAAATTTAAATAAAGAAAAAATTGAAATTTTTTTATAAAATAGACGATGGAAAAATATTTTTTTTTAGCTCAAATTTAAAGTTTCTACGTATCATGACATTATATACATATTTCAGAATAAATTTGTTTTGAAAATTTTAAAAAATGTTTTTTTTTTTAATTTTTTTGACCACTACGGTATAGAATGGAAATAAATTGTTTTTAATTTTAAAATTTCCACGTTTCATTACCTATTTCAACAAAAAAATGTTTTTCTTACTTTTTATTGGGTATTTTGCCACTGAGGCAAAATACCCAATAAAAAGTAAGAAAATCTGAATATGCCACAAATAAACAAATACAGACAAAAAAATGTTTTGAAAATAAAAAAAAATGAAATTTTTTCCCCCACCATTATTGAGTAAATGATGGGAAAAAGTTATCAGGTTTTCTCTGTAATATAGGGCTGACTACATTGCGATTATAATTCTCATATCTTAATTAATAATTTTTTAGAGTGACCGTCCTGTATGAATAAAGAGAGAAGTTCTGTGTAAATACCTTTACCGATTTTTTTTTACCACTAGAATAGATAAAAAAATTTGTTTTTGCTCAAATTTAAAATTTTCACGTTTGATGACATTCTAAACCTATTTCAGAAAAAAAATTTGAACATTTTTTTACAAACATTTTGGAAAAAGTTGTTACTACTAGAATAAATGGAAATCATTTTTTTTGCTAAAATTTAAAATTTCCACGTTTCATGTCATTCTAAACCTATTTAGAAAAAAAAAAAAAAATTAAAAATTTTTTGAAAAAATCTTTTTACCTCTAAGTACTATAGAATTGATGAAAAAAAATCGTCTTCGCTCAATTTTAAAATTTTCACGTTTCGTGACATTCTAAGCTTATTCCAAAAACTTTGAAAAATAAAAATAAACAAAAAATTGCAAATTTTTGCCCACTACAATACAAAATAGGAATAGGACAAAATAGGAAAAAAATTGTTTTTGCTCAAATTTAATAATTTAAACATTCTAAACCTATTTGAAAAAAAAAACAAAAATTAAAAAAGAATTAATTCAAAAAAATATTGAAAATATTTTTACTACTACTATAGAATAGATGATGAAAAATGTTTTTATCACTAGAATACATGAAAAAACATCTTGTTTGCTCAAATTTAAAATTTCCACGTTTCATAACATTTTAAACCTATTTCAAAAATAAAAAAAAAGAAATTTTTTTAAACACTAGACTTCCACTCCACTACGTGAATGTGGAATTGAAAATGTGACAGATGGCAATAATATTTGGCATATGCACATATAGTTTTATTGAAAAATGTACAGGGTAGTCATCCCAAGAAGTAATTCAACCATGGTGGACATTTGTAAAGGTATTTGCGCAAGCCTTCCATATTTGGCACCTGTTATTTAGTATTAAATTTTTGCTGTCGGATGACCACTCTGTGACTCTGTATATTTTTTTGACCAAAAGTTATAGTTTTCTTTGTAACAATAGTGATAACTATATTCCGACTATTATTCTCAATGTCATTTCGTAATTAATATTTTTTTACAGTGACCGCCATGCAAAAATAAAGAGGGAAGTTCTGTGTAAATATCTACCGATTTTTTTCTTTGTGAAATATACTAAAAATTGAAATACTTATGAAATAATTTTTTTAACCCTACAGCAAAATCCTGATCTTTCCGTAATTCCAATATTAATCCATAATAATTTACAAAATTCAGCTCACCGCACGCTTCAGCGATTTCATTAAATTCTCCACAATAACGCTTCTTTAATCTACAACAAAATTGTTATAATTAGTACAATTTCCAATACCGTTATCTAATAGAGCTTAATATAAGCCAACACCACGCTTTTTCTAACCTAACAAGTTACGAGTTTATTTGTTATAATTCACAATAACAAATAGGTTTGGTTTTTTGTTTCGTCTAAGTGAGCATATCTAACGAATGAAGACTGAGTGCCCATTATTGTGGGAGGAAGGTGGAAACTAAAGAAACCGCGACCGAGGAATGGGCGGAGCACTCAGCAATATTTCAAAGTTCAATTATGCCGCGAAACACGTTAGGACTGAGGATAAAGTGATTTTCAGTGGCGGGGCCGAAGCGATCAAACTTGGGGAATCGATAGTTGAAGATGTGTGAAATTCTTGCCAGTTTTAACGTAAAATCCAAAGCGCACACCTCGTTATTTTACACAATAAGTGTCTATGCTTATGACATTAGTTCATTGCTCCAATTATGATTAAGAGAAAATTGCAAATTATTTAAAAAAATCATACAACAAATTAGAATTAATCAATTGAAGGGGTAAGTGGATAAAGGTGGTATGTCACAAAAACTTACTTTTGAGTAATTAACATTCAAACATTTTGTTTTGGTACTTTTTTATTATTTAATCTAATTTAATGAAATTTTACCAGTATACAAAGCTGTGATGTAGATTTATACCGCAAAGAGTAATAGCCTACTATTACCTAATTTAATTTTTTTCTTTGCAAATAAAAGTACATAACACCTTTATCCATTCCTAGTTTGAACAAAAAATAATTAAAAATATGAAATAAAAGTTAAAACTGTTATATATTTTTTTAAATTTCGATACAAAAGTACAAAATCATGTATTTATTTTGTTTTTCTTTTCTTTTTCTTTGTCGATTCATCGTTACCACTTATGTTAAGATAAAAATATTTGTATTCATTTTGGACAAATTGCAACTGTTCTCGTAAATTTAGTATTTTTTCTGCGCTTAAACTTCCTCTCTTTTCTGTGATTACGTTTAAATTTATATTGCTCCCATTAACCTCTTTGTGACCAGTTTTTAAGATATCCACTTTCAAAAATGGAGTCATTTCATCTAGACTTTCCTTATAATAGTAAGATCCATAGGTCTCCACGCGAATCCACTTAATTCCATCTCTAAAACTTATTTTTTGGTCTAAAATGTTCTTTTTCCTGTTATAAAGATGCAGTTTTACTGCAATTTCGTCAATTTCCTTAAAATGATTTTCCATATTCACTACCACAGCTCCTTTGTTACTAGCTCTTATAATGTTTCGGTATTGTTCAGGGACGTAGATATTTTCATGTTTTCGAAGTATTTTTTCTATCCTACCAAAATCCCTGTCAGAATCAAGATAGGAATGTCCGACTTCTGGAAATTTGTGATCTATTATTTTAAATACGCCTTTTAAAATGAGCAATTGGTAAAGCGTGATCATCTTAAAATTTTTATTTTGGCCGCTACAAGAGTCTGACCATATAATTAAGTGGTTAATGTTATCGACAAAATGTTCATTATAGATATGAGAAAATGTATGTAGGCAGCTGGCTATTTCTGCGCTGCCTCTGTTGGCGATGTCCTCGGTCCAATTGAAGAAAAATGCCTTATTTCCTGATGTTCTTATAGTGTGGATACCAAGATTGTATAGCCACATCTGTCTCAAATAAAATGCCTTGGACGTACTCAGTTTTGGTAGAGGCATAGTCTGTTGTAGGTCCATCGTGAGATAACACATTGTACTGTCATTCAAGGCCTTTTCTCTGTCACGTTTTTGTTGTGCAAATGCATATCTGTAATTTTCTTGATGTTCATCATTTCCTTTACCCGCATCACACGTTGAACACGTATCACTCCTTGGCATGCCAAAAGATAAATTAAATTTGGTATTAAAAATGTTCCTGTAGGAACACTTTTTTATGAAAAACATTTCTGGAAGTTTATCCTTCCGACATTCTTCTATATATAAATTGAACATTACATTCACATTCAGTAAAGGTGACAAGTACATCTTATGTGGGTTAATATTTCGAGAATAATGTGAGGACTCTGCAGGAAACTTTTTTATATGATTAATTACACAATCCATTACATTTTCCGGTATTTTGTGCGGCCTATTTGTATGTTTGCCTCTTTTGTCAGGAGTGGGCGCTGACTCTCCTGACTTATGTTTTTGTTGAATCAAATCAATTTTTTTGTTACTGAACTGATACAGTGAACATAGTGCTCTTTTACAACAAGGAATCTGTTTCTGTCCGTAAGTTACCACGTATTTAAAGGAATTACTTTTATTTTTCCTGACACCAACTCTATGCCGTTTTACTTGTTCACAAATAACACTTTTAAATAGTAACACGTTTTTAGAGTTTTTGTCAAGTGTGTAGTATTTATTAAAAATACTCTTTCTTGCATCCCCATCAAAATTTGAATTGCACTTAAGTCTACAATTTTCTCTGCACAGCATACCCAAATTTACTTGTTTAGCGGCTATTATCTTTCCAGTTTGCGATACGTAACTCTGACCTTTTTCTCTTGCAGATGCTGCTTTTATTTTCTTCCACTCTTCTTGATTCCTTGTTCTTTTTCGTGAAATTTTTTCTTTTATTTTAAATATTTTTTGTTTTACTTCACCATTTTTTTCTTGTGTAGCCACTTGACTGGAGACGACTTCATTATAAGTTTCAAAAACTTTTCTCTTTACTTGATCTATATTTTTCTTATTTGCAAAGACCATTTCTTCAGTTTCAGAACCCTCACTAGTATCTATATCCTCGTCATTTGGTATATATTCATCGCTGGATCCACCTGTAAAATGTTTGAATTGTATATCTACTAAAATAAAATTCTCTCTATCGTCTATTCTTTCAATTTTCTAATAAAACCTGTACTTACTATACTCATTATCATCACTGTCGGAAGTTACTTTTGAGCTGTTATCGCTCACAGCAGTACTCTTCGAGCAACTCGCTATGGGAATAATGGATGGATTGCCATTTATGTTCTGAAAATTTTTCTTTGTGTTATTTTCAGAAGTTCCAGGATCTAAAACAATATAATGCTCATAAAAATACAATAAAATATTAATCTCACATAACGTAACCTCACTTGGAAAACACTTTATTCACTAATAAAAATCCAGTAGTTTATTATAAAAATCTATATTATTAGCCTCTTACCTGTATCTTGGAATGTTTTATTCCGCACCATTTCTACCATAAATGCTCCTCTGGACAGCATTTTTTACTTATAATATTGCAGGATAGGTATTGCAGTAAAAATCTGACAGAACGAGCACATAACCTAACTTTAAAATTGCTGGTGTTATGTCGCTAGCGTGTTCACCGAAGCAAATGATTTGAATTATTTTGGAATGGATGAAAGTGGTATGTGATCATAACACTTTTATCCATTACATAATAAATTTCTATTGGGTACATACCACCTTTAGAAATAAATAAAATGACCTATTTACAGGTATTTTACAATAAAAGTCATATAATATGGTAGATTATTGTATAAAATGATTTACTATGTAAATATCTCAGATTTGGCAAAAATGTGACATACCACCTTTATCCACTCACCCCTTCAATTATGGAATACTCCAAGGTAGTGTTCTTGAACTGTTTTTATTTTCACTGTATGTTACTGTCTTTCAAGGGCGGTCCTACGCTTTGCTTCTGGGGGGGGCATCTTTATTAAAATATGTACAAAAATGTTTTTAACCCCTCAGACATTGATAAGTATGATTTTTGTTCTGAAAGTTCGCATTGCAGTATGAAGTGTGGCAGATTATAAAACTCCATAACTTCTAATGTCTACAAAAGCGTTATTATTTAAAAAATTTCAACAAAATTTCGTACATGTTAATTTTGAGGGGTGGTGAATCCAGTGAAGTGCATACACTTTTTCTTAAAAAAACTTGCTAATATGAATTATTAAAATTTTACTGTGAAATACTGAAGTAGTAGGTCTTGAATTTTGTAGGAATCTGGCGCTTTTTGCTTCAAAAAGGCAGTTCAACAACCTCTACAATAAAAAAAAAACTGTGAAAATCGCACACTAAATACAGATTTTACAAGGTGACTCCAAGACAAATGGGTCACATAATAAGAAATTAAACAAACTTAAACTTCTATAATCAAACTTAAACTTATAAAGACTGTAATAAAAAATCGGTAAAGGTGTTTACACAGAACTTCCCTCTTTATTTGTGCATTGCGGTCACTTTAAAAAATTAATAATTACGAAATGACACTGAAAATAATAATCGGAATATAGTTATCACTATTATTACAAAAAAAACCTGATAAGTTTTGGTCAAAAAAATATACAGAGTGCTCATCCAACAACTAAAGTTCAATACTAGATGACAGGTGCCAAATATGGAAGGGTTGCGCAAATACATTTACAAATGTCCACCATATGACTGAATTATTTATTGGGATGACCACCCTGTACATTTTTCAATAAAAGTATAATAGGTGCATATGCCAAATATTATTACCATCTGTCACATTTTCAGTTCTTCATTCACGTGGAGTGGAAGTATAGTGGTGGTTAAAAATTTTTATTTTTTTTAAATTTTTCAAAAATGTTGATAAAAAAATGTTCATAATTTTTTTCTTCTGAAATATGTTTAGAATTTCATGAAACGTGGAAATTTTAAATTCGTGCAAAAAGAAATTTTTTTCCATCTATTCTAGTGGTAAAATATTTTTCCCAGATGGTAAAAAATTTTTTTTTCCGAAATAGGTTTGGAATGTCATGAAACGTGAAAATTCTATAGTAGTGATAAATAGACTAAAACTTTTTTCAAAACAATTTTTGAATATTTCAAAAATATTTTTAAATTTGTTTTTGTTGAAATAGATTTAGAATGCCATGGAAACGTGGAAACTTTAAATTTGAACAAAGAAAAAAAAATTACATATATTTTAGTGGTAAAATTTTTTCAAAAATTGTAAAAGAATTTTCTAAATTTTTTTTTCTTAAATAGGTTTAGAACGCTATGAAACGTGAAAATTTTAAATTTGAAAAAAGAAAAAAAAAATTTCCATCTATTTTAGCAAAAATGTTTCAAAATTGTTGTTAAAAAAAAAATTGAAATAGGTTTAGAAGAAAAATTTTGTTCATCTTAGTGGTAAAATTTTTTTCAAAAATGTTGAAAAAAAGTTTCAAATTTTTTTTTTTCTGAAATAGGTTTAGCGTGTGATAAAACGTGGAAATATTAAATTTGAGCAAAACAAATTTGTTTCATTATTTATTCCCTTTAGACGGTCCACCCTGAATATTTTCCAGTGAAATTTTAACCATTTCTTCGCTGACTGTAGCGTCAACTACCTACCAAATTTGACTGCTCTGTCAAGTAGTTTTTTATTTAATGCACCAACAGACAGACAGACAAACTGACGGAATTGAAAAACCTATATTTTCGTAATCTACGTGTTCAGAAACGTCAAAATCCGAAAAAATCTCGGAGAGTGATTTTTTCTCGAATACAATACTTCCCTTCGATATGCGTGGGAAGTAAAAATCAATATATTGGAGAAGAAAGTACCCTAATAGTTCAGTTAACTGGGGGTTTCACCTCTAATTTGTGTGCCAATGAATGGATGTTAATGAAACATTATGCAATGTGTTTGTAATGACGTTAATAAAAAAGTTAAAAAAGATTAGAGTAGAAAATGATTTGAGGGGGTAGAAAACACCCCTTTTATCACGGGTTCCGTGAAGAATTAGGCCAAAAATGGGAAAAAAACAATACCTTTATTTTTTTTTGGCCTAAAATAAGATGTTTTAGCTCTAGTGAACTTTTTCGAAAAATGCGTATTTTTCGAGATATGGCCACTCGAAAAGTTGAAGAAAATATCTGAAAAAGTTCAGGTGAAACGAAACAAGACTTTTTCTTATTCGCAATTTTTCTGTAAAATGCGTTTTCACCGAGTATTTCCGAAAAAACATGAAAAACTGACCCTTTCTTTGAAATTGTGACGTTTTAAAAATTTGAAAAAATTCAGACGTATGCATTGAAGCCTTCTAAACATTTTGTCACTTTTGGATTTTTTTTTTGTAACTTGCTAATTTTCCGAGTTACAGGCAGTTTTTCACGATAAATAATGTACTATATTTTTTGCAAATTTCAATTTAAAAATTATATTGAACCTTTAAAAATGGTATAACTATATAGGCTGACCCACGACGAACTGCGGCAATCGATATCTCGAAAAGTAAACTGGAAAAGTTTGAAAATTTGGCAGTAAACTGGGTGCAACTCGGCTAAAATATATTTAAGATCGTGACACTTCCGGTTACACCGGAAGTTGATACCAACTTGCTTATTTTAAATAGGGCACCCTATGTATTTTTGATTTTTTCAAATGACCATGAAATTCTGAGTCGAAATAATTTAATTGTACACAATCTGATGTTAAAAAAATATAGGGTGTTCCATTTGAAATAAAAAAGTTTTGAAATTTGAATTTGACAAAATGTAACATGAAAAATAGAACACTTGGTATACTATTATGAAATGTATTTTTAATGTAGAGACTAGCTCATTTTGTACCCTTTCTATGTGCCAATGAGCAATTGAGGACCTCCTACACGCAGAAAGTTATTACGGTCCTTGCAAACCATTGCACGTGTCAAATTTTTTATAAAATGTTAGATATATCCGCAACTGCCCTGTTTAGGTAGAGTGTGCACATGCTTTGACTCAGAATTTCATGATCATTTCAAAAAGTCGAAAATATATAGGGCGTTCCATTTAAAATAAGGAAGTTGGTGTCGACTTCCGGTATAACCGGAAGTGCCACGATCTTGAAAATATTTTAGCCGCGTTGCCCCCATCGACGTTAGTTTACTACCAAATTTTCAAAAATTTCCAAGGTCTACTTTCGAGATATTGATTGGCGCAGTTCGTCGTGGGACACCCTGCATAGGTTTCATTACGCTCATTTTTTCGAGTTTTCATATATTTTTTAATATGCAAAAAAATGTAGTACATTATTCGTAAAAACTGCCTGTAACTTAGAAAATTAGCAAGTTACAAACAAATTCCAAGAAACAGAAAGTGTTTAGAATGCCTCAATGCAGATTTTGGTGATTTTAGCGCTCCGTTGACTGGTCTATAACTAAACATTATATCTAACCTATTATGGTTAGTCTCAGTCTTTGCCTTTGGTACAAGTAATAACTTAAATTAACACAAAATACAAAAGTAACAAAAAATTCAAAAAACGTACAAACCAAAATATTTAAAATAACAAAAAGTAAGATATTTTTATTGTTACTTTTAAGATCTTTAAATAAAAAAGTAGCGTTTGCAAAATGTGTCAATCACGGCGAGGATTTATGATAAACCTATTAACTTTAAAACCATTATACAAGATATTTGACCTGAGTACCCTATCAAATGGGTCAGGACAGAATTATAATTTATGACGGATTGACTTTCTCTCTTCTAGGAAGGGTCAAGTGGAATAAAAACTTGAGAAAGCAGGCCACAAACCAAAATAAAGCGTAGGCTTAATACAATTTTATATCTGCTGATAAGTCATACTAATTTTTTTCCTTCTTCAATTCTTTGGGACTTCCTGCCACATGTATGTTTTCTTTCTAAGCGGTGCTAGGGGAATCTACAAAATATATCACAATTAACCAGTATGTTACTGGTAAAAAACCTCTACGCCTGTGACGTTTACGTCAAAGGATCAGTTAAAGGTTGGTTTTTATAAATAAACAACACAAATAAGTATAAAAACTTGAAATTAAATATTTCGCCGACGTTTCGGAAATCTAATCTGTTTCCTTTTTCAAGGCTTTTTTTGAAAAATCTTTTTTGCTGTGTATGACAAATACACAGCCCTAAGAATGTTTGTTATAGTCAATATCCATAGATACTTACTATTTACATAGAACTGTTGATATAGTTAACAGTTTTTTAGTTTCTATACAATGTTAAGTTTGTGAAGTTCTTCTTTTAACATTGGCAGCCAAGTTGTACAGGATTCTTTAATTTTTCTTTTTTTGCTATCTGCCTCTTTTGTTAAAATTAGCAAAAAAAGAAAAATTAAAGAATCCGCGATAATATTATTGAATGAGGATAATTGCGTGTCGAATTGTTCCGTAGATGTCTGTACAACTTGGCTGCCAATGTTAAAAGAAGAACTTCACAAACTTAACATTGTATATAAACTAAAAAACTGTTAACTATATCAACAGTTCTATGTAAATAGTAAGTATCTATGGATATTGAATATAACAAACATTCTTAGAGCTGTGTATTTGTCATACACAGCAAAAAAGATTTTTCAAAAAAAGCCTTGAAAAAGAAAACAGATTAGATTTCCGAAACGTCGGCGAAATATTTAATTTAAAGTTTTTATACTTATTTGTGTTGTTTATTTATAAAAACCAACCTTTAACTGATCCTTTGACGTAAACGTCACAGGCGTAGAGGTTTTTTACCAGTAACATACTGGTTAATTGTGATATATTTTGTAGATTCCCCTAGCACCGCTTAGAAAGAAAACATACATGTGGCAGGAAGTCCCAAAGAATTGAAGAAGGAAAAAAATTAAGATAATGCCACAAATAACATTTAGACAATAAGTCACACTAAGTCGCCTGACTTTTTAAGCTCTTGATTAGTTTTTGATGGGTCATCAATAATGTTCTCTACTTTTTGCTAAATCCTAAAAAAATTGTTTCTTTAACTTTTGTAACAAAAAATGATTTATTTAATTGCTCTTCTCTATAATTTAACAAAAGAAATTGGAGTCAATTGCTATTAGTATTTATCAGTTTTTGTCATGATCAGAGCTTTAGGGGCCATGGCTCCCATGCCCCTCCCCTATAGGACTGCCACATATTGAGCACTGAAAAATAAAAAAAAAATATTGGTTTGTGGATGACGAGGTATTGTCAATTCACCTCAAACTTGTCTCCATTTGTTTGGTGCACATAAAAATGGCCATAAAACCCAGCCATTAAAATATCAAAGTCGGTATAATGACTGCTGACAAGAGTCCTACAGAGCCATACTTCAAATTTTTGCGTATTAGAACAAAATAATACTGGCAGAGTTCCGGGAGGTAGGGCTTTTTTTAACGAAATTTCCTGCTCTTTAAGGACCTTTTTTTAAATTTCAGATATCTTTAATAATTTCCGAGATATTTGATAAAAAACCAAACCCCCCTTTTTTTTTACTAAATTGTTTATAACTTTTGTAATTCTTACCGGCTCAACTTCAAATTTCCTAAAATGTTTCTAGATGTTATTCGAACGAGCCCTTAATCATAATTTTCGGTACAGGCTGCGAGGTATACACCAAAATGGCACTTGTTGACTAGACTAATACATTTAATTGCGAAGAGTATCCGCATAGAATGTGTAACAATTATATAATAAGTTAAATAAGCGAAAGCGAAGAGTATGCAATTTACTCTAGTTTTTCTAGTAAACTTATCAATATCGTTTATATTTTCTTCACACCCAAAAGGAATGTGATCAAAGTATCCACTACGTTATAATCTTAAATTCATACGCTTCCACAACTGAGATGAGATAAGCTACACATATTAATATTAATTGTATATCAGTTCATTTTACGTTTTTTTCCCATAGTATATTATTGGCCGTATCGAAAAACCATTATAATACACTAAGTGTATTAAAGCGCTATTAATACCTCGTTCGTTATCGGCAGATCGGCAATAATAGAATACAGAATGCGTAAACGATCTGCGGGATAAGGAATCGGGCGGTGCATGATCTATGGGAAGCGATAAAGCACATCGGATCAGTTGGAGGTGTAGGTAATTATATCGCTTCGAGCTGGGATAATTAATTGTGAAGTAACACCTTCCATATGGCTTTTAGGTTTTGTGGATATGTCGAAGAGGGTGTTTCATTAATTCAAACAACTCTGCCAAAAGGCTCTGGTTTATAAACTGGAACTAGATGTAAACAATATACTCTTCGCCAGTTTAGTGAAATTTTTATACGGGGTGATTCGTGAGGAGAGGCTCGTACTTTACCAAAAGATAGAAAACATTGAGGTGATCTTAAATCCCCAAACAGTAATGGCTAAAGTGGCCCCGTTTTCGAAATACAGGGTGTTTTATATTTTTTGGAAGAATATTCTTTTCGCCATATATCTGTAATGCGTAAGCGGAATCAAATGAAATTTTGTATTTTGATTACAGTAGTCATTCACCATCTAATGCCTGGGATATTAATAAAATATCAGGGCCGGACCCAGAATAAAAATATTTTTAATTTATTCCTAGAAAATAACACTCTGTATATTGTTTATAAAATATTTGACATTGCACCATTTCATTGTTTAAATAAAAAAATTAAATTGTTGAGGGTTAAATTTTTTTTCTCTAAATGAGAAATTGAGAGAAAAAAGTCACTCTAGAACTATGTATTATTTTTTTTGTTCCCTATCTGCACTACCGAAAGGTAGTTCTCTCGTTTCAGCAATATTTAATTCATTGCAAGAGTAATTAATTGTTACAATCATCTAGTATTGCCATTACATTTGTTTTAAAAGTTATGGCTACGTATTTTTTAATAATCTAGTGGGTACCTGTCAAAAATCAGTCATATTGTATTTAAGAAGTGTCTCGTCACCACTATTGCTTTTACTGGTTACAATATTGTCTTGTAATAATTCTAAATCATGCCGTTTACATACACGAGTAAAGAATACGCAAATATGGTTTTTGTATATGGATATTGCAATGGCAATGCAAAAGCTGCTGAAAGGGAATACAGCCGCCGGTTTGGAAATCAACGTGTACCAGATTATAATTTATTTTATAGAGTGTTTAAACATCTTTCTGAAACTGGAATCGTTCTCTCAATCATGAAAATAGAAGGTCCTGTTAGGCAGACCCGGCAAGAAAAAGATTTGATTTTAAATATGGTTGACCAGAACCCAAAAATCAGCACAAGAAGAATTGGTCAACAATTAAATATTCCTCAAACCAGAGTTTGGAGAACTATTAAAGGCGAACAAATGCATCCTTATTATATCCAAATTGTACAACGATCGGTGCCAGGTGATGAAGTATTTCGGTTAACTTTTTGCCGCTGGATTTTATCCCATAGACGAACTATGTTAAGAGTATTGTTTACCGATGAATCTCAATTTACCCACGATGGTATAAATAATACACGAAATTTTCATATTTGGATTCACGAAAATCCCCGTGCAATAATCCAAAAGAATTCCCAACATAGATTTTCTGTAAATGTGTGGTGTGAGATGTTCAATAATAATCTGATAGGTCCTCATATTTTTGAAGGTCGCTTAAATGGTGACAATTATTTAGATTTTTTACAACATAACCTGCCAAGTTTATTAAATAATGTAAACACAAGAGGAATGTGGTTTCAACATGATGGGGCTACGCCGCATTTTTCGGTACGAGTCAGAAACTATCTGAATGAACAATATCCAAATAGGTGGATTGGTCGAGGTGGTCCCGTTGCATGGCCTCCGAGATCATTAAATCTCACACCCCTTGACTATTTTCTGTGGAGCTATTTAAAAACTGAAGTATATAAAGAAGAAATACATATCAGAGAGCAGCTGATTGCAAGAATTGAGCATTTTTGCAATGAAACAATTTAGAGATTGTTAGAAAAAGCGTAAATGAAATGACAAATCGATCAAGAAAATGTATTGAATTTGGCGGTTTGGACTTTGATTCAAAATAATTTAATTGGATTTAGTAAGTTTGACTGATTTCTTATGTTCTAGTTAAATTGTTGATTTTTATTATTTATTATTTTGTTAAGTTTATTAATTACACATTCATTACAAAATATTTTTTTTGTTTCACCAGGTATATGTGATGAATTTTTATTCTCCCTGTTTGCACTAACTTTTGCTAGTGCAGATAAGCAACAAAAAAAATAATATGTAGTTAATCCCTAGAGTGAACTTTTTCTCTCAATTTCTTATTTAAAGAAAAAAAAATTGAACCCTCAACAATTTAATTTTTTTATTTAAACAATGAAATGATGTCAACAGATTTTTTATGGGATGTTGTATCTTTCTAGGTGTAAATTAATATTTTAATGTAAAATATTTTATAAACAGTATACAGAGTGTTATTTTCTAGGAATAACTTAAAATTTTTTTTATTCTGGGTTCGGTCCTGATATTTTATTAATATCCCAGGCATTAGATGGTGAATGACTACTGTAATCAAAGTACAAAATTTCATTGGATTCCGCTTACGCATTACACATATATGGCGAAAAGAATATTCTTCCAATAAATCTAAAACACCCTGTATTTCGAAAACGGGACCGCTTTAGCCATTACTGTTTGGGGATTTAAGATCACCCCAATGTTTTCTATCTTTTGGTAAAGTACGACCCTCTCCTCACGAATCACCCTGTATAATTACTAAGGCTTGGAAATTTTATCAATTATTATCAACCCCTTTAATAATAGAGTGAGGGTGGTATGGGGGGATAGAAATATTATAAACAAATCTGAGGCCTCCACTTATGGTATATACACCAAATCCCAAATTTTTGTACTTTTACCAGCTTGCTTTATTTATTTTCTCCTATTTACTGCAAGTTACCCCCCAGCCTTTCACCGGATAACTTCAAAAGACAATCCAGTTCCAGATCTCATAATAGTACATGCGTGTATAAAATTTCAAGTCAATATCTTAAACCGTTCCAGACACCAGCACTTCATTTAACACCCGTGAAAACCTAAGAAACAACATATATATATGTGTAGATATTTATATATTATAGCTTTTATGACTATATTCCGATAGTTGTAAAAGTCTATGGAAATAAAGATATTATTATTATTATTATTATTATTATTATTATTAAATATCGTGCGCACAACAAAAGTTACAGACTGGCGGACAGACATTTTTTTCGCTCGACGTTCCGTGACAATCTAAATCTATTTCAACAACAACAACAAAAAAATTGATTTTTTTTACGATTACTATAGTTCCCCTCCACTATGTGGAAGTGGAAGTAATCATTAGTTACGAAACGACATAAGGATAATAATCGGAATGTAGTTACAACTATTATTACAAATAAAACCTCATAACTTTTGGTCAAGAAAATATACAGTCATTAACCGACAGCAAAAATTAAATATTAAATAAAAGTTTCCAAATATGGTAGGAACTATAATATGTGTCTTCCTTGTCGATTGTGTTAACTATATGCCAAATATTGCCATATGTCACATTTTTAGTTGCACAGTGCCACAGTGGAAGTATAATAGTGGTTAAAAAATGTATTTTTTTTTAAATACGTTTAAAATGTCCATTTCTTCGCTGGCAGTAGCGTCAACTACCTACCAAATTTGACCCTTCCCTGTCAAGTAGTTTTTAGCGAATGCACCAACAGTCAGACAACAGACCGACAGAAATTGGAAAACCTATATTTTCGTGATCTACACAATCTAAAACGTGAAAATCTGAAAAAATCTCGTAGGGTGATTTTTTGTCGAGTACAATACTTTCCTTCGATATACGAGGTAAGTAAAAATTCAACTTTGACACCTTGTATCTATTCCACAGCAACAATTTACTGAAGTATGTTTGGTTATATCCACATATTTTGGTCCAAAGAGAAAGAATGTACCCTTTAAATTATGGCCTATTATTAGGTCCACCCTGTATAGATGTGCGGTTATGATGAAACCATTTTCATATTATTGTCTCACAATATTTCCCTACATTATGCAGCTAAATAAAAGTGCGCTAAGAAAGTTAAAAAACAAAAAAAGTTGAATCGAAAAGAATGTAAATAGGTAAATATTTCTTAGACGTTTATTTTACAATGTTTCTAAGACTGATGGGTTATTCTTATAATAATTCTCTTCTCACTTAACAATATTAATTAAAGCCGAGTCTAAATACAGTTTAGAGAAATAAAATTATGTTGCATTTTTAAGCATCACAAACAACGAACTATAAAACTTGAAAATATGAAATTCACGTAGTCAGCGGTGACAAAAGTTTTACCTGACACTAATGTGTGAATTTGGCAAGTATGCGTCGCCGTTCCCATTGTTGCTTTACGTGTTTACTATGTTTTTAACGTGATATAAACCTAAGTTGTGTTTAACTACAATCTAGACATAGTACATAATAAATTATTAAATTAAGTTCTACAAACAACTTAAAAATATGTCCGTTTTTCACTAAACTTATAGCTTTCCTCTTTGATTATAGTACTGAGACAATTAAACTGTCAACAATGTGATCGAATTATAACACTTGGTAACAGTGCGTGAATTTGGCAAGTAGGCGGTGTCCACAGACAGCTCTTGTTACTTTGCATATTTAGCATCTTTTTAACGCGTTTGAACTCTCGTTCTTACATATTTTACTAATAAGTGCGTAGTGTTCTGTGTTGCGGATTGTAATTTGTTACTTGTGGTGTTTCATTGTGGCTGATCGTCGATGGAGATACTTGCCAAGAACCAGATAAATTTTGTTAAAGCCAAGAAACTTCAGTGAAACAAGGTAGGTTTCTAGAAACTTAATAAATCCCACGTACGTACACTTGATGTGCAAATTCCTGATAATTTAACAGTATATTAAGTTTATATAGATAGATAATCAGGTGATCTAAAGGACAATTTTTTTATCCCTTGTATTGCATACCTAAATTCTACATCTATATCATCTAGCTGAAGAAAGATATGGTCTTTTGATCGTGTGCTTGCTTTTTTGCAATTTCCAGAAAACATGATTTATATTTAATCATACATATTACACTAGTCATAGTTTTAAAATATTATGGATCGTTTTGTTGTGTACGGTCTTGTATTCAAAACAGTCATATAATGAAGTAATATTATTATATTTAATAAATCTAATATCAAAACAAAGCTTAGCCAACTATGAAAACTTTTGTGTTGAAGTAAAATTTATTTTATAAAATCGATTCGTTTAATGACATTAATTTTCAGGCTGATGGGTTTTTAATGAAATTGTGCATTTAGCAAAAATAATGGGGCGTTTTTAGTGAAATGGTTATACAAAACTTTCCATAGCGTGCGTATTATGACGTCATGGTCTTGCTTCGAGGTAAAGCGATCTTTTTTTGGTTATTACAATACGAGATACTTGTAAAAAGTGTTGAATATTCAGTGTAACTTTTTCAGTAGTGGTTGCCAAGAAATGACACCAGCAAATGTTATTTGGAGTAATTCAAGCCATAGACCATGTGATAATGGCGCATTTCGAATACATTTCGAACGTAGTATTTTTGTTTATAACAAAAGAGAATATAATTTCTTTCAATCAAACAATTTTAAATATTTTTTGATTGATTTCCAACAAGAAATGTTCGATAACTTTTTGTCATAAAGTTGATATTTATTTATTTATTTATTAAATAAAAATAAAAAAATAAAATTGGTATTTTCATTGTCCAATAATTTCACAATTAAAAAGTCACCAATTTCTCGTTTCTTGACGCTCTCAAAGTACAATAAAAACACTTTTTTTTTTACAATACATGATTTTGTATAATATTTAGATCAATTTAACAACAGACGCTTTTTTGGTCAGAAATTTAAAACAACAATTTTATTGACTATTCTTATAGGAAAAATTGCGCTGAACATTAAAACATTATTAAATACAATGTTTTTTAGAGAAAATTTTCATGTTTTGATGTTTTTACTTCCCTCGCATACCGAAGGGAAGTATTGTATTCGAGAAAAAATCACCCTCCAAGATTTTTTCGGATTCTGACGTTTCAGAACACGTAGATTACGAAAATATAGGTTTGTCTGTCTGTCTGTCTGTCTGTTGGTGCATTTACTAAAAAAACTACTTGACGGAGAGCAGTCAAATTTGGCAGGTAGTTGACGCTCCTGTCAGCGCAGAAATGGTAGAAATTTCACTGGAAAATATACAGGGTGGACCGTCTAAACGGAATAAATAGTGAAAAAAATTTTTTTTCGCTCAAATTTAAAATTTCCACGTTTCATGATGCGCTAATCCTATTTCGGAAAAAAAAAATTTGAAAATTTTTTTCACCAACATTTTTGAAAAAATTTTTACCAAGATAAAAAAAAATTTTTTTTGTTCAAATTTAAAATTTCTACGTTTCATGGCATTCTAAAACTATTAAAAAAAAATAATAATTTTTTTTACCATTTTTGAAACAAATTTTTCTACCAAAATATTTTTTTTTCTTCAAATTTAAAATTTCCACGTTTCATGGCATTCTAAGCCTGATTCAGAAAAAAATAGATGGATTTTTTTTTATTTCTTCAAATTTAAAATTTCCACGTATCATAGCGTTCTAAATCTACTTAAAAGAAAAATTAAAAATTTTGTTTACTATTTTTAAAAAATTTTACCAGTAAGATAGAATTTTTTTTCTTTGTTCAGATTTAAACTATCCACGTTTCCATTGCATTCTAAAACTATTCAAACAAATTTTAAAATGTTTTTGAAAATTTTTTAAAAAAATTTGAAAACATTTTTAAGCTATTTATCACTACTATAGAATAGACGAAAAATTTGGTTTGCTCAAATTTAAAATTTCCACGTTTCATGACATTCCAAACCAATTTCGGAAAAAAAAATTTTGCAACATTTTGTTCAGTTTGGAAAAAAAATTTACACTAGAATAGATGGAAACTTTTTTTACTCAAATTTAAAAGTTTCACGTTTCATGACATTCTAAACCTGTTTAAAAAAAAAATATGTAATTTTTTAATCTTAAACTTCTTTTACGACTCTTATAGAATAGACGGAAACTTTCCTTTTTGCTCAAATTTAAAATTTCTACTTTTGACATTTTAAACCTATTTCAGAAGAAAAAATTAAAATTTTTTTTTTAACATTTTTGAAAAATTAAAATAAAAATGAGATTTTTTAACCACCACTATACTTCCACTCCATTACGCGAATGTTGGATTGATGTGACGGATGGCAATAATATCTGACATATACACCTATTATACAGGGTCGTCATCCCAAGAAATAATTCAGTCATGGTGGACATTTGTAAAGGTATTTGCGCAAGCCTGCCATATGTGGCACCTGTTATTTAGTATTGAGCTTTTGCTGTTGGATGAGCAATCTGTATATTTTTTTGACCAAAACTTATCAAGTTTTCTTTGTAATAATAGCAATAAGTATATTCCGATTATTATTCTCAATGTCATTTCGTAATTATTAATTTTTTAGAGTGACCGCCATGCACAAATAACGAGGGAAGTTCTGTGTAAAGACCTTTATCGATTTTTTGATTTTTTGAACGAAAACGGTGCGTCGAACAAATAAAAGTCAAGATATAAAAAAGGAAAATTTTATTAATACGCGTCGTTTGGGATGTTGTAGCGACATTTTATCTTTGACCGTTCAACTGTTATAAACAGATTAAGGCTTCTAAATTAACATTTTTTTTCTGTTCAACAAAAGGTCATACGGATATTTTATCGTGGTCAGAATGTTGTATTTACAAAACGTGTACAGCACAGAATTTGCAGTTTTTCTTTTGTGTCGATATCTTGCGTATTTTGCAATTGTTTAAACAAATAAACTAATTTGTTTATCAAGGATTTGCGACTTTCCATGGCATTTTTTGCACTCTCCACCCCTGGCAGTCAATAAATATTGATAAAAACTACCATTTCTGTGTGGTATTGCCGTTCTTATATTTTTTACCCCCAGCCAAAAAAATGCTTAGTAAACAAATGAAATATCTCGGTACAGGAACGTCATATCGAAATGCAATTGTCGGCAAATGAAACATAATAAAAAAAGGAAAATTGTGAGCCTAGATAAACCTCCGTTAACTAGAACTGGAGATATAGACCATTTTGCGTTTACGACTGTCAATTGTTTATTAATAAATTTTTTGAAAACAAAATCTTGTGACAACATAAAGTTAATATATCAAACTAACTAGTTTTCAATTGTTACAAAATCTCATAGGTTTTTTCAGACATTTCTTGTTTTTTGTTAAAAAAAAGGGGCAGGACCACACAGAAAAAATTGCTTTTATCAACGTTTACTGATTGCCATGGGTGGAGAGTGCAAACATTTAGAACCCTTAATTTGTTTATAAAAATTAAATGTTCAAAGATAAAAGGTCTCCAACGACGGGAATTGATACAATCTTCATTTTTTATATCTTGATTTTTTTTTTGTCCGACGCACCGTTTTCCTTAAAAAGTCAAGAATCATAAAAAAATGAGAATTTTCGCTAAAACCATTGTTTTTAACAATGAAGCCTGTGTTTTATAAATTTTTATAAGAATAGTCAATAAAATTGCTGCTTTAAATTTCTGACCAAAATCGATGATTTTGACTTTACAATCACCTATAAGAAGGTTTTTTCGTAATTGAATGAAATTATTGATAGTAAGATTAAGAACAGTAAATAAATAGATTCATTCATTTATTTTTCAGTACAATTTTCCTAAATATGAAAAGAAACAAGCCCGTGGCTGGTCTTTGTTTTTGTTTTAGTACCCTATATCTTTTCCAAACAGGGTGTACCAATTTTTAATGACCATGTTTTTAAAGGTGAATCAATTTTGCCAAAAATATTTTTTTCGATTTAACTTACGTTGGTTATACCTATTGCTTGCATAGTATATTAAATAAGGGTTAATTTTGTATATAATCTATTCTAATATCCCTTATTTATTTCCATTTTCGCTATTTATTTTCATTACCTTAACAAGATAATAATAATAAAACCTTATATTAAAGTTATATTTACGACGCTTTAATGATAGGGTGGAGATAAAATATTAAAAAGCCTCCGCATTATATGCAGACTGATATTGACTAAGGGCTAGGTGTTAAATAAGTTACATTCTCATGAGTCAAAGGTCACAGTGGGACATCAATCACTTTATTATAGGTAATAATAGTGGTCAACCGCGGGCCCTAACAATAAATCGGTTCCTTTGGGTCTTTATTTTTAAGCGGCAGTGTAGGGGCGATAGGCGTAATAGGATGTGTACCAAGAAAAATAATGAAAAAATAGGTTACACAGTTCTTGCATTTTGTTGATGTTAACTATTTTAATATGTTTTTATTATCTTCACCCGTTAGTCCATTGAAATGTTACAAACTTTTGGCCGAACCTTGCATTTTGGGTAGAACAAGATTTTTTTCTTTTCGTGTTTAGGGGGGGGGGTCAGTGTGAGTATAAAACTCGATTTTCGGGGTTGATAACCCCCCCCCCCCCATTTGGTCGCCATATTGAAAGGGGGGGCGTAAACAGCTTTTCCGTGATATCTTGAGAACCGTAAGTCTCACAAAACATGTTTTAAGACTTTTTTTGTAGATGATTGAATTCTCTACAATCTTGGTTTAGATACTTCTTACCATAAAATTGAAAATGGAAAAGTTATAATTAAAAATAGACTAAAATTTTCAAGAAAAATATCATTTAGGGGTTATAGCTTCTTTTCTATTGATTTTATTAAAAATACACATCAGACGTTTCTTGTACACCATTTTATTGCGAACAGTTTTCTCTATTCATTTTTTAACTTGCTCTTCTTTGGAGAGGTGTTAGGATGCTGCAAATGGATCAAGTGCCTCAAAAAGGGCATTGGACAAATTTGAAAAAAATTGAGTACATTCCTGGGATGATTCCAAACTCTTTTTGCCTCTCGCAATTTTTGTCCAAACCTCTTCTTTTTCGAGTAAGAAAATCGCAAAGCTCTAAAATTTTTCCTCGCTGGATAACTAAGAAATTGACAATTTCAGAAAAAAATATTTTGAACAAAAGTAGTCTATTCTTAGTTAGGCAATCCGAATTTGTAGTAAAATGTAGGGGTTCCCATTTAAAAAACCGAATTTGACCTTGAATGACCTTCACCCTTCCACCCAATGTCAAAGTGACATAGCCAAAGTGGCTATTTGAAAGTTTCAGGTTAAAAAATCACCCGGGTGTCTTTTTAACCTGAAATGGGAATAAAATAATATTTTTTATTAAAAATTAAATAAAAATAGAGCATTAAAATAAAATTAAATAACTCTCAGAAATTAAAATTAACTAATAATTATCACAAATAAATTAGCGAAGTAAGTGTTCAAACAAACCACCTTCTTGTGCCAAACAATAACCAAACGGATTATACAATGAATCTCTCATATCATTGAGTTGATTTGGGGTAATGTTTGCACAAAGTTGGATAAGTTTTCCCGTAATTTAACTAAATTATTGGCTCGTTCAAAGGCATGTTTGTACGCGGTGTCCTTTAAAAAGCCCCACAGAAAGAAGTCATGGGGTGTTAGATCAGGTGACTTGGGGGACCATTTTATCATTCCTCTCGTACTTATTAAACAATTGGGAAATGTTCTTTCCACAATAACCGTTCCTTTATTATGACTTGGCAGCCGTCTTGTTGAAACCAAATGTTGTCAAAGTTGACAGGAAGATTTTAAACTGCAGGAATTATTTGGTTTTTTAAAAGCTCTAAATATTTATTGCCATTTAAATTACCATCGATTATCAGTGGGCCTATAATATGATTGTTTAAAATTCCCGTCCAAACGTTCAACTTTTGCGGATACTGAGTTCGCACAGCAACACTCAAATGTTTATTTTCCCGAGACCAATATCGTACTACGGATGGATTGTGTTTCCCATGTAATGAGAAGGATGATCCATATGTAAACAATGTGTTTTTTTAAAAGTTTTCATTGTCATTTACTTTATTCACCATGATTTCACAAAATTCCATCCGTTTGAAATTGTCCTTTGGAAATAGTTCTTGCGTTGTTTTAACTTTAAAACAACTGTACCCATTTCTTTTCAAAATATTTCTTACAGTTCTTTCCTCCATGTCAACTTCATCAGCAATTTGCCTGCTAGAACGAGGTTCACTATTTTCAACAAGTGCGCTGACATTAGTTTCTTGAATTTCACGTTCTTCGCTCATTTGTTGATGACGGGGTTCGCGTTGAGAGCATTTTTTACAGTAATTCACGACAACCGAAATTTTCAAATTTTTTAATGATACGTGAAATTGCGCTAGGTGAAGGAATTGGTCTGTATTGAAATGTCACAGTAAATAAATTTATTGTGTTTTTAATGGAATGGCCTCTAAAGTACCACTTCACAATTTGCACTTTTTCAGCAGTTGTATAAACAGTCCGCATTTTAACGAAATTGAGATTAATTTATTTTATTCCCACGTCTTCACGGCTAGGCTACTGAAAGCAGAATGCGTGGGATCAATGACGAGGCCAAGTGCGGCTAGGCTACTGAAAGCAGAATGCGTGGGATCAATGACGAGGCCAAGTGCGGTGGTGCTATGAACGAATACTAATGCCCTGGGTTCATTTACGGCAAGGCGTGGTTTACTTGCGCAGATACATGTTTACATTTTACCAACTACAATTTCCGAATCTGTATATAACGATTATACGAGCGAACAGAATGGGGTTATTTAGTCAAACTTCATATATTGCACTTTTTATTACAGTTATGCGAAGTAATCAACAAATAGTTATTATACTGAAAATTTAAGGTCGATCTGATAAGTAGTTCCAGAAATATACTGCTTTAAAATCAAATTCTTCATAAACTGATGCGCTCGAATCGCTGACGTCAAAGATTCCAAGTCTTAAGCCTGATCGTCCCGGTCACTCAATTCAGAATCATCAATGCACCCCGTACATCCAAATGCACAGTCCTCATCCCGGCCCCCTTGCTCCGTGCTTCATTTGTCCTGTCATCCAGAACCCTCCACCTTAAGTGTCGACTGCTCCAGTGACCTGCAGTTCATTCTCCTTGTGGCAGTACTTGCAATCTTCCTTGCACCTTCTCCCGGATAAAATGTCAGCATCTTTCTTGTTTTCCGTTTTATTTTCATATCTTTGTTTCTTTACTCCTTTACCACGTTCCCTATCTGACACAGCCTCTCTAATACCGGCTTGCTCTAGTTTTCCCCTCGGCTTCACGGCATATCCGGTCACTCTCTCCAATTTCCTCTGTGGACATTCTAGTTGGATATGTCCTAGTTCTTCGCAGTATAACATTTCATACGTCGTCCACTTGTCCTTCCACTATTTTGTTTATTCTGAATCTCTTCCATACTTGCAGAATTCACACTTCTCAAGTTTCGCTGTCGACAGTCTCGTTTAATATGTCTTCTCTTGCCGCAGTCGTAACATTTATTATCCCCGCATGACTTTCCTCTATTTTGTTGTGTCTTCCTACAGTATCCAATTTAGTAAGTATTTGAGTAAACATTTTCTGCATCTCGGTCAATATAGGATTCTGGTTCTCTTTTTCTGGTTGGGATTCTTCAGTAGTCACAGCACGGGGTATCCTTCAATGCAGCTTCCAACTCGAGGGCACACACCAATGCCTCGCTGCTGTTTTGGTATCGAGATATCCTGAGGACTCGCCTGATCTCATCGTCCTGTATACTATCCAGAAAAGCCCCTACTGCCAGTTGGTCTTGGAATTTTTTCAGTACCTACATCCGGGTAAGCCAGGTGCGCCAGTCTCACGACAGCTTCCAACTCTCGTAGGCTTAGCCCAGCCCCTTGAACACCTGATTTCAGCTGAGTCTGGTACATTCGGGCAAGGTCTAGGGCAGCTTCTAAAACTCTAAAATCCTGTTGTTAATTGTCTGGAGTATTTCCGATGCTTGGCCCCTTAATGCCAGGATTAACCACATAGCTTTCTCTTCGTCACTCCAATTGTCTGCGCTTGCTGCTGCCTCAAACTGTCTCTTGAAAATGGTCCATGAACTTTGGCCGTCAAAGGAGGGAGGTTTGAACCGCTGACCTGATGATACCACTTGCAGGTTTCCTTTATCCCTTAACTGCCGTTTAAGCAGGTCTCTTTGTCCTTCCATCTTGTGCATTTTGTCTTTGACTTCATTTACTTTTTCTCGACGCCTTCTTTCTAGCTCTTCCAACACTTTATGGAATTGTGCAAATAGGTCCTGTATTTGCTTTTCGGTTGCCATATTCTTGATTGTTATAGACATATGACTACGTTGAAATCAACTAAATTTAACAAACACGTCAGTATTGGCAATGAAACTTTCCAGAAAAATCTCGAAACAGCACGAAAAAGTCTTAGTAATAGTCTTTGTCACTATCCAGTTGAAAGATTTTAATAATCTCCACTTCTGTCCAAATAGAAAAGTTCTAGAAAGTTGAGGAAAATGCACTTAACAACACGAAAAAGTTTTGTTCAGTCTGTATCACTTCTTAGTTCAAAAGATTTAATTACTACCACTAATGTCCTAATAAAATGTTATAGGTACAATCTCTGAAAATTCACTTAATACTATTTTCCTGTTCGAAAATAACCCTCGAACAATGTCCAGTAAATTAGTCCTCCGCGTTAGCACTACTTTCCAAGAATAATTCTGTCGAACCTTCTCGACACTACCGAAAATCTTCTTGTTAAAATTCCGCTTCTGACATCGAATTGTCCGGTATTTTCACCCCTGAAACCACCTTTCAGGATCCGTGGATTCCAAATAATTTCAACAAAGGATAAACACTAACACTTTATTTAATAATTTACTGTAAACTACACAAGATTTTTATTATCTACTAAAATGTACTCTAACTGTCTAAAATTACCTTTACAATGTTTATTATTTTGTATTTCACCTTGGATTTCTAACCTCTCACTTGTCACAGTTGTCACTTTTCAACTTCTTCTTCTTCCGCCGGGAATCTCGCCCTATATACTCCACAATTGCCTCTAGAGTTATCTAGAACACAATCAAGAATCTTCTCCCACCACACTCCAAAAAGCTCGATCTCTTTCTACAATTTTCTAGCACAGTCGCTATTAGTCATGGGCGTATCAGTCTCCAATTTCTACGGGGTGTAATGCACAACAGTATATATTTCGATTTTGTACATTATGTTACTTCTAGTAAGTATGATAGTTGTACATATCAGAGGTCCCCGACACACTTATGATTTTTTTTCGAATAATGAAGATATATGTAGTAAAACAAATAATGTACTTACCTAACTAAAAACTATTAATCCACGGTTCAACAATTAATTTACAGAAAAATAAATAGCTATTGTTTCGAGCAAGTGAATATAAATTGTTCCCTTTTAAAGGTTTAATTTTACTTCCACATCCACGTAGTGGATTGGAAGTATAGTAATCGCAAAAAAATTTTCAAAAATTTTTATTCGTGAAATAGGTTTAGAATGTCATGAAACGTCGAGATTTCAAATTTGAGCGAAAAAAAATTTTCTGTCTGTCGGTCTGTCGGTCTGTCTGTCTGTCTGTCTGTCTGTCTGTCTGTAACTTTTTTTTGTCCGCACGTTTTCTCCGGAACGGTTCAAGATATTCATTTGAAATTTGGTACACGTATGTATTATAACGACATCTGGAACTAGATTATATTTTGAGATGATTCCGTTGAAGGGTTGGGGGTTAAATAGGGGTAAATAGGGGAAAATAAGTAAAGCAAGCTGGTAAGACTACAGAAACTTGAAATTCGGTGTTGTACTAGAAGCCAAGGTCTCAGATTGTTTATAATATTTTTCAACCCCCCACACCACCCCTCCTCCATTATTCAAGGGGTTGATAAAATAAAATTGAGATATTCACATGAAATTTAGTACGCATATGTATTATAACGACATCTGGAACTAGATTATATTTTGAGATGATTCCGTTGAAGGGTTGGGGGTTAAGTAGGGGTAAATAGGAGAAAATAAGTAAAGCAAGCTGGTAAGACTACAGAAACTTGAAATTCGGTGCATGTACTAGAAGCCAAGGTCTCAGATTATTTATAATATTTTTCAACCCCCACCACCCCTACTTCATTATTAAAAGGGTCGATAAAATAAAATTGAGATATTGATTTGAAATTTGGTACACGTATGAATTATAACGACATCTGGAACTAGATTATAGATTATACTTTGAGATGATTCCGTTGAAGGGGTTATTTAGGGGTAAATAGGGGGAAATAAGTAAAACAAGCTGGTATGAGTACAGAAACTTGAAATTTGGTGTATGTACTAGAAGCCAAGGCCTCAGATTTTTTAATAATATATTTCATCACCCCACACCCTTACTCCATTATTCAAGGGGTTGATAAAATAAAATTGAGATATTCACATGAAATTTAGTACGCGTATGTATTATAACGACATTTTGAACTAGATGATATTTTGAGATGATTCCGTTGAAGGGTTGGGGGTTAAATAGGGGTATATAGGGGAAAATAAGTAAAGCAAGCTGGTAAAAGTACAGAAATTTGGGATTTGGTGTATATACTAGAAGCGAGGGTCTCAGGTTTTTTTATTAGTATTTTCCATCTCCCCACCACCCCCACTCCCTTATTAAGAGTTGATAAAATTAAATTTAAATTTTCACTTGAAATTTGGGACATTTATGTATTATAACTATATCTGAAACTAGATTATATTTTGACATGATTGCGTTGAAGGAGTGGGGGTTAAATAGGGGTAAATAGGGAAAATAAGTAAAGCGGGCTGGTAAGACTACAGAAACATGAAATTCGGTGTATGTACTAAAAGCCAAGGTCTCAGATTTTATAATAATATTTTTCAACCCTTCCACTACCCTTACTACATTATTAAAGGGGTTGATAAAACAAAATTGAGATATTCACTTGTAATTTGCTAGACGTATGTATTATAACGACATCTGAAACTAGATTATATTTTGGGATCATTTCGTAGAAGGGTTGGGGTTAATAGGAGTGACTAGGGGAAAATAAGTAAATCAAGCTGATAAGAGTACAGAAATTTGGGATTCTGTGTATATACTAGAAACCAAGGCCATAGATTTCTTTCTAATATTTTTCAAACTCCACCACCTCCGCTTCATTATTAATGGGATTGATAACATCAAATTGAGATATTCACTTGAAAATTAGTACACGTATGCATTGTAGTGACATCTGATTGAGATGACTCCATTGAAGGGGTGGGAGGTGGTAAGTTGTGTATAGTAGAAAATAAGTAGGGTGAACTAGAAATTTAATTTTTAACGTATATGGTAGAAACCAACTCCTCAAACTTTTCTATGACATCTTCCCCAAATAATATTAAAATTCTATGACCAATCATTTCCACATGCTAGAGTGCAAATATAGTCAATATGTTTCCTTTAAAGTGACTAGGATGAAGAATCTGGATGTGGAAGTAGTGATTCCTTAGGCAGCGGTTTTATGTTAGTAGTTTTTAAAATTTGAACTTTTATTTTCAGCTTATTTTATTACAAAATCAACTTAAACCTATCAAGTTCAAAATATTTTTTAAAACTGTTTAAATACATTCAGATAAATATTAATTTAATACGTGTAATATGTGGAATAACACCGGGTCCTTCGCCATTTCTTAGAACACCGCGTTCGTTACCCTGAGTGTTTAACAATGCAACTTGAAAATCTTGAAAATGGCATACTTGATTTCCACCAAACATGGCACACATTCACATACAAAGGCTTCACTCTTATACCACCCCTCCTGTTTGCGTCGGGGGTTAAAAACACTAAGAAATATCGCGCAGTAAACACATCATAGAAAAGATTTTTGAAAAACTTGTTTCTTTGAGCTGTACGATAAATCTGTTGATGTATACCCAAATAAAGAATTAAGAGAGCCTGTATTGGCGGAGTTTAAGGTGAACGAATTCGCAGATTGATTTTTCAATATACATTTTTTCTTACCACGAATTCCGCTTGCCTTAATCCGATCTCATCGCCTATAAATAATATTTATCAAACGTTACACCACAACATCGCAAACGGAATATACCAATGATAATTCCCTGAAATGGGAGTGCACATAAATTTCGCATCGCCCATAAATCTTATAATAATTACAAGAGATATTCCAAAACCACCTCCCAATTAAAACCCAATAACGTTTTAATGATACACCCGTTATTAAATATTAAATAGTTGATTAACCACCTAATAGATAACTGAAACGATTACACTAAACGCGTAGTTTTTCTGTTTCACACCAAAGTGTCGGTAAATATAGGTTTTATGAAAGGAATGAGTCGAAGCTAAACAAAATCGTGGCTTAGATATGATCTTTTCGGTCCCGGCCAAAGAGCCTTTTTAGTTTCTTAAGGTTTTATCAGGTTGGTATCTCGTTCGTTTTAATTTCGACGCTTTATCAGAACTGGTCGGACTGTTATTAACAGCTCTTCTAAACTATAAATAACGATAATAATGATGTGTTCTTTTATTAAAAATAATAATAAGAAGTGACGTTTAAATTAAATAAATTCCTATTATGGAAAATATTTCCTTAGGCTAGACTCCTCCCGAGTGGATAACGTGTGAAGTGCGTTTTTTCTACCATGCACAATTTCTGTTATAGTGCTACATGTTTATAGAAAGGCTATTGCTTTTATTTGGAAAATACCCTTTGTTGATAAAATGCTTCTATAAAAATATTAATAGTTATTTCTGCAACGAGCATTAAATATATTCACAAAAATATTGACTAAATAACAACAAAAAAAAAACACACACAATATAATATTTCAAATCGTCAGCCCTTATCTGAATGAGTTATATGAAGGTATAAATAGTGGTAATAATTCATTTGGAGTATTTCTGGACCTTAGTAAAGCATTTGACCTGGTAAACCATGATATCCTGTTAAACTGGAGTACCTTGGTTTAGTAGTTACCTAAGGGACAAATACCATACAGTCGAAATTAATGGCCACCAGTCACCGACCTTAAAAACATCAATGGGTGTACCACAAGGGTCTATTCTAAGCCCGTTACTTTTTCTTATATACATCAATGATTTAAATGCATTCTTAAGAATGAAGTTTAAACTTCGGTATGTTTGCAGATGATGACTATTTTGAGATTTGCGTCTTATACAGAAATATTGCAGAAAGGGGTACCGAACTAACTAATTCCAACATATTTGAATGGTTTAATGGAAATAATTTAAAAATAAATCGAGAAAAGACTGTTTTCATAAAATGTTGTTTAAGTCCTAAGTTAAGTAATGAGGGCTTGCTAATAAAGTTTAATAATAAAAGTATTCAGCAAAAATCGTCCCATATATTCCTTGGTCTAGAAATAGATAGTTCATTGAAATTGATTAATCACGTTAATAATGTATGTGCCAAAATGTTTAGATTGTGCTATATGTTAAGACATCTAAGAAAATTTGGTAATAAATTCGTCATAAAATCGCTTTATTAATGCAGTCGATCATGTCATATGGCTTGTTCTGTTGGGGAGCACAAACTGACATGACTAGTATTTATTTTACAAAAGAGGCAATACGGATTATGCTTGCAATAGGTGCGCGAGTGTCCTGTAAAGAAATATTTAAAACAGAAAAATTACTAACGTTATCGTGTCTGTATATTTATCAGATTTTAATAAACATGCATAAATTATTTCCAATAGCTTCTTAACCGTAGGTCATACGGACATAAAACTAGAAATGTACAAACCTTAAAGACACCCAAACATAAAACAGCCTTCTATAAACAATGTCCAAAATACAATTGTGTTAAAATATGTAATCATTTACCAAATGAATTTAAAGCAGTCAGTGAATAAATTCAAAACAATAATCAAAAAGTACTTGATAGAAAATGTGTTTTGTTCAGTTGAAAATTTTTTAAATGCCAACTAGTGTCTCATATAATTTTTAATCTAATATAATATTAATGCTTTTACTTGGTTAACGCTATGTATGTGTTGTACCTGCTCATTTGTTTGTCAGTATATAAGGAAATGTACTTTTTTTATATATTGGATTTTAAAACTATTTTAACGCGTAAAAAACAATTTTGTTGACTTGTCATATATCTGTATAAGATCTGCATGATTAATAAAATAATATTATTAATATTAAGGCGGTAAAGGCACCCGTTGGCTGATGCCACTGTATTTTTTGATACCTTCTGTTATCATGCATACTAAACCACAAATTTATTTTGTTAACTATTTCAATAATGGAGTAGTTATGTTGGAGGCGGTCGTGGGGATGGCAGATGACATAAAGAAATGAAAACCTTAGCTTGTAGTATGTGTATACACCATATCCCAAAGTTCTGGCTAGCCTACTTTACTTATTAACCCTATGTACCCCTCAACCCTTCAACGGAATAGGCTTAAAATATAATCCCGTTATAATACATATGTGTACCAAATTCCAAGTCAGCATCTTAATTTTATTTTGTTAGCTCCTTTAATAATGGTGGTGGTAGATGATATAAAATAGTAGAGGGGGCTTTGTCTTCTAGTATATACATAAAATCCCAAATTTCTGGACTCTTACTAGCTTGCTTTATAGGCACGTAAAAATGTAGGTTGAGGTATACAATGAGATTGTAGTAGGCTGCTAGGCTTAATTTGCCCGCAACCCTGAGACACCCTCGATTAAAGTATTTTCTTTTCTGTTTTCTGCAGTCACAGAATACATACATGAACTATTTTTTTTAAGTTAAAGTACAAGCCTTCTAGTTATTAAAGAAAAAATAGGCTGCCTCTTCTTATTTGCCCGTATCCTTCCATTTTGACGTCACTTCCGGTAAAATTCCATGACGCGGGCAAAATTTGCTTGTATGAAGAGTGGCTCCCTCTCTACTTATTACTTATTTTCCTCTATTTATTTACCCTTATTTACTCCCCCAACTCTTTAACGGAATCATCTCAAAATAAAGCCTACTTCCACTTCCAGATGTCGTTTTAATACATACGTGTACCAATTGACAACAGAAGCGTGACATCATTTAGTTACCCCCAAAGTGCGCTAATGACCTTTCGAATTGGAAATAGTAGAAGAAACATCCGTTGACAAACATAAACACGAAATAGCAGTATGTGAAAATATATATCGGGACTTCTTGCCAGCTGGAATAGTCTTTTGACGGGTCCATCCACTACTGTCGCGACCCACTAGAAATCAAAGAAGTGCATTGATACGGAGTTTTTACCATATTCCAGCCGATATATCCCCATCTTTTTACAGGCGACGGCACATTTTGATTACAGAAACGCAGATAACGACGAATGCGGCAATTTAAGAACATAAATAATAAACTGGGAGTCCCTCAAAACACCTTCTCCAAAAAGGAATTCGATTATAGTTTAGTAATTTACAGTTGTGGGCGTGCGAGAACTGTTAATATTGCGTAGTTGCCCAAATAAATATAATGTGAATAATGTACCTTAACAAGGTCAATATAAATATGGGAGAATATCGCCCAAGGTACTAGATACGTACGGAGATAATCCACGGTTGACCAAGCGCGCAGAGCTGGACGAGCTCGCGGACATATAGAAGGAGAAAAATAAATTGTTTTCAAATTCTTGCCTCTTATTCGATTTTGAATATTTTGAATCCAAATATCATACAATACTATGGACTTTTAGTAATGATGAAATAAAATGCGAAGTTTTACTATCAATCTTTAAAAAAATCATTACGAAATTCTGCATTTGTTAAACAGAGTTTACGCCTCAACTCGTGCTAGTAGTGATTTATAGTCAAAGCTCAAGTCACATCAGTAACTATTGTTAAATTATATACCCTTGATCAAAATAATTACATTGATATATTTTTTGTTTTTGTCCCTTTTTGCCATTATTATCAAAAACAGTAGCTACTAATTCAACTGCTGCAAAATATAATAGTATATTATTTAATAGTACGGGAGCCCATCGACAAAAGTGGATCGGGCACCGCAGTTGCCGCCTCTTGGTGGAGATGTTGTAGCCATCTGTAGGTGCCATTTCCCCAACGGCAGGTCACGTGACCGCGCCCTCTTCGAGAGAAAGGCAAAAAACAAAGGACCGCTTAAATGCTGCCAAAGAATTCTGAAAAAATTTTTTGGACAAATATAAGCATCTTTTTTTTCTTGGTGTTTTTCCCGAAGTACTTCTCCCGGAAAAAAATAGCATAAAAAAATAATTCATAGATAAATTTTTTTAACTCATATCTTAACAATAGAACGCAATATGTAGAATATCGCGGTCAAAAATCCTTCTGGTGTATCCCAAGGGTCAGTTCTAGGTCCCTTAATGTTTGTATTATTTATTAACGATATCGTTGTTGAGTTGAATGTAGATGTCTTGTTAGGTATATGCTGACGATGTAAAAATTTTCACTGCCATAAATACAAATACCGATTGTCAACGACTACAAAACAATCTTATAGAAATACAAAGATGGTGTAATCAAAACGGCCTGCCTCTCAACATTGACAAATGTAATGTTGTATCATTCTCTAGGAAAAAGGAAACTGTGCTATATGACTACAAACTAGATCTCACAACACTAAAAAGAGCTGAAGTTTTTAAAGATCTTGGTGTCTTATTTGACGTCAAACTATCATTTAATAAGCATGTTGAAAATATTGTTTTATCTGCTAATAAAAATCTTGGTTTCGCTATTAGAAATTCGGTTGGATTTACTGACACTCACATTCTAACACTCTTATTCAATACATACTTTAAATCTAAACTAGAATATGCATCCATAATCTGGCACCCGGGGTATAATACTTACTCTAACTTACTCGAAGGCATACAAAGGCGTTTTCTAAAATATTTGTCTTATAAAATTGATGGGGTATATCCGCCAATTGGATATTCCCAAGACGTGCTTTTAAATAGATTCTCAGTAGACAGTTTGGAGAGCCGCAGAAAAAAACATGCATTGGTGTTTTTGCATAAAATAATTCATAACAACATAAACTGTCCTGCGATACTTGAAAAACTACCGTTTCATGTACCACATCCTGGTTCACGACATCATACAACTTTTTATCTTACCACACCTCGAACAAACGTTTTAGCATTCTCCCCCCTGTATTTTATGTGCAGTACGTACAACCACCTAGAAGAAATACTTGATATATTTAATTGCTCTGTTGCCTCTATAAAAAAACTGGAACTCTAATATTTTCTCCTTTGTATATGCATATATTTTATACATATTTTTTAAATCATTTATGCATTTTTGTTTTTTTGTATATATGTATATATTCTTACATTTACTTTTTTGTTTCTATATAGATATGCCAGTGTACTTTTTTGTTTTATTTTACTATTTTATGTTTTGTGTTTTTATTATCTCCATAATCTCTGTATTACAGTATTATTAGTCTAAGTGATATGTAATTATTGTCACGTTTATTCGCCCTTTAGGAAACACCCTGTATGAATCCGTGGGTTCTAAATAATTTTAACAAGAGATTAAACACTACTAACACTTTATTTAACTATTTACTGACTACGATACTTCAAATTCACTTTATTTACTATTTATCTAACCTCACTTTTCACTTTTCTACTTGTTCACTTTTATAAACTGCTCTCTTCATAAAACTTCCTTCCCCCGCGCTGGTAATCGCGCCTTATATACTCCGTATTTGACTCTCTAGATCCATCTAGAAGCAATCAAGAATCTTCAACCACATCCCAGAAAAGTCCCTGGCTCTTTCTAGAGTCTTTCCATTCACTATCAGTAGGCATAGGCGTACCATCTCCTGTTCCAAGGGGGTGTAATTCATAACATTATTAACACTTATTCTCATCCAGTAATTGGTCTCTGACTGTTGGATGATGTACCTAAATAAATAAATAAATTTGTTAAGGGCGAAGAAAAGTCCAAGAGCCAAAATGGCTTATTTTTGTCGAAAGAACAGGCCAGCCGGTTTTCAGAATTTGTTAGACAGAAATAATTTCGGCCAAGAATTTCCCTAATTTTTGTTCTAATTTCTTTAGAAAAATCCCAAAAAATGCAGGCACATTCTTTAGACAAAAATAAACAACTTTTGACTCTTATACCTTTTCTTTAAAGTGCCGCCGTTTCCCGTAAAATAATTACAAAAAAACTCATTTTCTTTTTCGTTCTTTTTTTCCGGGAGAAGGAAGCACTTTGGAAAAGACACCAAGAGACCAAAGATGCTTATTTTTGCCCAAAAAATGTGCCTGAATTTTTTCAGAATTCTTTGGCAACATTTAACGTCTCTTTGTTTTTGCCTTTCTCTCTGTCGAAGAGGGCGTGGTCACGTGACCTGCCGTTGGAGGGGAAATGGTACGTACAGATGCCTACAACATCTTCATCAGGCGGCGGCAATTGCGGTGCCTGGTTCACTTTTGTTGATTGACTCCCGTACTATTATTATAAGACCGTTTTATAGAGTTTATCACGCGAGCACGGAAGTTAACATGTGAGCATGTTAAACGCTATAACGGTCGAATATTATACAACGTTTTATGTTATCTTGAGGCTCTTTTTATCCAAAAGAGAGAGAGATAGAGAGAGGGGGGGGGAGGGAGAGGGGGGGAGGAGAGGGGGGGGAGAGCGAGAGAGATGGAGAGGGAGAGGGATAGGGAGGGAGAGAGAGAGAGGGGGGGGGGGGATAGGGAGAGAGAGAGAGAGAGAGAGAGAGAGGGGGGGATAGGGAGAGAGAGAGAGACTTACATTTTGTTCATTTTTATGACGATTATTGGTACAAGCGAAAATCTAGATTCAATTTTGAACAGCAACAGTGTTTTCATAGCAACGAACAAGCCTTATTAATGTCAGGTTTTCCTTTAAAAATGGATATTTTGTGTGAAATCTTAGAAGAAACTGAGGAAGCTAGTATGTCTTTAATTCCAGAGAAATCTCATCAGCGGTGAAAAAGAACTTACCGCTTTTAACGAATGGCGTGTAAGGAAAGTAGTACGCGATAGGCCTTGAATATGAGATTGTTGTACTTGCCTATATCTCGAGTTTAGCTAAAACCTTTAAAGCATCAAGTTTATGGACAAAGTTAATGAAATAAATGTAATTGTCAAAATCGTCTTTTAAATGAAAGCTGTGTTTTTATATGCAACTGAATTCGTGGCGATTGTTGTCGCTGCGCGGTAACCGGAATTTGAAAAAAAAAAGTTTAGTTACCGGACCAAACCGAGCGCAAAATGTTTATCTTGACGTGTACAGTATTGTACTGTAATGGACCAAATTTTATTTGTTGGTCCATTTAATCGTTTAATCTAATGTTTCTGACAAATCGTACTTTGTCGACTAGTTTGCAAATAAACAAAAAAACCCTTTTCAACAGCACTACATTTACAGTAAAGAAAACTCAAATCTAGTTCTTAAAGTTTTTAAATTATTTACTTTTCAGTTTCTAGATTTAATAACCGTTATGGTCCTAGCAGATTTTAAATGAAACGAAATGTTGAGCATTCAAAAAACAAATATGTTGTTCCATTCCCCATATGTGCCTCTAGAATCTACTGTAGGGTTTTGGAGACTTACTCTAAGTACATCTTCAGTGGATTGTTCATTTATTCAATAGGATTGCGATCTAGAGATCTAATCGGCCAATCCATCGTCCCATCACAGTCAAAGGCGTCCAATTGTTATGTAGCTTCTTCGTACTCTTACACATAATTGTGGGACACCGGTAATAGGTAGAGAGCCGACTGTACAGATTTCCTATGAATAAGATACATGAAATATTTTATGTGAATGAGTAAGTACTACCACAGACCTACAACAAGCCACTTTTCATATAAGCAAATTTTGCGTCATAGAATTTTGGCGTGAGCGAAGCAGCCATGAGGTGATGCGGGCAAATAAGAAGAGGCACTCTATTTTTTTAATAACTAGAAGGTTTGCACTTTCATTAAAAAAAAATCATTCATGTATTCGATGATTTAAGAAAACTTTAAAAAACTTTAATTGAGGGTGTATCAGGGTTGCGGGCAAACTAAGCATGGCACCCCACTATAATCTCATTGTATACCTCAAAACCTACATGTTGACGTAAGTTTTATTCATGTATTCGAAAACATAAAAAATTGTGACCGGAAGTGATACCAAGCTCCCTGTAGGTCTTACTTATTCACATAAAGTTTTTCATGCATCTTATTCATAGGAAATCTGTACAGCTGCCTATTTTTGTGCTAAACTTTCTCGACTATAACACAAATTGTGTGAATAATATTAACTGCTATACATACAGTTCAATAATGTTAAAACATTCTTTTCATGTGAAATTTACTTTTCTCTTTATTCTCCAGGTGTTAGCATAACACATGATTTCTTACATCTTTTTCATTATACAACTTTGACATTGCCTGTTATTATTGATTAGATATTTTAATTGATGAGTGAGTCTACTTTTAAATAACTGGCTTCCCACATTAAACGTATTTTCGAGAAAAATTTTGGGAGCAAATGACGTCAGAATTTCCTGCGCATCGGTTCACGTTTAAAGCAGTATATTTCTGAAACTACTTATCAAATTGATCTCGAATTTTCAATGCTGTAAGTATTCGATGGTTCTTTCGCATACACGTACAAAAAAACCAATATGAAATTTCACAAAATGACCCCATTAATCAAAGTACTACTCGACCTAATCCGCTCCTGCTCTCCTGCCTTTTAGTTCATATATTTTATGAATTTGCAATATTTAATTTTGTTATTAATATTATGTATTTTAATTTGCAATGAAGGAGCGCCATTATTGTTTCTTCATACATAAATTACATAATTTTTGCGGAATATCTTAACGGCAGATTGATGTTAATATCCCGTAAACACGTATAAGCTTTTGAATAATAATTAAATAAACTATTTTCCGGCAATCATGAACGTAATAAAAACAATCGTTATCAATCAGGATATATTGCGGTAGAGTGTACTTGTCTATTTTCCAAAAGTAGTATTAAAAATAAAATATTTGTAAAATTATTGATTTACAATTTTTGCATTCTTTCGATAACCTGAATTCTGATTACGCTAGCAATTAAAATTCTAAAATCAATTTGTCTTTCTTATTGGACAATTCTCATTCTAACACCAGTTTCTACACAGTCCCCTACGGCTATGCAGAATAAACCAGTATCCACATAACCCCCTACGGCTATGAAGATTCAGTTAAAATGAGAACGAAGATCTAAAATGAATTTATTTACATACCTCGTCTTTTGGAAAATTTTTCATTCAAATGGATTACATTTTTATGAAATCTATCATCTGTTTTTTGGAAATGCTTAGCTTTTTGAAACATTTTTCGCCCTTATTCTGAGCTCATCAGAACGGCACAAAGCCACACGATGTTCCATGCAAAAACCAAGAAAATTACCAACTTCTTTGACATTGTTTGACATTGACTGGATGAAAAAAAACAGATGTTCAGCTCTGTGTTACCTAGCTAGTAATGGAGCCTATACACTCTATACATGTTTAAAAGTGAATTATTTTTTGTTTGCTAGTTCTCATAGATAGTTTTTTTTCTACTGTTTGCAAAATCCTATAAAGAATATGTTTCATTGCAAGTATAAGCATACAAAAAATAATTTACTTTTAAACATCGAAAGAGGCCAAACACGCATGTTTCTTTATATAAATTGTCTATTGGAAAGTCTTGGTTTTTTATATTAGAGAAAGTTGTTGTATGTAAGGTTCAAGATTACCCCCACTGAGTTCAACACAGTAGTAGAATTTATTTTCAAATTGTGTACGGAACCAATCAACATATGGTTAAATAAACTCACACCCAAAGACTTAAGAAATTAAATACTTGGTCTGGCATCTTAAGGGGTCATATTGTTGGCCCGTTTTTTATCCCTGACAGTTTAAGTTGAAAAAACTACCTCGGTCTATTGGAAAATTACACCGTCGAAGAAGACTATCCTTAGGAAGATGAACTATTTTTCCAACGGGATGAGTTTATGCCCACACTTTGTTGTAATCATCCGAGGTCCTGTGGTGTGTCCAGCCAGATCTCCTGATTTCACTTAGATTTTTTTCTGTGGGTGCATTTGAAATCGAAGGTTTTCGCAACCAATCCCGAATCTCCTTTACGTGGGAGAAGTCGTTCATTGACCCCAATTTTTTTCAGAAATGTTTGCATACAATTTGAAAATAGATAGATTGTATAGTACTGTTATGTATTACACCCCCTTGAAACTGGAGATTGATAGGCCTATGCCTAATAGTGACTGGAAACTTGTAGAAAGAGGTAGAGTTTTCTAGAGTGTGATAGGAGAAGATTCTCGATTATGTTCTAGATAACTCTAGAGACAATTTCAGGGTATATAAGGCAAGGAGAAGTTTATTAAAGAGAAATTTTATTAAAGTGAAACTTGGCAGCGAAAAAGTGAGGTTAAATATAAAGTAAACAAAGTGTAAAGGTTATTTTGGTTAATTAAGAAGTATTTTTTAATCAGTAAATTATTAAATAAAGTGTTAGTGGTTTACCCCTTATTAAAATTATTTAGAACCCACGGATTCATACAGGGTGTTTCCTAAAAGGTGGAAAACACGCATCAGTACTATTATATGGAACTCTGTGGGGATCCGTTTAAACAGCACACTACATATGACTTACATTTTTCTTAGAGGGATGAAACAAATAAAAAAATTCTATGGTGAAGCAATTTGGCAGTGTTTATTAACATAAAATTGATATAAAAACATATTCTTGCTCGACATAGCAAGTCGGAAGGGTTTAAGGCAAACAACGTTAGACTATAAATTACGAAAATCTAATCAATTTACCTTCGCTACGCTAAGCATTTAAATAAATTAACAACTATTGTAAATCTATCGCGATAAATTAATAATACCGTTCGTGCTGTAACAGTCGATAAATCATATTTGTAAATTATTGGAAAGCGTTAATTATTAGGTTCTGTATTATTAATAACGTATCGCCGTGTTAGAAATGCTAGCCAATAAATTTAATTTTGTTTATAAGTAATATCCACGTTTTGTTAATTGTTTTATTAATTATTTTTTAATGTCATTAGGTGCATTGAGGAATTTAGTAATTAATAATAAATTATAAGTATTTTCATCCGTGCTCAGCAGGATGTAACAATTATAACAACTTATGACTTTTATGGTTGGATTATTCAACGTCGATTTTAAAAATTTATTTTCGTATAAGTTTTTGTAGAAAAATAACAACTATTTAGTAATTTATTTATTTATTTATTTATTGCATGCACTTTTCAACAGGTAAGATACCCAATTACAGAACAGGAACAAAGGCATACAAGGCATTATTTAAGTAAAATACAAAATATACAATAAAATAGAAAGAAAGTGAAATAAACAAAAAATTGACATTTATGTTCGAACTGCAAATAACTAATGAGACGAAGAAGGAAAAAGAATGACATGGAAAACATTTAAATAATAACAAAAATATATATACATATATACACATATATTCATATAAACACACATATATACTTATACGATTATAAGTAAATTAAGAAAAACAAAAATAATCACTAGGTAAACTTGGATTACGAGAGGTTAATCTGGGAACGTAAAAATTAAGCTTGCTAATTATATCAGCCGCGTCAAAATCATTGCGTAATAATTTAAGGTCGGGATCGAAATGTCAAAAAGTGTATATGTGGTTGCCTAATAATCATTAAAATTCCATCAAATCGACACTTGGTATTTCATAAATAACTTTTTTATAAGTAATTCAAACGGAGTTTTAAAGTGGGCAGTACTACTATAACAGAAGTCGGCCAAATACGACTGACTTGTTTGTTTCTTTTTTAAGTGCACGATAAATTCGGAATAAATTTTTAAAATTGCCTAATTATTAGACGATACATTTGTAGCTATATTAGATAATCAGAGTTATTTAAGTACATTTAATAAGGTCGTATTGATGCGTATTACAGTCATTATCTTTTATCTGTGTAAAAATTTGCATAAAATTGCTTTTGTAAATTGTAATGTATGAAATCAATTTTTAACACAAATTGATGAGTCATCAGAATAATTGTAAAGAATATTTAGAATAAGTTCAGCATGTAACTAGAAGATGGCGCCAATAGCCTTATGAATGAAAGGGGGTAATGATTTTGATTTATGAATGAAATGAAAAGTGACACATTTAAATTTGTTAAATAAACTAAACAATGAAAGTATTATTAAATGGTCAATAGTTTGCAGCTGTATTCAAGCACTAAATGGCAATATATCCCAAGTATATAATATATACAATAAATTCTGTTAATTTTTCTAAAAACTTAGGTGAATTTTCAATTAATGTAAATATATAAATTAGGTTCGAACCCTGAATATGGTTCATGGCATTGGTGTTTTAATCAACTGTCCATAACTTTATCTCGTTTATGCTTCCGCAGAAAAGAGTATCTTATAGTTCAATGTGTGACTGCTTCACCGAGAGAAAACAACGTGTAACCTAAACCCTGAAGTTACGGGTTCAATCATCCAGTTTTGGCAAATTTTTATTGTGTAAGAATGATTAACCCAGTATACTTACTCAGATTTTGGTTATGTTCTTTTCTTAGATATATGCAAAAGTATGTTAATTTTTTTGGAAAATAGGATAATGAAACACTATATCCTAGAGGTCAGGAAAAGATTAGAGACCTAACAAGATAGGACAGTCAGACGGAGAAGACGAAATAGAAGAAGACAGTGGTGTTCTCCAATTTAAAGGGACACGACATCCAGCGGAAACGGTTTCGGGATTTGTCGGTTACGCATTAAACGAATTTGACCAAGCTTACTAAAAGATAGGTTGGCTCATCAAAATCGACAAGTGCTACGTCACGAATAGACCTCGATGACAGCTGTGTGTGGCTGTTTTTTCCTCATTTTATAGAAAAAAGTTTCAAAATTATTCTTTCAATGTACAATTCTATCCTAACCAAATTGATACCTTACATTATTACTAAGCAACCTGTTTTTTAGTGACCTTGGCTACTGACAGTCAGCTGAGTTCGGTCGTTCTATGAGGAGACAGTGTTGTCCAATTGTCACTATTGGCCTCTCTTTCTAATGTTACCTTCTCCGTCTGATTGTCACATTGTGGCAACTGCGCGAAAACTCAAATTTAAATGTCGAGGTCAATGGCGCCATTGCTAAAAGATACAAGGTTTATCGCTAGCTGTCCTATCTTGTTAATTCCCTAATCTTTGCCAAAAGTTCGGAGCTTCAAGCATGCGCATTACCTTGTAAATGTGTAATAAATTCTGCAAGTCGAGAATTTGAAGCATTTCGTGTTATTTTGTGAAAAAAAGGCGGGGGGACTCCCCCGCACCCCCCATTTCATTATCCCCGACGATTATACTTTCTGCGGCGCTAATAATTATTATTATAACAATTAGATATCAGAATAAAAACCTACTAATCTAACCTAAAGAAATCACACGAAGAATGAAATTATTTTAAGCAGAATAAAAACCTCTAACCTAACGTAAAAAAATCATAGAAAAGAATTAGTGAAAAAATATATTAATCATTACAAAATTAAAGAAAAAAAAAATTCAGCGGACGCAGGAGTTTGAACTCGGGACCTTCCATGATTTTATCTACGCGCTAGCCACTCAGCTGACGGTGAACGCTAGAACAAGGAATAAATATTAAATAGTCAGATAAATGATATCACGTTTTGCGCAAGGTCGAAGCTTCGTGTACCTAAACGCTTCTCACAGACTACGTTCAAGGACATATTTACAACTGTTAGGTAGAATAAAAATTAGGTGATGAACAGTTGCCAAATTTAAATACATATTGTCTTTGCCATTTTCAATAATTAAAACTGATGTGTTCCCATAATTTGGATAAAAGGTTCTTGCTGTTTAATTCGAAATTAATAATGTGGTTAACTATTTCGTTTTAAAATTTAAACAATATCCCTATATGATATTAGTTGTACATGGCATAAATTATGCACAACTACATTTTAGAATTTACCTAACCACATACTAGCTATTTTACGACTATTTATGTAATTGAGTAATATTTATAATTATAATTTGTAACATTAATTATATCTTACACTAAAGAAATTTTTGTACATGTGGCAATGCGGAAAACATTCCGACAAATATTGAAACTTGCCAATAAAATAAGATAAGATACACACTGTGCCATCTAGGATTAACATAAGTACTAGCTTACGAGTTTTTGACATTTCGATCCTGTCCTTAAACAAAAATACTTGAGGAAAGTACGTACGCCTATCCTCAAGAGTGGTCATAGACTATCTTTCAAGCAAGTTACTTTGCCGAAAACCAATCACTGGATAGGTACCGTCGGATTTGAACCAAATTAGCGATGCGTGCTCAAGTTTCGATCTGACGAAAGATTGATAAAGAATTTTCAGAGTATCAGTATTAGTGAACTCTCGACCAGTAGGAACGATGAAACTAAGAGCTTTGGGGGATTCAGAGACAATGGTATCGATATGATTAGTGAAGGATGATTTATATAGGTATTTGAAATCTGACATTGTCTAACCTGTCATCAAAAATAATAGGTGATGTTTTTAAAGAAAAGGACATTACGTTACATATACTAGGATTCATGAATAATTTATTTACTATGCACCAGGTATTTGTTTTGTCAAGACAAGTTTGAAGTTGAAAACAGACATCGACTACATCAATTACTGTGAAAATTATTAGATCATCGGCATATAAAAGGTGAGGCAAATTAATTTCGTTCACTATGTCGTTAATAAATGTTAAAAACAAGAGCCCCAGAATAGATCCCTGGGGACCTCCAGATGTGGCAGCAAATTCAATCGATCTGAACCCATTTAGTGCAACGTACTGATTCCTATTCATTAAATAAGATTTAAACAAAGGAGCAAAGAATATGGGAAGCCGATTTTTTCTAATTTGTTAAATAACAACTGGTGATTAAGTCTATCAAACGCCATGGAGAAATCGGTATATATGACATCTATCTGCCCAGGTTCATCTAAGGGTTTTGTCATTTTGAATTTTTAAGTTTTGATCACATACTTGTTTTCTACTTGTCAGGTCCTTGATACCCATGTCAAGGGGGTTGTAAAGAAAATGATAATCCGCCATCTTGGGGCGGCGGCCATTTTGAACATATCATGATGTTGAGTATGCTATATTTTACCACCAGAGCTACACACAATTGCCAAGTTTCATGATGATACAACAATGAGAAGTGGATGAAATTCAGTTCCTTACATTTTATTACTTACATATATTATATATGGTCATTTACACGTCGACCTAATAAAAGCATATGAATTTAACTCCCTGCCTGTGGGAGCCCATGCTTTATGGGTAATGAATTACATATTTGATCCTTGCCAAATACACACTGTTGTCTTTCAGTTTAACAGAAAAATAAATGATTACTCCATGAGATGGTCCAGATAGTTCTCGAGTTAGAAAATATAATCCTAGAGCACCCGTGTATGAATGTAGTGACTTTGTGAAAACTTAGATATTTTAAGTATGCCCCAGTTACATCTGTCGATGTCGCAATATAAATGGGTTTTCAACGAAAGACGCCGGCGTTTAACTCCAAAACATTAAGTCTACGGCCAAGCTTGCGACCTGATCGCTGCGACGCGACGCGAACGTTGCGATCAGGTCGCAAACATGTAAAACTTTGTGGCCTGGCCATATTATAACAATCCGATAGCGTCTTTGTTCAATTTAATCATGGTACCGATGAATGATGATGTGCTGTTTATTAGCTATTGCTGTGTCCCGTTATTTAAAAAAATTCGGAGACAAAGGAAACACAGTGTTCATCTTGTTAATGCACAGAGACTCACTTGTGGACAGTGTCATACATTATTTCATTATTTCATATTTCATATATTATTACATTATAACATACCGAGTGAGTCACGAATTGCGCTCGCCCCGATATTTCCTAAAATATTTGGAATAGAAAATTGAAATTTGGAGGCCTTATTACAGGACTAAAATGCCATATTTTCAATAAAAAATCAAGTTTGGTGCACATCCGGTTTGACCGGAAATGCCCACAACTTCGATTTTTAAATGGAACACCCTATATATTTTTACATTTTTGGAATCTAGAGGAAATTTTGAATGCAATACATCCATCTTTAATTAAGAGAGAGAGAATTAAGTAACGCAATCATATTGCTCTTTTTATTTTTATAGTAACGTAGCACACAAACTAAAATATATTTTGGGCACCACAGCACTCTGGATTCAGAAATAGATTTTTTAATAAAATTTTTAATGTTTATTAAAAAGTGACCAAAATGTATTGTATTCAAAATTTCCTCTAGATTCCAAAAATGTAAAAATATATAGGGTGTTCCATTTAAAAATCGAAAGTTGTGGGCATTTCCGGTCAAACCGGATGTGCATCAAACTTGATTTTTTATTGAAAAGATGGCATTTTAGTCGTGTAATAAGGCCTCCAAATTTCAATTTTCTATTCCAAATATTTTAGGAAATATCGGGGCGAGCGCAATTCGTGACTCACCCGGTATAGTGTTCTCAGGAACTACAGTGAAAGATTTTCTTCATACTTTAGAATGGGTGTATCTTCGTATGCTTCTGTTACAGACAGCAAATAACTGATAATTGAGTTGCAATGACGCGACTTATTGTGACCTGATCGCTAGTATGGCTATCTACATAAGAAACAATGGTGAGCGTCTTTGTCGCGACGACCCGAAAACGCGGCCCAGAGCGTTTTTAAAATCGGTCGCTGTCGCGGGTCGTAACTATGGCCACCTACATAAGAATATATATAACACATCCTTGCGACCTGGTCGCAGCGTTTGTGTCACAGCTACCAGGTCGCAAGCTTGGCCGTAGACTAAGAATAGATATTAGTAATATACTTTTATTCTTGTAATCGGCATTGAAAAACACTAGTGTATGTTAATTCAGTGTTAAGTACCGTCCCCTTATATATCTCCAGTTCCCTTCGAGTAAGTGTTTATAATAAATTGACTTTATGATCTTTGGATAACATGGAAAAATTTCGAGGTAAGATATTGTTTCACATATGCATGCAAATCCTTATGCGCTGACACATAACCACCTAAAGCCAACCCTGGTTTTACCACGTATCCGATAGTTAATTCCGATCTCTGGACTTATTGATGGCATTTGAAAGTTGAAGAACAGATTTACTTACACGGGTTTAAAAATCGCATCCTATATATTAAAATACCGTCTGTCTAGTCATTTCGGCTTTATTCACGCTGCGATATACATTGACCCGTACATTATCTTCCACCAAGCACCCAGTCAGGCAAAACTATGTCACTTCAGTCTATTTCGTTGTTGAGCATTCTTATTTCAATAAGACCTATTTTGACGACTTCATTGTGGATGAGGCGGCATGTTTTCTGTCTCATAAGTCACAGATATTTCAATTATTAAGGCTGACTTATGGCCGTTTCCACACAAAGGAACTCGAATCAGAACGTACCATCGGTAAATTTCAGTGTTGCGGCAATCTATAAGATTATGATCTTTAACGTCGATTAGTGGTATACAAATAGTGGTATCGCTGTTAGATGTTTCGGTCATATTTCACACTACATTAAACTGTCATGGCGTCTAATAACATAATATAATAACATAATCTTTCCAACCTTTAGTCCTGCTCGCTGTGGCCGCGATGCGGAACATTGTCCCCGACAGGACTCTGTTTAAAGTTTGTTCGATTAGTTAAACTAATATAATACGAGTATATAACTCAATTACAGGATAAGTGAACAATATTGTATAATATAATGCAATAAAAAATATCACACATGATGCGCAAACAAAGTGATATAAAATATACAAAAATTGTAAATAAAATGTAGGTACATGAAACTAGACTAAACATTATACTATTCGCAGTATTCACCGATTTACTTATTGGATACTGTATATAATTGTATTGAAACATATTGTTGCGTTTATTCACCTTTTAGGAAACACCCTGTATGAATCCGTGGGTTCTAAATAATTTCAACAAGAGATAAACACTTTATTTAATAATTTACTAATTATACAAAACTTCTTAAATAACCTTTACTTTCTATTTAACCTCACTTTTTTCACTTTTCAACTTGTTCACTTTTATAAACTGCCTTCCTAATAAAGCTTCTTTTTCCGCGCTGGTAATCGCGCCTTATTTACTCCGAATTTGACTCTCTAGATCCATCTAGAAGCAATCAGGAATCTTCTCTTACCACATTCCAGAAAAGTAAATTTCTTTCTGCTAGCTTCCAATCACAATTAGTAGGCATAGGCGTATCATCTCCAGTTCCAAGGGGGTGTAATTCATAACAATATTTTTTATAGGATTTTGCAAATAGCAGAAAAAAATAACTATCTATGAGATATATTTGCTGTTTGCAAAAATCCTATAAAGAATATGTTTCAATACGATTATAAGCAAACAAATAATAATTCACTGTATATAATTGTCGCAGTTATTTTGGAAATATTGTTAATTCTAGACATTTCTTAAAAATAGTATATAACTTTTTTATTTATTGATCGATTTTGTTAAAAAAACAATAGGGTTCTACACTAATTTACTGTCTAAATTTTAATTCAGTCGGCCTTTTCATTCTCAGGTTATCGTGCTTACAAGAAACGTAATGGACGGACGGACAGATAGACTGACAGACAGGCGTAAGATAGATGGACATGCGGACAGACAGACATTTTGAAAGTTGCTAGAATTCAATCATTAACACAACGACATGAAACTTTTTTCTCTACGAGCAATATTTATGGTTATAGAACTGTGCCTATCAAATGCAATATACTCTTCGTGTTCATATTTGCGTAATAGTGGAGTAGTGGAGTAAAAAAGGGACATTGACATGCATAGTTTTGTAACAGCAAAATTATGATGTCAATGAACATAAAGTTGGCACCCAGAGTTAGCACCCCAGATTCACACTAGATCTGAAACTGCAACGTAACGAGCGGCCGCGCCACCGCTGGCGGAGATTATTTTGTTTCAAGGAGTAGAAGAGGCCTGTCGGGGGTGGAAAGCGGCAGCTCGTTGCCGGATCAAATTTTCCGATGTAAAAAATTTTTTCGGATTTGAAATGCACATGCAAAGAGCTGCCGAGATTCAGGTTATGGCAATCATCATGATTCAGTGTAAACTAACCGCCCTCCAGCGCGGCAGCTCAACGCCAAGTCGAGTTTTACGGGGGAAAAAGAGTATTCCGGCCATGGAAAAGAAGGGCCAAGAGCTGCAGCGATTTTCTCTCTGTGGATGCTTTTCTTTTAACAATAGATACCCTTTGACCCACTTTAAGCGCGGCAGATCTTCGCCAAGTCGAGTTTTCCACGGGAAAAAGAGTTTTCCGGCCGTGGAAGGGAAGGGCTACGAGCTGCCGCGATTCTCCCTCTGTGGATGCTTTTCTTTTAATAATAGGTACCCTTCGACCCACTTTCAGCGCGGCAGCTCAATGCCAGGTCGAGTTTTCCGGGGGAAAAAGAGTTTTCCGACCATGGAAGGGAAGGGCCACGAGCTGCCGCGATTTTCTATCTGTGGATGCTTTTCTTTTAACAATAGGTACCCTTTGACCAATTTTCAGCTCGGCAGCTCAACGTCAAGTCGAGTTTTTCGCGGGAAAAAGTGTTTTCCGGCCATGGAAGGGAAGTGCCACGAGCTGCCGCGATTGTTTCTCTGTGGATGCTTTTCTTTTACCAATAGGAACCACTGTGATCCACTGAAAATTGGTCAAAAGGTACCTATTGTTAAAAGAAAAGCATCCTGAGAAAAAATCACGGCAGCTCGTGGCCCTTCCCTTCAACTGTCGGAAAACTCTTTTCCGCGGAAAATTCAACTTGGCATTGAGCTGCCGCGCTGAAAATTGGAAGGCGGTTAGTTTACACTGAATCATGATGATTGCCACAACCCGAATTGCGGCAGCTCCTTGCATGTGCATTTCAGAGCCGGAAATTTTTTTTACATCGGAAAATTCGATCCGGCAAGAAGCTGTCGCTTTCCACCCCCGACAGGCCTCTTCTACTACTTAAAACAAGATAGTCCCCGCCAGCGGTGGCGCGGCCGCTCTTTACGTTGCCGTTTAAGACCTAGTGTGAATCTGGGGTGCTAACTCTGGGTGCCAACTTTATGTTCATATGATGTCATACCTTCTGGGGTATCACCAGGAGTATATATCTGAATTTTGGACTTCCAAAACCTATTGTGTTTTTTATAAACAATTTATTTTTTTGAACATCTTTTTTTAAGTAAAAATGTCACTATCTCCAGTTGTGTTTTGGGTCATTTGAGTACGTACTGTTGTGAGCAAAAAAAAAATTGACAACTATTTTTTTCTAATGTAAATTTATCTCTATTTGAATATGTAATATGGATATTGACAACTAACTGACAATGTCACAAAAATTAGTTGTTAAAGTAGATGTACACAACCAGATTTTAGAAAAAATACCTTATAAGACTTATCCTATCTTTTTTTTGCTCACGACAGTACATAACATACAAAATTGAACAAACGCGAATAAAGCGTTTTTTTTCATTGGAACGCCCAGAGACGTTAAGAGTTCCGATGATTTCAAACTTTCAGAAAATATACCTCTTGTTGATTGATGGATTTGGCAGCGTAAGGTGAGCATTGCTGCTGATTCCGGGCATCCATGGAAGTTCGTTCCAACACGCAGCTTGGTCGTCCGCCGAACACGCCCAACGGACGGCTAAACCGTGTGCCGGAACTAAACCTCGGATGTTTTATATACCGCCGGACCGGTTGCATACGCCGGGCTGGATATTGGACATGCTTGTTGTCAGAAGCGAAAACCACATGACGCGTGGGGTAGGAAAATAGGATGGGAAGTGTAGGTGTTTGTGAAATGCTTCTTTTCAGTTTCCATGCTTCTTTTAAGTTTCCATCTATGACCATATCCTTATTTTTCTTCTTCTAAGTTTTCTGTTTCTTCTGTTTCTGAATCTAGCAGCTTTTATTTTTATTTTTTTATTTTTATTTATTAACCGTTCCACAGGTAAATAACCATTTACGGTGGGAGGGAAAGTGCTGGGAAGGGCTCTATCTCGCGGCAAAAAAGGGTTTTTTTATAGTGGGTTATGAGAAAGAGGTCCGAAGGAATACTTTGCACACCCTGTATATTGTTTTTTCTTTTTTGAAGCAATCAGTTTCAATTTCCGCTTTCCAATTCAGGGAAGTTTTTTCATTTCATCATCTACAGTGTGTCGCGTCTCAAGTGGACACACCTGGATATTTCGGTTATTATTCGACAGATTGATTTCAAATTTTTCTCAGCTATGAAACTCTTCAAGGCGCATCTCTTGATGATGTTCAATATATTTTCAATTGTCACACCAACACACTGTGTCCTCTCAAAAATGCGATTTTTCTATATTTAACTTAGCGTTAGAGATACAGCAAACAATTATTAAGAAAACTTGTTCAGAATCAAAAAATATACCTAGATACCGAATTTGATCAAAATATGAGAATTATTATTATTCTCAAAATTTTTGCAATAGTTCAGAGATTTATTTTAATTATGTAAGTACTGTATTAAAATTCATAATAAACTGATTTTGCGTACTTACTTTTTGTTTCCACGGAAATCTTTGTTAAAGTCTCTGTACAATTTAAAAAGTAAATTTCTGGATTATTGCAAGTTTTGAAAATTAAAAAACTTTGATGAAATTCGGTATCTAGGTATACTTTTTGATTCGGAACAAGTTTTCTTAATACATTTTTGCTGTATCCCTAACGCTAAGTTAAATATAGAAAAATCGCATTTTTGACAGGACACAGTGTGACAATGGAAAATATATTGAACATCATCAAAATATGCGCCTTGAAAAGTGTCATAGCTGAGAAAAATTTTCAATTAATCTGTCGAATAATAACCGAAATATCAAGATGTGTTCACTTGACACTGTATATATTATGTCTAATACCTTTTCAATTTTAATCTTAATTTCTTTTTCACATTTTACTAAAGAGATAAATAAAGAAACCAATAGCAAACAAACAAAAACTTATCTCCCTTCATCCACATCTGACTGGCTGGCTGTTTATATTGCCCATGTTGCTCTCCATACACAAACTAAGTTGATTATAAAAAAAACGCAATAGGCTTTGGAAGTCCAAAACTCAGATATATACTCCTGGTGATACCCAAGAAGGTATGAAATCATAATTTTGCTATTACAAAACTATACATATCTCATCGTCTTTTTGATCTTTTTTTACTGCACTATAATACAAAAGGTACAAACTACAAAGATAATTCTAGCAACAATTTAAAAACGCGAGAAATGAATAACACATGAAACAGAGAAATGAAAATAAACCTGTCACATTTTTCCGGCATCCGACTATTTTTGCACTAATTCCAACGTCACAATGAAGTGGGGTGGTGTCAAAGTGGCGCTAAATCGACCGGACGACCTTGCTGCAACTTCGCAAAACTATTAGGCTAATTTTACTCATCAATTCAGGTTTTTAGAAGTTGGTTGATTACTAGTCATATCTGGTATGGTTTGAAAACGTTGGGTAAACCCCAATAATCACCCACTAATAACAAACAGTTCCTATTTTATCCCGTTCATTTATAGGAATGATCTTACATTACATATAAATTGCACACTTGTAACTAAAGATATTAGTATTACCTTTTTCTGGAAATCTTCTAATCAATAGCTGGTTTTAGTCAATTTAATACTTATATGCTAGTTTCTCCATTTGTATTATCTTCTAAATGATTAGAATAGAATAGAATAGAATAGAATAGAATGATTTATTGGTGTTAAATACACAAAGTGCTTACACAAGTCAAAGCACAGATGAAAAAATAATTTATAGTACAAAATTAATTACTAAATGACTATACTACCCTAGGTTAAAATACATTTAAATACAAATTAAAAAGTGGAGAAACATATAATTGTATAATAGACAAATAAATTGTGGAACAAACAAATTTAATAGATATTTTTTTAAGTAATAAAAGAATAATGCCGCTTGTTAGATGCCCAAGGATTTAATTCTAATAGGGTTGGATGTACAGGCTTATTTAAGACACTGCAGATAATCACGTACTCACGTTTTATTTTCTTTGTTACTTTCCTATTGATTTTAAATTTGAGCTATGTCACTTGATAAGAATTCATCAATACTATAAAAGGCATTTTTAAGTAGATATGTTTTTATTCTGGTTTTAAATCTTGTGCCATTTAAAAGTTTCACTTTTGGCGGCAGCGCATTGTATAACTGGATCCCATGATAGCCTGTACCATTCCTAGTTTTAGTGAGGCGCAGAAAATTTTGATGGATGTCGTTCTTATTTCTGACATTATAACAGTGTAGTTCATTGCGTGTTGTATATTAATTCACATTGTTTTTTATATAAAGGAGACATTGGAGTACATGGTACTGTTAATATGTTTAGTATTTTGTACTGTTCTTTGCAGTCGTCTCTAAACTTAAGTCCTTAAGGCCATACGTATTATACGTATGGCCTTTCTCTGTATGGAAAACACATTGTCCAATGAAGTTGCATGCCCCCATACAAGGATTGCATATGATAATACCGAATGGATTAAACCATGGTATGCAGCTACCAATGCCTTTTGGGAAATTTTACCTACAATATTTCTAAGTAAGTAAATATTTTTGGAGATTCTTTTACATACGTAGGATGTGTGTTCATCCCATATTAGTTTTGGGTCCAAGTATAGTCCAAGAAATTTAGTTGATATTGGATTATCTACTTCTTCCATATTTCTTAAACTGAATACCATTAACTCAGTTTTAGAGGTATTTAGATTAAGTCGGTTTGCTAGGAACCAGTTTTGTAGATTTGATTAGCCATGTTGACAGTTGATTGAAAAAATAATGAATTGGTGGGTACCATTTTCCACAAATGTATTTAATGACACATTGAAGGGAGTTTTTTCTACTACCGAGGTTCAGTTTTCCAAAAGTTAAACACAAAAATAGGTTAGTCAGCTTTATCCCAACTCGTCCCGGGTTGAGATCCAATTTTTATTACCTTCAGAAATTTTATTAATTATGCCGGGGGTCTCAAAATATTATGAATATATGTCTAGTGAGAACAAAATTTCATGGAAAAATTTATTAAATATTTTGGTGCATTAAATTTGTATATGGCCCCGACGTCAACTGAATACAATTCTATTAAACACGTTTTGATAACAGGTGCAAATAAGCCGTAGTTAATACTATTTTTAAATTCACCTTTAATTGATCTTTTTACAATAAGTTTTCTTTTACAGGTAAGTCCCGCACCGGAAGCAAAGCAGATAAGGTAAGGCTTTGTTTTGTTTATTAGTCTAATTCACAAGTTCAAAAAGATGTTAATTCTTGAAATAGCTCCTAAAAATGTGAGCGATAGCTCATTGGATTCGGAATGACGTCTAGAAAAATGTATTAAAATGTTTTATTAGCACATAAAAAATTGCAAAAGTTATAAACAAATTAAGATGAAAAAAAAATGGCACTTAGTTTATCGCTTATAACTCAAAAACTATAAGCGATAACGGAAATCGGAAAAAGGATTCTTAAAGAGGAGGAAATTTCCAATAAAAAAGTCTCAACTCCTGGAACTCTATCTCCATTATTTATCATTTTAAATTAACTCTGAAAATAGGATTCCGCGCGACCGCTGCAGGATGCGAGCGCCGCCTCAAAAGAGAGTACATCACATAAAATAATTTTTTTATACTATTAAATATCAATTAAAACATTTGAAAAAATTATGCTGTATTCGTAACACTTCAAAAAACAAGGTCCCGTTGGAAAAAAATGTTAAAATTTATTTTTCAACAAGTGAGGCCATTGTTAACTAACGAAACTTTATGGGACCTCCGTTATCATTGGAGACATTTTTTTTTTAAATAATTGGCCTATAAAATTTTCATTTCTTGGAGCCCTTCTTATAGATATACTTAACAAGGTCACATTATAAAAGTTTTTAAAAATTGTCTATTTTGTTTATTATAATTTTTAAAGTAAACAGAAAATTGAAAACCAAAGTAAAGTTGCAAAAATTTCTTTTTTCAAATTCGTTATCATAGTACTATTTTTACATTGAAGAAATGCATTCATTAACGTTAAAAAAAAAATTTACGCCATTTTACGCCAAGTTGTTTATAAACAAATTGACTAGTTTTATATTTAAAACATTTTTTTTTACAGTTTTGTTGTCTTGAGAATATTATGATTTTAGAATAATTTTGTTTTTCTTAAAAACATTATCTTATTGTTTATAATTTTTTTTTAATTATCCGTCATTTGAATAATTAGTTAAGGAATTATATTTTTCTTAAAAATCATAATTGGCAATTCTCAATAAAGTAACAAAAATATTTTTTTATCAACAATTTCATTGTTTATTAATTTAACAATTTGTTATAAACAAATTCTTGTATAATTTCATCTTTCAACTTTTTTTCTCACATAATTAATTTTGTCTGATCTGAAACACGTAATATACATTATTACTGCTTACCGTCAATAAGTTCATCACTGATTTCAACTTTTGTTCTAGTTTTTATGTCACTGTAAATATAGAGTCAAGCACGATCATTATTTAATGGACTCTCAGTCGAATTTTAGAAATACAATTAATAAATCGTTCTGTTCTGCTATTTTTCTGGATCGAAAGTAATGAAATCGGACACTTGACAATTTACTTGTGAATAAAATATAATTGTCTGAAATAATAGTGGCCCTAAGATTTAGCCTTGCGGTGCTCTGGATGTCATAATAAATACTTTGGACACTGGATTAATACTATCCAAAAAACAACATCAACTACAGTAGTAACTTTTATATGTTGCAGATCATGTAGAAATCAGTTACTGGAGTTTACCTAAATTCCATACTGATGTAGTTTTTTTTAGCAGTTTTGTAATTGTAGTTTTATTAATAGTTGAAGGTACATATGGAAAAAAGCTTTTGGTAAAATTTTCCACCTTTGACTTTGACAAAGTATGTTCTGTGAAATGTCAAAGGATAGTAAAGCAATTTTGACTTGACAGGCAAAGATTTCCATTCTTACGTTGTTTCAAATACATAATTTTGAGTGATGAGTATGTATCTATTTCTTATTTGATAATTCTCATTGCAAAAATAGTATTCACATAGCCCCTTACGACGACTATGAAGAATAAACTAGTATCCACGTATCCCCTTACGCCTTGAATATTAAGTTAAAAATGAGAACAAAGAACCTTTCCATTCAATAAAAAACCGCTGCCTAAGGAATCACTACTTCCACATACAGATTTTCCATCCATGTCAGGGAAAATAAATATCTTGACTATATCTGCACTCAAGTATGTGGAAACAATTGGTCATAGAATTTTAATAGTTGAGGCAGCTAAAATTTTGAGGCGTCAGTTTCTGGACTCTTATTAACTTGCTCTGCTTATGTTCTCTCCAATTTACACACCCAGCTCTTCAATAGAATCATCTCAATCAGATGTCATTACACAATACATACGCGTGCCAAATTTCAAGCGAATATCGCAATGTTATTTTATCAACCCCTTTAATAATGGAGTGGAGGTGGTAGAGGGGTTAAGAATATTATAAAGAAATCTGAGGCCTTGGCTTCTCGTATACAGGGTGTCCCAGATTTAAACGGACATACTCTGGTGGAAGGTAGAGCACACTCAGCTTTGTTTAAAACACCCCTATACTTTGAAATTTTTAAAATTTTTATTTTAATAACTAGTTTTTTATCACTTATTCTAATAATTACTAAGAGCGAACAGCAATTCTTATTTTTTAAATTACACATTTAACATGTGCCTACTTGGGATTTTTAATGCAACAATGTCATGTGTTAATCGCATCGTTTTATTACTTATTTTTTATTCGTGAAATAAACGGAATGTGCTTTATTTTGGAAGGAAAAAACACTGAATGTCAAAACAAATAACAACCTCTTCTACGGGTATTTCGCTAAAATTAATAAAATAATGATGTCAGCAACTGGATTGTGTTATTTGTAGAATGTCAAATTTGGTCTTTCAATAGTTTTGAAAATTTATTGAAGAATAACCATAAACGTGCGTAAAATATTATGACATTATTTTATAAACTGGCCCATAGGCTTTTTACCAAAAAATTATACACAGTGTGATGTTAACGACCCCAAGAGCCATATTAAACCGAGGCCGGTCCTGGATTTTTTCCAAAAACCCCTTAAGCTATTCATTAACCTAAAAGAGTATAATATGTATACCAAATTTTATCTAAATATGTGCAGTCATTTCAAAAATATGGCGGATTGAAGTTCTGGTCAAAAAACCATAAAACACCCCGTATCTCAAAAACGGTTCACATTCAACGATAAGTATAGGGGTATTTTGAACTCAGCTAAGTGTGCTCTACCTTAAATCTGGGACACCTTGTATACACAAAATCCCAAATTTTTGTACTCTTACCACCTTGCTTTACATATTTCCCCCTATTTACCCGCCAACCCTTCACCGGATAAGTTCAAAAAGCAATCCAGTTCCAGATCTTATTATAATACATTCGTGCACAAAATTTCAAGTCACTACCTTAAATCGTTCCAGAGAAAACGCGTGCCAAAGACAAAGTTACAGACCGACACAGAAATGTTTTCTTCGCTCAAACTTAAAATCTCGACGTTTCATGACATTTTAAACCTATTTCAACAAGAGAAATTTTTGATTTTTTTTTACCATTACTATATTTCCACTTCACTACGTGGATGTGGAAGTAAATAAAACCTATTGAATCTACTGAAAATAAAGCTAAAAAGCCAGAAAGACAAAGATGTTTCATGCAAAAAACTAAGACAAAGGTTTACGTTTTTCTTTAAAGAAAAATGTTTCCTCTAAAATTAAGTTTTTTAAGTTGTTCACTAAATGCATTAGAAAATCGCGATTTTAATATGTGGGATGACTGTATTCATCCAATATTATTATTCTACGTTCAAAGGATTAAATACCTCAGTCAATCGCATTGAACGTTTTATATTATTATACTCTTCACAAATACAAAACAAAGAGTATATTGCATTTGGTCGGCACATTTCTAAAACAGGTAATATCGCTTGTAGAAAAAAAAATTCATAATACTAATATTGATGATCGAATTCTTCAAAATGTCCGTCTGTCTCTCCGCCCGCTTGTCACGTTGTTTGCAAACACAATAACTTAAGAATGGAAAGTTCGATTATATTGAAATTTGGACAGTAAGTTGGCGTTGGCTAGAGGAAGAACCCTATTGTTTCTGAACAAAATTGATCAATAATTAAAAAGGTTATTAATTACATATAAAAAGAATATACGTTTTGTAATTAAACAAAAAATGTCTAAAACCAATATTATTTACAAAAATCTGCGAAGATTATTTTATTGAATGTACAACAACTATATAAAATGTGCAGCAAATCGGGGAAGAGTGTAATGGTTAGCTTGTAATTACATATTTTTTACACTTTTTATGAATATGTATGTAATGATTTTCAGTCTTGTATCTGCTAATGTTGAACTGAGAACCAAAAAGACTAATTACTCCAGTGCATCTTCGAAATCCGCCAATGCTTTTGCACAACGCCTGGAGCAACGGTAATAAACTTTATTTCTTCATTAAGCATTGCAGCATCCCTTGATTTGTTTTTGTCATTCTCGATGCAATAAGGCCTTATGTTTCTCAGAAGTATAAACTTTACGACTTTCCGAACTGGGAGAGTTTACGTCGCCGTCCGTGAGTTAATAGGCACGTGCGATTTAGTTCGCTTTTTACTCGATTACACAAAAGTGTTAAATGCAATTTTGAGTGTATTAATAAACCGTTTATCTTGTCGTTTCCTTTGTTATTATCGGCAATCAAACGTTTTCATTACGTAATGTATTAATTTATTGGGAGGAAATAACTTTTCAATTATTTTGATATAAAAGTTGCTGTGTATTAGAATACACCGACTCTCTTCGATTGCATAAAATCTGCATTTATATAAGAAACGTTGCTAGAAACCTTTAAGTACTCTTCTTCTTCTTATTCAGAACGCCTTGTCAGATATTTTATGGCGCAACCACTATTTTAGTTGGTCTCCCTTTGCTATATGGAACGTCTCACAGCATCACACTATATGGCGTGGTTGTCTGTTAGATGTACGATCCCACCGAAATTCTTTCCCACCAGCTCCTTGGCGCCATCAATTTAATATTTTGGAGTGTGTCTTTTTCGTTTCATGCCCTCTGGCTTTCCCTGGCTGATGTGGCCAAAAAATGGTAGGATTAGGGAGAATATGATCCTGGAGAGTTGCATTGGGGAACGAATTTCTTTATGAATCGAGCTTCCTGTGCGATGCACAGTGGTCCCAAATCGAGTTTTTTGGTTAAAAATGACTAGAGAGCGCAAGTCTTGTCGGAAATGAACATTTTTTTAAATTAAAGCTTACCGAAATTCCAACAAATCCTCGGGGCCCAAATTTTGAAAAAAGTTCCTCTATTATTATTTTAAGTTAAAAGCCAAAAAAAATTTTTTTTAAATAATTTTTTATAATATATTGAATAACTTCATACGATAAAAATATTGAATCCACGAATACGGGTCAAATGTCAACTTGGCAGCTGTAAGTTGACAGTTTTTTATTGATAGTTTAATAGCTGTCAAATGACATATGGCCTGTACTTTACAATTTTCAGGCAAAAATAGTTGCTGCCAGGTTTTTTGAATAATTAAAGCTGGTTAGAAAATAAAGTAGAGCAAAAGCAGCTGTCAAATTAGATAAAAAAAGTGTCAATTGACAGCTGTCAAATTGACATTTAGCTTATATTAGTGAAGTCGATATTATATCAAAAATTATTTTAAAAAATGTATATTTTTTGTCTTTACCTTAAAATAATAAAAAAGGATTTTTTTTCCAAAATTCGGGCTCCGAGAATTTGTTGGAATTTTGATAAGCGTTAATTAAAAAAAAAATTGTTCATACCCGTCAAGATTTGCGTTCTTTAGCCATAATTGAACCAAAAAACTCGATTTGGGACCACTGTGCGATGGGCTGTCCAGGAATTTTGTAACAAATGATTTCAGATTTATCCTGAAAGCATTAATATTTCTCCTTAGTTAACTAATAATAATAATAATTTAATAATATTTTATGTACCAATGAAAATATGAAACATACATTTTAATACAAATCAAGCAGTACACAGCAAACAAAGGAAACTTTGTACCTGAGTTTTTTCACCTAGTCTAAGTAACTACTCAACTACACAATTTTACATTAAATTTAATAATTTCATATACTCTAAGAAACCTAAGTAAGAGGGGTGATTCAAAACATTTTTTTTTTCGATAATAGTCTGGGCACCCCGCAGTTATTTTTACCTTCCACTAGTATTATTACAGTAAAATTTCAGCTTCCTACTTCAAGTACAAGGGTTGCTCAACCACCCTTTGATATTCTAAATTTTATTGTTTTGGCGAATTTTATTGAACTTTTATTTGAACTCTTTGAGGACTTTAATAAACTGTTAACCTACGATGAGGAGGAGAAACAATTTTTGCTGCAGGTTTTTGAAGCAAACCGAAAAGCGGTCCCTACTAAAACAACCAAAAAATCAGTAGTGAAAGCGGTTTCTGATTAGGACATTTTTGAGATATAATATTCTCTATTGTAAATTTACATTATAATCTACTTGTTAATAAACAAAATCAACAAAATTGGTTTAAATATAAAAAAGAAAATGTGTATTACATGAATTCCTGAGAAACTGTATCTTAAAGCTCTTTGAGCACTGTTTTCCACTTGGAGTTGGAGGCTAAAATTTTGCCAAACAAATACTGTGGCTAAGTCTAAAGAAACTGGACGGTGCCTAGGAATCCAAGAAAAATTTGTTTTTTCTCATAGCATTGTGAGTTCACAAGGGTAGTTACCATACTAAGTAATATAAATTCACAAAGCATGTAATAATACGGACATAATTGTATCTATTTTAACTAATCTTTGTTGTCATTTCATTGGCAAAACTAACAATCTGTCTCGAACTAGATAAGGGAAACAGGTCATTAACATGCAATGTAAATAATATAGGTCCCAGGAAGGTGCCTTGTGTTACCCCATATTTTACTTTTTTTTACCAATAATGTTATCTAGTTTTATATATTTTGTTTTTTTCAATTAGATAACTCTAAGTGGTGGTGAGCAGATCTATGAAGACCTAATATTTTCCAGCGCATCTGTTAAGTTCTTGTGACATAGTGTCGAACGCTTTTGCCAAATCACCAAATATGTATAAAGCAGATTTGATCTCTACCATCACTTCATAAATTTTTTGTTAAATGCATCGTGTATTTTGAAATTTGGTCTTCCTAAAACAGAATTGTTGCTCGGAAATTAAATGATTTTTTAAAGTTAATTACATATTGTCCACTGGATTTAGATGAAAAAAGTGCGTTATGTGTAATGGTCATTGTCTTAAATCTGTATATGTTTGTACAGGGTGTTTGGAAGGTCGATGGAAAGCCTTGCGGAGGCGACAGGGGAGATCATTTAGACTGCATTAAGCCAAACAAACATACATTCCATCTTCAGTATGTCTGAAATAAAAATTTAAATGCATTGGATTAGGATCTTTAATTTATTTATTTATTTATTTAGGTAAACATGTATACATGATGGATATCCCAATTACAGACAGTTGTCTAGGTTAAATTTTAACCAACAATAGATAACTAATTTAAATTACAATAACTTCAATTTCACTATATTAAACTAAACTAAAATAAGATGACACTAAACCTAACCAATTAAGATAATTATAAATGTGTATACGGGTAAAGCATGTGATGAATAATACTAGAAAAAGTTTTTTTTTAAAGAATACTCTAAAATTATTTAAACACAAAAAGCAAAAACAACTTATATCTACCTACGTTCTACAACCTACATAATTCAATGATATATATATCAATATTGTTTGAAACTTCCCTCAATGTATTTTTCGATTTTTTTTGCGAACAGCTGAAACGAATCACCAAATATATCACAGTATTGTTGTATGTTATTATAATTAATCATCATAGTAAAGATAGGTGATCTCATTACATAGTTTTGCCTCAATATGGGTATGTGAAATGTCCTGTTGGACCTCGTCCTTAAATTAGGAACTTCAATACAAATCTCTACTAGGGTGTCTGGGTCGTAAGTTGTTTATAACTTTATATAAATACATTATGCTATAATAAATCCGTCTGTCATACAGGGTCATTGGATTATAACGGGGTAAATTTTGCAAATACTCGTAGTTGCCATGATATACCCCATCCAAGGTGAAGTTAGAAAGTTTAATAATTTTTTTCTGTATGTTCTCTAACGCCTGTATGTACTTTGTGTAGCAACCGAGATTAGAAATATAGAGGACGTGTTCATTAAATGATAATTTAGAATCGAACTTAATACCTAAATCAATTTTTGATTCCACCCTTTCCAGAATAAGGTTGTCCATAAAATAGGAAAAATCCATAGTTCGCTTGTTACGTGAAAAAGTTAATATTTTGCATTTTTGAATGTCGAAGGGTATATGGTTATCTATAGACCATGTAACTAAGTTATTGATGTCATATTGCATTAGTATAGAATCCTCGTAGTTACGGATGATTTTATACATTTTTAAATCATCTGCAAAAACGTTGCAATTTTTGACAGAATAAACAATATCATTTATAAATAATAGAAATAGTAAGGGACCCAAATATGACCCCTGAGAGACACCAGAGCTTGCAAAATAATTTTCTGATTCGTAATTATTGATCATTACATATTGTTTATGATTAGACAGGTAAGACAAAAAAATTGTAATAGGTCATTGGAAAATACAAATTGTCTTAACTTATTTATAATTACATAGTGGTCAACTTGTCAACTTTGTCGAATGCCTTGGCAAAATCGGTGTAAATAACATCAACTTGATTATTATTTGCCAAGGCATTTGTTGTGATATTAACAAAGCTTATTAAGTTGGCACAGGTTGATCTTCTTTTCCTGAAGCCGTGCTGAAGATCGGATAACTTATTATCTACGTGAACACAAGCTCAAACACCTTGGATATGATCGATAGAATAGCGATGGGGCGATATAATTTGTAATATCATGAGGATTACCATTTTTGAAGATTGGAGTGACGCGAGCAATTTTAAATTTTTTAGGAAACTCTTTTGTTTTTAATGCCAGGTTAAATATTATTTGTATTCTTGTTCTTCTTCCTCAAATTCTTCATTGCTTCCGTCACTACTGATTTCTAATTCAGTTTGTTTTTCAATATTTTTAAGCTCCTGGACTGTATAGGGCGAGCCATTAATGAATAGCTTGTAGTCTCTAATTGTAACCTCGTAATTTTGCTCTAATAATGTTCTAAAAAAATTGGAAAAGATGTTAGTTAGTTTGAAATTAATAAATTGTTCGCAAAAACAGAGTGCGACCAGTTGGTAATCGCATTCCATTGACCTGTTGATGCAGTACCAAAAATTCATCAATTAACCTTCCGACCTCTGAATCACACCGTCTGTGAAGATACTATCGACAATAAATGCATTCCCAATCATTTTGGCAGTAATTATTTCTTTATCTCGGTTCATAACCGCATAAATAGTATAGTCACGACCGGGACGACGCAAGTCTTATATTGTTATAAAACACAAATGAAGTGTTTATCATTAAAATAAACACTTCATTATTCGAAGGCGATATCTGGTTTATAATCAACCTCGGCGTTTAATAAAGTCATTCCGAGCGTTGAATTTTCTTTGGCACCGCTCATTGTAAATTGCAGGTTTTAAATTGTTAAGTTCAGAGAGCAGGCAACATAATTTTAAGACTGAATCAATTTTTATTTGTCCTGCACCGCTTGCAGTTGGTACTTTATAGCGCATAATTTTGTAGTGTTAAACATAATGTCCATTATTTACGGGTTTATGAAATGCTCCAGTGAAATATTGTTCAACAGTCACGACACTTAAAATATTCCTTGTGGGTGAGACGCATTTGACTTCGACGCTGAAATAATTTGCATGCAGATCGCGGTGTGCGCACGATAACAGTCCGCTCGACAGTTTATTTATCAAGTAATGGATACAACGGTCTGGGGTGTGTTCGAAATTTACTACTCAAAAAAATTTTTGTAATAATAAGTCTCGCGTAGTATAAAAAGAACTACAAATTTTCTAAGTGTACGACAAATGATTTGAAACCACGCTTATGAAGTCAGACTGACTAGAACAATAAAACAATGAAATAATCTCAATTTGCATTAATCTATTTATTGTTTTATTTTAAGCACCTTATCGGCTCGATTTTTGTACGCAAAACTGATTATTTCATCATGATGCGTCGTAGTTAGGCTATCCTTAATGTAACAGTACCGCAATATTTCCACCTTAGGACAGGGATATTTTCGTATAATCTAGGATCATTTTAGATTCTGTAGGAACACTGTGATAGGAATTTTTTCTGTTATTAGGTTTGGTACGTACATGTATTCCCAAGCGCAAGAGGTTTTAAAAACCATTTTGTACTTGTAAGATGTTTTTACTCTCACTTTTGATGACATTGAATGCAGTGTCCATTACATGCCCTGTGAATTGCATCTGCCTATCGCTGCCATGTTTTGAGTTAAGGCATTTTAAATACGTTGATACAGGCGAAAAATATTACATTTCAAATGTAATATTTTTCGCCCGTATCAACGTATTCAAAATGCCTTAACCCAAAACATGGCAGTGATAGGCAGATGCAATTCACAGGGCATGTAATGGACACTGCATTCAATATATAGAAATTCGAATCCTAAATTTCACAATTTCATACAATTATTTCAATTTCCACCCCCTGAAACCCACCACCTCCATTTATCACAGAATTTTTAAAATTATTTATCCTGCAACTGTCAGTTTATATTGGGGCGTTTCCATGAGTTCCAGAATTGTGGCCAATTTTTTTAAAATCTGGCCCTCTGTAGACGGCGAATCTATTTGTCACCAATTACGGATGGTGTTACATGCCGGCATCTGCGCACAAAATCTTCATACAATCGGTCAACTTTCAAAAGAAGCTCGGGAGTCAAGGAATAAAGACCTTAAACGATACAGGCAAAGCCACGCTAGAAAATCATCTAGACAACTAACGAACGAGGATCCCGATCATTGCCTGTTAGTTTCGTCCGACCCGGTCATCACAGGACTTAGAAAATTGCCCCAAAACAGGTCAACAACATTACCTTCTGAAGTATTAAGTCTACTAGCAATACCAGAAGTACCCAGACCTTCAGCGACTTCGATGACATAAACAGCACAGGAAAGCACCTCCAAAACCATTGTGTGTTTTATTTAACCTTAAAAAGTTGACATTTATTTTATTCTGGTTTCGTGTTTGGTAACTATGAATTTGACTATTGGTAGTGAATTTTTGTTCATTCTCTTTTACGTATAAAAGTGACTGCAAGATGAAGGCACACGGTAATGTAAGAATACCTAACGTAATAAATTCAGATTTGCAGTCATCTATATTTTTAAGCCCAGCAATTATTTTGATGGCTTTTCTTTGAATACCAGAAACTGCTCTGCTAGCAGAAGAATTCCCCCAAATCAAAATAGCGTAAGAGATAACAGAATGTATCAGGTCATGGTATGCAATAAGTAATGTTCTCTGGGAGACATTGCGCGCGAGATTGCGTAATACATATATGTTTATGCTTACTTCTTTACAAATATAATTTACATGTAAAATTCGCAAGAATTTAGCTTATTACTAAGCGATAAATCGTTGTTGTTCAAATTCATTAAAGTAAAAACCACTTTTTCGGTTATGGAATCGTTTTGTGTCAACTTATTAACTATTAACCAATCTTGTACTTGATTTTGTGTCGCAATTATGTCAGATATTAAGTCCTTAACATATTTAAATGATTTTGTTACGGTTGTATCATCAGAGCAATGCTTGACAGTTATAATAATAATAATAATAATAATAAATTGTCTTTATTAAGGGCGAAGTTAACCTTACATTTTTGGTTCTCTAACACTTAACCCTATAAATCAAGAACAGTGTCGGCCCTAACACAGATCCCCGAGACACACCGTATTTTCTTGGAGAAGATTTTAGTTTGTGTTTTGCGATAATACATATTGGAAACGATAAAACCAAGTGCCCCTGTTATTTCTTCTACCTATTATGACCTGACTGATATAGTAGATTATGAACTTTTATCTGCTGACAAGCTAACACATATTTCGTACTGTGAAAAGCGTTGAGGTTTACGGCTTGTCCAGAAACACTTATATCAAATTGCATGTAAAATTATTAAAATCATAACAACTAATTTCATAAATTCCGGATCATACAAAATTATTCCTTGACCTTAATAGTCGGTTTAATTAATTTCATTTGTTTTTAAATCCTGCAGCAGGTTTCGCCATTGTATGTCTAATAGTTCCCAAGTCCCGAGGCAATACATATACATTTATGTGCAGGCCAACCGAAGGGGTCAAAAAGGGGTTTCTTTGATTTCTTTACATTAAATTAATAAAACGATTTATTCATACCTTGATTATGTCAACTTTGTTGGTGAAATACATGTCGAGCGTTGGTTCGGCGTTTTCGTGTTTCTAGAAACTGTTGCGGTGTATATAAAAGATAGGTTTAATAGAATGCAAACAAAGGTTTTGTGATATCATAACAGCAAAGATTGGAGAACTAACAAGATAGGACAGTCAGACGGAGAAGACGAAATAGACGAAGACAGTTGTGAACTCCAATTTAAAGGGACACGACATCCAGCGGAAACGGTTTCGGGATTTGTCGGGTACGCATTAAATGAATTTGACCAAGCTTACTAAAAGATAGTTAGGCGCATTAGAATCGACAAGTGTTACGTCACATATAGACCTCGATGACTGCTGCGTGTGGCTGTTTTTTCCTCATTTTATAGAAAAAAGTTTTAAAATTATTCTTTCAATGTACAATTCTATCCTAACCAAACATAGAAATATTTCATGTAACATATATTACAAAGCAACCTGTTCTTTAAGTGACCTTGGGTACTGACAGTCAGCTGAGTTCGGTCGTTCTATGAGGACAGTATTGTCCATTTTTCACTATTGGCCTCTCTTTCTAATGTTACCTTCTCCGTCTGATTGTTACATTGTGGCAACTGCGCGAGAAGCCCAATTTAAATGTCGAGGTCAATAGCGCCATTACTAAAGGATAAAAGGTTTTCTGCCGGCTGTCCTATCTTGTTAATTCTCTAATCTTTGATACCACTATAAACCTATTCACATTTTGTTGGTTTCTATTAAAATAAATACTGTTGGCGGTATTCAATTATATTACAATTTGATAAAATCATTTTCTATTGCGTAGAACAAACACTGAACAAAACTATGTAAAATAATAGCTTTGCAATTCCCCACGTTCTGGTCGCTAGAATCCGTCCCTGGCCATTATAATTGATAAACACGTCTTCATGCTGTGTTGACTTATTTGAGTGCTCATGTAGGTGTTAAATGGTATAATCATATATAAATTACAGAGTTGAAAATGTGTTCAATGTGTTTAAAACTTGTTTGATTGGTGTCCTTTGTTAAAACAACTTGCCCACTATAGCTACAAGATGGTATCTCTTTGAGAGAGCCCGTGATGGAAATAAAGACAAATGATCGTAAATTGTGCATTATAAATTGTCGGATTAACATATGTGCCTGTTTGAGAGGTATGGGTTGGCGTTATTAACATTTTTTCGGTGGGACTTATCATAACGGCTTCGTTACAAATTAACCTTTTTATGTTTATTAGAGATTGTTGAAGTTGCGGTCATGAATTAGTCCGAGAGTCGTTCTAACGGTTGTTTCTCATTCAGTTTTACTTAATAGATTCAACTAATTATACTAGTCAGAAAGTACTACTCACTATTTAACTTTTATAGAAACATCAAAAATAAGTATAAAACGTATGAAATCGAATACTTGCAGAGCGGCATGTCCGTGCTTGTGACGTTCTATTAATTGTAAGTTTACTGAAATACCTTAAGTAAATCCGTCGCCTGCTCTTGGTCTATAATAAGAGATGCTGTGTGGAAGACATTTTGATGATCAATTTGTATCATCCAAATTCAATCGCATTCATTTTAGTACAGGCAATAAAGACAAAATTTTGTAAAAATCTCTTCTTTGCACTTCCAAGTGTCAGGGAAATTCAAAAAAATTTGGAGAAACTTTTTGACTTTCGTTTTTTTTGCCCTAGCGGCTAAAATAATGAAAAACCGCTGCCTAAGGAATCACTACTTCCACATCCAGATTATTCGTCCAAGTCACTTTAAAGGAAACATCTTGACTATATTTGCACTCTAGTATGTGGAAATTATTGGTCATAGAATTTTAATAATATTTGGGGTAGATGTCATAGAAAAGTTTGAGGAGTTGGTTTCTACCATATACGTTAAAAATGAAGTTTTTAGTTTACCGTACTTATTTTCCACTATTTACAACCTACCACCTCAATGGAGTCATCTCAATCAGATGTCACTACAATACATACGTGTACTAACTTTCAAGTGAATATCTCAATTTGATGTTATCAATCCCATTAATAATGAAGCGGAGGTGGTAGAGTTTGAAAAATATTAGAAAGAAATCTGAGGCCTTGGTTTCTAGTATATACACCGAATCCCAAATTTATGTAGTCATACCAGCTTGCTTTACTTATTTTCCCCTATTTGCCCCTATTTAACCCCCAACCCTTCAACGGCATCATCTCAAATTATGATCTAGTTTCAGACGTCGTTATAATACATACGTGTACCAAATTTCAAATGAATATCTCAATTTTATTTTGGGTTGAAAAATATTTTAAGAAAACCTGACGCTGTGGCTTCTAGTACATACACCGAATTTCAAGTTTCTGTAGGCTTACCAACGTTTTACTTATATTCCTCTATTTACCCCAAATTAACCCCCAACCCTTCAACGGAATCATCTCAAAATATAAACTAATTCCAGACGTCGTTATAATACATACGTGTACGAAATTTCAAATGAATATCTCAACTTTATTTTGTCAACCCCATTAATGGGGTAGGGGTGGCGGGGGGGTTGAAAAATATTATAAATAAATCTGAGGCCTTAACTTCTTGTACATACACCGAATTTCAAGTTTCTGTACTCATACCAGCTTGCTTTACTTATTTCCCACTATTGACCCCTAAATAACCCCCAACCCTTCAACGGAATCATCTCAAAGTATAATCTAGTTCCAGATGTCGTTATAATTCATACGTGTACCAAATTTCAAATGAATATCTCGATTTTATTTTATCAACCCTTTTAATAATGAAGTAGGGTAGGGTGGTGGGGGTTGAAAAATATTATAAATAATCTGAGACCTTGGCGTACATACACCGAATTTCAAGTTTCTGTAGTCTTACCAGCTTGCTTTATTTATTTTCCCCTATTTACCCCTATTTAACCACCAACCCTTCAACGGAATTATCTCAAAATATAATCTAGTTCCAGATGTCGTTATAATACATACGTGTAGAAAATTTCAAATGAATATCTCAATTTTATTTTATCAACCCTTTTCAAATTGGAGTAGGGGTGGTGGGGGTTGAAAAATATTATTAAAAAATCTGACGCTTTGGCTTCTAGTACATACACCGAATTTCAAGTTTCTGTACTCTTACCAACTTGTTTTACTTATATTCCTCTATTTACCCCAAATTAACCCCCAACCCTTCACCGGATTTCCTCAAAAAACAATCCAGTTCCAGATCTCGTTATAATATATACGTGTACAAAATTTCAGGTCAATATCTTAAACCGTTTCGGAGAAAGCGTGCGGACAAAAAAAGTTACAGACAGACAGACCGACCGACAGACAGACCGACAGACAGACAGAAAAATTTTTTTTCGCTCAAATTTAAAATCTCGACGTTTCATGACATTCTAAACCTATTTCACGAATAAAAATTTTTGAAAATTTTTTTGCGATTACTACCAATCCACTACGTGGATGTGGAAGTAATTAGAGAAAAAAGATTACAACAAAAGTTATAGCTCATCTAATTCTCTACAAAAAAAGTATTTACAAATTTTTGTCTTACTTAAGCCGTTTATGAGATAAATCAAGTTTTCCACTTATAGTTTTGAGCCGCCCCGAAATGCGCGGAAAATGAGAATTCTCAGGCAGTTTCGTGCGACCGGACACATCGATCGATAATTCTTACTATTCAGAGCTGCTAAAGAAAATAAAAATAACATAAAATGTAGAGAAAAGTCTCAGCTTTAATATGGAACTAATCACAAAATTCATAAATTTTTTTATCATAGAGAAAAAAGTGTTAGAAGATGGCTTAGTAAACTTTATACAGTCGATTTATTCACATCTTTGAGTTTTATGCATCCTCCCTATTTCTCCCGTAAAAATAGGTGCTTTTTCACTACATGGATTCGATTCCACGCACTTTAATCTATATTTCGTGAAAATCTCATTGAAGAATGTTAAGAAACAAATAAGTTGTCTATGTTTTACTGTATAATTGTGCATTTTCTAAACGTGTGTGAATAATGTAGACAAATTCAAAAAGTACTGCACGGATTTAAAAAACTCTATTCGAAAGAACATATTTTATTGTACTTATAATCAAAAAATTAAGACTGCTATTATTGTTAAATAAGATATAGCGAATTGAACTCCAAAATTTGGAGGTGACTGATCGATGAGAAATATACTCTCTACTTTGATCGTAAGGCATATTCTTCCAACAAAAGTAATTGCAATAAATTGTTAATTGGATTAATATATCATTATTTAAGAATATATTGGCAAAATGAATCATCATTCTAACGACTTCCGGCAAAGATATGCATAAATCTGTGGATCAACGGTACAAAGTTTACCAAACCGTCTTCTAACACTATTTCTCTATGATACATTTTTTTAATTAATTTTGTGTTCCACATTAAAAGTGAGACTTTTCTCTACATTTTATGTTATTTTCATTTTTTTAGGGGCTTTGAATAGTAAGGATTATCGATCGATGAGTCCGGTCCGTACGATACTCCCGAAGAATTCTCATTTTTCCCGCATTTCGAAGCGGCTCAAAACTATAAGTGGAAAACTCCATTTATCCTCTAAACGGCTTAAGTAAGACAAAAATTTGTAAAGACCTTTTTGCGATGAAAGAGACGAGCTACAGCTTTTGTTGAAAACTTTTTTCTCTATTTTCATTATTTTGGCCGAGAATGACAAAGTTTCTCCAATTTTTTTTGAATTTTCCCGGAACTTGGAAGTGCAAAGAATGCATCATCTCATTATCCTATTTAAATTCCGGAGATGATCCTTTTATTAATTTCTGTTACCCTAAATGGCTAATTCGCCTGTACTATTTGACGTCATAAACATTTTAAAATTCCTTGTATCCTGTTACGTTGTATCTATAATATGCTCGTTATGGAATTCTCTAACAATCGCCTTGGCAGGATTTTCGATTTTTGTTTCCAATTTTTTATAATTTTCATATAAGAACGTATTTTTACTAAAAAATATGGGTTTTCCCAATGAAAATCAGTGTCAAGGTCACAAATTTGATAAATATCTTCGACTTTCTAATTTTAAATTTTCATTTTACAAATAAACAAATGATCTGTCAAATTATATTTTCCATTTTCTTTTTATATTGTTGACGGCTGCCAAATTAACTGTCAAACACAATAACTTTAAAATGTATTTTGCGTTATATATAAAATAATGTAAGATCTTAAAGAAAGTAAATATACACACTTTAAGACTTTCTAGTTACGCAATTGATATTAATCTTTAAAGTTGACAGCCGTCGAAATATCCGTCAACTTACTTAAAATGCTATTTATTAAGTTTTTCTAAAAGTTAAAGTACTAAATAGGTATTTTTTTGTGTTCATTTACCCGCACGTCTAAGCTTCGACGAAGCTTAGACGTAAAAGGGTAAAGGGTAAAAGAACACAAAAAGTCTATTTTAAAGAATAAAAAATCAACTGGTTTCGCAGAACATTGTATAGATAAAAACCATTTTTTCAATGGTAGTAGTATTAAACTTTTGCACAATGTCCATAAGGGAAATAGGTTAGACATGCTTGAAATTTTGGAAAACAAGAAGGCCTTAAATAAACAGAAAAACGTTACTACTACACAAACTAAATTTCATAATACCCCCATAATAGACACCATACTAAAATTAAACGTACCCAGAAATAGTAATTGAAAATTTAAATTAAATTCCTAGTAGAGTAGCTATATTAGAGATAAGTAATAAAATGTTAATTAAATTAATTAAATATCTTGTAATGGTCACTTTTAGGTTAGTTGTTATAACTCTTTGATAATGGTCGAAAGCCCAAAAAAAACGAATTATTTATTATTTGTTTGCTTATAGTAATAAAAGATATTCTTTATATGATTTTTTTTCCCGCTGTTTGCAAAATCCTATAAAGAATATGTTTCATCGTCAAAACATATGTCAGAGATTGTCTGTAATTGTTTATTTGTGGCATATTCAGATTTTCTTACTTTTTATTGGGCATTTTGCCACTGAAAAATATTTAAAAATTTTAATGAAAAAACCTCTGTGCCAAACGGATCAGACAGAGGTTGGTTCTTGAGTACTTGACTGTTTCAAAAAGTCTCACACCTAAAAATATATAAACTAGAACAATGTTATAAACTAAAAACTGAAAATGAAAGCTAGTTAACGTTTCGGAAGAGAATCGGAAGAGAATCTACGTCCGTTCTCAAAACTTTTTTGGCCGTCAACCGTGACAGTTCTTTGTTTATGTATTTCCATAGTCACGTGAGACATTAAATTATATGTATCTTATTTTTACTTACTTCGTCTCTAAGGATGGACAACCAACTAGTACAAAAATCTATTGAATAATTAGAAACGCATCTATCCTCCTTTAATAAAATAATCGCGGATTCTTTAAGTTTCCTTTTAGTTCCGTTGCTCTCTTTTTCCAAAATATTTGCCGAGTCCCATTTAATTATATGATTATTATCCCACGTGTGTTCACAAATTTTGGATTTTTCAAATTCTCCTCTTCTAGCGTAATTTCTATGTTCACCAAGCCTTACGTTGAAAGGTCTAGATGATTCACCTACGTAGGTGTAGGGTATTTTTAAATAGAACGTTTAAAGATTTGATGTTTTTGACATTTTTTGGTTACATTTTAGTACTTCTAAAAAAGGCATTATTTACTCGCTCTTGTAGAGCCGAATTTCCGAATTTCCGTATACTATTTGATATAAGGAGAAAGTGCTAATCTTGTTCTTTCCATAGAGATCTAGAACGGACTTCCATTCCACGTATTTACTTAGTTATGAATTTTTGAAAATTCAATGTTTTCCAATTTTTAACAGAAAAGTCATCTTTCGTTCACCCGTGCCAAGCCGGATTTCCGGTTTTGCCCCTTCACTTTTGTATAAGAACAAAGTGCCACTCTTTTTCTTTCCATAGACATCTAAAACGGCCTTAAACTCCACGTATTAACTACTGAACGGCTGTTAGTGGTCGCGGTAGATTACCGAGTTCAAAGTTGCGTATAGTGACGTCATAAACAGGCGCACTGCAACTATTACTAATTTCAACACCATATATCTCGAGAACGGAAAAAGTTAATAATATGAAATTTTAAGTGCATAATAAGAATGTCGAGTACTACATAAAAACGTATAAAAACCATATAAAATTAATATCGTGGAACAAGCCCATTAAATTTACGAGGATTGAAGAAAATCAAAACAGCACACGAAATCAATCCCAACAATCACTAGTTACAGTCCAGGAGAAGCTATTGGCCCTATTATTGTAAATATGTAGGTACTTATTTATTCTATTTGATTACCTTTTGGATGATTTTCAAATTAGTCAAGACAACGAACTGGAAAATAAAACAAAAAAGGTCCGAATCGAAAAATTTTTTTTGAATTCGATTCATGGGGCGATATGGATCATTCATAGCCATTAAAACCTTATCGGTCACCCCCTCCAACCCTTGTGGGCCAAAATGACCGAAATTTGGCCCAATTTTTCAAAATTTTCAACTCTCGAGTTGTATTTTTGGCAGAAAACAAAGAGACTATTATTTTCTCTCTCTCTCTCTTTCTGTAGGATAATGTGCTTATTAATTATGAAAAAAATAACATATTTAAGTTTTTATTACATTCCTTAATTGACTGTTTCAAATTTTATTGCATATTTCAATACAAATAATATCAAATTATAACTATGCACCTTCTTTACTTTTTATACCATAATTTTATATACAGTTTAACGTAAAATACATTATAATAAAAATAACAAAATATACGATTACTTAAAATAAGTTCAATCATATTCATCGTCAGATTCCTCATTTTCAAGAATTGGATCATCTACATTGAAATTCTCCCGCGAATCTTCATATTCGCACTCGGTAAATATTATATTCGAAATTTTTTGCCAAAAATAGAAGTCGAAAGTAAAAAATTTGGAAACATTGGGCCAAATTTTGCCCATTTTTGGCCCCTAAGGGTTGGAGGGGACGACCGATAAGATTTTAATGGCTACAAATGATCCATATCACACCAGGAATCGAATGCAAAAAAAAAATTTCGATTCGGACCTACATGTCTTTTTTATTTTATTTTAGTATTTTCCCGGCTTATTGCCTGGATTAAATTTGAGATAAATATATTTATTATGTAAAGAAAATAAACAAATTGTATTTTTTTTTTTGTAAAAAAAAAGCTTTAAAAAGCTTCTACTTATTCAAAAATCCAACATTTCTGATTAATTGTATACAGAAATTGTGCACAAGATCAAACAACATGCAATGTAATGATGATTGAAGCTTGAGCATTTTTGTCCAACTAAATGTGAGATTTTTCCGTGTGTGCGACGCGAAGCAGATTTGTTAAACCGATACAAACAGGCGCAAAAGGCCATAACGCGTTGAATTGTGACCATGAAATCAATAAAATATAAAATAATTTGCCCCATCGCATTCACCACAACATATAAATAATAAAAAACATTACGGCTAAGCTTAATCCAAAGCGACACCTATACAAGTCAGCCGCATTTAAAGCTCTCAATTTATTCGTCGTTTGCCTGCGCCTAACAAAGAGTTGCGGTGCCCGGCCTGGTCATATCTTACCATAATAACTCGAATGATTTTTTCCCGGCCTTAATAAAGCCGTCACTGTAGATAATCGGGCCGACAGAGCGGACTGCGCCTATGGCTAAGGTGGTGAGCCCCCGGGGGGCGACACATTCTCGTCCATAAATCATCCGTGTTATTATCCGCGAGGGGCCAGGTGTAAGAAGAGCTCCGGCTCTGGTAGGCCCGCTGGGTGGATCTAATGCGGTGTCTAACGCTGCCGCTGGGTCAGTTTCGAGGACAGTCCTGTTTCCATAAAAATTAAAGCTGAAATCATGACGATAATAATATGTATCTAAGGACTTGGAGCAAGCGGATGGGCGCATGAGTTTCGAATACGTTGCGGACGTAGTTTTTTTACTGGAATCAGTTCAGGAGACACTACTGATTATGAAAATCCATGTTATCAGACGGTAATCTGGTCTGATATTATTTAAAATAATTTTGTTTATAAATATCACGTTTTTCAATAATTTATTTTTAAATGTTTTTTGACCTATTTCCAACAAGAATTGTTCGATGACTTTTTCGTGAAGTTGATATTTTCAATGTTATTAATTTTAAATAATGGAATAATCGCCAATTTCTCGTTTCTTGACGTGCAATAAAAAATTTTTTTAAATACATATTTTTTCCAAAAAATGGAATTAGAATAGAATAGAATACAGTTTTATTTAGCAAAAGCTATTTACAAAAACACAAATTTGCACATAATTAATTATTCATTACCTTGTGCTCTAGCAACTATACCGGGTGTAACACTATCATGGTATACCCCCGTTTTCTCCTTTAGTTTGAAGATATTTGATTGAATTTCAGGATATATTACATACATCATAAGCGGCACTTTTTGACATACAAATTATTTTTTTTTTCACTTCCGGTTTTGCCGGAAGTGACACTAACTTTCGGTTTTTAAAAGGAACGCCCTATATATTATTGCATTTTTGAATTCTGCATAATTTTCTGAATCCAACGATGCCAAATAAGTGACATTTCAAGCATCAATTTTTTTTATAATATATTTTTTAGTTTCCCCGTAAGTGTACCATGACGGTTCCGATTTATTCTAAAAGACCCGTGTAATGTTACAAAAATCGAAATCCCGTTAAGAACACTAAATTACGTGATTTATGAGCAAATAAAATTCACCAAAATTGTTTTTGGGGCAAAACTCATTTTTTTCAAATGAAACCATGTCGGTACCGTAGTACCAATTTATTAGTACTATTAATAAGGAATTTATTCATATGTCGTCTTAAAATGTACGATAAATACAAACATAAAAGAAAATAAGAAAATACAAATTTATTCTAATTACCTTGTTACACATAAGGTGGTTTTTGAATACAAAAAATGAACACAAAACATTACAATAGTTGTTCAAAGTGCTGTCCATTAACGTCAATGCACTTCTGAACTAGCATAGCTGTTTCTCGAAGAACGTTCGCCAATTGCTGGGCCCTTATGCTATTAATTGCTCGTCTTACTCGTAGCTCCAGGTCTTCACGGGTTGTAACGGCGGTTGCATAGACAATATTTTTTAAATGACCCCAAACAAAGAAATCAAGGGGCGTTAAATCAGGTGACCTTGGAGGCCACCTCATAGGACCATTCGTCGAAGTTACGTTTTCTCCGAATCTCCGTTGAAGGTAATCATTTACTATCCTTGAATTATACGGAGGAGCGTCATCTTTTGGAAATACATTCTCTGTCCTAAATCTAAAGGTAACTCATTTCAGATATCCTCAATTTCGTTTTCCAGGAATCTCAAATATCTGGCACCAGTCAGAGGTCCTTCAAATATTATTGGACCAATGATTCTACTACCGAATATTCCAAGCCTAAGATTGAAACCGAACCACACTTGAAAGTTACCCTCCCGTAATAAATTTTGAATTTCTTGTGACTAATATTTTGTATTTTGTCGGTTAAATAATCCTAAATTTGTAAACCTTGACTCGTCCGAAAATAAAATCAGTCTCAAAAAATCATTGTTTGGCTGTACGTTATTATACAAAATCCAATTGCAATATTCCATCCTACGTTCGTAATCACTTTCGTACAAATGTTGATGCAACTGGTATTTAAAAGATTTTTTGTAATACCTGTACTGTAAGTGGATCATTATTAACAATTTTTTATTAGAGTAAGCTGAACTTACAATTCATTTACTGGTTGCCATGGTTACAGGGCTGTAATATTCACTTACAGTCCGACGTGGGCTGTAAGTGAATATTACGTACTAGTTATTATTTACCTGCTCAGATCAACAGAAATTTTAGGTAAAAAAAATCTATCGTTGAAACCAAACATTTCAAGCATACACAAAAATGAAGATATTATTTTAAGCATCTTTAATATTTATGGAAATGTGAAAAGTACAATTATTCATATTATCAACAGTCAAAATTGATGTACATTTTTTGTATTTCTTTAATTACTTCAGGACCATCTAGTGGAGTATTCTCCATATTATCCGAGAGATCATTATCAGATGTTTGACGAGATGAACCGGCCTCTAGGTTGCTAATGTTGAAAATCTTGTTAGCTACTTGTATTTTGTTCGTTAAAGATTTCGCCACATAACTGCTACTGCCGAGGATTTCCACCCACCGTGCCTTTTCAACGCAAGAACGTCGACTCCGTTGTTAGCCAAAAGAGTTGCCGAGGTTCTGCGAAACGAATGTCCACTGTAATTTTTTGCATTTTCCAAATTTAAAAATGTTGCAATATCAGACGGAATTTTAGCGAAAATATTTCTCCCAACTGGTTGGTTAACGCATTTCCCATTTTTATATCTCAAGAATAATCTTTTATTTTCTGAATTTTTTGGTCGCAGACTCATATATTTCCTGAATAATTCCAGACAGTGGAAATTGTCATTGTTTACGATAGTGAAACTTCTTGAAAGGTGATTTTTAGAATCAGGTATTTTGATAAGTATTACGCTTCCTTTATCAACAATATCGTCTACTGTTACCTTGCATAATTCATCTTTGCGGCAGGCTCCCGCAATTCCCATAATAGCAACGACCTTCTTCATCAGATATGTTTGGTTAGATGCTTCACTCAAAAATTCAAAAATTTTACAATTTGTTCTATAGCAAACACCTCACTTTTTTTGGGACGATATCCAATATTTTTGTTTTTTTAAAATGCCCTTAATTTGGCATATTTTGAAATGTCAACATTATCATTTAAGGAGATGGTTGACCGCAGCATGGAATATTCGCACCATAAGCTGGCTGAAGATGTATATTTTTTAGATTTCTCTAGAAAATATGCGAGTAAAATCGCCTCACTGGTATGAATATCCACATATTTAGCGTCGCACCACTTTCTAAATACGTCATATGTGATTTCGTACCTTTTTTTAGATTTCCCAGGTAGAAGCGATGTACAAGCAATATTTGCAGCTTCTTCGATATCCATAATAGTATTTCCTCAAAAACTGCTTGTCAAACTTGACTTTTCAACGAGTTGTTTATCTATTAGGCTTTCTTTTGTTAATTTCTAGTATACACGATATACCTAATTTATTTAAAATACTAAAATTTAATTTTGACAGGTAGTTGTCAATAATTCTAATTTAACTCATTAATTACTTTTCTTAGATTTTCGCAGGTATTACAAAAAACTATTTACTAACCGCGAACAGTAAGTGACTTTTCAGGTCTCGAATGTTTAGGAAACCTCGGCCCTACGGGCCTCGGTTTCCCTAACTGCATTCTCGACCTGAAAAGTATCACTTACAGTTCATGGTACATAATATACTATATTATAGTGGCATTTCGGTGCAAAATTCGGCTTACTGTTTGGCGACTGATGTTCAATTCAAACCCAATTTTTAAAGACACAATAAAAACACCGTTAAACCAACAAATGTTTGACAATAATCCGGCGAAACCAGAAGTGAAAAAAAATCAATTGTCTTTCAAAAAGTGCCGTTTATTATGCATGTAGTACATCCTAAATTTCAATCAATTATCTTCAAAATTAAAGGAGTAAAAGAGGGTATACCATGATCCTGTTACACCCGGTATAACACCCAAAGCTCTTTATTCATTGTATCTATGATTTGAGTACGATTCTTTCCAGATACAGATATTAATGTATCATCCGCAAAAAGGCTTACATATAAATTTCTTTGGACATGATGTATGTGAATGATTATATCATTCACATATATGATGAATACAAGACGCACCAACACATTGCACTGCGACACCCCATACGAAATAGGAATTTTAGTAGATATCTTATTGTCCACTTTAGTTTTGTGGTACTTATTTTGTTAATAGTTTTCAATCCATGTTGAAGTTGTTTGACGATTTTTAATTTTATATCTCATATCGGCCACTTTTCTTCGACGATTTTTGAAAAATTCGTGTTGAAGAAAAGTTGATTACTGAAACATTTAAAGTCAAAACATGCAGGGTTATAAAGTTGAATCTAGTTCTATAGAGAAATTTCCACCACTATTCAAATCATTATATTTTTAATCTGTCATAATTCAATTTTTTCAGATGAAACACCCTCTTGAATTTTTGAGTATTACAATTTTAACGTTCGAAAAAAAAGATGTATTTCAATGTATCTTTTAGTGTTTCACCGCCACCCAGTGTGATGCTTACTATTAGTGATAGAAATGGTGAACATTTTGAAGTATTTTATGATGATTTGCAATACTGATATTGAAAATGGCAACCATTGTTGAGATATTAGCATTTACAATTTTTGGGATACCATTTTTAATAAACGTAATCATAAGGAATAATACAATACAAAAACAGTAATTATTATGATTAATATAAAAGATGCTCAATTTATCACCCGTATTCTATTTGACACAACTCATACCTCCTTAAAAGTTCTCGTGTACAAGAATTCTTTATAAATCCTGGAGTTATTTGGCTGCAAACATGAGCTATCCTATTCTTAAAGTCATTAAGATTAATTGATTTCTCAGCGTATACAGTTTGCCTTAAATGACCCCATAACAAAAATCGAGGGGCGACATATCAGGTGACCGTGCAGGTCACTTAACAGGTACCTGATTACCAATCCAGTTCCCCCAAATCTCTTATTCAGGAAGTGTGTTACAATGTTCGAATTACACAGCGCGGCGGTGCTCCATGTTGCTGCCACCACGTAGTGAGGTGCTCATTTATTGGAATTGGAACAAAGCGGATTAAAGATTAAACCGTTATATATCGTAAAACGTTAATGACAGGTGGAATACGTGGTTAATAAAATTTGCTCGGAAATAAAAGGAAAATCCAAAAATTTAAAAATATATAGGGTGTTCCATTTGAAAAAGAGAAATTGCATAACCTACCTCCTTCTCGAGGCGCCTACATTTGAAAATACAATGATCAAATGCATCTTTTTAAGTAGAATTTTCCCATTTAACATTCCTTTCTATGTCCTACCTGTCTAAATTGAACTGGGACACCCTGTATTCTTATTGAGAATAATTACTTTTCACATTTGCTACCTTATAGAAACAAATGAAAATATATTACCAGAAAATACTAGTAATTATTCAAACTTTTACAAAATATTTATCACAAATAAGTTTAAAACATATATTTTTCTTATAACAATTATAACAAAGAAAATATGCCCATTATGAACAGTACAACTGTTATCATAATGTTATTTTTAATTTAAATTATCCTGCTCAATGAAACCCAAAGATAATCAAAACAAAAGCACTTACCGATATAGCAGTAACACAAAACTTTAGAACATCCACAGACACGTGTTTCGACATCTATGTCTCTTCGGTGCGGCTTTTTCTAAAGTTCACAATCAACTGAAATATGTAAGCAAATACTCGTGTTATAACTATCAAAGGATTACCAGAACAGGATATTAAAAATTAAAATTAGATTATAGGAAATTCCCCGTAAAAAAAAAATTTGCTACCTTGATCTCGACTTTTAAATTTAGGGCGACATTTTTTTTAAAATTCAAATAGAAATCTTTTTGTCAAATTCTACAAATCGACGTTTACCCCAGCCTTGTATCTCTTTCCGAAGAAACTGTGATTTAAAAGAATAATATCTTCCAAAAAATATTTATTAAATTATTAAAAGCGGACACGTCACGTTTTAAAATTTTAATTTTATTGATTGATTTGGCATGGAATGACCCACCTAGGCGGTTGTTTCTAGTTCACAGTCCATCCACATACATATTTTTTGGTTATTTGTAACTTTCAAAATAACAAATCGGCATCTGTTAGTTAGCAGGCTATTTCTCATAGTAGGATCTCCTACTGGGTGCCAGGTAAAACTGGGTGTGTTATTTGCGGTTAAAGGAGAGTAAAATTAATTAGTTTTTAATTTATAGCCGTCATACACCTGCTTTATACAAAAATTATTCATAAAACATGTAATTATTACAATATATTTTATTTTATTTACATAATTTAGTAGTTGCGCTTATAAATTAATTAAAAATTACAAATTACAGAGAAAAGCGGTGTATGATATCTTTGTTATTGTAATTATAAGGAGTTTAATTAGATTTTCAATGAGGTTCAAATGTAATAGAATCGCTCTTCATGGTTAAATTAAATTACGCTTTTTAAAAATTTTTAATTAATTTAATGTTACTGACAACCACGGCTCTTATAACGAGCAAATTACTTTCATTTCCGTTTCTTTTCGTGTATGGGCGTGTCCTGCATTAACATTTTGACAGAAATATGAGTTAATTAATATAGTGTAGTGGAAGGCAGATCATGACAGTTTAATTAGGTTTCTATCCATTACGACATCGATACAAGACCATACGCAACTTGAATCTTCAACTACTGACGGTAATAGGGGTAGTGAACATTGTTAATTCACTCGAATACAAACATATCGTCTAGGATTTCAGTGTTCTCTCCCAAATTTCTGTTGTATTCTCTCGTTTCGCAATAAATACAATTTGTCCTTTTCAAACTGGGTTTGTTTTCAAAGAATTCTTGAAATCTTCTGCGAAAGTTCTATCAAGTGTACCTTTTTTATGTAGAAATGACTACCGTATGAGATTTTCTAGTCAGTAGTACCACAACGTTTCGTAAAAAAAGAGAAAAAATATTCATCATCAGGTATAGCTCATGAGGCGCCCTTCACGGGCTAGCGTGATGTGATACATGAATTATTGTTTCTTAGCTTATCAAATGTTTCCTTACCTTTGGAGAAGATCGGTGAAGACGTAGTTGTGTTCTTTGCAAGAAAAAAAAATATTGAAGCATGTTTGGTTATATCTTCAATTTAGGGTGACTTGTTTCTATAGGGTAACCCATGCCGCCACCGAGTAGAAAGGACTCCGCACTAACGTTATGGAAAATGGCCCCCGGTGAAATTCGCTGGAATCATGTTATTCCTCTCAAGCTCCTGATCGAAAGTTCTCATGGGCACAAGGTAGGAAAATGGACAGTTTTCGGACACATATCGGGAGTGACCATAAATGATGAAATATGTCCTCCAGCTCTAGCCGCCATTTTGAATTTTTCAATTTCGATTTGATTCGTCATCAGCTACCCTGAAAACCCCTACATACCGATTTTGACCGGAATGGGACCATAAATGACAAAATTCGCCCGCCATTTTGAATTTTGCTATTCTGACATCATATGCGTGAGTGATCAGCGTCGTCGATAACCACTGAGTGCCGAATTTCAGCCCAATCGGACGACAAATAAGGATATTTAATTTAAATTGTTCACACACCGTGTATATGATGAAATTGTTGATTTTTCTTATACTTTCGTAATATAAAATTAAGCTGACTGACTTGAAGTGGCAAATATTTAAAAACCTATAAAAATAAACTCCCTAGCAGAACTGACAAAGTGTAAATATCACATTAAAATAAAATGACTTAAACTTCAAATATAACTGAAATTGCTTATGTACTATCTTTAATTACAAACACTAGAAATAACGATTTAGATTTCTCCAAATTGCCCGATGGATATAAACAAACCCATAATTGTCTTTTTCGCGACTAAAGCAATACACGCAAACCCAATGATCGTTTTTGATGCGCAGATTTGTACATTGTAATATATATGTATCCGTTTTCAGCGTAATCGGACGACCAATAAGGAAAAATTTAAACCAATTTCCGGTAAATTGTTCACACACCCTGTATGTATATGTCACAAAATATAAAATAACTAACTTAAGTGCCAACATTACATAGTATAACCTATAAAATGAAACCACCAGAATGGAAATTTGGCCTCCGGTTTGACCGCCCGCAGTTCGTTTATTTTTGGAGCGGACGAAAATAAAAGACACGACTTTTAGATCGTTTAATTCTCTACGATTTCGTTAGGCCGGAGTTTTTGGTTCCAGGAGCCTCCGTTTAGAAGTTGTGAAGGTTTAAAGCGAAAAACCAATGATTTGAGTTATTTTTTTTTACCCTGGATACTTTAGAGCATAAAAATGAATCTTAGATTGAAGTTTAAAGTATAAACAAGCTTTATCTACAAGGATTTTTTTTAAATAATATTTTATTTAATATTTATGTTTTAATATAGAGTGGAGAAAAATTATAAAGCTTGACTTTCACGTGCAATTTATAAGAAACAAAAATTATAAAAATTGAAAGTAAGTATACCATTGGAAAGCTGAATTCTTCCTCTTTAAAATGGTACCTTTTTTTCCATTTTTCATGGGTACAAATTGTCTTTATGTAGCGGCGGTCGAGAAATGCTTAATTTCCCTATGCGACGCGCCTGAAATACTGAGCGAACTGTAATAATTTCTCATGCTAAGGGATTTTTTTTTTTTCTTTTTTCCTCCCCTTGCCTTTGGATGAACCATCAGCCAGTAGCTCTTGATTTATAATATACTGATGCACATGGAAACAAGACTAATCCATTCTAATTTTTAATCCTTTATTTTTCCCTATGCACTACCCTAAAACAGAACTATATAACAATGTATATGCGTACCACACATACGTGTAAATGCACACATATATACACCTAAGCGTACAAATCTATCCACCACCGGGATATACACAGAGCCACACGTTTCACGTCAAGGGGTCCATCTTGACGACTTTATAAAGACATAGACAAAGGTAGGGGACCACGGTATGATAAGGTTTAAAAATAACACAGGGATAGTTAACACTGAGGATCTAACAAATCTAACCTAAAGTTACTTTATTTATAAACTTGTATTTGTTGCTTTAAGGAAATTAAATAATGCTGTGAAAGCCTCGAAATTTTCTGACGCCAGTATATTATTAATATTTAGTGGAAGATGAAATTTCAGTTTTATTAATTTGTCCATTAAAACCTTCGTATGATTTTGGTTAAGTACATAATTAAATAATATATGGTTTTATCCCTATATTGTCCACATGTACAAAGATTATCCGTATAGATTTTTAGTTTAAAAAGGTGTGATGCGAACCGGCCATGATTAAATTTGAGTCTTGCAATAAATGTGTAAAATTGTCTAGATATGTGCACATTATTATACCAATGTTCATTGGGAAAAAAAACGTATTAACTATTTTTTTAATAAAATTTCCCGCTCTTTCACGTGTTGTTATCCGTTTTTTTTCATTATTTTCCGAGATATTAGCAAAAAATAGAATTTTTCCGTTTCAGAGGGTTTTTTATAAGGCTTCGCGGAGGTAAATTTTGGTAAACTTTTTTGAGTCACTTTCTACTAGCAAAAAGTAGCCTTTCATGAAACAATTAGCGAGGTAACAATTAATTCCGACTTAAAACCCCAGCCAACTGGGCTAATTGTAAATACTTAATTTTTTGTTTTGCTCTATAAATGGGCAGAACCTGTTGAGCAGTGTATGCTAAATAACTAAATATCTGTAGGAAGACAAATAATGTACCTATCTAACTGAAAACATGTTACAACATTAAATTTACAGAAAAAGAAATAGCCAGTGTTTTTAGCCAGTGAAATAAATTATTTGTTCCTTCACAAAGGTTTATTTTTTTGTGACGGGATTTAAAAAAATTCTTAATTTAACTTTTAATTTCAATTTTATTTATTACAAGAATTACTTAAACCTATCAAGTTTAAAATTAGTTTAATATGTGAAATAACACGGATCCTTCGCCATTTCTTAGAACACAACGTCGGTTACACTGAGTGTTTAACAATGAAACCTGAAAATCTTGGAAACAACATACCCAATTTCCACCAAACATGGTTAAGAACCATCTCGCAAATACCAGCTTTTGAAACAAGAAAACCGCTTTAAAGTCGGTTCAGCTGTCTTGGAGTAGGGTGACTACAGACAGACATATACGTACACACACACAAATGCCTCAAACTTATAACAACCCTCAATAACCATTTTGCGTTATGAATTAAAAAGGAGAACGGCCTCCCCTTTCTCTTACTAATCGAAGATTTGAAATTAAGCTGCAAATCAATGCAATACCTTATCAATGAGATAACATGCCCGCTAACTTAATTGCATTTCGGTCAAGTATAGAAACGATAAACACAATACCGACTGTCTAGTATCAACGGCTGGCAAAGTCGGTGCATGAAATGCACAGCCTTCAGGCTATGGTATAAATCGCGGTGGCGGCGCACCGCCCTATTGAAAGATAACCACATTAACGGCCCTCTCTCGGCCATATGCTGTACTGCCTTATCGTGGTCCATCCCGCCACCCCTATATGACTGCTTATCTGCACGCATCTACATAAATCTATATCAAAGAAATATGTTCCAGGGGTTAAAAACAATGTACTTTGTTTCATGGGCAAATTGATAGTGGTCAAAATAGTTATGATAAATGGCTATGTTTGTGTTTGTACCACGCACCCCAGGCAGCAAATGTAAATATACTAAATAACTCCCCTTTCAAAAATATGCTTTGCGCGAGTAATGCCAGATTACTTATAAAGGTTCTTAATATTAAATCTCGCCTTATTTAAGCACGGTTTTAATTGCTTTATTTAAAAACTGGGGAATATACTCTACGTCAATTTACTGCACTTTTTATATAATTGTTGCACACTTTATAGGCTAATCTTCGCACTTATTGTAAATAATATTAGCTTTAGACATTCTTAGTTTTATAATTCAAATTTAGCAGGTGAAACACTCGTTGATATCTCGAACATCTCGACAACCCAGAGGATGTTGTTAACACTTGAACTGCCAAACTTAAATTCATGTGATAATAGCTTAAATAACAACAGCATCAATTTAGTTTTCTTTTCTGAAGAAAATGTCCTAAAACCATCGAAAAACTGAAACCGAAGTTCCCCATGGGGCCGGATGGCATTTCCGAATTTTTGTTGAAAGATTGTGCTATTATATTCGCCCATCCACTTAAAATTTTATTTAATTTGGCTATAAAATGCTATTCTTTCCCTGATATCTAAAAGTATTATAAAGTGCGTCCAGTTTATGAAAAGAGCAACAAAAATGATATAACAAATTTCCGACCTATCACTAGACTTTATAACTTTGGCAAATCTTGAAATTTCGCTGCATAATTGCATATATTCGTATGTCAAAAACAGTATCTTCTCTCAACAGCATGGATTTATGAAAGGTCGATCTACAACCATTAATGTGCTACTGAATATACAGGGTTGGGCAATAGTCCCGGAACGGCTCGATTACAGTCGAACGGGACCCCGTATCAACTTCGGGTTTTCGACACTGTATTCAGCGAAATTTTTAGAACTTCTTGACATGTATTTCAGGACCGTGACGTCATTACGTTCGGAGGTGTGACATAAGTGTCAATTTTTTTAAATGAAACACCCGGTATATTTTTCCATATTTGTATACTTTAAGGAGTCCCAAATTCAACGATGTAACGTTTGTATGGATTCTGTTATGTAATGTGGTGTCAGTAGGGGAAAATTAGAAATTACAATTGTAATTAACAGAGAATAGTTTTATTTTATTAAATGTTCAAATTGGAATCCTTCCACTGCCTGACAATGTGCTAGCCTGTCCACAAATTCCCGCTGAACATTTTGGAGGGACTGAGGTGTAATATCAGCAACCGCTAGAATTCTTTCTTGAAGCTCTTGTACCGTGGCAGGTCTTGTGCGATACACCACAGACTTCAAATGACCCCAGAAAAAAATCAAGAGGGGTTAGGTCAGGTGACCTAGCTGGCCATTCGATATGACCCCTTCTACCTATCCATCTCCGGGGAAAGACAGTGTCCAAAAAATCTCTTACAATTCTGGCATAGTGTGGCGGAGTTCCGTCTTGCTGGAAGTACACGTCATTTGCGATCACCTGAGGATTTTCGCGGTTGGGAAATACCTGAATTACAGCGGGTATAACTCTTTCGCGTAATAAAGTGAAATAGGTATCAGCAGTTAAATTACCATTTAGAAAAAACGGCCCTATTACACGTGTTCCAATTATACCCGCCCGGCAATTTACTTTTTGTGGATGTTGTGTGTGCATTTCTTCCATCCAATGTGGATTCTCAGCAGACCAATAGCGACAATTGTGACGATTGACAAATCCATTTAAACAAAATGTAGCCTCATCGGAAAACAAAATGCGATCTACAAACTGTGGTGTCTCGTCTAAGAAATTCATAATTTGTTGGCAAAACTGCATTCGACGATCAGGGTCATCTTCCGCAAGTTCCTGAAGTAAGCTGACTTTGTAGGGATTTATTTTATTTCTCCTGGGTATTCTTGGAATGGATCTTTCACTGTTACCAGTTTCTAATGAAAGTTTCGGAATTGACGTTTTAGGCTCCTCCTGAATCACTAACAGTACATCTAAAGCTCTGTCGTCGTTTGTCGCTGTTTTTGGGCGGCCAGTTTTTGGTAAATTCTTGACATTTCCCGTATGTTCAAAATTGTGCAAAATTCGACATGCTGTCGACTTGGAAATCGGGTTTCCCTCAGGAAAGGTATCGTTGAAGAGGTCACTTGCTTCCTGAAGGGATCGACGCCTCTCTCCGAATCCAATCATCATGAGTAAAGTTATCCGTTCAGTGTCGTTCAGTTGAGTCATTTTAAAGACACGTTTTTAGAATCACAAATTAGTAGTACCAAAGTAATGTCACAGGGACGTTTATAACACGACTTACTTAGATAAACTAGTGAAATAATGAGAACAATTTAACTATGACCTGTGTTTTTATTAAACGACTACAAAAAAACTTGTTTACGTGGGTCTTAGTTTTGTAAAAAAAAATGGTAAAAAAGAGTGTCTTTTTTGAATACAGCTGTTTGGATATCCACTGTTCTCTGTTAATTACGATTGTAATTTTTAATTTTCCCTTATTGAGACCACATTACATAACAGAATCCATACAAACGTTACATCGTTGAATTCGGGACTCCTTAAAGTATACAAATATGGAAAAATATACCGGGTGTTTCATTTAAACAAATTGAGTCTTATGTCACACCTCCGAACGTAATGACGTCACGGTCCTGAAATGCATGTCAAGAAGTTCTAAAAATTTCGCTGAATACAGTGTCGAAAACCCGAAGTTGATACGAGGTCCCGTTCGGCTGTAATCGAGCCGTTCCGGGACTATTGCCCAACCCTGTATATCTGACTCCATTGAGATGCAAGTTCAAACAGATGTGATATATTTTGATTTCACGAAAGCATTCGACAGGCTTAATTATAATATTCTTTTTAAAGAACTGTCTAACATCGGGGTTTCACAGAATCTTATACACTTTTTAAAATCATACTTGTCAGATAGAAAACAGTACGTCGCTTGTAATGGATTCAGGTCTACTGATTACTTATCTTGTCCCGGTGTACCTATGGGGTCTGTTCTTGGACCACTCTTGTTTAATATGTTTATCAGTGATATAGCATAAGAGCTAGACGTTCATTTTTTAATGTATGCAGATGACATCAAGCTACTACATAAAATCTCTAACATAAGTGACTGCATTAAATTAGAAAATAATGATCTAAACTCAGCGCTTGGTGCGCCGAGAACCAAGGCTGGCGACCATAGTGGTGCTCGCAGGCTTGACTCAACAATATCGTTAGTAAAAGTACTAGTGGATCCAGAAGAGAACCATGGGGTACACCGGAAGTAGCACACATCTCGATTTTCGAAGAACTTATGATTACACACATTCAATATACTGTTTGTGCATACAAAAATACGAGTAAAAAATGTAAGGAGTGAGGACGACAATCCTACATTGTTTAACTTATTTAGAGAACGCCATGGGTCTACTTTGTCTAAAGCCTTCGAAAAGTCGCTATAGATTACGTCAACTTGAACACCTTCTAGTTCTTTAATGAACTTTTTGTGCGTAAATAGTGTACCAAATCGGTACCTGAAGATTCCAATGGAGATTTTGGAGTCTATGCCTTGGTATTATGGTAAGTTAAGTCATCACATTTTGACATCTACATTTGTATCCAATTATTTACAAGACCACCCTGTGCAGCAACTTTCATTATAACCATGACTCCTCTCGCATTTTATGATGATTGAAATAATTGTATCACTATTAATAAAAAATTACGTTATTTTATTATTTTAATTGTTGTTATCAATTTCCGCCGCATTTCTTGTAGCAAACAATTAAACGATTTCTTGGCATAGATACGGTTTAATGAATATTGATAAATAAATCATTAATTCCAACAAAAGTGTATTGTTAATTGTTAGTTGAACAATAACTCACAGATATAAAATGATTTACTTTTATTTCTACATTTGTAAATGTCTTTGTCGGCAAGTTAGTTCACCCACTATTGATATGCTCCCTATTTAATAAATGCTGTTGTACCGATGTTAATTTCCGTTTCTGACATCTTTAACCCCGCTTATCTAAATATGTTTATGATGTTGTCTTCAAAGAAGTAATTGATGTATTTTTACCAATTAATTAATATTAATTATTACTATAAACAATAGCGATTATGTTGTTTGTTCTCTATAATATTATGCTTAATTTTAAACACGAATTGTTAGTCAAAAAATGAATAAGCACTTCTGGAGATTATTGTAGTATCAACCATTGTTCATATTTTTATCATACTATGATATACAAAAGCAAGCTAAATATAAAAAATATACAAATGTCTGAGTTGCCAGAGTTGCTGATGTGTATCAAATATTTAATTAACCGTCTTCAAAAAACTGAAAAGGAGGTTTTCAGTTTGACCCGTGCAATGCACAGTAGCCCAAGCTTTCAATAATCACACGTTTACAAAAAAAATCTACCTTTCTAGAAGCTGGAAACTTATAGAAGAGGATCGAGATTAGAACATTGTTTTGAACTGCTGCACGCGAAGGTCTAAGACTTTACTAGATAGATGGAAGATTTCTAGATGCATTTTGTAGAGTATATAAGCCGATGTAAACACGCGGGCAGGAAGTTTTTAGTGAATTAATATTCCAGAAAATCCAGATTCAAAGTGAACAGTAGAGGGTAAATATCAAGTAATAAATATTGTTAAAGCTTATTTTAGTCAGTAAAAGTGTATATTAGTTAATAAGAGTGTTATGAAGTTTTCACTAAATTATTCGATAAATAGTGTTAGTGCTTATTGTGCTCTTGTTATAATTTTTGGAAACACTCGACATTATTATTATAATAATTAACGGGGTAATACGATGGGGGGATTATTTTATTCCATAATTTTTAGGGACTTTTTCTTTGAAAGTGGCTCAATTTTTTACAAACCTTTTTTATCGGCGTTACTTTCGACTTATAGAAAACGTTCTCTGCCGAGAGGTGCTATCATGTCGGTAGACTTGGCACACCTAAATGCACACAGTATGTAATAATTTAGAAACTTGATTCATTCTCCACCACAAAATGCAAGTAAAATTCGATGCTAGTGGTAAAATAGTAATGTACTTGGCCTATTATGGATTTTAATTTAAGTTTAAATTCTCGTTCACGAACGAAAATGGCAAGCAGCGTTAACTATTGCATTACAAGTGGAGCAAATTTGATTTATTTCAGCATTTGCTGTGGTATGGCGAGGAAATTACACGTTCAGTAACTAGTTCATAAATATAGGTGTAGATGGTAATGACTGAATAACAAGTTGCTTTACACAGCTTAATTATGTTTTATTTGAGAAATTTCGAGTTAACGATTCCCTCTCAGCTTCTTATTTATTTTAGAAATGTTTAATTTTATTTTAATGACATGTTTAAACAAGAAATATATACGTTAGGTTGGTAAGCATACAATATGCGCATTATCTTCCTTCTTTTCAAGTAGTGTAATAAAATAATAATCGTATGCAATACCACTATGTGTACTGAACACGTGATGCGACGTGTGCTGAAAGATGACAGGGTTCAGTAGTTATAATGTGGGATCATGATTTCTTATTTGAAATTTGTAGATGATCTTGTTACGTGTTTATGTTAATGAACCCTATAAAATGCTCCGTTCCAAAAGGTATAAATCTTTGAGAAAAATTAAATTTCTCTGAAATTTGTATGATCAATTGACTTAGAAAATTTCTCACGAAAGACCGGAAAATGCCTTTCGGCACCGACACCGTCTTCCGTCGAAAGCAATAGTTTCATTAAAAATGCACTGGAAAATAACTTGGAAATATTTATCAGATCGCGAACGACGGAAAACCGCCTTTGAGGACCGTTGTTTGAACATAATTTTTGAAAATACCAAAAACTGGACTTAGAAATATTTTTCAGATCGATAAATTTCGAAAGTACCCTAAAGCATGTTACGAAGGGCGAAAATCACAGTCAGGATGTAGCGAGTAGCCATTTCAAAGGGCAAATTTTAGGAAAAAGTTCATGGGGCGGTTTTTCCAATAAAAATTAAGCATTAAACAGATTTTTCACTTCTGAAAGTGGAGGAAAATACTCCGATACCAAACCACTATAGCATCCATAGAAAATAATTTCAAAATTCCAAGCAGAGGAACCGTTTCTGCCGGACCCATAATATCCTAAAGAAGGCCTAAGCGGGCATCGCCATAGGGATCACTCGAATGCGACTCGATGTCAAAAAAGTATATTTGGGTTCAGTGCCGTTAGTACGTTTTTTCAAGTTGGAAAATCATTGAACTCGTTATATAAGTAAGTTTCTCGAATCTTTATCCTGACGAATGATACAAGTCTATAAAGATTACAAGGAGTCCGGCCGTCCCATGTTTTTAAATCAGAAATTTAAAACAGCAATTTTATTGACTATTTTTATATGAAAAATTGCTCTGAACACGATGGCGACTTTGAAAAAAATATGAAACACAAGCTTCATTGTTAAAAACAATGGTTTTTAGAGAAGATTTTCAATTTTTGATGTTTTTTTTACTTTTTAATAAACAAAAAAAGTCAAGATATAAGAAATCAACATTTTATCAATACGCGTCTGTTAAGGCTTTTATCTTTGACTGCTCAATTGTTATAAACAAATTAAGGGTTTTAAATTAATTTTTTTTTTCTGTTTAACAAAAGGTCATACGGATATTTTATTGTGGTCAAAATGTTGCATTTTGTTCATAGAATTTAGTTTTTGTGGATATCTCGGGTATTTTGTAATTGTTTGAACAAATAAACAAATTTGTTTATTAAGGATATGCGACTTTCCACGGCATTTTTTATTCTCTCCACCGATAAATATTTAGATATTAATTTCAATTTTGGTATGTATTAATAGGATATAAAACTTCATATTTTAATTAGAAAAGTTGTTTTATCGCTCCACCAGTGGCGTTCCTGCGAACATGTGCTATGGATATTTTTACCAAAAAAGTGGTAAGCCACTGGCATTATTCCTGAGTAGCCTGATCAATTCTACATGAAACTGGCCTCTTGCATTTTTCTCGTCAGACGCACAGGTTTTGATTAAAACAATTAATTTCAAACTGAATCTAATCACACAAGTTACTCAAAGCGCAAACGCTAAAAAACGTTGTACGGTGTTCATAAATTAATTGTTATAAAAGTAAAAAATGTATGAAAATACCAATGGATTTTTGTGACAATCGAAAACTAATTAGTTTAATACATTAACTTTATGTTGTCACAAGATTTTTAACGCAAAATGATATACTTACAGTGAGTTTCGGAACAAAATATTAATGGAAATTGCCTCTAATTTTTGCAATACGCCCCTGTGTAATTACAAAAAGACTGATATATAATAATTCTTCGGAAAATATATTCTAGTTCTATAAGTGTTTTCTTAGTTATAAATATGATTTATAAGATGGACGCCATAATGTTATTTATGATTGAACTATATGCATAACGGCCACTTTGGATTAAAAAAAAAAGTAGTTGAAAAATAATAATTATTGTCATATAACCATTTCAGCAACAATCTATCATTGTGAAATATATTATCTGCGAAACACAATTGGTGCGATACCACAAAAGGATCGAATACAAACCTTTTATTTTCACTTTATATTTTTAATTTTGATAACTATTCGTTACTTTTAGAGTGCTCAAAAATTTCATTGTATATGTACCACATATTTCACAAAAAAATTTCCGTCGCAGCCCAGAATCACTATGCTGTTGGCGAAACGAAATCTTAATCAGTTAGCATATATTTCATGTGACACTAAACATGTTGTTAGTTACGCCGCCATGTCACATAGAATCTATATACCTTTGTAATATTTTAAAACTATTTTGACAATTATTTTTGCCTGCAGAGACATTACAAAAATAAATAACTTATGTTGTTGTTGCCGTACATAACAAAAAAAAAGTATCAATGGAAATAATAACACAAAGCTTATAAAAATATTTTGTCGTATCTCGACTAATTTTATAATTATCGTCTACTAATTTTTTAAATCTTATGTAAACGTTTATACACTTATTTTATAACACCTGTGAGAGCAATAATAAAATGAATTAAAGAACCACTTTGTTTTATAAACCATGCCCATTTTGCCCGTGCCCATTATAAGCGTTGTATAAACGTTTTGAAAAGTATATCAACAACCTTGTTTTATAAAAAAATATTGTGTAAACATTCTTACAGCTTCTACAAAACATCAAATTGCTAGTTGGGTTAGGACTTGCGTCTTCTACATTTTCAAAATCTTCACTTCTGCTTGTAATACTTCACAGCAAAATTAAGATGCTAACATACTTATCACAATTCAAATTACATATGCAAATGAATCCACTTGCCTTATTTCAGAACAAGAGGCGAAATTTCGGCTTTCATTGCAATGTTTTCAACCCATTATATAGATGAAAAGAACTATAGTATTATGTTATTTAATAGAAACAATAGTTAACAAATAAATAAAAAATGGAAATTTTGAATAAATACTTTGCAGATTTTTCCACCTGTATCTTCAATTATATCCTTGGTATAATTATTATGAACAATAAATTGTAACAATTGTAAACCATACTTGTACACTTATAAAGTCAGTCTTATAAAGTTACATGTTAATTGAAACACGTAATTCTTTATTGTAAATAATCTTATGCAACTAAAAAACTTGGAAACGTTGGAAGCAAAAGAAAGTAAGATGTTAATTTAATTTTTTTTGCCTTGTCTTTCAATCTCAAAATGAGGGGAAGTCTTTTCAAAGTAGTCTTTTCCGCACTAAAATCATGGATACCTCCTCATCAATCATAAATTCCGTAGATAGGTGTAAATTACGGTGCATCATTAATAAATCATGTTGAATAATACCGTAATATAAATATTAAATCGAATCTCTTTGTGACCATAATTTTACTGGCGTGGCTTTTTAGAATTGATGTGCCTCATGCAATATAATCGTCTTAATGTCAACATCATTTTTCATTTGTCACTCTCAATGCGAAATTTGTCTTCTCATGTTTACAAAGATTACACTTGTACATATACTTGGGAGTAAACTTGCTATGATAGGTCCAAAAATGTTTCACGATGGTAAAAGATGTTTGATTTGTCCGAACGGTGTATTACCTTTCTGTTTTTGAGGCGGCATGTATCGTCGTACTTTCCTTAAATTGCGTGTGAGTTATTTAAATTAATAACAAGTTAGCCATTATACTCTTCGCCTGCACTGTTTATACAGTGAGCACGTAAAGGTTGGAATAAATTCATTAAAGTAGTTACAAAACAAGTGACAAAAATTCGCTCAGACCCGTCGATTTTTAAATACATTTCTCAATCTATTTATTTAAAAAAAAGTGCTGCAAATATTTTTTTCAAAAGTTATGACGCCATCGCCATTTTTTTTTAAATGACAACCCCCATGTTTTAAAATGTCATTTGAAAGAGCACATTTTTCTGCATACAGTACGTTAAATTCTAGGGACTATTGCATGACGAAATTATCGAGAAAAAAACATTTAACATTAATAGAACACATTCATTACTTATCGTCGAACCTTTTTACAACTTACATTTTTTTTGTGTTTACGCTTTTTTTCATTTACTTAGCAACGCGGACCTGGCTCTAACATATTAGTTGGTTACGCCCCTTGTAGTATTATACCTAGAAAAATATATGTTTTGAATTCTTTATGGTAATACTAAGAAGTTTTTTTTAAGCTAGTTTTTTTAGCGCCGTGTGGGTCGAGCGTGACCCGCATAGAGACAGGAGTATGATAGTAAGTAAGACAATAGTCACTTACGCCGCAGAACGCTATAGTTATCTATCAGTGATAAGTGAATTATAATTGTCCTTTCTTAAATTAATTTAATAACTGTTACGTTAATTGTGTGTGTCGGAGATTTGTTTCTTTTCCGTTTGGCCCCCCTTTGTCCCTCCTATTGCCTGGGCCGATATCGACGACGGAAAATCCATCAAATCTACTGTGTAAGTTTCCGGCACATTCTTTTTTTCTATTATACCTAAATACAGTTCTCTAAATTATATTAGCCTCACCACGCTGAAAGGGGTAGGCCCATTCATTAGTATTTACTTGTGATATCGTATTGAAAGTGCTGATAATGCAACGTTTAAGTGAGACAGAATGAATTGAAATTTTGATAATGATTGGCTATGGAGACAAGTCCCGAACACAAACTATGGTTTGTGAGTTATTTAATGGTAAGTTCCCTAATCGACCCATTACACAATCAACTGTTAGCAAATTAGAAAAGAAGTTCTGAGATTGTGGTCATGTAAGAGATAATTTCACGAAAGGTCGTCCTACAATTTCAGAAAATAAATAGTTAGATGTTTTACTGACAATGGAGGAGATCCTCACAAACCAAGTCGCGAGGTCGCAGCAGAACAGTCAATTAATCAGTCGACTGTTTTAAAATATTTGAAGAAGAATAAATGGCACCCATATAAAGTGCATTTAGGAAGATGATTTCGACCGCAGAGTAGATTTTTGCGAAACCGTGATGGAAAGATGTAATATAAATCCACATTTCTTAAGCCGAGTACTTTTCTCTGACGAAGCCACCTTTGATTTAAATGGCACTGTGAATAGGCAAAATTGTCGATATTGGTCACGTGAGAATCCACACTGGATGGTGGAGGCCCATACTCAGTTTTCACAGAAAGTTAACGTGTGGGCTCGAATTGTTGGTACTACAATATTGGGTCCATTTTTTATTGAAGGTTTATTAGATGGCGAAAAATATTTTGAGCTTCTCCAACAAAACATTATTCCAGAACTTGTCGCACTGTATCCAGATGGTGAAAACCCTAATGTACCGGAAAACTCCATATGGTTTCAACAGGATGGCGCACCGCCACCTTATTCGGTAATAGTGCGTAATTATTTAAACGAAATTTTCCCACGCAGATGGATTGGTAGACGCGGCTCAATAGAATGGCCAGCTAGATCTTCGGACCTAAACCCATTGGATTATTTTTTATGGGATTACCTTAAATCCAAAGTTTATTTTAATAGACCGAACAATATTGAGGACTTAAAAGACATAATTACTTACGAAATTGGAAGAATTGGACTCGAAACAATTATTAACGTTTTGCGAGAATTTCAGTTTCGACTTGGACATTGTCAAGAAGCAAATGGGGCGCAATTTGAACATTTAATCTAATAATTTTTTGCTGTATTCTTAAATTCTTGTATTTTTGTTTTATTACATTGTTATAAGTAGTCAAGATTTTTTTCTCGATAATTTCATCATGCAATACTCCCTAGAATTTAACGTACTGTATGCAGAAAAATGTGCTCTTTCAAATGACATTTTAAAAAATGGGCGTTGCCACAAAAAAAAAATGGCGATGACGTCATAACTTTTAAAAAATATTTGCAGCACTTTTTTTTTAAATAAACATATTGAGAAATGTATTTAAAAATCGACGGGTCTGAGTGAATTTTTGTCACTTGTTTTGTAACTATTTTAATGAATTTATTCCAACCTTTACGTGCTTACTGCACATTCTATAATACTTGTCGCAACTTTTTTTGTAAATAATATTAATTTTAGACATTTTTTGTTTAATTAGTTTTATTTCTCTCATTTCTAACATAGCAAAGATATTTAAAAAATGCTTAAGAGATAGATTACTTGAATATCTAGAAAAAATTGATTTACCGTCATCAAATCAGTATGTTTTTAGGAACAATAGAAGTACATAATTAGCAATTTATGACCTTGTGAATAGTATAAATCAATCTTTAGATAGAAGTGAGAAATGCTTAGCTGTATTTTTAGACTTCGCCAAGGCCTTTGATACCGTTTCTCATAAGATGTTATTAAATAGGATAGAACAAATGGAAATAAGAGGTATTGTATTGGAAATTTTAAAAAGCTATCTGGAAGACAGAACACAATATGTAAAAATTAATGACATCTTGAGTGAACCAAAAATTATACGAACAGGTGTACCACAGGGCACGGTGCTTGGTCCAATATTGTCTCTAATATACATCGATGAAATAACTAGAATAATATAAACACCAAAATTATATCTTACGCAGATGATACTGTATTACTATTTACAGCAAGTACTTGCGATGAAATACATACATTAGCATCCATTGGACTAAGCACCCTGAACACTTGGTTAAATAATAGCTTATTAACACTTAATACAAGAAAAACCAAATTCATGACGTTTTCCATCTCAAGCTCCTCCCAGTGCAATAAAGAAGAATTAATCATACATACCCTGAATGTCTTGCGAATGATATGTACAATAATGTACATGACTGCAAGTGTACTCAAACCATTAATGCCACTGAAAATATAAAATATCTCGGTATTGTACTCGATAGGAGCATGAAATGGAAAGCGCATATAGAACACCTTAATGCTAGAGTTAGAAAATGTATATCTGTTCTATTAAATTAGAGAATATCTTAAAACATCTGCATTGAAGATGGTATACAGGGCCTTGGTCGAATCAGTAATACAGTACGGAATAGTGGTTTGGGGTGATCTATATGATAATAATTAAATTGATTAACTATAACTCAAAATACTATTTTAAAAATAATATATAGAAAAAAACAACAGCCAGCCAGCTAGATGTGAAGGAGACAGATAAGTTTTGTTTGATTTATTCTAATTTAGCTTAGCTCATTAATGAAGTCTGTTTTCTTATTTAAATTGAAAAATCGGAAATTAAAATTGAAAAGATATTTATCTATTGGTTTATCAATTCTTGTCACAGGACAGTTTAATACACAAAAGAGAAAACATATAGGTAATGAAATGGAAAGTGCCCGGAATTGGGGTGCGGCAGCTGAGAATAATTACTGTAAATTGAAACCGATTATTTAAAAGAAACGACATACCTACAGGGTGAGCAAACTATTCCTCCGAACCGTTTTTCATAACGTGTAAAAATATTACTCCGAGATAAGACCCTTCCCAGCAACTCCACTGTAAATGGATATTTACCTGTGGAGCGGTTAATAAATACAAACAAAACAAAAATTAAATAAAAAAGCTTCTAGATTCAGAAACAGAAGAAACAGAAAACTTGGAAGAAGACAAATAAAGAGCTGACGATGGATGGAAACGTATAGATATTATTCGAATTAATGTCACTCATAAAATACCTGAAAATATTTGTTTTGTGTAGATTCCACGGACGTTACTTGTAGAAGCAAAGACATATGTGGCTTCCAAAAAGAAAAATAGAAAAATAATTATATTTGCGTGTATCTTTTGGCGTCTAAAGAATTAAATGAAATGGAGTTACTGCTCCTTTTAATTCGAAAAGTGTATACTCATTTACCATAAATAATGATCCCGGCTACTGGCAATAATAATAATTTAGCCAAAGCCCATTAATAGCAGTAGCAATATAGGGTATTATATCTAATTTTACATCCAATTATATAAGTCACCTTACCCGCTTTAAGTCTAATTTAGATATCATAAAATAAATAACTAGCGAATTTAATAAGAGAGAGTCGACTTAATAAAGTCGCTCACATGAATATACTCCGGAGGAATCACGCTAATTGCGGTTATGTCGAACAAGTCTTCGTATGGCCGTGGAGTCCTTTCTGCGTTCTAAAGTGTTGCCAGGCCACGCAGTAATAAATTTAAATAAGCATTCTGTTAATAATTAGCAGTGCGCTCTCGTGTGGCTTAATTACCTGCTATACCTAAGAGGTTCGATTCAATCTGCGAAGATTAACACGCCGCTCGCTCTTTTATTAATTTTCTCACTCACGTTTCTTGCTGGTTATCTTCTGCTTGCAGCTTATAGTTGGGGTACGGACGGCCGAAAAGCTCTCATAGAACGGCAATTTGAGATAGTAGTTTATGGTTTTATATAGATTTTATATGGCCCATTTTCCAACGAATTGCAAAATGATAAAAAATACTTTTCTAATTTTGACACTTTGACCCGTATGCGCGTTTTGGTATGTTTATTCAATCAGTACAGGGAAGCTAAGAAATTTTCAGATCACATTAAATCAACTGACAGTTGATCAGTTGTTTTACTTCCACATCCACGTAGAGAATTGGAAGTGCAGTAATCGTGTTGTTATGGGTTCACGAAACGTCGAAATTTTAAATTTGAGCGAAAAAATTTTTTCTATCTGACTGTCGGTTTGTCTGTCTGTCTGTCTGTTGGTCTCTAACTTTTTTTTTGTGCGTACGTTTTCTTAGAAATGGTTTAAGATATTGACTTGAAATTTTGTACACGTATGTATTATAACGAGATCTGGAACTAGATTGTTTTTTGAATATATTTGGTGAAGTGTTGGGGGTAAATAGGGAAAAATACGCAAAGCAAGCTGGCAGGAGTACAGAAACTTGAGATTTGTTGTATACCGGGTGGCCACGGGTCAATGTACGCCCCCAATATTTTGGTTGTTTTTGTATTTAAAAATTTGGTTTTTGGTACACATAAATTAGACAATAATAAGCTACTTTTAGACTAGCAGGAATCAAAATATCACTTCCGGTTGAACCGGAAGTGACATCAACTTTTTTTTCTTAAATAGAGTGACTATATTTTTTTGATAGTTTCTCATTAAGCATAAATTTCTAAGTGCAACGGTTTTCTCAGATGTAAAAAATTCCAAAGAATAAGTGAGATACGAACAATGTTTTAATTTTTTCAAAATGGTCGCGTCAGATGAATGCGATGTAAGAAAATTCCTAAGTAGGCTATGGAAATTATTAGTAAGGTTGTAGACTTGTCTGTAAAAAAGAAAATAGTTGTTTGAATTACTGATAGGTACCAGTATTTTTAGTTTTTTTTTTTCAAAAAAACGTAATTTCATTTTCATTTTGATTTCCGTAGGGGTCCTATGGAATTTGCTATTTCTTTTATTAATCAGAAATAATGATTCATAAACTATACTTTTTTCGTCATTAATCATTTCTTAACGATATCCTTCGTAATAATAGAAGTATTTTTAAAAAGTAAGCGCCAACAAATCATTTTAATAAGGTACCTATCTACATTTAAATCCAAAATTGCAGATAGACATGAAAATGACAGACATTCGCAACAATTGAATTAGTCTTGACTTACTCACTAATTTTCTGAAGCAAGTGTATTAAAGTTGTTATAAACAAGAAAATTAATATAAAATGGCTGAAAATTATTCAAGAGATGAAAAAGTTAACATGATCATTATTTATGGAGAGACTCGACGTAATGCAACTAGAGCATAAAGTCTGTGTGGACGGAGATATCCAGAAAGAAGACAACCTCCGAGAAACTATTTCGCCCGGTTGGAGCGACAATTTAGAACTGAACCTAATGTAGAAATTGAAGAAAGATTTATTGCGGATGAAGAAACGGAAATTAATGTATTAGCTTTAGCGCATGTTAACCCAACCATTTCGATAAGACAAATTGAACATGAATTATCAGTTTCCAAAGAATCAGCCAGAAAAATTTTAAAGAAACACGGCTATCGTTCTTATAAATATCTATTGCATCAATTTTTGTATGAGAATGATTATCAACGAAGAATAACCTTTTGTAATTGGTTACAGTTATTAAGAAATGAGAATTTCATCAAAAACATTTTGTTCACTGATGAATACAAACCTCAAATGAGAATCAAATTCCCAATACCAATATTGACGAGGTTTATTTCCAAGACCGGGCTGGACCACACAATGCTATTATCGTTAGGGATTACTTAAATCAATTATTTCCAGGTCGTTGGATTGGGACCCATGGTCCAGTCAGGTGGCCTGCAAGGTCGCCTGACTTAACCACACTAGATTTTTTTAATTTGGGCGCATTTGAAAAATAGAGTCTACATGACTGCTCCAACCACAAGGCAAGATCTGGAAGAAAGAGTTCGACACGAAATTGCACAAATAACACCTCAACAATTACAGAATGTTAGACGTGCAACGATAAGTTGCGCTACTCTGTGTATTAATCATAACGGTGAACAGTTTGAACAATTTTTATAATGGTTTATTATAATTTAGCTTTTAAACAGTTTTGTTATTCTTGGTAATTTATTCATGGTTGTAACGTTATACCTATTAAAATTATTTCTTGTTTAATTTGTGTTTACTTTTTAAAAATACTTCTATTATTATGAAGGATATTGTTAAGAAATGATTAATGGCGAAAAAATTATGGTTTATGAATCATTATTTCTGATTAATAAAAGAAATAGGACAGTTCCATTTAAAGAAATTCCATAGGACCCCTACGGAAACGAAAATGAAAATGAAATTCCGTTTTTTTTAAAAAGAACTAAAAATACTGGTACCTATCAGTAATTCAAACAACTATTTTCTGCGTTACAGACAAGTCTGCAACCTTACTAATAATTTCCATAGCCTACTTAGTAATTTTCTTACATCTCATTCATCTGACGCGGCCATTTTGAAAAAATTAAAAAATTGTTCGTATCTCACTTATTTTTTTGGAATTTTTTACATCTGAAAAAACTGCTGCACTTAGAAATTTATGCTTAATGAGAAACCATTAAAAAAATATAGTCATCATATTTAAGATTTTTTTTTTTTAAATACAAACACAACCAAAATATTGGGGGCGTACATTGACTCGTGGCCACCCGGTATATAGTAATCACTGTGGCAAAGTAATTAATGTTTTGTACGCTATAGGTTTTCAAAACAAGACTTTGAAAAGTGTACTGGGTAGGTCTAGTCTATTATTATTTTATTTTGTTCTGGGGTTGTAAGGAATTTTTGGTTTGTTTTTTGTATCTTTTTTTAAAGAGCATTAGTTTCTAAGAAAGGGTCCTTAAAGCTGTGTATTCAATATGCACATCACAATGCTTTTCTAATAGTCTTGAAAGAAAGAACAGATTAGGTTTTCAAATCGTCAGAAAAAACATCATTTTAATGTTTTTATTTTTATTATTCATATCATTTGTCAAAAATATTCTCTACATGTTCGCTTGCCTTTCAAATCGCAAGGCGTAGAAGTTATATTCCAACAGTTGTATTATTCACTTTTTAATAATATGGAATATTTTTAGAAGTGAATGAAGAATATGTTGGAAATCCTAGAAAGGAGAACTGAACAATATTGGGTTAATATTCAGATAAAAATTTAAAAAAAATCAATACATTTAATATTGATGGAGACCCAATGTAGGTTTATGAAATGACAAAATTAAAAACACTTTGAAAATGAGGAAATTTACAATGTTTTATAATTTCGAAATCCGTTGGCTAAAAAATATCAAACGTCTACATCTATTAAGTCCATAAACTATCAAGCCAATATTTTTGTTTAGATGAACACTTTTCGACCTTCTATACCCTAACTATTAAGTCTTTTGTTTTCTTATTTCGCGCGATTGTATGGTTGCTGCACTATCTAAATTTCGTAATCTTAAACAGTCCGTTTTTTTTGTTGGGGTATAATTACCGAGGAGAATTTATCTGACACGGACCATTATGTAACTTTGTTTTATAATAATAATTTAAATTGTTTAAATTTACAATCTTATCGCGAAAATAATTTGTTCGTGTCGCTGTGGGTATCGGCGATGTTACTGGAGATAATCTGGTGCTGCGAACAAAAGTAATTAGGAAGTAATTTATTTTTTTTCATTTTGGGTCCTTTCGTTTGAGGGATTGGCAAAGTTACTTACGTATAAAATCGATGAAAATTTTATAACTTGCACAAAAAACATTTAGAAATATTATCACAGTACAGTAAAGTTAGATATTGAGTTAACAGAATTCTCATTTGACATTAACGAAAAAAATTATAACAATTGTAATAAACGACTATCGTTTTGCATTACTTATAGCTACAATAATAAGTGCAATTAATCCTACACTTATTATTTGAGTATGAGTATTCCAATTATTTTTCTTCAAATCGGGTATAACATTTCTAAGATTTTCAGGTTTCATTGTTAAATACTCATTGTAACGGACGTTGTGTTCGAAGAAATGGCGAAGGTTTCGGTGTTAAATATCACATATTAAATTAATATTCATGTGAAATGTATTTAAACAGTTTTAAAAAATATCTTGAACTTGATAAATTTACGTTAATCTTGTAATAATATAAAAGTGATTGATTTATTGATTGATTAGCCAGTGGATGGTAGCATTGCTGCCACATCCGGATATCCAATCTATATTTTTATATACCGCTGGACCGGCCTACATATGCCGGATTGGACATGGGACATGCTTCTTTTAACTTTCCATCTATCATCATCTCTTTGTTTATTCTCTTTCTGAGTCTTTTGTTTCTGAATCTAGCAGTGTGCACATCTTCCTGCTCACTTGCGTCCAGAAGGTTTCATGTTTCCCAGAAATGTGTGTTTTTGTTTCAACGTCCTGCATCAGTGCGTCCATTTTGTTCGTTTGCCAAGACACACATTACCTCGCTGTAAGGAGCTTTTATTCATTAAGCGTTTCATAGACCACTGTTTACAGTGAAAGTGCAAGGAAGAGCCCCGAGAGAATATTTGAGACACTCTGTATACGGATCAACCATGGTAGAGTCGGGTCCAGTTTAAAAAGACCGATGTATGAATTTATATTGCACATACGTTTTCATTATCTCTTGCACACAAATTTAAAGCCATAGCCTAAAGACATTGTCAGTGTATGTCTACCAAGATTCTTTCCCACTTCTTTTGAGAAGGAAATATGAAATGCACACTGAAGAGTGAGAAACATAGTCATAAGCTCAGCGATTCTCAAACTGTGCGTCATTTGACGACGAATATTATTTACTTCCGTGAACCAACACCACTCTAAATATAAAAAACGTCTTTATATGAAATATTTAAGTTATTTTTAGTGGTAAATAGTGGATATTCATCCGTCAAACGAACAATGTCAAACCTCTAAGTCTTACAATTTTATAGTACGTAGATATTACACGTTTTAGAGTAGAATAAACAGGATCGCGTAGCTCAATCGGTAAGATGCTCGAACTGCAATAAATATAAATGGGGTTGTTGCAAGATCGATCCCCAAGCACTTCTACTTTTTTTAAAATTTGATTAAGCTATATTAAAAGTTAATAATTTTCCTTCTAAAATTTTTATTTTATTAAACTGCGCCGCGAGTCTTGTTAAAATTTTATTTTCCCCAGAAATTACTACTAGCGCGTCTATCTCTAATAAAATCTACTTTCTTACGTTACATATTAATACACGAATGGTGAAACGTGCGTCGAGTAGTAGACGAGTAAAATTGGGAAGCAAAGACGCTTACTTTCCGAGAAAAAAAAAACTGGCGTAGAACCAAACCAGACTTGGTGCGATTCTTTAATTAGGTGATCGTGTACATGAAACCACTTTTCACGACATTTTCTGGTGGTCTGGAACTTTTTTATTTCGAAAAAACTGTAAAAAAATGAATTTTCCATGAAACATGTTTTTCAACGTCCCCATCGTTATATCTTAAAAAATAATTGTGCTATGGAACTGATTTTTTTTTTAAATTGAAGTAGACACAATAGCGCTTCTAATTATGTACAATGTGATTGTAAAATATATTTTTTTTAATTGTTAAAATAATAGCAAACTTAAAGTTGTTATTTTCGTGAATGTATTTTTCAGCAATCGAGAAAAATTTTTATTTATGAAAATATGTATATACATGCTGTGAACAAATTGAAGCCAATATATGAAAAAAGTTTTTAGAATCATAATTTTTGATGTGCAGGTTATAGTATGTAGTCAGCGATTTTTTTAAAACGGGCTAAATCATATTCTTGCACGCCCGGCTCTCATTATACTGCTTACCGCCTGCGGACTACGGTTGTTGGATTCATGTGTACTAATCGGGCTTTTATTAACAGCTCCAAAATAGGTACGAACCTACCTTTTGTTGTTTTAAGGTAAAAAATATTTAAAAGTAGGTAAATATAAATCATTGTTATAAAGTAAGTACCCACCTAATAAGTAGGTTATTACACATTTTTGATTGAATTAAACCAAGACGCAGGAATAAAACAACTTTATTTTTTTGCAACTATTTTTCTATTGAAAAATGAGTATTTAGTTACGTAGGCCCTGCGTTAAAAGCATTCTAGTTCGTCTGTACATTCATCGAAACCTTTAAATAACAGTATTTCAAGTACGGCATTTACACTCGTTACAACATTTTAGGCCTTCTTTAACACAATCATATTTTAGATTTTCACAATTTTTATCTGAACAATTAATGAAAATATTGTCCAAACATCGTCACTTAAATTCCGTCCTGAACCATGTGCATTTATAAGTGTAGTTGGCATATTGCTTCTGTACGATATTCTAAGTTGATGCATAAACCTGCAATAGTTAACTAAATGTATTAGATAGGAAATCTATGATTTAAATATATATGTTTACCTTAAGAATGGGTGGTAAAAGGTGCCTTCAGTTGAAGGAAGCTCCGTTTGTTGTTGTTGCTAATTTGATCCTTAGGTCGTTTAATATCTGAATTTGTTTACTTTTGTTTTTGTGCAGTACTAGAATCAATTTTGTAAAGATTTTTAAAGCTTCGTCTTTAGACAGCAATGGCAATTCCGATAATTTTTTAAAAGCAACAATATTCTTTAAGAACATCAAACGCAGATTTTTTAAATATTAAAATAAAAAACCATTAGTGGTGTCGCAACCAGTAAAACAATGAAGACAAGAACAAACTGTAGTTCATAAACTTTGCACTACCTTCTATATTTACAAAAATTGTCTGCTAGTGAAAAAAGGAGAGTAAGTAAAATTAATACATCTATATCAACTAAGTTCACCAATGTTTATTTGCTAAATTTAGTTTCGTACATTGCATGCAAAATCATCCTGGTATATCTTGCTGTTTGCTAAATAGATTTTTGGTCATTTCTGAATGACGTTTATGTAGTGAAACTACTTTTTCTGTTAATTTAAATCGTCCATCTATTATTAATATTTCGTATTCGATTAAGTACTGTGCAGCATCTGTTGCAAATCGGCGCGGCGCGGCGGCACTGTATGATTGCAAAAAACGTTCATGTTTTCAAAACTTGTCTACCTATACGACAGTCTATATGATATTTTAATTAAATTTCATCATTTAAAATATCTTTTCTGACACAATATTTCCGCGATGTCGTCTTTTTTCAGCACTAGATATTAGTGACAACAAACCTTGTATCCTAGGTCTTGGTACCACATATTTGTCATCATCCCGCGCAATTTTCTTACAAATAATGCACTCCATTATTTTAGAAAACTAAATTGCGAATATTCTACAGCATCGCATTTATTTAAAACTCTAAACTCTGTATACTCTAAATCCCGCAAACTACTAATATACGATTCAAATGTATTGACCCCTCATTTTAACCGCGAAATCTCAAAAATGGCGGACCGGAGAAAATTTGAGAAAATATGTGTTCATTATGTGTCTATTGTAAATTATTCACTGAAGTTTGAATAATGTACATTGGACGGTTTTGAGGTTCTGCTAAGTTATATTGAAAAATACCCTACTTTTTAAGGAAATTTTGACCATACCAGTTTTAAATTCATTATATCTTGAAAAAATATGCCTACTCTATGAATAATATTTTTAATACCGATAAAGCGCGGCATTTTTTGTACGAAGAAATTCTTTCATCATTTTTTATTCTAAAATTTGGTTATTGTCAAAAACGTGACTTAATGTTTATTCGGCTATTTATCAAGGTATTTAAAAGATTTTTAATAAACTAGTTAATCATATAAAAGGTAAGTATTTTCAGAAAAAAGAATTGGTATATATCAAATATTAATTTAGTTATCAAGTGCACTAGATAATATTGCAGAACCCGGGCAATAATATTAACTATTGCACTTGATAACTAAATTAATATTTGATATATACCAATTCTTTTTTCTGAAAATGCTTACATTTTATATAATTAACCATTTTATCAAAATTTTTGTAAATACCTTGATAAATAACCGAATAAACATGATGTGTTTTTTAGAATAACTGCAAAATTTTAGAATAAAAAATTATGAAAAAATGTCCTCGTACAAAAAATACCACGCCTTATCGGCATCTAAAAGATTATTTATATAGTAGGCATATTTTCAAATATATAATGGATTTAAAACTGGTATTGTCAAAATTTCCTTAAAAAGTGGGACATTTTTCAATATAACTTAGCAGCACTTCAAAACTGTCCAATGTACATTATTCAAATTTCAGTGAATGATTTACAATAGACACATAATTTTTTCAATTTTTTCCGTTCCTTCGTTTTTGAGATATTCGCGGTTAAGGTGAGGGGTCAATAAATTTGAATAGTCTATTAGTTAGACGCATCTTATCCTACCTTCCATACGCGGTGTACAATAATACATATGACTAATTTAGCGCGCTTTAAAAAAAATCGCTGTTGCCAAACGATACACATTGGGAAAAAAATAATTATATCAAAAACTTTTCTAATGTTTGGGCTACATTTGCTTCACTGTATGTGTATAAAAATTTTCAAAAATAAAAAAGTTTATCGATTGGTGAAAATTGTAATACGTAAAATTCAAATATCTAGTTTTCCTAATTTTTAAATAAATGAAATTGCGAACTCTGTAAAAACCATTAGTACAGTTAAAAGCGCTATTGTGTGTACTTTAATTGAAAAAAAAAACAACGTCGATAGCAACATTAGTTTTGAAGATATGACGGTGGAAACAAAAAAAAACACATTTTATTTAAAATGCAATATTTTCCCTTTTTTTTAATTTAAAAAGGTCCAGACCACGAAAAAATGTCGTGAAATACGGTTTCATATGCCCAGTGACATGCTTAACAAAACCTACCATGTTTGACCTGGTTCTACGCCAGAAAAAAAAAACGGCACGATAGAGTCTCGAATTCGCTCCTCTATAGATAAATTGTTCAAATGTAGTGTTTTAGTGTTTATGAAAACGTGTCAATGCGTTGTTCTTTCAAAATTGTTTTAATTTATTTGTTTTAAAATTATTAATATTTTTAATATTTATTTTATCAACCAGAATTTTTATTTATTACCGCTAAAAGAAAAGTAATTTATATTCGTTATTTTCATAGAGATTTCAGATATTTTTTGTTATATGAAATATTTTATTTTTACTGACATCGTTTCCCCTACTAATACTACAACCCTATCCTTTCCTGGCAAGAAATGCCCAAACCTTCCCGTGTTTCTTGTTGGACTGTAGCAATATTAGTCTTTGATTTCTTTTCTGATCACTCGTTGCTATTGACTGAATTGGGCAACTCATTCTTTGTTATCAGTTTCATTTGTGCCCGAACCTATATACCTACAGTGTCCGTCATAAAGTTGGCTACATATGGGAAAAATTTGTATTATTGAGATTTCTAAAAAATACTGTATTGTGGGTTCGTTTCTTTTTTTACATGCAAATATCTTTATTCAACTAAAATACATAAAGCTTTTATCGAAACTAAACAAATATTTGTGAAATACACACAAGAGTTTATGATTTTTCATATAGTAATCAGGGGTAAAATTTGCACTTTTATATTTTCCTCATATCTGCTTCAAAACTGATATATGGGGTCCTTGTTGCACTTTTTCTTCATACAATTTTTCGATATCTTAACAATTTGACCCATTTTTCGGTACCACCGTCAACTATTTTTTACAGTCTGCCAAACCGGTGATCACATGATATGTGTTAAAATGTAATTTTTTGTTGTTGGACATGCATAAACGAACCCCCAATAGAGTTTTTTAGAAATATCAAAAATACGTTTTTTACCCATATGTAGCTAACTTTATGGCGGACATTGTATAATCAGACTTCCACTAAAATTATGAAGTTACTAAATTAATAATCTTAACATTTTATGATAATACCTTTCCTATTTTTTAAAAATCATTTAGCGACATCATTGCTGAGAACTGTTGGAGAACTGGCATTTCTTATGCAGCAAATAAAATGTTAGTTCAGACGCTTTAGCGGCCATGACACAAGTCAGTTTAAATTGTACCCGACTTTAAAGCAAAATAAAAAGTAAAATCTGCAAAAGATAAAAAAGATATCTAGGAGAACACTTGGGACGTTCTGTATATCAAGCAGACCCCAACTACTTTGACCTGAAAAATATTTTTATATTCGTAAATAAGCCCAATATATGAACCACGTGACGCTATTAGGTGGTGATAACTATTAAATCTTAATCAAGTATCAACTATATGAAATAGCCAGACTCATGCTAATCTAATACAATTAACGTAGAATTGTTCACGTTTTAATTTAGCACAATTTCGTACGATTTCTCACAGTTTTAACCGAGTTTCGAGATTTCGTAGGAGCTATCAAACGCGCCTGCCGAAACTTAATTACTAATATTGTAATAAAAAAAATTGAAAATAAAAGTTAATTTAATAGTTTTTAAAAACCCCGACGGAAAAAATCAAATTTAAAAAAAAATAGAAATTAAACTAAAAATTTCAAAAACCTCGAAACAAAAATTAACCTTTAAAAAGGAACAAGTGATTTATAATTATTGTCTCAAAACACTGTATTTCTTTTCTGTTTTATTGTTGGACCGCGGATAAATAGTTTTTAGTTAGGTAGGTACGTACATTATGTTTTATTCCAGACATCATCATTATTCGAAAGAAAATCATATGTTCGTCGGGGACCGCTGAAATGAACAACTCTCGTACTTACTAGAAGCAACATAATGCATACAATGATGTAAAGTAAGTTTCTATCTGTGGATACAGACAGCAGTGCACTGTGGGACAAATAGCTCATTTTTTTGACCAAACGACAATTACCAGGCCTGAAATTAATGAAACTTAAGAATTTTCTTTTAAACTATTCGTTATAAAATTGGCGTTTAAAACGTTATCAAAAGATTGTTAAAAATTATGAAAAATTGTTACTTGGGGGATTCCTTTTGTTTCTAATCTCATTTCTGATCCCCAAATTTTGCCATTCCAAAAACCAAGATGGCGGATCCAATTTGGCGGCCATAATAATTTTTAAATGAGATGTACATCCGCAAATTGTAAAAATTGTTAGTTGTGGGTTTTAGGGGTTGCTGACCATGAATTTGAAATCTAAATTACGTAATATCGAAATCCAAGATGGCGGTATTCGGCTCGACAGAATGGGCTTGTTCCATGATATTCTTTTTATATGCTTTTTATACTTTTTCATATAGTACTCGATATTCTCATTATGCACTTAAAATTTGGTATTATTAACTTTTTCCGTTCTCGAGATATAAGGAGTTGCAGAAACCGAGCGCCCATTTGTGATGTCACTATACGCAAATGACGTAAGAAAAGTGGCTTTCTGGGACCTTTCAAATTTAACCTGAAAGGTCGAAAAACATGGTATTTTCAAACGTTGGTAACTTAATAAATACGTCGAATGGAAGTTCGTTCTATGTCTCCACGGAAAGGAGAAGGTCGGCGGTAATCGTAAATTGTAGGGTCAAAATCGAAAATTCGTCCCGACAGGAGCGAGAGGAAATTGTAATTTTTTGACACTCCACCAAATCGTACTCTCCTACTGTCAAGAGGTAAGCGAAACAAACAATACTTCAAAAACACTTATAATTATAACAACTAAGGAGCATCAAGTCTATTGAAATCGCCGAGTCTATGCGCAGCGCAGTGACGCAGCGCCTGACCACGCCCCATTTTCGCGAGGTGGAGATTTGTAATAGTTTTTAAGATACTAAACGTGCGAATAAGATTCTGATTTTTTGCAGATCTATTATTTTATACTTGCTCTTTCGATTTATGAAATAAAAAGAAAATGCCGAACAAGCGCGCTAAAAAAAGTTTCTATAATTGCAGGCCTGGAAATTGTTGTTTGGTCAAAAATGAGCTATTTGCCCCACTGTGCAGCGGTCCCCAACGCACTTATGATTCTTTTTCAAATAATACTGTGATATCTGTAGTAAAATAAATCATTTTTCTACCTACCCAACTGAAACTATTAATCTATGATCCAACAATAAAACATAAAAAATATGTAGTGTTTCGAGTCAGTGAATATAAATTATTTATTTCTTTCTAAGAGGTTATTTTGTGTGTCGGGGGGGTCTTAAAACATTTTTAATTTAACTCTTTAGAGCACATTGCAAAAGGTTCTATTCAAACCCTTAAGTTAAAAGGATATCAACAACAACGCACCCTTCTTCCTCCGAATGCACGGAACTGATACAACAAACTATCGAAATGAAAAGACAAAAAAAATGGTGGAACTTCAAAAATCGCACTGTACCCGGTAAACGGTATATTGGCTTTATCAGCGTATCGAAGCCCTGGGAGACTAATACACACGATGCGATATAAATTAGTTTTTTGCATTCCGATGCAATTAATAAGTATAATTCGTTTTACAATTCACAAAACAAATAAACAATCAGATGAAATTTATGGCATTTTCCAATTATATTTATGCAGTAACGGGCACATTAATTGCGGTTCAGCCGTGTAAAAACTCAAAGCCGGCTTGTCCTAGGAGGGTTCGTCCAATTGCATGTTATCTACGGCCCGGGGCGGCCCAAACTGTCCTGATATCACGGGAATATGCTACTACTAATTGCATTCCGGCTTAAATGCCCCAAATCAAATTACGCCGATCACGCCGTAATGGGAAATTTATGTTTTATGATGGTACGGATCCGGATTAAATTTATGATTTGTATTAAATTAGGCTAAAACACGAGAACGCCGAATAGTCACGGTTTTTGTGCGTCCCTCCCGCGTGAATGGTTGAAAGCAACATTCCAACCAACATAAAGGAAAAAATCGGTAAAGGTATTTACACAGAACTTCCCTCTTTATTTATATTTATACCGGGCGGTCACTCTTAAAAATTATTAATTATGAAATTATCAGAATAATAATCGGAAGGTATTATTACAAAGAAAACCTGATAACTTTTGGTCAAAAAAATATACAGAGTGGTCATCCGACAGCAAAAATTTAATATTAAATAAGAGGTGCTAAATATGGAAGGATTGCGTAAATAACTACAAATCTCCAACATGGTTGAATTATTTTTTAGGATGACCATTGACCACCCTGTATATTTTCCAATAAAACTATAATAGGTGTCTTCCTTGCCAAGTGCGTTAACTATGTGTCAAATATTATTGGCATCTGTCAGATTTTCAATTCCATATCCACGCAGTGGAGTGGACGTACAGTAGTGGTTAAAGAAATTTAAATTTGTCTTTTTTTACTTCCCTCGCATACCGAAGGGAAGTATTGTATTCGAGAAAAAATCACCCTCCGAGATTTTTTCGGATTCTGACGTTTCAGAACACGTAGATTCCGAAAATATAGGTTTTTCAATTCCGTCAGTCTGTCTGTCTGTCTGTCTGTCTGTCGGTCTGTCTGTCTGTCTGTCTGTCTGTCTGTCTGTCTGTCTGTCTGTCTGTCTGTTGGTGTATTTACTAAAAAACTACTTGACGGAGAGCAGTCAAATTTGGTAGGTAGTTAACCCTACTGTCAGCGAAGGACTGGTAGAATTTTCACTGAAAAATATACAGGGTGGACCGTCTAAACGGAATAAATAGTGAAAAATTTTTTTTTTTGCTCAAATTTAAAATTTCCACGTTTCATGACGCGCTAAACCTGTTTCAGGAAAAAACATTTTTTGAAAATTTTTTTCAAACATTTTTGAAAAAATTTTTACCAAGTTGAAAAAAAATTTTTTTTGCTCAAATTTAAAATTTCCACGTTTCATGACGCGCTAAACCTATTTCAGAAAAAAAAAATTTTGAAAATTTTTTTCAAACATTTTTGAAAAAATTTTTACCAAGATGAAAAAAATTTGTTTTTGCTCAAATTTAAAATTTCTACGTTTCATGACACGCTTAACCTATTCCAGGAAAAAAAAATTTTTGAAAATTTTTTTCAAACATTTTTGAAAAAATTTTTACCAAGTTGAAAAAAATTTTTTTTTGCTCAAATTTAAAATTTCCACGTTTCATGACGCGCTAAACCTATTTCAGAAAAAAAAAATTTTGAAAACTTTTTTCAAACATTTTTGAAAAAATTTTTACCAAGATGAAAAAAATTTGTTTTTGCTCAAATTTAAAATTTCTACGTTTCATGACACGCTTAACCTAGTTCAGTAAAAAAAAATTTGAAAATTTTTTTCACCAATATTTTTAAAAAAATTTTTACTACCTACTAAAATGAATTTTTTTTTCTTTCTTCAAATTTAAAATTTTCACGTTCATGGCATTCTAAGCCTGATTTAAAAAAAAAGTTTTTTGAAATTTTATCACTAAGATAGAATTTTTCTTTCTTTGTTCAGATTTTAACTATCCACGTTTCCATGACATTCTAAAACTATTCAAACAAATTTAAAAATGTTTTTGAAGAATTTTTTAGAAAATTTGAAAACATTTTTAATCCATTCATGTATCACTACTGTAGAACAAACGAAAAAAATTTTTTTGCTCAAATTTAAAATTTCCACGTTTCATGATATTCCAAACCAATTTCGGAAAAAAAAATTTGCAACATTTTGTTACCAGTTTGGAAAAAAAATTAACACCAGAATGCTCAAATTTAAATGACATTCTAAACCTAGGTATTTCAGAAAAAAAAATTTGAAAATTTTTTTCACCATTTTTCAAAAAGTTTTTACCACTAAAATAGATCGAATTTTTTTTTATTTGCTCAAATTTAAAATTTTCACGTTTCATAGCATTCTAAACCTATTTTAAAAATACATCTTTTTTAATTTTTAAACTTTTTTTAGCACTACTATAGAACAGAAGGAAACTTTCCTTTTTGCTCTAATTTAAAATTTCTACCTTTGACATCTTAAACCTATTTCAGAAGAAAAAAATTTGAAAATTATTTTACCATCTTTTGAAAAATTTAAAAAAATGAAATTTTTTAACCACCACTATACTTCCACTCCATTACGTGAATGTTGGATTGAAAATGTGACAGATGGCAATAACATCTGGCATGCACATACTTTTATTGAAAAATGTACAGGGTGGTCATCCCAAGAAATAATTCAGTCATGGTGGACATTTGTAAAGGTATTTCCGCAAGCCTGCCATATGTGGCACCTGCTATTTAGTATTGAACTTTTGCTGTTGGATGAGCAATCTGTATATTTTTTTGACCAAAACTTATCAAGTTTTCTTTGTAATAATAGCAATAACTCTACTCCGATTATTATTCTCAATGTCATTTCCTAATTATTATTTTTTTAGAGAGACTGCCATGAACGAGGGAAGTTCTGTGTAAATACCTTTACCGATTTTTTTAATAGGCTTAAAAAGTCATGAAACGTGGAAATTTGAAATTTTGAGAGGATAATTTTGTTTTCCATCATCTATAGCAGTAGTGGAAATTTTAAATTTGAGCAAAAAGAAGATTTCCCATTTTTCTACTGGTAAAAAACATTAAAAAGTTTTGAATTTTTTTTTTCTGAAGTAGGTTTAGAATGTCACGAAATGTGGAAATTTTAATTTCGAGCAAAAAAACTTTCCATCATATCTTCTATAGTAAAAAAATCGATATTTACACAGAACTTCCCTCTTTATTCATACAAGACGGTTACCCTAAAAAAATATTAATTAAGATATGACATATGAGAATTATAATCGCCGTGCAGTTAGCCCTATTATTATAGAGAAAACCCGATAACTTTTTTCCATCATCTACTGTGTAGTGGTGGGGGAAAATTTTTTTCAATTTTTTTTATTTTCAAACCATTTTTTTTTGCTAAAATAGATTTAGAATATAATGAAACGTGGAAATTTTAAAATTGAAATCTATTAAAAAAGTAAAAAAGAAATAATTTAAAAAAAAAATTTCAAAACAAATTTCTTTTTTGAAATATATTTAGAATGTCAGGAAACGTGGATATTTTAAATTCGAGCGAAAACATTTTTTCCATTAGACGGTTCACCCTGTATATTATCCTGTGGAAGCCTAGCTACCGTCAGCTACCTACCAAATTTGTTTGTTCTCCGTCAAGTAGTTTTTTTTGTTAATGCACCAACAGACGGACAGACAGACAGACCAACAGACTGACGGAATTGAAAAACCTATATTTTCTTAATCTACATGATCTGAAACCTGAAAATCCGAAAAAATCTCGAAGGGTGATTTTTTCTCGAATACAATACTTTCTTTCGGTATGCGATGGAAGTAAAGAAGGTTGTACATTTTTTCAAAAAAATGTATTTTTTTTTTTAAATAAGTTTAGAATGCTATGAAACGAGGAAATTTTAAATGTGAGCAAAACATTTTTTTCCCGTCTATTCTAGTGGTAAAATTTTTTTTCAAAAATGAAAAAAAAATTCAAATTTTATTTTCGGAAATAGGTTTCTGTCAAGAAACGTGGACATTTAAAATTTGACCAAAAAAATTTTTTTGAAAAACCTATATTTTCGTAATCTACATGATCTGAAACGTGAAAATCCGACAAAATCTCGGAGGGCGATTTTTTCTCGAAAACAATATTTTCCTTCGGTATGCGAGGGAAGTAAAAATTTGGAATCAATTAAATTTTTAGCCCAGGTATATTAGACTCCGGAGAAAATAATGTAAAACTGACGATTGCCTAATGGGCTTATAGTCCTGGAGCTAGGTGGCTTCTTAATAAACTCACAACATTAATATTTTTTATGGGTTGGTTAATTCTATGATTTACTTTGGAGCCCTTATGATCGACACCGAAAACTGCGAGTATGAGATTCGACGAAGAATATAGATGGCAAAATCGGGAATGTTCCAGTTGAAAAAATTGGCGCGACAAGAATATCATGAGGCGCACAAAATAAGACTTTCTAATGCTTCTTTCTTTACGCCTCTGAGACATAGACCGTGGATCTGGAGACGTTCACTGATGCCATCATTCTGCCCGCTATTTTTCTTTCAATTTAAAAAAAGACTACTAAACGTTTTGATTAATTTAGAAACTTCTTTACCTGAAAAAATTTAGTAAAATCATGTTTTAGAAAAAAAATGAAAAACAAATTACATCTGCCTAAGTGATCAATTAACAGCGACGAGCACAATTGTACACGGTGTAATTAGTTTCATATCATTAAAAAAAACTGGTATTAGGGACCGACTAGAAAAACAAAAAACCTATATGACTTTTTTTCTCTAGGGGCACTTTGAAAAACTGACCTAGGTTTAAAATTTGAATGTTAAGGTAGTTTTTCAAGGTCAATGGATGTTATAGTTCCGAATATTAGACATAATACCCGACTTCTGTTCCCGCCGGTAGAAGTGCGGCACTTTGATGGGATTACTTGTACCGAACTTTTTATGCCACTAATTATGAAAATGTAAATAATTCCTTCTCTTTCGGCACAACGCAAGCATGGCATGGCCGCAGGGGTTTAAAAAGGATTTGTTTACATATGTTTTTTAATTTGGAACAAAGTTATTGTAGCTTTTGTTGTCGTTTATAAGAATTTCTAAAATTTAAAAGTGGTTTATTAACATTTGTAACATTGTGTTAAAAGCTTAAAAAATTAGTAATTATTTTATGAAATTGGAAAACGAACAGTTAGACGTCCGAGATACGATAACAGACAACAGTTGTGTATTTTAAGTTAGGAGATTTTTTTAACGAATTGAGCGCATAATTTTTCCCAATCAGGTATCGAAAACTAAAAATCGAGTCTTTGGTCTTTATGAAAATCAATGTAAATAATAATAAACAGATCAAAACAAGACAATGAATACTAATAATAATAATCATACCTTTAATGTCCAATAGGTAACACCCAATAACTGATCAATTCTTTTGAATTTTTCACAAAAATTGTTCGAAATGTTGTTCATTTCCACGTATACACCACGTCGAACTAAGGACATACGCACCCCGTTCAACACATTTGGTAAATTAGGAACATTTTTTATGGTTTCTATGCACATTAAAATACGTTCTTGCAATTGTTCTAAAGCTCTCCCACACCAGCTGCATTTCCACCACTTTCCCCATACACTAAGTGCTGCTCTGAGTAATGGCAGAATATGCCAATACGCGGTCTGGCGGTATATAAAAGCATCCGAATTTTGTTCCGGTGCGCGGTTGGGAGGAGGATGTGCTCACTACTAAATTCAGAAACAGAAGACTCGGAAGAAAAATAAACATGGAGATGATGATGGATGGAAACTTAAAAGAAGTGTCTCACAGACACCTACACCTCCTATCCTATATCCCTACACCATGCGTCATGTGGATCTCGCTGTTGACAACAAGCGTGTCCAATGTCCAATCCCTTCTACGTAGCTGGTTCGGCGGTATATAAAAATATGCAGATTGGATATCCGGAGATGACAGCAATGCCTACCGTACGCTGGATAATCACTCAAAATCAAGCAATTTTTTAGTTCAGGAGCTAAGTTAATAATGAACGTTTTCTGCACTTTTCGAGGTATTTTCGAAAATGTGCGCAAGAAATCGCAAGATTTACTTTTCTTCATTGTATGTATTTTGACCTGTACTATTGCTTTTGGGATCGACTGGATTAATAACTGATTTCATTTTCATTTCATTATAATGCGCATTCCTATGTCGTCTGTATTATTAGAAGAATAATACAACAAAATAAAAATGTTTGTCCAGAACAGGAATGATGAAGTGAAATGCGTATCTCTCCGCGCATTAACAGAACCATTGCCGCTGCGTTTAAAACACGAATAAAGACATTAATAATGAAATTTCCCGTTCGTGTGTAGCGTGGCTCGACCTAGCTTCATTTAATTAGAATTAACATTTCATAGTAAATTTGGGTAGACGTTTCCAATAACAGGTTCAGAGGAATGACGTTGCATGAAGTTATAAGCTGTCTGGCCAATATTTCAGAGGTGCTGGATCAAAACAACACAAAACGACCGGCTGAGACGGCAAATTGAAATATCCGCACGCGATGTGGACTTCCAGAATCACGTGCGACTCGTTGCTTTTTCGCAGCAGGCGCACCATCGTGACTTTTCTAATACATAGAAGGTTAGATTCTTAAACTGAATCCATCGGAATTGACTAACACCTAGGTAGAAAATCCACACAAAATGAACGACAAATTAACAGAACACTATCACTCAGACCCTCCGATCAAAGAACAAGTCTGGATACATAACAGCAAGATATCTACTGAAGAGACCTTCAGTACATATCTTGTTTGCTCCTAACATAGTCACATTATATAGCCGTAGAAATGCATAGCTAATCATAACCTAACATTCCCTAAACAACAGTGGCGGGTATGTGTAGAAGGGTAAATATCTTCATCAAAACAAATGTAATGTGGGCTTAGTGGAGTTATTCTTTATTTGTTAACTAGACACTTGCACCTCTCGATTTTGTTTAGGAAAACAAAGGACTAAGTATTTCCCATAGGTATATTGTGGTATTGTTACAAAGTTATTTATGAAATATATGAAAATACATTGTAAAGCAATAACTGTCTATGCACACGACGCTTCTTTGCAGGCAAAAAACCGTTGAAACTTGAGTGATGTCATGGCGTATGTATGCGCACGCTGCTATATTTTTTCTTCGCCGCACGCCGTCGTTGCCTCCAGGAAGTGGCAACATCTACTTTGGTGGAAGTCAGGGGCGTAGTACCCGACATGTAATATCTGCATTTCTTTATACGGCAATGTAATGTAGACATGCAACAATACAGTAAGATAATGCTTGATATATTTCAGATTTCATTAGCCTATTAAACTTTTCAATATATCTATTGACACAAATCTACAAAGTTCCATCATTTATAAAAATTACATTTCTTTCTAAAAGTTTACATATTCAAATTCAAATTCATTTATTAATACTTTAGTACAGGCAATGAAGGCAACATTTTGTAAAAACGTCACAAAAACTGGTAAAAGGATCATCCCCAGGATTTAAGTAGGGGGATAACCTAGAATAAAATAATGCATTCTTTGCACTTCCAATTTTCGAGAAAATTAAAATAAAATTGGGAAAACTTTTTGATTTTCGGTTTGTTTTCTCTAGCGGCTAAAATAATGAAAATAGAGAAAAACGATTTTAACAAAAGTAGTAGCTCGTCTCTTTCTCTACAAAAAAGGGCTTTACAAATTTTTGTCTTACTTAATCCGTTTAGGAGATAAATCGAGTTTTCCACTTATAGTTTTGAGCCGCTCCGAAATGCGCGTAAAATGAGAATTCTTCAGGAGTTTCGTACGATCGGACACATCGATCGATAATTCTTACTATTCAGAGCTGGTAAAAAAATGTAAAATAACATAAAATGTAGAGTAGTCTCACCTTTAATCACAAAATTTACACAAATTTTTATCATAGAGAAATGTTAGAAGATGGCTTAGTAAACTTTATACAGTTGATTTATTCATATCTTGCGTTTTATGCATCCCCCCTATTTCTCACGGAACAATATGTGCTTTACCACTGTATGAATTCGATTCCACGCACTTTATTCATGAAAATCTCATTGAAGAATGTTAAGAAACAAATAAGTTGTATATGTTTTACTCTATAACTGTGCATTTTCTCAACGTGTATGAATAATTTAGACAAATTCAAAAAGTATTGTAGGCATTTAAAAAACTCTAAAGTCATTCGAAAGAATATGTTTTATTGTACTTATAATCCAAAAAGTAAGACTGTGCTACTATTATTAATTAAGATATAGCGAATTGAACTCCAAAATTTGGAAATGACTGATCGATGAGAAATGTACCCTCTACTTTGATCGCAAGGCATATTTTTCCAACAAAAGTAATTGCAATAAAATGTTAATTGAATTAATATATCATTATATAAGAATATATTAACAAAATGAATTATCATTCTAACGACTCCCGGCAAAAATATGAATAAATCTGTGGATCAACTGTACAAAGTTTACTAAGCCATCTTCTAACAGTTTTTCTCTATGATAAAACTTTTTATGAATTTTGTGATTAGTTCCACATTAAAGCTGAGACTTTTCTCTAAGTTTTAAGTTATTTTCATTCTTTTTAGGGGCTCTGAATAGTAATAATTATCTCCCGGAGAGTTCTCATTTTTCGAAGCGGCTAAAAACTGTAAGTGGAAAACTCGATTTATCTTCTAAACGGCTTAAGTAAGACAAAAATTTGTAAAGACCTTTTCTGCAGAGAAAAAAACGAGCTTCAACGTTTTATCTATTTTCATAATTTTGGCCGCTAGAGCAAAAAAAATCCGAAAATCAAAAACTGTACCATAATAATTTGTTCCACTGTTTGTTTTATTTAGCCTTAAAAAGTTGACATTTATTTTATTCTGAAGGCACACGGCAATGTAAGAATACCTAACTTAATAAATTCAGACTTGCAATCATCTCTAGATTTAAGTCCAGTAATTATTCTGATGGCTTTTCTTTGGTTACCAAAGACTGCTCTACTAGCAGGAGAGCATCCCCAAATCAAAACAGCGTGGGAGATAACATAATGTATGAGGCCATGGTACACAGTAAGTAATGTTCTCTGGGAGACATTGCGCGCGCGATTGCATACTAAATACTTGTTTTTGATTACTTTCATACAGATATAATTTGCATATGTTTCACAAATTAACTTTTTATCAAGGTAGACTACCAAGCATTTTCCCACTTTTCGGTTTTGGAATCGTTTCATGTCAACTGATTAGCTATTAACCAATCTTGTACTGGAATTTGTGTCGAAATTATTTCAAATATTAAGTCCTAAACATATTCAAATGATTTTGTTGCGGTTGTATCGTCAGCGAATAGAACAAAGTTTGCATATAAATCAAGAATAGTGCCGGCCCAAACACAGATTCCTGAGGGACACCGTATTTTGTTGGAAGAAAATTTGAGTTTGTATCTTGCGATGATACATATTGGAAGCGAATAGTAGATTGGGCTGAAGTCAAGGTATGTGCGTGAATAAAATATATTGAGTTCTTTACTTAGAAAAAATAAAAAAACGATAATATGTTGGGTCCGCATTTCTTTGTTATTTTATTTTGCATCGAACCCAACGCACTGAGCATTGAATAACAAAATGTTTCGTCAAGTAAGCAAACATAATGATTAAATTAGTGGATTTTTATTCAGTGGTTTATGTCATTTCCTTTTGTTGTTTTGCCACAATCAGGAGAAAAAGGCAGCCAAATAAATTATTTGTCTACTTATACTACCTACGTCAATCGACCAAATTTCTTGGTAATATTCCTTCAATAGTTTCGCCATTGTGACGTGCGCCAATGCAGGGCTCGCCTCGCTCTCACCCGTAGGGCGGCTAATACGGGACACGAAGGTGTGAAGTCGTACAATAAAGAATATAAACTCATCAACCTCATGAATTTTAAGTATTCATTTGGATATATCTATTTTTAGTCTTGAAAAAATGGACGTCTATTAATATATAAAACGGACAAGGTTAGATTTAGGACGCAGGTAAGGATTATTAAATTTATTTTCGAAATAAGGGTCACGAATTAGGTGGAACGAATTGATTGAATTGAATTTTTACTTTTTCGTTTTGTGGTTGCGAAAATGATCAAGTGCCAAGAGAAAAAATAACGTCAACAGTTGGAATGAAATGAGTCTTATGTGACATTTTGCTAAAGGTAGATTTTTGTGGTAGAAAAGTATAAAAGTAGTTGGAAAGGCTACTGTGGTCTCCACATAAAACAGAGTTTCCCAGAAATTGATTTTATGAAAATAACTATTAGTCTAGGAAATGGCGTGCAAAATCGACGACGAAAAGTTACCGTCTGCCACTTAGTAATCGAAGAGAGTATATAACTACGAAACTTTTTTTCTCTTTAAAAATTTTTGGTATCGTGGGAGAATATGGAGGGGTTGCATATTTTTTTTAACAGACACTGGCAGACGAAAATTACGTTCGGTGCGCGGTAGAGGAAATTTTAAAAAGAAAAATCTATTTTCTTTAAACAGCATGAAGCCATCTAGGCCTGTTAAGGTGGCCATTCCCTAGAAAGAGACATCCGATAGGGAAATATTTATTATTTTTGCCCATAAAATCTATAAGAGTACCTAAGTAGAACCATAACATGGCTATTACTATGAATTTTCACTCAATAATTTCAGTGCTTTGCAAAATAACTCGATTTAAAGCTACGAAATAGGAAGATTAACATAATTTTTAAATTTAAATCTAGCTTTTTTGCAACCTGCTGAAATTATTGAGTGAAAATTCATAGTAATAGTCTTGTTATGGTTCTACTTAGGTACTCTTATAGTTTTTTTAAATATACGTACTAAGGAAAAAAAGTTATGGAAAAAAATAATAAGTATTTCCCTATCGGTTGTCTCTTTCTAGGGAATGGCCACCTTAAATGCACAGCTTCACCAAAGCTCAACCCAAGCGTTCTCCTTGTGAGTTAAAGAGTTCTATTAAATTGATCTGGTTTTTCAGATCTTTCTACTTTTTTTGACAAAAGTAAAGCGACTGTATTATCACTTCTATTGGATTCTGATTTAACATACGAGAGATACGCGGACTCGCAATAAAAACAGAATGTTAACAGAAAACATTAATTATGCAAGCTCCACTTTTAACACTTTGCTTTAATTAATAATATAATAAGTTTTTAGTGATAAATTGGTCTGTTGATTGAAATGTAGGCAATTAATAAGATAAGCCCGGTAGGCTACAGCAACTTGATTACCAGACTAACTTAATTATCGGATCTTACGTTGCACAACTGCCTAGCACAAAGCAAATACCGACATCCCCGTAGCGGTGGCCATGGACGGAACTGCGGAAAAGTGTAGGCGGGGTATACACTGTAGAATGCAGGCTCTACGCATGTTAAATAGCCTGGCTATGTTATGAGTTATGAGATGCAGAAACCGTTCTCTGATGACGAATTTTGAAAGAGCAATAAAAGTATAATTAGAAAATATATCCATAGGTAACGCAAAGGACGTAAGAAATTTGGAAACGCTTCTTTAGACACTGCAACAAAATTGATGTACCGTAAAATTCGATTGTGAATTCTGTCTTCTACTGGTTATATTGTCGTTTTCTATACATGTCAATGATGATAGAGCTAAACGTTCTGTATGGTGGATAGTGATAGTGATGACTTCCCTGATAACACCAAACGTCCCCAGGACGTTCACTTAGGTCCTCGTTTGGTCTGAACGTCCCGGGTTTACATGGTACGTCCCAGGGACGTCCGTTTGCTATCGTCCCTAAAACGTTCTGAATAAAACGTTTTGAGGACATCCTGCTAGAGTCTAGTCAAGACAAACCTAAACACATTTGTGAAATAACCTCTAGGAGTGATTAAAATCCTTAAAAAGTTTTGCTAACAAAATTTCTTTTGATAACAAAACATTTTCATATTTCATGGTCCATTTAAATTTTGTCAATTTGATTTTTCTGATTTCAGAAATCTTATATTCGTTTCAACTATTTTTTTCATGAGTTTCGGTTATATTACAGCCATTTTCACAGCAATATTTAAGCAGAGCTTATGTAATGTTACTCAACCTGACTCAACTCAGTTGCTGTCAAACTATGGGAAATTCAATTTTGCAGGCATTGCATCATTTTTACAAAGAATTTATATAAATTCTTTGCATTTTTATTTCTTCCGCACACTGGCACTAGTTACTTTTAACGGCTACAAAAGAAAGTACCAAAAACAGGTAAGTCTATTTAATTGATTTATTAATATAAAAGTATTTAGATTGATATTTTATTCTAGATAAATTTGGTGCGGCTTATTTGTAAGTTATAATAAATATACTACCATCCACCTTATTTGGCTCTGTTAAAATTCTATGGGAGATCACCTGTGAACCTGAGTATGTAGTTTTTAGTTGTTTATCATGGAGCGAACTTATTCACTTAAAAGAAGATTGTTGGTTAAACATTATAAATACAATACTTCCCTTCGGTATGCGAAGGAAGTAAAAATTGAAAAGAAGTACCTATATACTCATGCAGTGTGTTAAACGAAGTGTTATATATGGTTCGACATCTCTGATGAACAAGTGGAGGTGATGAAACTTTTAATAGGTAAGGTTTGATACATCGAGTAATAAAAATATTTGCCAGAAAACATCAACAAACTTGTAAAGTATATTTAGGGATTTCAGTAAATTAATATAAGGAAAAAACTAATAAAGGTACTTTTTGAGGAAAATTTACAAATTTGTAGAGGTGTTTCAGAATCTCATGAGCCGCGAAATGCGCAAAAGGCAAAGTTTAATCTGAGTTATAAGTATGTTTTTGAAGACACTGGAGGCTGCCTTGCTGTATACATAAACAAGAGCTCGGGATAAATTGTAAACAATAAATAAAATATTTTTAAGAAGTGTAACTGAGTCAACAGGACGGATTATGTCTCTGCGCATATGAAGGTCACAGCTCATGAGGTTTTAAAACACCTCTAACTTATATGCCCTATTTGTTATATTTTTCTGAAATTATGCTGTACGTACGTACAAAAACTTTTATACATCATCAATGTTCAACCTAATAAACCTGTTTCTAACCGTAAATCCTAATGCATCTTAACCCATAGCCATTTTCTTTACTTGAATTCTGTAATAATATTGGCAAAAAATATAACGTTAAACTTATAATAATGTTATTAATCTGTGGTAGCATTAGTCACAAAATATATTTCTGCTTCTCTCGGTCTTTGGTATTATTTGTAGAATCGATCATTCATATAAAGAGGCGTTCTTAAAATTTTTAAATGAACAAAAGAACCTTTCAAATGCAAAAGTCAGTTAAACAAAAAAATGTTCACATTTAAACTGTGATTTTTTTAAAAATAGGACACCAAGAAAATTATAACAATTTATTTTAAATATAAGCTTGCCATCAAGTGGCATATATTAGTCTTAATGTTTTTTGCCAAGATTTCATCTGAAATGTTAATTTTTCTTTTATTTGCACAGGGGCTGCTGCAGTCGCTAACGCTTCAAAGTCTTGGAAGGACACCGAAATGGCTATTACAACGTGATTGAAGAGGGCAAAAGAAAGAACAGAGAGGGTGTCAAAAAAGAGAGAATATTAGAAAATAATATAAACTAAGATAATTATAAAAAGACGAAGTGTGCAAAACGTTAAGAGAAGGTGAGATATACATTTATCTTACGTTTTATTGCATACTTGGCTTATTTCTTATAATATTCAATATGACTTAATGTATATATAACTATATTATACTGTACTAGGTATTATAATATATAACTTTTAAATCCCATAAAAATTGTATTTTTGACACTTGACACTTGAATTTGTAGAGTAAGAAGTTAAATTAAAAAAAATACAAATGCCATAACTTATTTTTCAATAGCACAATAGAAATAAAATGTTCGCATAAATTTGTCATTTGGTGTTGATAAATAAAAGTACTAAGTATTAAAATCAATCTAATTGAATAATTTTTCTACATGGTAATTATATATTGTCATTTTTTTATCTTTTTGGCTTTTCTAACCACATTTATTCCTTTCGAAATAGAATCCAATCACTGGATTCTATTTCGAAAGAAATGCATGTGGTTAGAAAACCCAAAAAGGAACATAAATACCCTCTGCTGTGAATACACCTTAAAAGTGGTGGAGCGGGAGGTACCTATATGTTTTGCATAGTATGTCCCAACAACGTTTTCAGGACGTCCTCTCTAGACCTACATTCGTCCCACAAAAGTCCTGGGTGGGACGTCCTCGGGACACCCCGTTTTGCTGACACGGAACGTCCCTCAAACGTCCTCGGTACGTCTTACGTCGGTAGAGTACGTCCTCGGGACGTTTTCATGTCATGTGAGTACGGTCTTGGGACGTTTTCGGGACGTCCATGTGCTATTAGGGTTGTTATATATACACCAGACTTTACTTAAAGCATTCTTTGTTTTTATCTGTTTATTTTGTTTCTACTCTCACACGTTATATATTTGCAAGTATTTATTATTCCCTACCCGATAATTGGAATGCTCTGTTGGGTAGTGTATTGTTAAATAAATAAATATCGAATACTTGCTTGCGCAAGTTTGTCAGTTGCTTATTCGTCACCATAACAATATAGGGAGTCGACGGTTTTTTTTTTTTTTTTTTGGTGAGGAAGAATTCTTATTTTACGCATCTTCCATCTTCTATCGAATTTAAAGCATTAAATGTCTCAAATAAATATTCTCAAATAGGAAGTAATCTTAAATTTATGAAGTTGAAAATTAAAATACAGGTTACAACGCCGCCCCTGAGAAATAGGGGTACAATATTACAATAATTAAAAGCCACCATGATCTGCATGTACAGGCTGAAAATTCGATAACCTAAACTTCAACAGAAACTAAGTAGCAGAAGAGAAGTGTCTGGAATGTCTACTTGTAAAATTTTAATTAATTTTAATCAAGTGCTCAGGTAATTTCAGGCCGAGGGCAGGGAAGTTACAAGGAAGGAACAAAAAAATGACGTTTAAATTTTGTCTTCATACAGAACTTGCTTCTAATGCAATTATTTTTTCTGGGAAATTTATCATTTGAGTGTTTTCAAAAATATGTTTCATGAGCTGTTAAAATGGAAAGAATTGAACACAAATATATTTTATATCTTATCAAGGTACGACGTACCTCTTCAATCACTTTGATAAAAGAATATGTTATAGGAAGATTCTTAAAGATGATACGCAAAAGTTTCGTAATTGCAGATGCAGAATATCTCCATTTAAAGAAAAAAAAATTGTTCATGTACAAATAATATAATACAGGGAATAGAAACATTGCAGAGAAGAAAATTTAGGGGAAAGCTGTATTTTTACATGAACCTTCCCTTTGTGGTTCTAAACAACATGCCAAAGATCCCCATCGATATGTGTGCTGCTAAAAATTGTCCGGCGGGTTCAAAGGTCACGATAAACGGTTTTCGCGAAAATCTCGTTAACGGTCACTTTTATCGAAAAAATAGTGGTTATCAAATTTGTAGCTTAGAAGGTTCTCGAAAAAATTTGTCTCAAAAAGTTATAACGTTTATGTTTCTCATGATACGTGCACTCCTTTCCACACCACTTTTGATATAGAGTACAAGGTGTACAATTTTTTAAATCTAATTTTCTTGAGAACCATTAGTCTTACAAAGAAAAGTAATATCATGTTTCTTGTAGACAATTTTCTAAGCCACAAATTTGATAACCACTATTTTTTCGATAAAAGTGGCCGTTAACGAGATATTCGCAAAAAACCGTTTACCGTGACCTTGATTGATTATGATTATTTCAAAATCACTTTCAATTGAAGTTAAAACTTATTTTTTTTACAAATCAATCGGTCAAGTCAGTTAAAAAGAAATGTTCAAAAGTTTACAAATATTTCTTTTATATAAAATTAATGAACTAAGAAATATCAAAAAATATGTTTTAAATTTAAAAGTTACCAAAAGACGCTTACTCTGATACAGCATTTTAAAATTTTCCACTATACATTCTCAAGCATAAAAAAGTCTATAGTCTGTTTTTAAACCAGGATTAGCGTTTTAAATTTAACGCGCTAAATCACACATCTGTGATTGGATACGCCCTCGCCAGGTTTACACAATGCAATAATCGTAAATTTTGACATATTGTAAAAAAAATAATTTCATGTCATAAATTATTTGTTATAATTTCTATTTTATCGTTTGCACAGTATATATCAGTTTTTAATCCCTTTTGTACAAATCTGCAGGTAAAAGTGGCTAATTACTTGGTGCCTTTATATTGCGTAAATGGTATGGACGCTGTATAAAATACCTAGAGGTCAAATAGAGGTCGATGCATTATATAATGTAATCAAATTCATCCAAAAACATTGTAGTCGTGTATTGTTGGTTGCCCAAAACGCAAAAAAGGTTTTAGTGTATTTTCTAGTTACTTTTATGGTGTGAATGGAACTTTCATGTTTACACCTCTTGATTGAAATAGATACTATAATAACGAGAAAATAATACATAGTATGATTTAACCTTGTGAGCGTACATAAAAATGGTGACATAAGGATATGCTTAACTACAGAGGAATTTCTGTTTTATCCAATTTTGCAAAGGTTTTCGAGGAACGCTCTACAATATCTAACTTAGCATATCTAACCCAGCTTATGTCTAATACTAGACAAACGAGGGCAGGTGGATGCGGTGTACACTGACTTCTTGAAGGCTTTAGACTGCGCCGACCGTAGACTTTAATTAATAAACTCGACAATTTTGGTTTTAGTGATACACTTATTAAATTTTTTGAGTCCTACTTACAAAGCCGGTTTCAGTATGTTCAGTACAAAGATTTTAAATCAAGTACACATTTCGCAACCTCTGGCGTACCTCAGGGTTCAAACTTGGGTCCACTCCTATTTTCGGTATTTATTAAGGACTTATATGATGGATTGAATTGCAGCAAACTTCTCTTTGCGGATGATTACTACCACAGAGGATTGTGCAAGACTACAAGAACAAATAATGTCATTGAGAACTAGCGCTTAGTGAATAAATTATTATCAAGGAATGTATCAAAATGTACAGTTACAACTTATTTACGAAAGGTAAATCCGGCTGAATTTTCATACAGTTTTAACCACATCTCTTTAACTCATTGTGAGAGTATTAAATATTTGGGTATACTGTTCGACTCCAAATTGGAATTCACAGGACACATTAACTCAATTACTAAATCTGCGTTAAAACGAGTCGGTTTTGTTATAAGAAATTCAAAAAATTTTACTAATACAGAACCATTAAAAACATTATATTTGTGTTTTGCGCGTTCTAAATTGGAGTATGGTTTAGCAATATGGAAACCTATTTATGAAAAATATTCATAATCATTAGAATCTGTTGAACGGAAATTTTTTAAACATTTATCTTTTAAAATAGATCAACCATATCCCGAACAAGAATATCCAAATTATTGAATGTTAATACAGTCTAACTTGGATTCATGAAAGTTAAGACAATCGCCTATGCTGGAAATTGACCAGGAAATTATATGTCTTCTGCATAGAGTAGATGTCTTTCGTTGATATTATGCGTGAGGTTATTTATTGTAGATGTTAAATAGTAGTGGACTCAGAACTAACCCATGTGGAACTTCCGAAAGCCGTAGCCATCTATGTCGTTTATTTGTAGCTTTGATTTGTAGGTCTGTTGCATTTTAATTAGTATTTGACCTCAGTGTGTTACGAAACAGATTTCTGTACATTTTTTTTATTAACATTTTTTATCAGGTCATGAATATCATGAAACAGATCTCTATACATTTATTTTATTAAACATTTTTATCGGGTCTTGATATACCTATTTCATTAAATAATAGGACTATAATAACTATATTACTCACAGATGAAACAAGTTTTTTTATTGATTAATTTGTTACAACGCAAAGAACATCAATTCTCGTATGTACAAGAAAGAATTGACGGAAAAAACTTTCATTTAATCTCTCCGGTCCAATTATACAATTATCCTAACAGTTTAAAATTATAGTAGGTACATCGAGCCTATTATTTGGAAACAAAATCTGTGAATAGTACAGCTATTAAAATCTCATTTTGCCTAATTTTACCCAATAAGATTAGAGAATAATGAGGAATTTAAGTAGGAGCTGGACTAATTATTTGTTTGGAAATTATTTTTAGATTAGTAGGTACGTGCTACCGGTCAATTATAAAAGTGAATTGCTTTTGGTAACATTTTCAGGTTTAGCGTCATTATATCATTCCAGAGGATCATGTTACGGTATTGCCAAGGAGTAAGTATAATATGCCTATCAATTTTAATCCCACGAGGATGAACAAGAAAAATCGGATTGTAGTATACCGGGTGTAACAGGATCATAGTATACCCCCCTTTTCTCATTTAGTTTTAAAGAAAATTGATTGAAATTCAGGATATACTACATACATTATAAGTGGCACTTTTTCACTTCTGGTTTCGCCGGAAGTGACACTAACTTTCGATTTTTAAATGGAACACCCTATATATTATTACATTTTTGAATTCTGCATAATTTTCCAAATCCAACGATGCCAAATAAGTGACATTTCAAACATCACTTTTTTTTTATAATATAATTTTTAGTTTTCCATGACGGTTCCGATTTATTCTAAATGACCCGTGTAACGCTACAAAAATCGAAATCCCGTTAAAAACACTAAATTACGTATTTATGAGCAAATAAAATTCACCAAAATTGTTTTTGGGGCAAAACACAATTGTTTCAAATGGAACCATATCGGTACCGTGGTACCATTTATTAGTATTATTAATAAGGAATTTATTCAGATGCCGTATTAAAATGTGCGATAAATACAAACAAAATTACAGCCGAAAGAAAATAAGGAAATACAATTTTGTTCTAATTAAATGTTAAGAAGTAACTAAGGTGGCTTTGAAAACAATAAATATTTAGCTTATCAAACATTTGTTGGTTCAACGGTGTTTTTATTGTGTCTTTAAAAATGGTTTAATATTCTTGTTAATTGTGTTCAAAATGTCGTAAATTTATACAAGAGATGAAAAAGTGGACATGTTAATTATTTATGGCGAAAGTAAAAAAAAATGCAATTGCAGCTATGGACCTTTATGGCCGACGATATCCTGATAGACAATGTCCAACGAAAAATTATTTAAACGTGTTGAAAACCATTTCTGAAGAGAGCCCAACAATCATCCCGAAGAAAACATCATTATTGACGAAGATACGGAAATCAATGTTTTGGCTCGAATAGAAGTTGATTAGGCAAGTTGGGTTTAAATTGAGCATCAGTCACCAAACAGTAAGCCGAATTTTGCACAAATATCACTATAAATCTTTTAAATATCAATTGCACCAGCATTCGTACGAAAGTGATTACGATGCAATGCTAAATAGTTTAGTCGACATCAAAGTCCCTCTACCAACTAATGTTACTCACCTATTGTCCTTAAAAAATATACAAGCCTACAACGTATTGGTTAATTTCATGAACACAGTTAAACTGCTGCTATAACATCGTTCCGTATTAGGTTAGCTTCGTATTCCTTAATTGTCTCTCCCATTTCCCCCTTTCCGTGGTCTACCTGTGTAATGTTATATAAGAAATGTCCTGACAGACCCCTGGACGAGAAGAGAGTGTCCTTGTGAACTATTATCCTGTGTATATCGTATGGTTGGGTCGTCGTCGTGTTAGGTTAGTTATGAAACAGTAAATACATAATATGTATCTGGCTAATGGAGAAATCCAATGCAAAAAAAAAAGTGATTACGAACGTAGGATGGAATATTGCAATTGGATTTTGTATAATAACGTGCAGCCAAACAATGTTTTTTTGCGACTAATTTTATTTTCGGACGAGTCAAGGTTTACGAATTTGGAATTATTTAACCAACAAAATACAAAATATTGGTCACAAGAAAATAAAAATTTATTACGGGACTGTAACTTTCAAGTGCGGTTCGGTTTCAATGTTTGGCGTGGAAATTCTTGGAAAATGAGATTGAGGACATTTTAGATAAGTTAGCTTTAGATTTAGGACAGGGAATGTATTTCCAACAAGATGGCGCTCCTCCCCATAATTCAAGGATAGTAATTGATTACCTTCAACGGAGATTCGGAGAAAACATAATTTCGACGAATGGTACTGTGGGGTGGCCTCCAAGGTCTCCTGATTTAACCCCCCTTTTGTTTGGGGTCATTTAAAAAATATTGTCTATGCAATCGCCGTTACAACCCGTGAAGACCTGAGCTACGAGTAAGACGAGCAAATAATAGCAATTTGCGTACGTAATTCGTTATTGGCGTTAATGGACAGTATTTTGAACAACTGTTGTAATGATTAGTGTTAATTTTTTGTATTCCAAAACCACCTTATGTGTAACTAGGTAATTAGAATAAAATTGTATATTCTTATTTTCTTTTAATACGACATGAATAAATTCCTTATTAATAGTATCAATATATGGTACCACGGTACCGACATGGTTCCATATTAAAAAATTGAGTTTTGCCCCAAAAACAATTTTGGTGAATTTTATTTGCTCATAAATCACGTAATTTAGAGTTTTTAACGGGATTTCGATTTTTGTAGCATTACACGGGTCATTTAGAATAAATCGGAACCCTGATGGCACACTTAAATGGAAAACTAAAAGTTATGTTATAAAAAAAATTGGAGATTCAAATGTCACTTATTTAACATCGTTAGATTCGGAAAATTATACAGAATTCAAAAATGCAATGTGTATAGGGTGTTTCATTTAAGAATCGAAAGTTAGTGTCATTTCCGGCGAAACCGGAAGTGAAAAAAAATCAATTTTATGTCAAAAAGTGCCGCTTATTATGTATGTAGTGTATCCTAAATTTCAATCAATTATTTTCAAAACTATAGGAGAAAAGGGAGGTATAGAGATCAAAGAACTACTCACCACTCTAGTTCCATACAGTATCGAAGAATATTTTGATAAAGTATTTGATACACCATAACTAATAGTCGTCAGTTATATATATTTATTATTTACTGCGTCTTAAGTTCATTCATCAATTTTTCGGTAGTTTACTTGTTTTATTATTTTTAACTTATAAAACTTAATATTGTCTTATTACAAATTTGTAAAAGTAGTGTATGTGATTGTCATTTTAGCCCTAAGTGTATCTTCTAAAATATTTTATATGTATTTGTTGTGAGTTCTATGTATGTCTGTTCTTTATATACTTTGACAATGCTAAAACTAATGTAAAGTTATTGAGCAAATAAAGCAGTTTATTATTATTATTATTATTATACTATAATCCTGCTACACCCGGTATTTAATAAGCGGCAAGTGTATTAAGATTTAAAATGTGTATACTCGTGATTCTTTTCAAGATATTCCCGAAAACCGCCATTCTTCACGTTGGTAGTTCCTTCATAGGGTTCATTACTATGTAAAAAAGAAAGAACACATTCGACCATAAAACATGCATTATTATTTTCTCAATTAGGGCGTATTGTAGAAACTTCGTACTAAATTAGTACTGAATGGGTAAATACACTGGAGAAAAAATTAAATATTTGCAAAACTTCGGCATTATCAGAAACGCTAAAATTGTAGTGAAAAATCAATCTTAATACTCCAACAGCATCATATGAACCGGAACAAGATTTTAAATTCTTTACCCTCCTCGGTTTTAGTTCTTTTTTATTTGTAGGCGTTTCGTAATTTTGGGTTAGCCTTTAAGAATTTTCGGTTGTTTTATTAAGTTGTTTACATAATCTTACGAAGTTCTAACTACAAGCCCTGATATTAATTTAGATTGGGTGAGTATATTAAAATTCAGTGTTTTTGTTAATGGACGGGATGAATTTTCAATCAACTTTTGATTGATTACGTTCCTACGTGTATAATCAAAGTATTTTTTGTAACGCACGCACTAATTTAAAACATAAGCTGCGGTGTTACAGTGGAATTAATTGAGTTTTTGTGAAAATACTTTTTTATTCACACTGAGAGTTTCATGTTTTATTTTTTAGTATAATTTTTTTATAGTATTCATTTTAATCATAACTTGTCATATCATAATAAAAAAAACACTTAATATTCGACAGTAGCAATTAATTTTTATTTAATTAATTATACAGGGTGTTCTTTCTGTACGGATACAAACTTTGTATATTGCTTAAAATCGGTGATGTTTTAATTAAAAGAGTAAATGGTAGAATTGAAACAAGTGTTTATAGAAAACCAACACATACTAACAGATATTTAAATTTCAACTCAAATCAGTCAATGCACGTTAAGAGGGGTGTTGTAAAATGTTTGTATGACAGGGCCAAAATCATTTCTTCTAATGATGAAATACTAAACAATGAGAAGCGGTGTATAAAGGAAGTTCTTATAAATAACCAATACCCTGGGAGTTTTGTCGATAAAACCTTCATAAATATTGAAAATAATAATCAGGTACGACAAAAACCTGAAAAACGTTACACAGCGTTAATTCGTTATGTATGCGGATTATCCGAAAAGTTGCGCCGCATCGGTGATAGATTTGATATTAGGACGGTATTTCAAACAAACAACACTTTAAGATCTATTCTGACAAAGACGAAACCGAAGAACCACTAGCAAAATTCAAAAAACTGCATTTATAGTATTCCGTGTGAGTGCAACAAACAATACGTGGGTGAGTCATCTAGACCTTTTAGTGTAAGATTGGGCGAACATCAAAATTATATAAGAAAAAATGAAATTCAGAGGTCCAAGATCTGCGGACACGCTTGGAAGAATGGACACAGAATAAACTGGGACTCGGCAAAAATTTTAACACAAGAGGCAGATAGTAAAAAAAGAAAAATTAAGGAATCCGCGATAATATTAATAAATGAGGATACATGCGTGTCGAATTGTTCCGTGGATGTCTGTACAACTTGGTTCTCAATGTTAAAAGAAGAACTTCACAAACTTAACATTGTATAAAAACTAAAAACACTGTTAACTATATCAACATTTCTGTGTAAATAGTAAGTATCTATGGATATTGAATATAACAAACATTCTTAGAGCTGTGTATTTATCATACACAGCAAAAAAGATTTTTCAAAAAAGCCTTGAAAAGGAAACAGAGATTTCTGAAACGTCGGCGAAATATTTAATTTCAAGTTTCTATACTTATTTGTGTAGTTTATTTAAAAAAAAGCAACCTTATTTACCAGTAACATATTGGTTAATTGTGATATTTTGTAGATTCCCGAACACCGCTTAAAAAGAAAACACATGTGGCAGGAAGTCCCAAAGAATTGAAGAAGGAAATAAATTAAAATAATGCCACAAATAACATTTAGACAATATGAAATAATTGTATTTGACATTGACTGCTAAAAACAACAGATCTTCACCTATCTATTAGCTAACTAGTATTGGAGCCTGTATACTCTACGCATGTTTAAGCCTAAGTGAATTAGTATTTGTTTGCTTATCATTTTATAGGATTTTGCAAACAGCAGAAAAAGTAACTATGTTTTTAATGAGTGGCTTTATGTCTTTCTGATGAGCTCCAGAATAAGGGCGAAAAACGTTTCAAAGGCTAAGCATTTCCAAGAAACAGAATGATAGATTTCATGAAAATGTAATCCATTAGAATGAAATTTTTTTAATACAAGGTAGATAAATAAATTCATTTTAGGCCTTTGTTCTCATTTTTAACTGAGTCTCCATGACCGTAGGGGGTTATGTAGATACTAGTTTAACCTGCATGGCCGCAGAGGACTGTGTGGATGCTAGTGTTAGAATGAAAATTTTCAAATAAGAAATTGAACAAGTTCATTTTAGGATTTTAATTTGCTAGCATAACCAGAATTCAGGTTATCGAGAGAATGCAATGATTTCACTATTATCTTTACACATAGTTTTCCTTTTAGTTCTCATATATAGTTATTTTTTTCTGCTGTTTGCAAAATCCTATAAAGAATATGTTTCAATGCAATTATAAGCAAACAAATAATAATTAATTTAAAAAAAAGAATACTATTTACCAAATATTATTATTTATTCTGTTACCTTTACAAGTTTTAGCTGTTAGTGGACCGCATCGCACCCACCCTTTAATCAAGCGGCACCTACAACTGTAAAAATAACTTTATACTATTATAATAACCCAACGCTAACAAAATTTGTTTGAGTAATAAATATTCTCAAAGTAAGTCCGTAATTTCAGTCACGGTCAGGATTATTTTACATTCAGAGATGAAAAGTGTAGTCGCTTTAAATCTTAAGGAGTTTAATTAAAAAGTGGGAACGGTCAAATGGGAGGTTGAAAGGCGAGCTAGGCACTAATTTTCTTTAGATGGTTTATGCTCGCACAGGGCCGTATAGGCCTGTTTGACCTATTCCTGCGAAACGTTGTTAATAAAAAAGAAAATTTATATTCACTAATACGAAAATAAGGTAATTCTTGTACTATTAATGACAATTTAGATTTTTGTAAATAAAGAAAATCGAAAATGTTTAAAAATAATTTTAAGCATAATAAGAAATAAATAAGTACGTAGTACCTTCAGGTGTAGGAATGGTGCCATCAGGGAGATTTTAGGATTTTTAGAAACTTAAGATGGTTACTTGTAAATTCAAACATCTTCCTACGTCGCGCGTCGAGGTGCAAAATTCACCACAAGCTGTAGCGACGTACCTGCAATATAATTTACGAAAGTTTAATTAATCAATCCTTGGTGGAACAGCAATTCAAGGACCAACCCTAAAGATCTGTCTTAGTTCGATAAATCCCACTTCTATGTATTGTAATAATTTGATTATTGAATTTAGTTCTTGTGCGGATCAGAAACCTGGGAAATAAGGGACAGAGTCAGACGACGACTATAGGGAGTCCAAATGGATGCAATACGTAGAAGAGGTAGAGTCTCTAGACTGGAACATACAGATTCGGAAAGTGTTGATTTTGGTATTGTACTAAAACGTAAACAGAAACAAATTTAAATTCCGTAGACAGAGCTGCCTACGCACATGTGGTAGAGAAAGCACGGTGTACGATGTGTTATACGATAGAAAAGAATAGCCTAGTTTCATCGCTCTCGCTTGCTTTTATTGTCAAACCCACTTGAACATTTTCCGAAGAGAAGAATAAAAGTAAATAAGACCATAGTAGAAGAAATAAAAACCCGTCACCTAATATTGTTGGGTCATGTAAAACAAATGCTACCAGACAGATGGCCAAGAAGAGTATTAAAGTGACATCGGGGAAGCCAAAAAGAGGGCCACCGAAAGAAGAATGGCTGCAGCAGGAAGCAAGGACATGCAGAAAAGAGGTCTGCAGGAAGATCAGTGTCAGGACAGGGAAGCGTGACGTTAAGGATGTGAGAAACAGCCGACATCGAGCTATAGCAAACCCAATATATAAAAAAATGATCTTCCAATAATTGTCATGAAGGATCGAAATAGAATGATTTGAGTATAAAATATCGATTTTTGTAGCTTTGCTCTGTACTCATTTTTGTTGATGTATGTTTGTTGAGGATTTGAGGTGGTCGGCTCATGAACGAAATAATTTCCTAACATCGTTTATGAGAATCAGGGCTGCCTATTTTTGAAATTTATTATTATTATTCTTTATTCATAAGTTATATACGGGGTTTATATAAGTCAAAAAAATACAATTATTGTATATTACATCACATTGTATAACGATAAACTAACATAACTAAAATAACAGTGAAAATGATGAACATAAATCATTAGACAAAAACTTGTCAAATGAGTACTATGCTCTATTCAGTAGAATTTGTTTGGCCATAAAATGATTTTTTTTTCCGGTAACTGCTTGATATCTCGTGATAATATTAAAAAAAATTGGACCGTAATAATTTATTGTATTCTGGCTCTTATTTAACCTGGTGTATTCAAATGGGCTTGTTCGGCATTTTTTTATTTCATAAATCGAAAGTGCAAGTATAAAATAATGGATCTGCAAAAAATCAGAATCTTATTCGCACGTTTAGTATCTTAAAAACTATTACAAATCTCCACCTCGCTAAAATGGGACGTGGCCAGGCGCTACGTCACTATACGCATAGACTCGGCGATTTCAATAGACTTGATGCTCCTTAGTTGTTATAATTATAAGTGTTTTCGAAGTATTGTTTGTTTTGCTTACTGCTTCACAGTAGGGGAGTACAATTTGGTGAAATGTCAAAAAATTACAATTTTCTGTCGCTCCTGTCGGGACGAATTTTCGATTTTGACCCTGCAATTTACGCTTAGGATTCATCGCCGACCTTCTTCTTTCCGTATAGACATAGAACGAATGTCTACTCAATGTATTTATTTAATTACCAGCGTTTGAAAATTCCATGTTTTTCGATTTGAAATGTCCCAGAAAGCCACTTTTCTTACGTCACTTGCGTATAGTGACGTCACAAATGAGCGCTCGGTTTTTGCAACTATTACTAATTTCAACTCCTTATATCTCGAGAACGGAAAAAGTTTATAATACGAAATTTTAAGTGCATAATGAGAATATCGTGTACTATATGAAAAAGTATAAAAACCATATAAAAAGAATATCATGGAACAAACCCATTAGCCTTGATCTTTGGGCCCAGTATTATGTTCATGTATTTCTCTGTGCGAAATATGTTTTGTTTAACTAGGGACTGTTAGAATATTCAAGTTTATAAATTTTTTCTTTACATTTTGTCTAAATGTTAATTGGGCCATTGTTCTCATAAAACTCCTCTGTAGTGAGAATATTCTATATAGATGTCCCCAAGTGAATATAGCATAAGAGAATACACTTTGAAATAAAAAAAAAACTGTTTTTATAATATTTTGAGGAAGTTCAGACATTAAGTTTCTTATTAAACATACAACATTAGATAATGTGGTACATTGGTAATCGACCTGTTGATCCTAGCGTAGATGTGAATTAATAATTACTCCTAGAAACTTTACATTTTGGGAATTGTCAAATTGATCTAAGCCCCGGCTTGAAACAAACATGGTTTGTGTTCTTTGACTCATTAAGATGTAATTTATCTCCTTTAAACCAGTCAGAAGCTTTCCACCGAGAGAGCTTTATATTCTGCAATAAATTATTTTCATTGCCATTTACATTTATCATGGTGGTGTCATCAGCGAACAATACTAGTGAACTATTATTTATACGATTAGTCAGATCAATCACATATATAATGAATAATAAGGGCCCAGCACGGAACCTTGAGGTACTCCGAATTTTACTTTTGCTTATGATGACGATACTCCATTATGTAGAGTTATTTGATCTCTGCCGGAAAGATATGATTTTATAAAATTTACAGCGTTAGAGTTTAGTCCATATATTTCAAGTTTGTCAACCAAGACATCATACCGTACACAGTCGAAAAGGCGGATGCAAATGCAAATGCGGAAGTTAAAACTGCAAATGTCTCTTGTGGAAAGAATTCTGTCAAAATATCTGTCTATCCGTCCGTCCCTACGTCGCGGTAAATCGAGACTAGCACGATAATTTAAGTCTAGAAGGTACGATCGTACTGAAATTTAGTCAGTAAGTTAATATTATCTGAATGAAGAATCCTATCGTTTTTGAGCAACAAATATCAGTAAAGGAATTATTGATCATTTAGGTTTAAAAGAAGGTCTTGATTTTTGTATTTGTATTTGAATATACATCTTATTGAATACAATGTCCTATCATTTTCTGTGTATGTATTTCACTAGTATACATTTCATAACATAATGTTAAACTGGCGAAATTTGATCTTCAATTAGACACTTTTATGTATTATTATTATGGACATTAACGCTCACTAAAGTATCGAACCTAGAATGTATAATTTGAGTCAAAATAACACTAACAGCACATTTAATTTGTTTTCCTACGCCCGCTTTCGCTTTCCTTAAAAGTTAAATTTTCAGGAAAGTTGTTGTTGATAGCTATCGATTGTAATAACATTTGGATAGTATGGGTTGTGTGTGTCTGATTAAAAATATGACGCATTTCGTATATTGGCTAGGAAACAAGGGATGGAATACTCCTAAATTTTGACATAAAATGTATAATGTTTACTCTAGTTAATTCTCAAAATTAAGAAGAAATTTTATTGGGTGGAGACAATTGTAATAATTTCATTATTATTGTATTCTTTTGCTGGAACATTAGAACATTACTGAATTTTCAGAAAATTGTAGTTTTATTTAAATGAGAGTAGTATTTCTTCAATTCGTAACAGCCGACGGTTGTTCACATTTGAATAGATGTAGTCCGACCCTGTAGGAAGGCCAACGAGCTAGCTCACTAATTTTCTTGCGATGGTTTATACACTGACTTTGCTACGCGCAATTTACCTGTCAAACCAAGTTATTAAGATGTCTCCGTCAGGTGTTTTGAGAGTTTTGCTGCGCCGAGCGAGCTGCTGCTCTTTCCATTTTGGAGGGGATCATGAGAATGGCTCGCCAGCAGACGGATGCGGTTTTGTTGCACCTCGGCTGCCCAACATCTCCACGATGTTTATCTGTTCATCTTTAACGCTGAGACCAAACCGAGTTAGTCAATTTTCATATCATGAAGCTATGTATTCTGCCCGTCTCTTGACGGATTGCAATATTTGATTTTTGTTTACCTATAAAAAAAATATTATACCGGGTGAGTCACGAATTGCGCTCGCCCCGATATTTCCTAAAACATTTGGAATAGAAAATTGAAATTTGGAGGCCTTATTACACGACTAAAATGCCATCTTTTCAATAAAAAATCAAGTTTGGTGCACATCCAGTTTGACCGGAAGTGCCCACAACTTTCGATTTTTAAATGGAACACCCTATATATTTTTACATTTTTGGAATCTAGAGGAAATTTTGAATACAATACATCCATTTTGATCACTTTTTGATAAACATTAAAAATTTTATTAAAAAATCTATTTCTGACTCCAGAGTGCTGTGGTGCCCAAAATATATTTTAGTTTGTGTGCTACGTTACTATAAAAATAAAAAGAGCAATATGATTGCATTACTTAATCCTCTAGAGGCGTTTAAAATTTTTAAATGTGATTTTTACCCACTAACTCGGTTTTTTTAAATGGGAATTTAATCGTTCACCAACATTTTTAAATACCTCATTTTCATACGAATCTAATGATACCAAAATTTTGAAAATCCGCTCAGAAATATTTGAGATTTCAACCAAAATACAATGCAACCAAGCTTTTAGAAACATGCGGCTAATAGATAATAGATTAATGGGCTTTGGAAACTAAAATGGCACATTTCTGTGAAAATCTGGTAACCTAATAACATTGGAAAAATCATAGTAGCCATTGAATGTAATAAAACAATATCAGCTGTCAGACAGATACAAAATAAAGCGTTGCGGAAATCTCTTTGTGTAAAAGTTAAAGAAAATGAATAATTTTAGTAGAAATGAAAAGGTCGATATGTTACTGATATATGGAGAGCGTCTCAAAAATTCAACTGCAGCTGCAGAACTATATCAGCAATGATATCCCAACAGACGTCATCCAAGCAGACACTTGTTTGCCAGAGTGGAACAAGAATTAAGAAACGAACCCAATCAACAAGATGACCATCAAACATTTATTGTAAGTGAGGACAAAGAAATTGATGTATTAGGATTTGTGATGGTACACCCAACAACATCAACAAGGGAATTGTCAATGGAAGGCGACATTAGTCAGTCTTCGGTTTGCAGAATTTTTGAAGAAACATAAGTTTCGGTCTTATAAATACCAAATATGTTCGTTCCACTCTGGCAAACAAGTGTCTGCTCGGATGACGTCTGTTGGGATATCGTTGCTGATACAGTTCTGCAGCTGCAGTTGAATTTTTGAGACGCTCTCCATATATCAGTAACATATCGAGCTTTTCATTTCTACTAAAATTATTCATTTTCTTTCATTTTTACTCAAAGAGATTTCCGCAACGCTTTATTTTGTATCTGTCTGACAGCTGATATTGTTTTATTACATTAAATGGCTACTATGATTTTTCCAATGTTATTAGGTTACCAGATTTACACAGAAATGTGCCATTTTAGTTTCCAAAGCCCACTAATCTATTATCTATTAGCCGCATGTTTCTAAAAGCTTGGTTGCATTGTATTTTGGCAGAAATCTCAAATATTTCTGAGCGGATTTTCAAAATTTTGGTATCATTAGATTCGTATGAAAATGAGGTATTTAAAAATGTTGGTGAACGATTAAATTCCCATTTAAAAAAACCGAGTTAGTGGGTAAAAATCACATTTAAAAATTTTAAACGCCTCTAGAGAATTAAGCAATGCAATCATATTGCTCTTTTTATTTTTATGGTAACGTAGCACACAAACTAAAATATATTTTGGGCACCACAGCACTCTGGATTCAGAAATAGATTTTTTAATAAAATTTTTAATGTTTATCAAAAAGTGATCAAAATGGATGTACTTATTGTATTCAAAATTTTCTCTAGATTCCAAAAATGTAAAAATATATATTGTGTTCCATTTAAAAATCGAAAGTTGTGGGCATTTCCGGTCAAACCGGATGTGCACCAACCTTGATTTTTTATTGAAAAGATGGCATTTTAGTCGTGTAATAAGGCCTCCAAATTTCAATTTTCTATTCCAAATATTTTAGGAAATATCGGGGCGAGCGCAATTCGTGACTCACCCGGTATAGGGGATTGAAAAATGTATTCCATTATCGACCAATTTCAATAATCTCAAATGTTGCAAACATATTTAAAAAATATTATCAAAAATAATAACTAACTGCTTGATTGATTGATTGATTCGCCAGCGTGTAAGGTGGGCATTGCTGCCGATTCCGGGCATCCATGAAGGTTCGTTCCAACACGCAGCTTGATCGTCCGTCGAACACGCCCAACGGACGGCCAAACCGCGTGTCGGAATCAAATCTCGGATGTTTTATATACCGCCGGACCGGCTGCATACGCCGGGTTGGACATTGGACATGCTTGTTGTCAGCAGCGAGAGACGCATGACGCATGGGGTGGGAATATAGAATGGGAAGTGTAGGTGTTTGTGAGATGCTTCTTTTTAGTTTCCATGCTTCTTTTAAGTTTCCATCTATCGTCATCTCTTTATTTTTCTTCTTCTAAGTTTCCTGTTCTGTTTCTGAATCTGGCAGCTTTCATCTTTTTTAATATATATATTTTTTTGTTTTTATTTATTAACCGTTCCATAGGTAAATATCCATTTACAGTGGAGTTGCTGGGAAGGGCCGTATCTACATACTTATGTTTTTTTGCGCGTTATGAGAAAAAAGAAGTCCGAAGGGAAAGTTTGCTCACCCTGTATGTCGTTTCTTTGAGACAATAGGTTTCAATTTCCGCCTTCCAATTTATGCTTTGAATAAAAAATCGAGCTGATAAAAATTAAGATGGTAAAGACTAGATAGAAAGATAGAATAGAATAAGTTAAATCAGATAAAATAAAATAAATTAATTTATAGCTTATCTGTCTTTCTGCAGCATCTTGTTATTGCTGTTTTATTTTATTTCCTGTCCTTTTCTTTCTTGGGTTGAATTGATTTTGTCCATTTAAAAGCTTTCCACTGCATACAATTACTTTAGGTCACAACAAAGCTATATTGTTTTGTAAACATATGTGCCTCATTTTGACACTAACTATGCTATTATTTATTGCCCATGAACCACTTAATAAGTATCTTGTTGGGACGTCTAGGGTGTACGTAGCGCCACTGTACTTCACTTGAGCTTGTTTGGTTTACCTGATTTAATATTATTAGAAAATCTTGTAATTATTAATTCCATATGAACTCTGTTTTTCTATTGAGGCCTTCATTTCACGCAGAATTTCTTAATCTGCCGGTCGATGACATTTTTTCGAGTTTAACGGGTTAGTGGACTGTATTTTATAACGATTTATTTAACAAGTAACAAAAGCTTACAAATATATTTAACGGTTGTACTGTACGATTGCTGTGGCTAGACTCCATAACTAGCTACTTGGATAAAAATAAAGTGAGATTAAATACAGTTTGGGTTTAGGGGAGGCAATTCCATGATACAGTAGCATACATGACATCTAGAATTGTTCTAGTTTTAAACGATACAATGGACTGGTTTTCCACATATCTGCATGACAGAACACAGTTGGTGCATATGATAACTGAAGATGAATTAGATATTTCAGAGACAAAACTTATAAGGAATGGCGTATCGCAAGGGTCAACTCTAGGCCCGATATTGTTTAGTTTATATATAGCAGACCTTTGCAATATCCTAGAATCGGTAAATTACCAGTGTTATGTTGACGACTATCAACTTTATAACAATTTCAATGTATCAATTGTCGACGAATAAGTGTGGAGATTATAATCAGGAATATTACTATCAGTTCTTATAGTGAATATCAAAGTTTAAAATTGAATGTGGATAACATCAAAGCTATTGTATTTTGTACCAAAAATTGGTGTGTTTCGGTGGGAAATTTAGTTATACTGCAAATTGGACCTATTGAAGTGCATCTGGAAAAGAATGTTAAGACTTATTATGGACATTAATTAAAATTTTACTGCTCATCTAAACAGTGTTTGTCAGAAATTTTATTACATTCTATATAATCTATACAAGTTTAAGGACGTTCTCCAAATAATTTAAAATTAAAATTATGTGAGAGTCTCGTTTTACCAAATATTGACTATTGTTTAATAGCATATGGCTCATATTTAAAAAATAGTGATTAATAAAAACTACAGGAAATACAAAATAATTGTGTCCGAAATTCATTGAATGTATCAAGACAAGAACACATTACATCATTTCTATGTAAAATAGGTTGGCTAAGAATTGAATATAAGTTTAGATATTTACTAACAATAGAAAAGAAATGCCATCATACCTTTGTGCAATTAAAATCCTAGAATGAATGTCTTTCTTATTTGACAATTCTCATTCTAACACTGGTTTCCACATAGTCCCCTACGGCCATGAAGAGTAAACCAGTATCCGCGTAACCACCTACGGTTATAAGATTCAGTTAACAATGAGAACAAAGGCCTAAAATGAATTTATTTACATACCTCGTCTTTTGGAAAAAATTTCATTCAAATGGATTACATTTTCATGAAATCCCTCATTCTGTTTCTTGGAAATTGTCTTGAAAAAGTTTCAAATTTGAGAATGAGAATTGTCCAATAAGAAAGACAAATTCATTTTAGGATTTTTATTGCTAGCATAACCAGAATTCAGGTTATTGAAAGAATGCTAAAATTGTAAATCAATAATTTTACAAACAGTTTTTCTATAAAGAATATGTTTCAATAGAAAAATGTGTTGCGATACCCCGAATGTTTGTATCGTATAACAAAATGGTTATATGCTGTACAGAAAGTATTTATTCACCCAAAGCTTTTAATTTAACTATGGTTATTAAATATATTACTTAGAGAACATTGTTTTAAATTATAAATGTTGTGGGAAACAAAAGATAGATGTAGTTACTGATTATTTCAATAAAAATATCTCTGTGATGCTATCACCACACTTTTATGCAGATGATACACAATTATATTGCACCTCTAACATTGAACATCTTAAAAATATTAATAATCTTCTAAATGAAGAAATCAATGCTTTGGTACTTATTTCAAAAAATCATTGCCTTTCTATAAATTCCAATAAATTCTCAGTTATAGTATTTGATCCAGACAAAGACCGCTGGAGGGCCATAAATAGCGTCTCAATATTGGTAGACAGACAAAAATTGGAATATAAAAAGGAAATTAAATGCTAGGCTTAACTATCGATATCCACCTTAAATTTGCTAGCCACATTAATTCCTTAATTAGAAAATCATATGGTTTACTTAAAAATTTGTCAACAGACATTGTCTTAATAAGAAATCGAAAATTATGCTCTGTGATTCCATAATACTATCAATGTTCAATTATTGTGACGTCGTTTATGGCCCCTGTCTAAATCTAAGCACTTCCACACGAATTCAACAAATACAGAATGCATGTATTGGATTTATTTATAGGTTATCTCGTAGAGATCATGTAAGTAGATACCTGTCTGAAGTTGGGTGGTTAAATATGCGTAATGGTAGAATTCTCCACATAGCTTGTTTCACCCATAATCTTATAAAAATTAAATGTCCAACATACCTATTCTCCAAGCTGATGCCCCGATCTAATATTCATCAAAGGGAATTAAGATATATCGACCAATTCACCATCACCATATCTCGACATGTGACAACAAAATTTTAGAAATCTTTTTCATATCAAGCTGTATCAGTTTATAATTCGCTCCCGACTGATTTAAAAACACTAACAAAATTATCATTTAAATCAAATGTGAAAAAATTACTCCTTGATGACCAGTGACATTCAAACAACCATTTTTCTTTTTTCTTTTTATGTATGTGTGTGCATACAATTTGTATGCGCACATGTGTGCATATGTGTGTATAACTAATAACATAGTTTTTTGTAGTTCATTATTGTTTTTATTCATATCTTGTGAATTCTTATGTGGAAATGTTAAGTGTAATTTGTCTTGGTTAAGTGGAAGAACAGGTTGCTGAACTTCGCCAAGACAGAAATATAAATTTAGGCGATTTATTATTATTATTATTTTTTTTTTTTCGCGTTAGCGATGCTGGACAGTTCTCCCGTGTCTCCAAAATTCTCACAGGGGAAGCGCCAGCGAATTATCTACAACCACTCCCCACATCCCGCAGTGACCTTGTCCAACACGCTTGCCAGGCGTTGCTGGGGGACGAGTTGTCTGGCGGCGGCGTAAACGGCACTGTTGATCTGCCATATGTTGGCATCTTCTGGAAGTTCCTCATCGATTAACGAATCCATTCTTGCCAGGTCTTGTGGCTTTGGGTTAACCCTGGTGTTAAGGCTAACCCTCGTTCTAAAGGTAACATCGTCGTACTCGAGGGGATGTTCTGCGTCAGCAGCTGGTTGCCGCGGTGGTAATGCGACTGGCAGTTCTTTAAGGCGATTTATTATTATTATTATTATTTTTTTTTTACCACAACTTACGTTGGTAGCATGACTCCTGTCAGACACGGGGCCCCTAGAGGCCAACGTGTCCGTCAGTGGCTAACACACGGCGGATAGTGCAACATGTCGATAGTATGACAGATTTTTGTGATACGGTGATTATTTTTTCCCAGTCTGATAGTCCCATTTTTTCTAGATTACCAGGTAGGTATTTATCCACTAATCCGTTGGTTGTTATGATAACAGGTATAATAGTTACAGTATTAAGCTGGTATATATGTTTTAGTTCATAAGCCAGGTCCTGGTACTTTAGTAGTTTTCCATTCCTTGCTGTCTTGATGTTGTTGTCAAGTGGAATCGTTACATCTATAATTTGGGCCCACTTATCCTTCTTGTGGATTACTAAAATATCAGGCCTGTTATGTGGTACCTCTCTATCTGTTATAATCGGCGTGTCCCAGTACACTTTAATATCACAGTTCTCAAGGATCTGACAAGGTGAGTATTTGTAATACGGTGTGATGCTTTGTACTAATTCTTTTCGTTTACAGATTGCTTGATGGACTATTCCAGCAACTTTATTATTATTTTTTTTTTCCAAGCCAGTCGCCCTTCTCTCTGTCTCCGATGCAACCAGAGAGGGTACGCTGGTAGTACCAGTAACCACTCTCTACGCCGTAGAGTCAGTGATTACTGGGTCCGCGAATCGTGTGCTCTGAGTAGGCGCAACGAGCCAAGAATGACGGCCTTCTGCATTTTTCCGGCTAAGATTTCTGCCGAATTTCGGCATGCCGGTATTTTTCTCAATTCAGAGAGCAGTGTGTGCCTCACTCCACCGAGGGATCCTATTATCAATACGACAAGCTTAACAGAGTGGTCTGGATAGAGTCTGCGGAGCTCGTAGAGAAGATCTCGATATTTAGTCCGTTTTTCCTCCTCCTTCAAGACAATGTTTGTCTCCGCTGGGGCGGAGAACTCAATAACAAACATTGTCTTGAGTTGGTGGTCGAGGAGGACTACGTCAGGCTTATTAGCTTGTATTTGCCTGACGGTAGGAAAAGAGTATTATTATTATTATTATTATTATTATTATTATTATTATTATTATTATTATCGTAAAATTATTTATCCATTTTTTTAACATGCTTTATTTCAAACAGACACAGTACAATATATGTTACAGTAAAGCACATACATTAATAAAAGTCGGATTTAATAATGATTTAAAAAAACAAAAACAATATTCTACACTGACAAGAATAATATTAAATAGGTACTATAAGCATTTACAAGTGTGATTTTTTATAATTAATATATTCCTGTATTGTATAAGGCTCTGCTTCGACTAAGTAATTAAGAAATTCTCTTTTGAACTGCTTAACATTTATGATGTTTGTTAATTTATTTGGCATTATATTAAAATATTTTATACTAACATAACCTGGACCATTTTCAAACGTGCTTAATATATGGATATGGATAGGAAAGCTACAGTTAAAATGTCGTGCATTGTACTCATGATTACTTATGTGTTGGTCGAATTTATTTTTATACTTAAAATTAAAAATTAAACACTCATAAATATACATTGCCACAGTTGTTAGATATGTATATTGTTTAAAGCTACTTCTCAGTGGCGTAGCTGAAAATCTCGGGGCCCCCCCGCAAAATGTATGGTCGGGGCCCCCACAGAAAACTCACTTAAATTATAAAGTTTTTCGGCAGCGGCGTATATTCTCTTTAGCAAAGTCTTCGATGATGTGATCAGTATCTAACTTCCTTGCTCTCTCTTTCTCAATACTTAATACACATAATGCTGACAGTCTTTCTTGAGTCATTGAATTTCGTACAAACGTCTTAATAAGCTTTAATTTTGAAAATGACCTTTCAGCTGTAGCAACAGTAACTGGTAGTGTTAAGAATAATTTTATGGCAATGAAAACATTTGGAACGCTTAACAGTAAAGTTTTATGATTTTTTATAAGGAATATAGCAAAATAAAAGACCGAAGAATCCGCAATTTCTATTATTTGTGTGCTCAAAACAGTTCTTAGTAACAGAAGTTCGCGGGGAAAATCTGCCGATAAATCTTCAGAATAATTTTCAGCAAGATTGCTAGCTTCCAAATAAAGCTGATCGTCATTCAACTTTGATAATGTTTTGGGATTTCAACAGGAAAATCTCTTTACCACTTCGCTCATCCCAGAAAATCGGCCAACAATCTGTTGAATGACAATATCAAGGTTGGCATAAAATACCTCTACTTTAAAAGATGTTTCGGTATCTGTAAGTCGTTCATCTTCTGCTAATTCATCAAAAAACTTTTTAACACTACTTTTTCTCTTTTTTTGAATTTCTTGTTCTATACTCCATTTATTTGACAAATCCGAGGCCTCTACTAAAATTAATTATGTACGAAATAACTTTTTTATCAACCATTATTATATTAAAATATTTATATATAACATTGACTATTGAATATTGATGTTTAAGATGAATGTAATTTTTAATTTCGATGATATTTCCGCGTCATAAATTTCTAGACTCGGGGGCCCCCAAGAGCTGGGGGTCCCCCCGCACCGCGGGCCCTGCGGGTCCGTCCGCTACGCCACTGCTACTTCTACGTGTGTCTTTTAAGCTACATCGTGCATGATGCGAGTGGCTTGTTTTTGTTTACTTTTGCAGCAGCTGCTCCGCCCTGGAACAAAGTGCCAAATTTTGGTTTTGATATGAAGCAAGCATAGTAAATTATACGCAGCGTTGAATATGATACGACCTTCTTAACAACTATTAAATTGTATACACCACTATTAAGTTTTTCCTCGGATCTTCTATGCAATAAGACCTAACATGGTCTCAACAATACACAATCGACAATTATTCCTAAAAACTTTGTTTCTGATATTAATATTACATTGCTATTGTTTATATTTATACTTCAGGGAAGTATTAATTTTGAACGATTTTTTCTGAAAATTATGAAATTTGATTTATCTCTATTTAGAATTATTTGATTTTCTAATAACCAGTTTTGTATTTTGGTCAATACTTCGCTTGCTTCATCTATTAATAAGCTTAATTGTTTGGCGTTTATTAGCAGGATAGTGTCATCTGAATGATTATTTTTTGATGTTGACTCTTATTCATTAAATTACAGAAATCGTTTTTAAATATATTAAACAATAATGGCCCAATTATACTGCCCTGGGGGATTCCTAGTTTAATGTTTTCCTTCTCAGGTTTTATTTCTTTACCAAATGAATTAATTTTTTCATATTGGTATCGGTTTTCTAAATATGATTTTATCCACTTTAAGGCTGTTGATTTAATTCCGTACCTCTCAAGTTTGTTTATAAGTAATTCATGATCCATACTATCATTTAAAGTATGTAATTTGTTACGGCTTAATAATGAAATGTAACAGAAAAAATAATGTTATAATTAATATGCAGTGTCAAAAGTAAAGAATTGCCGAAATGTGTACTATAGCACATATAGGCTTCTTTTTCCATAAAAGCTTGCCCTGATGGCGAAAGCAAAAAGCTAGCCCGCTGCAGGACTATTAAGGGTTTTAGCTTCATAACGTCTACAATATCACTTTACCTTTTTAACTTAAAATAATTTCCAGAAGTTCTGAACGAGATCAGGAATAAGGAAATCCAAGACGTTTCCTTTCCTTTATATGCATCATTAGTCTGCAATTTGATAAGTATCCCCAAACACCTAAAGTTTTCAAATCATCAAAAAAAATTAACTAACAACTACGCCAAATTACTTCGCATTACTATTACCTATTGATTTTTTTATCTCAATAACTATCAAGATTTTTAGCGTTGCCCTTTGTGCTACTGCCTCCTGTTTGCCGTGAAAACCAATTATAGTGAGAGAAATGGAAACATACCACCGTCATCCTCTACGCAACCCAACTAATTAGCTCACCCTCCCACAGCTCGCTGATGGCTACACGTACAAATAAAAACTCCCAATCAAATTATTTTCTAAAACAATAGAAATATTTGATCGCTGTAAAAATTTGCTAGAGTGTCTAAGTGGCCTTAGTTTTAATTTTCAATCAAATTTCAATTACGAGATTATTTTGGTAATACAACAATCATCTGGTTGTGTAAGAGAACAAAGTGCTTTGAAACATATTTATAGGATTTTGCAAACAGCAGAATAGTTATTTTTTCTGCTGTTTGCAAAATCCTATAAAGAATATGTTTCAATACAATAAGCAAACAAATAATAATTCATTTTTAAACAAAGTGCTATAAACAGAATTTATATACCAAACATGTCTCAGTACTATTATATTCAAGAGGACTCACCTTAAAGTATTACCTATCATTTTATCTCTTAGAAATGTTTAGCCTGTGGCTTCCCATGATTGTTTTATCAGTTTATTTAAGAACATTTTTATAAATGAGAAAATTGTTACAATATTTCAAAATTCTGTAAAAAATGCAGGACTTCCCATGTATACATCGAGAGCAAAGGTCATTTCTGGTGTAATAGGAAGTTGTAAAAAAATGTTGTTTTAATATGTTTTTGTCAGTTGTATGCCAAATAGTACTAATAGGGAAAAGGAAAATCTTATGAACTCCTGTCTAACTCACGCTAAAAATAACACAGGCACACAAAAAAAAGGTCGTGTACTTGGGGACCGATCTATATATGTATTTTCGCCCGCTGAAACCGAATCTGAGGTCAGAATTGACTCATGAGGTCAAAAGTGGCCGAAAAAATAAAAAAAATTACCGGAAATTTTCCAAAATTCGGGTAAAAAACATTGAAGGGATTGACGTCATAACCCATATACCGGTATGTATTTTTGTCCGCTGAAACCGAATCTGAGGTCAGAATTGACTCATGAGGTCAAAATTGGCCGAAAAAATAAAAAAAAATTACCGGAAATTTTCCAAAATTCGGGTAAAAAATCATGGAAGGGATTGACATGACTTAACACATACACTTGTATGTATTTTCTCCCGCTGAAACCGAATCAGTGGTCAGAATTGGCCCAAGGAGTCAGAATTGGCCCAAGGAGTCAGAATTGGCCAGGAAAATACAAAAATGGCCGAAAATTTGCCAAAATTGTCCATGGGGTCAAAATTGGCCGGAAAAATGAAAAATTGGCCAGAAATTTTCTAAAACTCTGAAGGAATTGACGTGACTTAACCGATATATCGGTATGTATTTTTACCCCCTGAAATCGAATCCGTTTTTAAAATTGGCCCATGGGGTCAAAATTGGCTGGAAAAATAAAAGAATGGCTGGAAATTCGCCGAAATTTGGGTAAAAGAATATTGAAGTGATTAACCTGGCTTAACCCATATACCGGTATGTATTCTCTCCCGCTAAAACCGAATCTGGGGTTAGAATTGGCCCACTGGGTCAAAATAGGCCCATGGGGTCAAAATTGGCTGGAAAAGTGGCTGCTAAATAGCCTTCAACATGTTCAAGCCAGTCTTCCTGTTACCAGTATTATTTTTCAAGCGCTCACTAGATTCTTTTTTTCATTTTTGGCGATTATAACAGACCCGCTTTCATTCAAAAGACCTGTACAAGGACATTCTTTTTCTTTTCCTCCCCTGAGCAGGCCAATTCCTTTTGAGCATGTAGCAATAGTCCTCCATCATATTTACGTCCCACCGCCCTTGGTAGCGATGCTCCATCTCTCGGAGATCTTGGTGATCTCTTTTTCCTTGCTCCTCACTATAATCCCCAAGATTATCCGGGAAATAATCTGCATGCGAATGCAGAAAATGTAATTTTAAATTCATTAAACACCCTAATTTCTCGAAATCCCTAACCATCTCAGATACAATATCCTTCCATTCAACACATTTCTTGTTACCCAAGATATTTTCTACTACATTTTTAAAACTGTTTTAACTTTCGGTCTCATTCATCGTGGCAGGGAATGCATCCTCCTTTAACAATGGACGAATTTGTGGTCCATTAAATATACCTTCTTTTAATTTTCCCTCAAATATTGCTGAAAATTCTTTGACTAGATAGTACATATCCAAAACAGGCACCGTCTTTATCCAATGCTTTGACGAACTACTTCATCATACCAAGTTTGATGTGAAGCAGTGGGAGGAGAATATTTGTCCTCTCAACAAGAGGATCCTGAATAACATTTTTTGATCCCGGGTTCAGTGAAATTCTTTGAGGCCAGACTTATGTTGGTAGTGATTCTCCCTATCCCTGCTGTTCCACAAACATAAATGGCAAAGGTATTTGGTGAACCCTAACTGCTAACCCAGCAGGATTGTCAAAATATTCAAATCCTCACATAATTGTCAATTGTGTTCTCGGTATTTGATTGTATCCAGAAGTATTTAGATTCAGGGGACAAAAACGCATACGAACACAATAGTCGAGTCACCTTCAATATTCTTTGTCCCTAATTTTGGGCAATTTTGAGTCATTTGTTGGCTTTGGCCGGTTGGGCTAATTCTGACCCCAGATTTAGATCCAGCGGCCAAAAATACACACCGATATAAGGATAAAGTCACTTCAATATCATTTAATGATTTTTGACCCCAGATTTTGGCGAATTTTCGACCATTTTTTTTATTTTCCTTCAATTTTGACCCGACGAGCCGATTCTGGCTCCGGATTCGGGTGCCCCGGGTGAAAATACATGCCGGTATATAGGTCGGTCCCCGAGTACATAATCTTTTTTTGTGTGCCTGTGTAATTTACCAATTTTCACTTTAAGGAAATCAATGATGGCACCACATCTAAAATTCTAAATAGTATATCTACCAAAGCCAGTGGTGCAGATGCTGTAACCTTGATCGCAGCAAACTGAGGACCAACTTCTTTATTCCTAATTTCATATGTAATAAACCTATGTAACACAAGGGTACGTCTACGGGATAAATAAATGTGTTTATAATTATTACTATTATTACTATTATATGCGTTAACTTCCTATGAAAAAAGTTTTAAACGATTTATCGCCCATAATTTAATTTAAAAAAGGTACAGCGATTTTAGTTTCTTAAAAATTACGTTTAAACTGAAATAGTTCGAAAATGCTTCAATTTTTTTGTTTGTACCAAAATTACACACTTTATTTCAAAGTTTATGTTGTCGATATATTTCTTTGTAGCGTAGCGCCATCGACATCTTAACGTATTTTAAAATGTTGTATCCTAAGCTGAAGCTATTTATAAGTTCTATCAATTATTTTTCACAAATTCAAATAATTCTATTATTTTTCAAAAATTTTTGCTTGGAAATTTTTATTAGTGCACCCCGTAAGCGAAGAACTTAATGAATTCTACACAAAAAGATACTCCATAATTAGATTTGATACGTCTCAATACAAAGTTCACCTGGATTATTTGGCCCTGTGAGGTTCATTTAACGCTTTCACAAATTTCGACAAATTATGTTTTCAGTTTTCATCTCTCTCGGTGTGTGCGTCAGATTTAATGAATTCCGCTCGAGATAATGAATTGTCAAATATACGACAACCGTGTGCTGGCATGTTGATTACGTTTTATTTAATTTCATGGTGGGCGATATTTTTTTAATTTAGCAATGCGACGTTGTTTCATTCGTTAGAGGGCTGTTCAAGTTGTAAAGAGACATTTATTCACACGAAAAAGCAGGTTCGGCGAGAGCGGGGACTAGGTGGTCATCTGTCCCGAGCCGCGTAACTGCAGGGACTGATACGATTTAAATCAAGCGATTTTTTAAAAATTTGATTTAAAGAATAAAATATAATTTTAACTTCCTCAAGAAACTGTGGGAGGTTACTAAAATTGGTCCAAAATCGAAAATGTAGATAACATCAAATCTTTACGTTTTGAGGTCCCAGGAACCCAAAAAAGCAGCGAAACAACTAAATAGATTTGGATGAAAATTTGCATGAGGATTTAGTGCTCCAGAAGATTTGAAGAGGTTATGGTTAAGATTGGATTACGTTTACTGCCGTTATGGCATACAATTTAGTCCTCTTTTCGGTTTTAAAGATCTACTGGGTGGTAAGGTTCCAGCCGGTTACAGTAACTGCCGATTTTTTAATGAAATGTAGCAACCTTAATCTAATATTAATAAAATAATAGCGGTAGGTGAGTTTTAAGTGTATAAATCATAAACAAAAAACATTTCTAGTCTTGGTGCCGGAAAAGTAAGCACCGATTTTGGATATTTATGGTGTGCCGATTCCAAAAATATACCAAGGTTTTTTTGTAGTAGCTCTAGTTTTTGAGATACAACGTGACAAATGTTAATACTAATAAAAGGCAAAATTGATGAAATATTAATATATTCAGAGACCAAAACAGTATTTTCTTATCTGAAATTAGGACATAAATAGCCAATTTGAGGTAGTGGGTATTCCCCATGACCCAACTTTTCTATCTGTGTAACTTGCAACCACGTGATGCCCCCCATTGTTAATTCACTGCTCGCCGAAAGTCCCCTGTGTCTACGTCCGCATTCTGCACTGGATTAAGAGAGATTGGCCTTCAAGAAAAGTTATGGTTGAAGGAACACACAACGTAATCACAAATCGCTGATTGAGAGAGACAAAATCATCCTTTGATCCTTGCATATCAAGCTGGGTATTATGAAGTAAATGGTAAAAGCTTTGAATCGAGATGGAACCTGTCTTGGCTATTTGTCATGTAAATTTCCTGGGATTAGTACGGAAAAACTGAAGGCCGGAATTTTTTATGGTCCTGAGATAAGGAAGCTCAGAATCAATGGACGAGGTTGACCCTAATGTCTGGTGTTCACCTGTTCAAATGGTTAAACATTTTCTTGGAAAGCATAAGACACAGAAATACGTCGAATTAGTGGAAGAGATGCTTTCCAACTTAAATAAACTTGGTTGTAACATGAGCAAGGTTCACTACTTCCACAGCCACTTAGATCATTTTCCGGAAAACCTAAGTGATTTTAGTGAAGAACAGGTGGAAAAATTCCACCAGAATTAAAAACTATGGAAGAGATATATCAAAGGAGATGGGATACCCACATGATGGCCAATTACTGCTGGAATCCTTAGCGAGATTGTCGTGGTAAACTCCATGCAGGGAAGTCTTATAAAAGAAAGTTTTTAAGTGATGATTGATCAATGTATGTATATGTCTATTTTGTGAAATAAATACCTTACTATGCATTTTCTGGCTTTTCTTAACAAACAGTTGTACTAAATAGTAATAACCTAAAATGGACATAGGTTAAAAAGTGAGACGATTTTAATATCTATTTATCGATTCAGAAAATAGGTCGGACATACCGCATTTCGAAAACTAGATCTGATAAACGAAATATGACGACAATTTTGGATTGTGTACCCCAAAATTACTTAGGAATACTTAACAAATCGCAGTCACAAACATGTGGGTAGGCCAGTGTAATGTATTACTAAATTCAACGTTAACATTCTATTCTTTTGAATGTATTACAAGAACAGTACAACCGTTAGCTGATTTCATCCCCTTCAAGGAATGAACTACAATGAAAACAGATAGAAATGTATAACATAGGCTAACCGAATGTCAGTTATAAAAAAAAAAACAATTAATATAAGTGTTTCCAAAAAATGCTATGATTTTCTTTCATGTTTCTGGTATTTAGGGACAGTTTCACTATTCGTAGGTGTTGTTGCTTCGTCAAAACTGACGAGAAATATTTTTTCATATTTGCCATGGCTTGAAACAATAAAATATTTTTATCAAAAATTTAAAAAAATATTTTGGATTTTTTTGAAATTTTGGGGATAATTCACCCCCTTCCAGGGCCTATGGGTGAATTGTTAACCTTTCTATACAGAAAATACATAATTTCTCTTTTTAAGATTGATTTAATAGAAATAATACACATAGAATTGTTTTTAGATCTTTGCGGTCACTATTTAATTTTATTTCTCTTATAACATAATTTAATTAACAGTTTCTCATTTTTCTCCGTTAATGATTTATAATTCACTGAAGTAATGAAATTTTACACTATTGAAGTTACACCATTTGAATTTTCAATTTACCGGTGAGTAATAAACTTATTTTCTTTATGAACACTTCGGAATGACGTGACTTTTATTGTGTAATTATCTTTAAGCTACCATATCTGACACCTAGTTGCATTGGCAAAAATTAAATTCCATGGCAAAATGCTGTTTTCACAGTAATATTTCAGTAAATTAGGTATACGGCCAGGACCGGTGTTATTATTTTTGAGCGCCCCCCACACAAATTGTGAGGGTAGCGGTAGTTAATGAGATAGAAAACATCTAATAAAAAACCAGACTGAAAATTTGCCGGCTTATTTTAAGGAATAAGTCAATTTCTTGGGAAAATTCAGTTTTTTTTAACCATAATTAAGTATTATCTTCACAGTCAAAGAGATTTTAAAATTTGTAAAAACACGAATTACTAAGAAATGTCCTTTAGATATGTTATTACATAGAAAATACGAAAAGTTTGAGCTTTTGTTCATCCTCATCCGTTCATTATTAATAAAGTTATTAACAAAATACCAACTTTCCTTTCTTCTAAAAATCATTAAGGGATGGAACAATGATATACAAGTTTCACTTTCTTTTTATTTAGTTTATTAGTTTAATCTAGTTCTACAGGCTGCTTTCCTCGGTTATTCAAATTGCAATAATTTAAAACTCTCATAACTCATTTTTTTCAAATGGAACACCCCGTATGTATTGACTTAAAATTTTTCAGGAATCAAATACCTACACACTGAAATCCATTTGACAATTCTTCTTCGACAAGACTTTTTCAAAAACCATCGAAGAAAAGTGGTGGCTATGAGGTATAAAATAAAAAATCGTGAATTCCACTTTTTGGAAGTTCACACTCAAGTTTAAAGATATTATACAAAAATATGTGTTGTAAAAATAACATTTTTTTTATTATACTTTTAGAGTGTCAAAAACGAAAAATTGGCAAATTTTCAATTTTTAAAAATTAATAACATTGAAAATTTCACACGTCACCTTTTTAGCTAATCAGAAGTTTGTTTTCATGTCGTTACCATGGCAACCCAAAAAATTTCCGGAAATTTTCGTCCTTCAGGGTACTCTGAACGAAATAAATAAGTGGACATTTTTCTGTCAAATTATTGACGTATGATCATATTTGACATTTGCTATTACATAAAAATGGAATTTTATTTTTCATATTAAACGAGATAGGTAATTATTAAAAAAAATCATTGAGCTTTGTGACATAATAATTTTATTTCGTGGTTAATACCTGATGGTGAATAACTTCTCATTTTGGTTTTCCTCCATATTACACTTCTCACCAGGTATGATAAGCATTTCAATTTTGGATGACTTTTCAACTTCACAAAGTTCTTCGCAATATGCGCATATTGTATATCATGTTCTTTTTCCATACTATATAATATTATTCGTTAAAAACCTCGAAAATAACTTCAACAATAAGAAATATTGAGCTTAAACTGGTTAAACTGTCAATGAAATAATGATAAATAACCAATGACGTTTTTTTAAAAATGAATTATTATTTGTTTGCTTATAATTGTATTGAAACATTCTTTATAGGATTTTGCAAACAGCAGAAAAGATAACTATCTATAAAAGAAAAACTTTGTGTAGAAATATTAATGAAATCTTTGCATTCTTTCGATAACCTGAATTCTGGTTATGCTAGCAAATTAAAATCCTAAAATGAATTTGTCTAATTTCTTATTTGACAATTCTCATTCTAACACTAGCATCCACACAGTCCCCTACGGCCATGCAGATTAAACTAGTATCCACATAACCCCCTACGATTATGAAGATTCAGTTAAACATGAGAACAAAGACCTAAAATTCATTTCATTCAGTCTATTCGATACATATATTGGTGAACAAGTAAATTGAAATGAATGAGAGAATAGTCAAAAACACGTTTAATTTTTTCACTTTACAGTACAAACCAGTAAAATACTTTGATTCTATATTTGCCATTAAAGTAAGGTGCCTAGTCCACACACTTTTCGCATGCTGATCCTTTGTATTACCTTCTGACATACCTGAACCTGAACCCCGAAGTAAAACAAGTAGCGATAAAGAAATAATTTGCATATGCATGTATAATTATTACAATCAGATCTGGAAGAAAACATAAATTTACTCATTAATTGCTTTGATACAAGAAGTACGCAAAACTCCAATAAATAATCTAGTTTCAGTATTTACTCGACTTTATCAAGAAATCGTATGATTTATCTATATTGCACATGTATCACATATGCCTTTAACGGGAAATTATTATGTTTTAATTAAGCTCATGTTGACATATCTGAAATATTTTTGAGATCTTTTAAACTAGTATATCAGGTTTTTGGTGTGTACATGAATATATTTTATTCTCGCAATCATACAGAAATAATCAAACTGTCTTACATGTCAAAAGTCGGACAGTATGACATTTCAAATTTATTCGACAATTGAACTGAAATATGACATTTCAGGTTGGAAAGTGGTCCCTTTCTTACCAGTTTTCGGGTTGGAAAGTGGACATATGCCAACCTATGTTTTTTTTATTGGTTTCCTTTCAGTTATAGGAAATATAAATTATAAGATGTTTGTATTGAAACATGAAACATATTCTTTATAGGATTTTGCAAACAACAAAAAAAAACTATCTATGGGAACTAAAAAAAAACTATGTATAAAAATATTAATGAAATCTTTGCATTCTTTTGATAACCTGAATTCTGGTTATGCTAGCAAATTGAAATCCTAAAATGAATTTTTAATTTCTTATTTGAAAATTCTAATTCTAACACTAGCACCCACACAGTCCCCTACTTCTAATTCCTTATTTGAATATTCTTATTCTAACACAATCCCCTAAAGAATATTCTAAACCTATTTCAACAAACCAAAAATTTGATTTTTTTACGATTACTATACTTTCATTCCACTATGTGGATGTGGAAATAAAATGGGCTGAAAAGCCGAGCTATCCCTTAAACAATCAACAATCTACAATCACTAGACTGATACAACATTTTGCCAGATAAATCCACGTAAAATATTAAACAGTATATTTTCGCGACCGACAAGTAAAAAATAAATAGTTTATTTGGAAAATGTAAAACGAAATTTGTGTTTTCTTGAATATCATACTATCATGTGGCGTGACTGTTCACATTGTGAAGTTAACTCAACAATTGAAAAAATATGTTAATAAGGGGGCCAAAGCTCCCAACTAAATAAATTTGGTCTTCGTACGAGGCTGTCAAGTAAGAAAAACAGACTTACGTCTAAAAAAGTCCAAGGAAATTATTAACTCATCCGAAAATTGAAATAATATATACTTGTCATCACATTGCTATATAATTTTTCAAATTCCAAAGCACTTTCCTGCAGCAACCCGTAATTAAAGAAATATTTCCAAATTAAACGCCGAGATACACGCACAAAAATTCTAAATTGTACAATTACTGATTGCATGATGAACTACAACAAACTGGTTGCAACACGCCGGAGTAATGACTATATCCCGATTTTAATGTCGAAGATATACTTAGTTCGATAGAAACCGATGGTCCGTGCTATTATTAGTGTAAGTGCCTGGCCACCTTGGTGCACCGCACACTAAAATTAAATAAAGCCATGCCTTTAAATGAGAGTAACCAAATCAACAACTTGATCCTCGCACATTGCACATCGTACACCACAGTCTTTAACATGGGTGATACCGTATTTGTGAATCCCTATTTGCAATAAAAGAGATAAAGATAACTACAGCAATCTGATTTTAATAAAATTATGGAAGAGATTAGCCGAACAATATATGAACTATTAGTATAATTTATTTTATATTAAAATTCATAAATATCATGATATAATAAAATAAACTTGAAATTGCTTTCCCAAAAATATTAATTAAGCAGCCTCGAAGAACCAAGAAAATAGAATACAAATTCTCTTAATGAGGAAATCATTAGAGTTACGGAACTTGAACAAACTTTGGAAAAAGAGAAGCAGTTGTATAACAAATCAAATAGATCTCTCTACAAATAAAACAAGAACACTGTGGAATCTAGTAACCTCAAACCTAACTAGAAATCGGAAAACAAAAGAAAATATTAAACTTAGACAAAATTATGCTATCATTAGTGAAAATGGAGAAATTGCAAACGCCTTTGGAAATTACTTTTCCAACAATATAAGAAATAAGCTTGAGTCTCATTTTCCAAGCTTATCAAATGTTTGTACTACTACCAAATATAACAATAATAACACTATGTTTTTTTGAATCTGTCACAACTAATGAAGTTAAAAATGTTATACTAAATCTCAACAATAAAAAATCAATAGGCATCGATGAGGTTCCTATTAAATTAATTAAAGAATGAGTTGACGAATTCTCCGTATGTTGTAATAACAATAATAATTAAATCTATTGAACTTGGCCATTTTCTTCAAAAATTAAAAACTGCACTAATAATCCATGTTTTCAAGAAAGGCGAAACTGATATAACTAACATAAAAAACTACAGGCCCATATCACCATTAAGTGTTTTTTCAAAAATTATAGAAAGTGTCATGGCAAATAGATTAACAACATTTTTAGAAAAATATAGTATATTGACTAAATCTCATCATGGATTTAGGACTAAGCATTCAACGGAAACAGCGACAGTGGAGCTGGTGCAATCGGTGAACGAAAAATTAAACAATAACAATGAATACGTGATAGGGTTACTTCTTGCTCTCTCAATTGACACTTTAAACATACCGTTTGTTTGAGATAAATTAGAATAAAGCGGGATACGTGGTACAGTAAATAACTGGTTGATTTCATATTTGGCGAACAGAAGACTTTTGGTTAAATTAAGGGATTCACTATCGGACGAATATGAATTATCATTTGAAACTCCTCAGGGTAGTGTGTTTGGCCCTTTAATATTTCTTTTATTTATTAATGATCTACCCGAGTTTATCAATCACCGGAAATTATCTATGTATGCAGATGATACATCTATGATCATTTCAGCCAAGACTCTCGAAGAACTAGAAATTGTAACTAATTTGACCCTTGATAAATATGGTGCTATAAAAACAGGTTGATCATCAATTACGAAAAAACCTTATGTCTTATTCAAAACACGGAAAAAAAATGTTTACAAACTTGTTAATCTTATCTTAAATGATAATTAGCTAAGCTTGGAAAAAATACAAATGTTCTAGGAATAATGCTGGACGAACATTTCTGTTGGACTCAACATATGGATCAACTTTGTACTAAATTAAGTCAATCGTCTTTTGCAATTTCAATGTTGACAAACAGTTTAGATAGGAGCGAGCGTAGGGACGTCTACATATACTCGTATTTCGATACCCAAATGCAGCAACGTCGCGCTCGGTTAGTACTTGGATGGGTAAACCTCTTCAGGGAAACACAACGTTCTCGCTCCATCTTCTAACGGGTTGTATATCAGCGCATGCGTAGAAGGTATGTAGCTTTAGGCGGGGGTTACATAGCGGATATACCATCCTTCGGAGGGAATGTAAAGCAGTCGGTCCCTTGTCTATTAAATGTTAGGCAAGTAAAAGATCCCTACTCTTCGATAGAGAAGAGGTTCGGCAAAATTTCGAGGTTGGGGGTAGCTCGTCTCCTGGCGTCGATGATTGGCCTTAGTAGCGGAAATAGGCCGACGTTACATAAGTGATTAAAAAAAAAATAGTTTAGATCGAAGCTCTTTGATAGATGTGTAGAGATGTTTTAAAATCTCATGAGCTGTGACCTTCATGTGCGCAGAGACATAATCTCCCCCGTCGACTCAGTTACACTTCTTAAAAATATTATATTTATTGTTTACAATTTATCACGAGCTCTTGTTTATGTATACAGCAAGGCAGCCCCCAGTGTCTTCAAAAAAATACTTATAACGCAGAACAAACTTTGCCTCTTGCGCATTTCGCGGCTCATAAGATTCTGAAACACCTCTATAATGCTTTATTCTATTCAAAAATATCTTATCATATAATTCCCTGAGGTCAAGTTTAAGACAAGTTAGATAAATAAATTCATTTCAGGCCTTTGTTCTTATTTTTAACTGAATCTTCATAAACGTAGTGGGTTATGTAGATACTAGTTTAATCTGCATGGCCCTAGGGGACTGTCTGGACACTAGTGTTAGAATGAGAATTGTCAAATAAGAAATTAGACAAATTCATTTTAGGATTTTAATTTGCTAGCATAACCACAATTCAGGTTATCGAAAGAATGCAAAGATTTCATTAATATTTTTATACAAAGTTTTTCTTTTAGTTATAGATAGTTATTTTCTTTGCTGTTTGCAAAATCCTATAAAGAATATGTTTCATTACAATTATAAGCAAACAAATAATAATTCATTTTTAAAAACTAAAGGCTTAGGTGCTAGAAGGCGAAATTTGTCGAATAGCGTGTAGGAAAGTGTTTTTCTTAAATTTGTGATTTTGCTAGCGGATAATTTTGTTCAAAACAGTATTAATATTAATAACTCATATTTATGTATTCAAAAAAGCGCTCTGAATGCTGCCTTAAATCGTTATAGAATTGGTGAAATTCAGCAAAATTCTTTCTCTATCTGTTAAGGGAATGTATGTACTCTAAATTTTTGTTTCTTTTTGTACATATACCACTTTTTAAAGTTAGACATTATTTCAGCATCAAACAAATCTATACACATTATGTATCTACGGATAAGTTCTTTGATCGGAGAGTATACCTATTTGTTCTATGTTTACGATTCATCGACATGACATTCATTATTAAATCCTCAACTTTGTACTAATAAACTAATAAATAATAATTTAAACTTATAATTAACTAGCTATTAACTTGCACTAGGTAAAGATTATATTCAGATTATTTTATTATGCACCTTCAAGTTTGAAAATAAATATGCACTCCCTTCGTTACTTAAGTGGCACGAACAGGTTTAAACACGAGGCTTTGGCACAAAGGTGTTATTAACTGTAGAAACCTTGCTTATTGCATTGTTTTTTATCAATAAGTATTAGCGATCCGCTATGCACAATTAAAGTTCTATACAACTGGTCTGTAAAATCAAATTCAATTAATCTCAAAATCATAAAAATTTTATTCAATCAAGGGCTTTTTGAAGTTACGTTAAAAAGTAAATAATTTCCTTATAAAGTAAAGTAATCTTTATTCATCCAGAAAACAGACAATAAAATATAAATGCACATTTAGCGACTAACTCTTTAAAATTATTGCCTAAACTTAAAATATATAAAATGATATGATATATAATATTTATATTAGTATACCTCGACATGTACATTGTACATACATAAATATCTTTGGCTAACAAGTTTTCTTATATGTGTTTTAAATAGATGAATACTCTTAAGATCTTTAAGGGTTTGAGGAAGAAGATTGTTTTGACTAATGCCTTTATGAAACAAACTATTCATTGTACAGTTTTTTAAAGTTGGTGAAACGTAAAAGTTTAGCTGATCTTTTAAATATTCAGGTAGTGCATCGTTTTTCATTTTATGAATGAAAATTGTTGCTTCGGCAAAATTAAAATTTTCACTGTGGAGCCAGTTTGGCAAATTCAACATATTCAGAATACTTGAGTATCTATCACATTTCAATATTATTCTCATTGCTTTGTTTAGCAGTTTCTGCAATCTATCAAAGTTTGTACAAGTACCTACCGTATGGTATACAGCAGTAATAAGTAATGAAACACATTCTTTATAGGATTTTGCAAACAGCAGAAAAAATAATTATAACTAAAAGAAAAACTTTGTGTAAAAATATTAACGAAATCTTTGCATTCTTTCGATAACCTGAATTCTGGTTATGCTAGCAAATTAAAATCCTGAAATGAATTTGTCTAATTTCTTATTAGACAATTCTCATTCTAACACTAGCATCCACACAGTCCCCTACGACCACGCAGATTAAACTAGTATCTACATAAACCCCTACGATTATGAAGATTCAATTAAAAATGAGAACAAAGGCCTAAAATCAATTTATTTCTCTACATTGTCTTAAAAAAATTTTATTCTAATGGATTACATTTTCATGAAATCTATCATTCTGTTTCTTGGAAATGCTTAGCCTTTGAAACGTTTTTCGCCCTTATTCTGGAGCTCATCAGAAAGACATAAAAAAAATTGTCTTGGTTTTGCATGAAACATCTTTATGAGTGGCTTTACGTCTCAACTAAAAATAAAAATAAATACAATTAAGCAATATGAGAGAATTGTAAACAGTTAATTTTGTTGGAGTTGATAAATAGGGAGCTACCCGACCTAAGAATCCTACTTTTTGCCCGTCTTCTTCCAAATATAATCTATGTGACTCCCAAATTTTAGTTCTCTATTAATTACGAAACCTAGATATTTAATTTATTCTATAGCCTGTCCATTTATCACTATTTTTAAATTGAACTTTTTAAATATGTTAAAGCAGTAATTATTACCTATAAACATCCATTTGGATTTTAATGCATCTAATTTCAGTTAAAATGTTCACCACTAAATTTAGACATAACAAAGTTCGTCGTTCATAGTTGATATTAGTTTCCTGAAATGATTGTGGGCATAGTATATTAAGGTGTCATCTGCAGAATTGAATTTTACATTTATTTAGGACATTTCATATGTCATTTATATATAATATAAATAAAAGTGGTCCAAATACACTTCCTTGGGGAACCCCGAAGTTGTCTATTTCTAACGACGATTTGGTATTACGCTATTTTGTGCATTGAAATCGCTCAGAGAGATAGTTATTAGTCCACTTTAATACACTTCCAGCAAATCCACATTTTCAAGTTTGAATATTAGTATATTTCGATCTATAGTTTCAAATGCCCTTTTCAAATCTATAAATACTGCACAAACGCCTACACCTTTCTCGTCAATTTTGTGTTTCCAGTCCGAAATAACGAACTGAAGAGCAGTTTCACATGAGTGGTTTCCATTATTACGCCTCAGTGATATTAAAATGTTCACCCAAATTACCTACCTGCAAAAATTTAATTGAGTAGGCATTAAAATCTATCAAGAATGTGCGTGAGGTGGCGCAAACTACAATAACAAGCATTTTATCAGATTCCTGTAGTTCCGATTTTGCAGTTAATGACTCAATTGCGGGCGTCATTTTCATTCACTTGAGCTGTGGGGTCATTGTTTAGTTGTTGACGGCGATCTAAGCATAATCTATAAACGGCACAATCTGGGTGCAAGCGGCACGCAATCCTTTTCAGGGAAGTCAATACAAAAAAACCGCTGCCTAAGGAATCACTACTTCCACGTCCAGATTTTCCATCCACCTCTCTTTAAAGGAAAACATTTTGATCATATTTGAACTCTAATATGTGGAAATAATTAATCATAGAATTATAATAATGTTTGGGCTGGATGTCATAAAAAAATTTGAGGCGTTAGAAACCCACGCACTCTTATTAGCTTGCTCTATTTATATCCTCAATTTACAGACCCCCTCCCCTTTAGCGGAATCATCTCAGTCAGATGTCGTTACAATACATACGTGTACCAAATTTTAGGTGAATATCTCAATGTTATTTTATCAACCTCTTTAATCAAGTTTCTGTACTCTTACCATCTTGCTTTACCTTTTTTCCCTATTCGCCTCTAGTTATCCCCCACTCTCTCAACGGAATCATCTGGTTCCAGATGTCGTTATAATGCAAACTTATACCAAATATCTAGTGAATGTTTCAATTTAAACTAAACTAAAGAAGTAATAAATTACATTTAATGTTAAAATATATGCTTTTGTAAAATGGCAAAATTCCATTTTCGATGAAATATCGTTAAAAGACTGGAACAATTCATTTATACAGAAGAAACTCAAACAAGAAAACAATTAATGAGAAAAATTGAATAAGCCTTCGAAAAAAATTAAGAGAAATGAATTTTTCGTCTAAAATTAAAATCACAATAATAATTATTAATTTCTAAAATATCTAGTCGAGACTTTGGCTTTACAGCCGCCCTTTATATCGGCCGCGAGCGTACCGTGCACGCCCGCTTAAAATGGGCATGTCTGAAATCGGTTAAGAAATAAGGGCTTTAGGGGGTTTTGAGACTACAATGTGTGAGGAATTCCAATGTGAGACAAACGGGTGGCAGGATGGACGGACGGACAGACACCGAGGCGATTTCATAAGTGTTCCTTCCGTTTTCCCAATTTTGATATGGAACCCTAAAAATAAAATAAAACGACATATTTTACTAACAGATCGAAATAAAACTAAGGCACTTCTTAAAGATACTTAGATTTTTATTAAATAATTTTTATTAGTACTAATATTCACAAATATGCTCATTCATGTTACATTTACCAATAGAAAAATTACAATCATAATCATCGAAACACTCAACATTATAGCATCTAGATACAGGCGTGTTTGGATTTTTAAGTTTCCCTTTTGGGCAATCACAAAAAAATAAATGTTGAATAGGTCTACAAGTTGCTGATGCATGGCATACATTTTGTTTGCATGGCTCCCAACACCGGCCGTTTTTGCATATCATATCAGTTTGACAATCATTATTTGTCATACACTCTTGATTTGCTCGGTTTTTGTAACTGTCTTTTAACCTTAAATAATCCAGAAGTCCATTATGTGATACGTAGCAAGTAGGATAATTTTCCCGTTGCACTTCTGTTAAAAAGTGTATTTTCTCGTCCTCGTTGTGTTTCAATAATGTGATGCTGTTTCTTATCAAATATTGTAATAGTCGGGTATATTCCTCGCACATCCACGGATTTCCGTCTAAGGCAACAAATTTCACATTATTGATAATCAGGGACTCAGGATTCATGAACGCATTGAAAGATATTCTTAACGTTTCAATGCGCCAATCAGGTGACAACAGAAGTTCTGTTAAGACGTTATCAGTTAAGTCAAACTTAGTTGGTGCTATTTTGGGGTGAAAGGTTTTTTTTGCGGAAATCGTATGAACTTTATTGTAGCTTAGATCTATAACGTCTAAAAATGGAAAATGTTTTAAATATATGTATTCTAAATTGTTTTGTTTGAGAACCAAAGTCTCAAGTGGGAAAGCTACATGTTCCCGAATATCTTTTACAGTAAAATATGAATCGTCGAACACTATAAGGTAGTTTCCACTAATGTTCAATGTTCTTAAATTTCTCATGTCATGAAAACTACCCTGTCCAATGTACTCAACTTCATTCCAACTAAGGTCTAGATAGTATAAAGGTAAACCACTAAAGACTCCATATTGGATTTCCCTGATTCGGTTATATGGGAGGCTTATTTTTTCTAGTTTAGTCAAATTCCAAAATGCCCAGGCTTCTACCGAGGTTATTTCAGCATTCATTCCATGTATCGTCTTTAAATTCGGAAAATGCTTTATCGTACATTTGGGTAAATGGTTAATACTGGCAATAAGCACCAGGTTAACAAGCTCTACATCAGTAGCCTCGTTCAGCCATGCACGAAATTTACACCATTTGCCATCAACACAGAATTGAAAAACTGCTCTAAAAAGTAATACAATACGATTAGTGGGTATTTTAGAAGACATTATTTTATGATTGTCTCTCATAAAGAAAGTGAATCGTTTGATAATCAGCTTTCAAAAGTATTTGCAGTGAAAGAGGGCACATCCCAACTAACAATTTGATGTTTTGTAGAAGCTGAAAGAATGTTTACAGAACATTTTTTATAAAACAAGATTGTTGATATAAACATTTTCAAAACGTTTATACAACGCTTATAGACGTAAAATGGGCAGTTTATAAAACAAAGTAGTTCTTTAATTCACTTTATAATGGCTCTCACGGGTGTTATAAACTAGTAGACGATATAATTATATGTAAATGCAACTTCCTGGAACTGTAAAAGCTCTATAACAATAGAAACAAATGAAAATATATTACCAGAAAATACTAGTAATTATTCAAACTTTTACAAAATACTTATCACAAATAAGTTTAAAACATATATCTTTCTTATAACAATTATAACAAAAAAAATATGCCCATTATGAACAGTACACCTGTTATCATAATGTTATTTTTAATTTAATTTATCCTGCTCAATGAAACCCAAAGATAATCAAAACAAAAGCACTTACCGATATAGCAGTAACACAAAACTTTAGAACATCCACAGACACGTGTTTCGACATCTATGTCTCTTCGGTGCGGCTTTTTCTAAAGTTCACAATCAACTGAAATATGTAAGCAAATACTCGTGTTATAACTATCAAAGGATTACCAGAACAGGATATTAAAAATTAAAATTAGATTATAGGAAATTCCCCGTAAAGGGATAATTATCAATATAATTATATGCAAATGCAACTTCCTGGAACTGTAAAAGCTCTATAACAATAGAAACAAATGAAAATATATTACCAGAAAATACTAGTAATTATTCAAACTTTTACAAAATACTTATCACAAATAAGTTTAAAACATATATCTTTCTTATAACAATTATAACAAAGACTTTTGTTTTGATTATCTTTGAGTTTCATTGAGCAGGATAATTTAAATTAAAAATAACATTATGATAACAGTTGTACTGTTCATAATGGGCATATTTTCTTTGTTATAATTGTTATAAGAAAGATATATGTTTTAAACTTATTTGTGATAAGTATTTTGTAAAAGTTTGAATAATTACTAGTATTTTCTGGTAATATATTTTCATTTGTTTCTATTAGTAGACGATAATTATAAAATTATTCGAGATACGACAAAACATTTTTATAAGCATTGTGTTATTATTTCCATTGATACTTTTATGTTAAGTACAGCAACAATAACACAAGTCATTTATTTTTTAAATGTTTTTGCAGATAACAATAACTCTCAAAATAATATGAGATAAATGTTAGCTGATTAGAACTTTGTTTCTCCAACAGCAAAGCGATTTTGGGCTGCGAATGAAATACTTCTGAGAAATAATTGGTACATATACAATGAAATTTTTGAGCGCTCTAAAAATAACGAGTATTTATCAAAATTAAAAACATGAGTTAAATAAAATTTTTGTATTGGATCTTTTTGTGGGATGCCACCAATTGTGTTTCACAGATAACATATTTCACAATAATATATTGTTGCTAAAATGGTTATATTTTATATCACAATAATTCTTATTTGCAAAAAGCAAAGGTAATTTCCATTAATATTTTATTCCAAATAATTTTGCCCAATATTGCTTACAATGGTCAGTATGAAATAAATAAAATGCAAGTAATATTTAAATAATATATTCCTCAATACTTTCATATATGTTACTATTTTAAAAGCTTTTATTTAGCTTCACTTCAAATCCAATATGGCGAACGCCCCAAGATGGCGGATTACTTTTTCTTGAGAACCCCCTGAATATGGCTACCAAATGAAAGGATTTGACGAGTAGAATACGATATGTGCAACACAACATCTTCACAATGTCTTAAAAATAAAATTATAAAAAAGCTTTTATTAAAAAAAAAACCTTAAAAAAAGGAAAATTGAAAATGTACTAAAATGAAAATATATATTTTTTAATTCATATATCTGGAAACTCAAGCTTTGGGGGCGGTCCTGTAAAAAGCTATTTTAAATGAGAAAATAATATGACGCATGATCACCTACCCATGGTTTATAAAATGGTACAGAACATACTATAGTTTTTAAAGACATGTTTTGGCTCCTTAATTATTTTATAAATGTTTTATGAAAGCAACATGTGCTTCGATTACATAACAATTGTTTAGCAGCTATGGCCAAATACAGTATGCTCCCAGCAATAATATTGTGTTAAGAAGAGTCATAATAAAATTGTTTTATTAATGCTTAGCTAAATTTTTAAAGAATAGTTTTACAGATGCTTGCAAATTGATCAAAAAGTGCCGGAGGTCATTAATATAAATCTATTATAAATCAATTTTCTTTCGTGAGCTAACACATTCTATAATAATTGCTGTATAAACGTTTACAAAACAGCGAGAAAGAAATTCTACAAAATGTTTTATAATTTAGCTGTAAGAACGTTCTTAGCACTTACTTATATGACGGTTTAGTTGAGAAGACTAAATAATCACTTTGGCAGATTTAATAAAATAAAATAATTTCTGCAGAGCAGTAATACTACAGTAATAAAATAAAATTGTACTATCATCTTAAATTTATAGAGCAACTTTGTTAGTTGGGATGGAGCTACGAATTGATTCGACATTCACTACAGATACTTTACAAGCATCTTTTGTAATTACTTGATATACTCCAGAGTGCCAACACCACGAAAGAGGAGTACATATAGAGATAGAGGATAGATTTGTCATAAAAATTGGTAATAATGTAATAACAATTCGTCCAAGCGATGTTCCTCTGTACTGATTTGTTGTAATTATTACCCGATATCAGAACCTGGGGTAGAGCACTGAAAGTATCTATTGCTTGTACCTACGTTTCAGCATTCTAAGTATGTAATTATAACGTATTTTAAATTTGAGGCGAAAAAAATTTCTATCTATTCGACGGTGTGTAACCTTTTTTGTGAGCACGTTTTTTTTCTAGAACGGTTTAAAGAACAATATTTGGATTGTAGTTGTACTACGTACTATGGCCACAAACAAAAATCGGGTACACTTTTAGTGAACAACTATAGAGTATTTAATTAGTTACATGATTTTTTTCTATAGTTTAATTGAAGTGACATCGCCACTTCGAATTAGTGAGAGCAAATTTATCGTTGAGTCTTATCCTGTCTCAGCAACTAAAACATATGGGTATATCAGCTCATTTATTATTTATATATATTAAGTTAAGTTTCCCCAACCATACCCAAAGGGCCTTTCAAATGTCATGGCGTTACTGCACCGTGGATGTCTGGCTGGCTCCGGACCAGGTATTGGCCTTTCTCAATATTTTATATTTATAATAAATTTGTTATCTGTTTTTGATTACTTCTGCTACAGAACTCTAATTGCATTAGACGAAGATTACTTCTTCCTTTGTAAGGATTTGTAATATTAAGTTCTAGGATTCTTTAAATTTAATTTAATCTTCTTAACATTTCCGGAAATACCTATCGGCGAATACGAGGTAAAACCAGGGTTGGCTTTAGGTGGTTATGTGTCACCGCGTAAAGATTTGCATGCACGCGTGAAACAATATCTTACCTAGAAATATTTTCTAGCAAATTCTATATTATCCAGATAAAGTTAATTTATTACAAACAGTCACCCGAAGAGAACTGGAGGTAAAAGGGGGCATATTTAATACTAAATTAACATACACAAGTATTTTTCAATACCGATTACAAGAATAAAAGTATATTACGTATGTTATAAATGTTTTGGAGTTAAACTTCGGCGTCTTTCATTGAAAATTCATTTATATTGCGAGAAGGACCGCTCGACGCCGGCAGATGTAACTAGGGCATACTTAAAATATTTAAATTTTCGCAAAGTCACCACATTCATGCCCGGTATAGCAAAGTCTATTTCTTTGCCGTTTAAAATGTCTCTTACACCTGTCATCGTAACAAATCCAGATTTAAAAAGAAACAATCTGGAATTGTCTTTGTATCCGCGCAGAAATATTTCCCTGTAATTAAAAAATATATCGACGAAGATTGAACACAACGTTTATTACAATCACTGTAGTAAATTCTGTTGGATGATATTGAAGGTTCCGTATGGTTAGTGGAATGCACGAGAAACATCGGTGTACGGTTTCCAGATTTTCTTGGACAGGTGGATCCATAAATGCCTGTTGCGCCTGTGAAATAGCAACTGCGCCATTTGGAATTAACTGCTATATTACGGATTTCATAGTAAAAAGAGTATACGTGCTTTGAGAAAAACTATCTTTACAAGAGACATTAATTTATCAACTTTAGGGTAGCACCTCCTCATAGTTTCAGCAATCCTATGAAGCCCATGTGCTAAATCGTATTATATGCAGTATATTCCCATATGTTTCCATTAAAATTCTTTAAGGTGGCCATTCCCTAGAAAGAGACATCCGATAGGGAAATATGTATTATTTTTGGCCATAACTTTTTTTTCTTAGTACGTACATTTAAAAAAACTGTAAGACTACCTAAGTAGAACCATAATAAGACTATGACTATGAATTTTCACTCAATAATTTCAGTGGTTTGCAAAACAGTTTAATTTAAAACTACGAACTAGGAAGATTAACATAATTTTTAAATTTAAATCTAACTATTTTGCAAACTGAAATTATTGAGTGAAAATTCATAGTAATATTCGTATTAAGGCTCTACTTAGGTAGTCTTATAGTTTTTATAAATATACGTACTAAGAAAAAAAAGTTATGGCTAAAAACAGTAAATATTTCCCTATCGGATGTCTCTTTCTAGGGAATGGCCACCTTAAGCAGCTTTCATATAATTCACTCCATCTGTAAGAAATAATAAGAACTTGTCCTTATTTTCTACATATTTTTCATCCCAAAAGTCTTGTAAACTTGAATTTACTGCATCCGCTATAGACTAGCGGCAGAAAGGCGGAGCTTATCGGTACGTGACCGCTAGCACTCATAGTGGCCAAGTAGAAAGTTAATTCCTGTGTCGCTTACACGTACGTGAATAGGAGAAACCTTGTTTTTAATAAATATTTTATTACAAGCTTTTTTAAAATGCGCAAATCCCTGGGTTTACTTTAATGCAACCAAAGTGGGAAGTTTTGGGAACGCTGCAGCTGCAATTGACATTGTCAAAATCAGCAGTTTAGTTGTTGGCTATTGTGTAATATAATCTCTGGCTAATATCATGGGAAAATCGTGCGGAGATGTTTGTTGCGCGATTGACTGTGGAAATACCAAAATATAGAGTTTTATTCGTTTCCCACATAGGGGAGTCAAATTAGACAAAAAAGGACCCGAATTTCAGAAAAATTCCCCGATCGATGATTTTTATTAGAACGAGTTCAGAAAGGTGTGGAGAACAAAATATCAAAATGCCACCGCGAGAAATTGTGTGGAAAATGTTTTATCAAACAATTTAGGTGCAAAAATACGATATTTCATGAATAACTTTTTAAATTCAATTTGTAATAAAAGAACTGACAGAAAGAACAGAAAATTTACGAAAGAAATATATACAATGTGTTTTACAAATTAAAGTTGAGCGAGCAGTAATTCACGCTACGTCGGCCGTCCGTTCACGCTGGAATAATCTTGCAGTAGCGCGCTATACATAAGTAGCTATAACTTTTGAGGGGCAAAAGCAAATGATAAAACCAATTGGACATTAAGGAGTAACATTTTCTCTAAGTATTACGTGTATTGCAATAATTTTTAAATTTTAAATATATAGAAAATATATTTTTTTTTGATATTTCACAAAATTCGGGTCTTCAAAGTTTGTCAATTTTCGAAATAAGTAGTTTTCCGCTATGTTCATCTAACTTCGTTAATATTGAAGTTTTTAAAAGTGATATCGGCACTTTATAGGTAATCAAATTAAAGCCGAATATAAGTATTATAAGTACCAATGATTTATTTATTCCCGATAATTATAAGTTTTCATGCTTGTTTTTTTCTAAGAAGACGATTTTTTAATGTTGCTACGAATAAAGCGGAAAAGTAAAGCGTGAACAAAGTTAAATAATTTTAAAGAAATGTATTTTTTTGACAATCCCATCTTTTGGAGGTGGAAGCTTAGGTATTAATCTTCAAAACTGCATCTCGGTTTTATTTTTATTTTATTGTTTTTAATTAAATAAACATTAAAACGTTGAAAATTACGTGATTCTCAGTATTGTGACGACTGTAACAAAACGTTTCAATCTAAATTGACTAGTATTATTGAACCACACGTAATACTTCGATAAAATGTTACTTTTTGATGTCCAATTGGTTTTATGTCATTTGCTTTTGCTAATCGAAAGTTATAGCCACTTGTTTACAGCGCGTGCTCTCCCGCAAGCCTATAGTGTCAACGGACGGCCGACGTAGCGCGACTTGGAACGTTAGATAACAAATTACTGCTCGCTCAACTTTAATTCGACAAACATATGTCCTATATATGTTTCTTTCGTAAAATTGTCTGTTCTTTCCAATGGTGCTGTCAGTTGTTTCATACAAATGGAATTTAAAAAAGATATTCATGAAATATCGTATTCCTGCACCTAAATTGTTTAATAAAAAAAATTACACACAATTTCTCGCGGTGGCATTTTGATATTTTGTTCTCCACACCTTTCTGAGCATGTCCCAACAAAAATCATCGATCGGAGAATTTTTCCGAAGTGGGAATCTAATTTGACTCCCCTAACAAGTTCGTATAAACTGGAGCAGAGGCAAAAGTAGATCAAAGCACTCCGAATAGTAAAGTACGTTGTGAAATTCAAGATATGTATGTAGCTAACAATTCAAAATATTCGGAGCAAATACTAAATTTGTTAATTAATTTTATAGCTCAGACGGATCCTTATGGCAACCGAATAAGTACTCAAAGATTTGTTGTGCACATTTTATAGATAATGCAAAATCGGACCATCCGTTAAGCCCTAGTTTCGCGCCATCAATTTTGCCATTTTTTTACTCAAAGAAGGGCCCGACAGAAATGTCAATTTTTAACGCTAATCGACGATATATTTTCATTGAGTATTAGTAGTTAATTGTTTACTCACATATACAATGTATTACAAAATTAAATGTTTTAATATAACAAAAAAATTATATTCACTTGAACACTACATTTACTCATTATGGGATTGTTTGTACTTACGGTATATGACAAACAACAATTTAATTTTTTCAAAATCAGGAAAAAACAAATCGACGCATACACATAAATATAAAAGCCACAGGAATTATTTCGGAAATGCTTCACTGAAGCGCTAGTAGTCATTCTGCTGCTACTCTATAGTGCGAGAATTTGTAGCTTCTAAAACTTTAGAGGACATCAAGTATCCGCTTATTGCAGTTTTCCCCCAATGCACTAAAACATTCGCTACCTTGAACCCACAAGATTGTTTCGTCCACGCTAAGTCAGATGTACTTCCCATTAAGTCCAGAAGAAATTTTCTGACCGATATTTTCGCATTCCGTTAATAAATATGTTTTTCTTAGTGTAGACTCCGAAGGCACCTTAATATTGCTATATTTGCTACTAATACATTTTTCCAAAATTTGTCTAAAAAGTGGATTGTCTAGTTTCGACTACGGTATGTTACATCCTATCATAAATTCCACTAACTCTAAGTTAAAATTACGTTGCGCGTCACTGTAAGTAAAGCTGCCTGAGCTCCGTTTATGGTTTTCTGAAGAAATATGTGCATTAATATTAGTTTTGCATGGCCACGAAATTATTTTGTCACATCTAGTGCACCATCAAAATGTAAATCTTCAATATCGCGAATTCAAAAATTTACTGTAGCTTGCGCCTGTTCAGTACGATGCGACATTTTAACGCCTCGTTTTTAGTACTTACGTCGGAATGAATCTACAGTAAGGGAGACACTGAGTAATCCTGTTGAATTACTCCCCTTTACACCTGGGATTGGGCTACAGGCAAATTGCCAGTAGGTATATCCACTGCAATTTAAAATAATCTATTTACGCATTACGTTTCTTTTTTAATATTGTGCATTTTTCGATAAAACTAAGTTACGTATTAACATAAAATTAAATAAAATTAATTTAGTATGTTGCACGACTTGCTGTTCTTATACTTTGGGAATGTTTCAGTACGTGTTTACTATAGTATCTGTAAAGCCATCTCTGGAATCCGATAGGTAAATCCGACCTCTGGTAATGAGTTGCTGACCAATTATGCTGACTAATCGGTATGTTAAAATAATGTATACTTGAAACTACACACAAAAACTGACGATGGATTTGGCTGCCTAAACAGTAATCGTACCTTCTGGCAACAATATCCGCGAATGGATAAAATATCAGTCTCTACTCCATTTCCTACAGTTTTGTGTTATACAAACCTATCATGATGAGTGAGATCGAAGTATTTACTCTCAAATCCGATTATATTGCTGTCACAATACCACTCTGGACTTTCACAGGTGTTGCTAAACCAGAATCTTCCACCGTGCACAAGAACAACATTTAGTATATTAAATAATATAATTTTCTCCAAATTCATACTTCACAGTACATCACAATAAATTCAACTGATGTGTTGTAAGTTTCATGATTTCCACATGAATATAACAACAATGTACATACAATGATAACAATTTGATTATAAAGGTCAAGACACCAACGTAAAATAAGACATGTTTTGTAAAAAATGGTGTTTTAACATTTATTTAGGCATTAGTTTGCAAAATGATGGGAAAAATAATTGGTTTAGGACAATAAAAAACTTTGTTTTTTCGCCAAAGTTCTGTTTAATAGACCCCTTTAAACTCCTTTAGGGGCGAGAAAAAGTGAAGCGGTGGCATTTTCAATTGTTATTAATGAAAAACTTGTTATGTCAATATTAATTATTATTGGGTGTTAATAGACGAATAAACCGTCCTTGATATAAACAGAGCAGGAGGTATGGATGAGTGGATGAGTTTTAAATACATTTCGAACAACGCAGTTTTCTTGCTGGAATAAGGTCTGGAGACACTAGTGACACTACAGATTATGACAATCCATGTAACGAGACGGTAACCTGATCTGATATTGTTTAAAACAATTTTGTTTGTAATAAAAAGAAATATTACATTTTTTAATAATAATAATAATAATAATAATAATAACAATAAGTGGAAAGAGTAGTTTCAACTAGGCTCCCAAGTTACTTGGAGAAATTACAGTTACCCCAACACATCAGTAAGATTATGCAGAAAGCATATATATTACAGACCTGCCATCTGGTCCCAAAATTCTTCACCATAGTATAAAGCGAAATTTTCTCCTGATGTGAATGCTACCAACTGAAAAAAAATCGGTAAAGGTATTTGCATGGGGATCACTCTAAATAATTATTAATTACGAAATGACATTGAGAATAATAATCGGAAGTTATTATTACAAAGAAAACCTGATAACTTCTGGTCAAAAAAATATACAGAGTGCTCATCCAACACCAAAAATCCAATACTAAACAACAGGTGCCAAATATGGAAGGCTTGCGCAAATACCTTTACAAATGTCCATCATGGTTGAATTATTTCTTGGGATGATCGCCCTGTACATTTTTCAATAAAATTATAATAGGTGCATATGCCAAATATTATTGCCATCTGTCACATTTTCAATTCCACATTCACGTAGTGGAGTGGAAGTATTAGTAGTGGTTAAAGAATTTAATTTTTTTTTGAAATCTTTTAAAAATGATGGTAAAAACATTTTCAAAATTTTTCTCTTTTGAAACGTGGAAATTTTAAATTTGAGCAAAAAAAATGTTTCCTTCTATTCTATAATAGTGGTAAAAGAACGTTACATTTTTTAAAAATAGATTTAGAATGCCATGAAACGTAGAAATTTTGTCTTTGAAAAATGATGGTAAAAAAATTTTCAAAATTTTTCTCTTCTGAAACGTGGAAATTTTAAATTTGAGGAAAAAAATGTTTCTTTCTATTCTATAGCAGTGGTAAAAGAACGTTACAAATTTTTTAAACTAGATGTCATGAAACGTAGAAATTTTAAATTTGAGCAAAAAAATTTTTTTTCATCTATTTCATAGTAGTGGTAAAAAAAGATTCAAAATTTTTCTCTTCTGAAACGTGGACATTTTAAATTTGAGCAAAAAAATATTTCCTTCTATGTTATAGTAGTGGTAAAAGAACGTTACATTTTTTTTTTTAAATAGATTTAGAATGCCATGAAACGTGAAGATTTCAAATTTGAGCAAAAAATTTTGGTGGCAACATTTTTTTCCAAAATGGTAAAAAAATGTTCCAATTTTTTTTTTTCTGAAATAGGTTTAGAATGTCATGAAACGTGCAAATTTTAAATTCGAGCAAAAGAAAATTTTTTTCATCTATTCTATAGTAGTGGTAAAAAAAAAATCAATTTTTTTTGAAATATGGTTTCAATGCCATGAAACGTGAAAATATTAAATTTGTGCAAACAAATTTTTTTCCATCTATTCTAGTGGTAAAATTATTTTTTCCAAAATGGTAAAAAAATGTGCCAAATTTTTTTTTCCGAAATAGGTTTAGAATGTCATGAAACGTGGAAATTTTAAATTTGAGCAAATAAAATTACATTTACATGAAATCTATTATTAATCCATTAGAATGAAAAATTTCTTTAGGACAAGGTAGATGAATAAAATGAATAGGCCTTTGTTCTCATTTTTAACTGAATCTTTATGATCGTAGGGGGTTATGTAGATACTAGTTTAATCTGCATGGCCGTAGGGGACTGTGTGGATGCTATTGTTAGAATGAGAATTGTCAAATAAGAAATTAGACAAATTCATTTCAGGATTTTAATTTGCTAGCATAACCAGAATTCAGGTTATCGAAAGAATGCAAAGATTTCATCAATAATTTTACACATAGTTTTTCTTTTAGTTATAGATAGTTATTTTTTCAGCTGTTTGCAAAATCCTATAAAGAATATGTTTCAATACAATTATAAGCAAACAAACAATAATTCATTTTTAAACATACATGATATACATGGTGTAATTAGTTTTATGTCATTAAAAAAAACTAGTAATGGGAACCTACTAAACAAACAAAAAACTTACATGACATTTCTTCTAGGGGCCCTTTGAAAAACACTGGCCTAGGTCGAACATTTGAATGCTAAGGTAGGAGATATTTGAGAACCTCTGATTTTCTGGGTCAATGGACGTATAGTTCCGAATTACATAGAAGTCATAAAAAAATGTAAAGATTATCTACCGACTTGTGTCCTCGCCGTCGCGCGGTCTTAAAGCAAGAAGCGCGGCACTTTGATGGGACCCCTTGAAACGAACTTTTTACACCAATTATGAAAATGTGAAAATTCGTTATCTCTTTCTACACAACGCAAGCACAGGATGGCCTCAGGGGTTTAAAAAGAGGATACACAAGATATTTTAATTTATTAAATGTAAAGATTATTTATTAACATTTATAACATAAAATAAGTGTCATGTGTTAAAAGTTTAAAATTGAGTGATTATTTCACGAAATTGGAAAACGTATAGTTAGACGTCCGATATATGATAACAGGAAATTGTTATGTATATTTTAAATTAGGAAAAATCTGATTTATTTATCGAGTTGCGTACATAATTTTTTCCAATCGGGTGTCGAATACAAAAAATCTAGTCTTTGGTCTCTATGGAAATCAATGTAAACAATAATAAACAGATCAGAACAAAATAGCGAATAAGAATAATAACAAAAATACCTTTATTGTCCATCCGGAAACACCCTATAATAAAACATGTTTTTAAATTTGTCACAAAAATTGTTCGAAATGACCTCCATCTCCATCAATACACATTTCGGCACGTCGAACTAAGGACATACACACTCCGTTCAACACAATGGTAAATTACCACACTAAACTATCAACTAACGTTGTCGACATACAAAAACAACGAAAGGGTAGGTCGTGTGTACGATCGTAGCCGAGTAACGACATAAACGAAGATATTACTTGAGAATATCTAAAGACGGGACGGGATGACAATACAGCCTACCCTAATATGCCAGCAGTTCCCAAACAATAAAATTTTTGAAAAAGAAAACGTTTCTACAAAACAATGAGCTTTAGATTATGTTATATAAGCTTATATACCTAAGGTTTTTTGTTCGTCTAGTCGTTCCCCGCCACCAGTTACTTTTAATGACATGAAACTAATTACACCCTGTATACAATATGGCATTTTTAATATCCAGTACATACGTGTCTAAACCGTAGTTTGCTATGTAGCTACAGCTTAGTCCTTCGAGCACGCAACAGTGTTTCTATTTTCCGAGCAACTGTGTTATTTAAGGATAATTGAATTATTATATAGGCCATTTGGGTACCGCTGAGATTGTGCCCCGTCCCGCTGATGTAATGTTACTGATATATTTTTTGTGTTGCACCTATTATTAACACGCGATACTTGAATTGATATATTATGTGCCAGGAACTCCTTCAAATAAATAAGAACCGAAATAAGTATATGTAATTATATATAATAACTTTATTATCGGAATGGATGGATTGTTTTTGAACATGTACCGGAGAGTCGGTATATCGATCTACTTGCAGCACTGTCTATGGTTGAATTACTTTAGCATACAGTGAACCAAGATATTTTGAGAGCAGTGAATAATCGATTTTTCTGAAGGTAAAATCTTGTTTTTTTTAACTGAATTTTCTATAGCGAGGGTAAACTCGTTTGACAGCGTCACAAAATCTGAAATGCCTAGAGTGGGGGATATTGTAAGTGTAGTTAGGATACCAGTACTCTGTTCTATTAGTTTGTATCGTGCGTATACGAAGAGTGACATTTGTGTGTATGAGATGTTTCATATTTTAACACTTAATGCACTTCAACTGAGAAGGTAAGAAAAAGGCAGGTAAACCTCCAAAAATTCTTAATAATGGTAGTAATTTACATGTCTCCCAATAATACAAGAAATTATACAATTTCTATATAGAATATTACTAGCATATACACTTGATGGTTCTATTCACTTGGGAGAGAATTTAGACAAATTTCCCATGATCCTGGGTGGTGACTTCAATGTTAACTTTGCTAGACAAAGAGCACAACCGTTAATCAGTTTTCTCAGAGAAAAATTGAAATCAGAAACAAATAATAACCCCTAACGAAGCAACAAGGAGATTCTTCAGTCTAGGGTTGTTATATCATATTTTATGTATCACAAACCTATCGTGTCATTTTTAAATTCTGACGAAACAGGAGAAAATAAAATTTATTATTTTCGTTGAATATAAAATAATGATTCATTCATTTTCATAATACATTACTTTTATAACCCATTATTTTCGCACAAATGTTACTTCCGCATCTACGTAGTGGATTGGAATTATAGTAATCGTAAACAAAATTTCAAATTTTCTTTTTCTTGAAATAGGTTTAAAATTTTTAAAAGTGAATTATTTATTATTTGTTTGCTTATAGTAATGAAACATATTCTTTATAGGATTTTGCAAACAGCGGAAAGAAAAACTATCTATGGGAACTAAAAGAAAAACTATATGGAATTATAGTAATCGTAAACAAAATTACAAATTTTCTTTTTCTTGAAATAGGTTTAAAATGTTTAAAAGTGAATTATTTATTATTTGTTTGCTTATAGTAATGAAACATATTCTTTATAGGATTTTGCAAACAGCGGAAAGAAAAATTATCTATGAGAACTAAAAGAAAAACTATATGTAAAAATATTAATGAAATCTTAGCATTCTTTCGATAACCTGCCTAGCCGTAGGGAACTATGTGGGATGCTAGTGTTATAATGAGAATGGTAAATAAGAATTTTTACTTCTTAGCATAACCAGAAGTCAGGTTATCGAAAGAATGCAAAGATTTCATTAATATTTTTACATATAGTTTTTCTTTCAGTTCTCATAGTTTTTCTTTCCGCTGTTTGCAAAATCCTATAAATAATATGTTTCATAGTTTTAAAATGTCATGAAACGTCGAGATTTTAAATTCGAGCGAAAAAAATGTCTGTCTATTTGTCTACCTGTCGGTCTGTCTGTAACTTTTTTTTGTCCGCACGTTTTCTTCGGAACGGTTTAAGATATTGACTTGAAATTTTGTACACGTATATATTGTAACGAGATATGGAACTGGATACCATTTATTTCCGCATACTGAAGTGCAAATATAGTCAAGCAGTTTACCTTTAAAGAGACATGGATGGAAAATCTGAATGTGGAAGTAGTGATTCTTTAGGCAACGGGTTTTCTGTTTGCGACTGCAGTTTCGAAATATCTTTAGTCCATCCAGTTTAAGACTGCAGTATTTCTGAGACCGGTTTACACAGTCACATGCAATATAGTTAAAACAGAGATTATTTTGATTGTATATCATCAATAAATATAGACATATACAAACTACAAACAGGCTTCGGCGTGCTTTGGCCATTCTAACGCTATATAAATCGAAATATTCGGAACGTTGCAGAGTAGCTTTGATAAATCACTTCACGATCCTTTTGACTTGGTTTAGGTTTCACATTTCGTGCCAGCTCCATTCATGAACTTGTATAATGTCGTAGATTAACACCTATACCGCCATTAATATGTAAATAAATATATCATGTAGGCAATCAATCATAGCTCTATTCCGGCGTGTTAGCTGCCAGGTGAAAATTTGCACAGCAGTGGCTAAAAACGCCATGAATTCAAATTATTAGTATTTATAGGAGGCTACAAAAAATTGTTGTCGCATTTAGAATGCAATTAGTATATAGCATTAGCAAATTGTATTTCAATATGTTTAATTGGCTGTATTCATTCAGTTATAAAATGCATTAAGGTGGCTATTCCCTAGAAAGAGACATTCGATAAGGAAATATTTATTAGTTTTGCCCATAACTTTTTTTCTTTGTACGTATATTTAAAGAAACTATAAGAGTACCTAAGTAGAACCATACAAGGCTATTACTATGAATTTTCACTCAATAATTTATAAGATATATAATAAGATAGCTAGATTTAAAACTACAAAATAGGAAGATAAAATCATTCTTAAATTTAAAGCTAAATATTTTGCAAACCACTGAAATTATTGAGTGAATATTCATAGTAATAGTCTTGTTATAGTTCTACTTAGGTATTCTTATAGGTTTTCTTAAATATACCTACTAAGAAAAAATCGGTAAAAGTATTTACATAGAACTTCCCTTTTTATTTGTGCATGGCGCTCACTCTAGAAAATTATTAATTACGAAATGTGTTAGGGAATTGAGAGTAATCCGCTAACGGGCGGTGAATAAAAATAATTTTAATGTATTAAAAAAAAGAAAGAGATAGTGGACTGTTGCGGAAAAAGAGATTTATATGGATCCTACCTTCACTCCTTCCCGAATTCAGTGGTCCAGCTTCAGGAGACCTCCAGATAGGGAATCCCAAGATGTTGTTAATCTTCAAAGATCAAAATGACCCTTGTACACACACAAGCGGAAATATAAACACAAAAGCGAAGTTGATTAGTAATAATCTTTGCGGTATACGACACTCGTCTACAGTGACACGAGGTTAGACAGCGAATATATCGTTAGGCATCACAAAAAATCTCTTTTTGTTAGCGCGCAAAGATACACCCTTGTACACACACAAGCGGAAATATAAACACAAAAGCGAAGTTGATTAGTAATAATCTTTGCGGTATACGACACTCGTCTACAGTGACACGAGGTTAGACAGCGAATATATCGTTAGGCATCACAAAAAATCTCTTTTTGTTAGCGCGCAAAGATACAGGGTGAGCCAAAAATGAATGACGCACGAGTGCATTTTATTTCTACTTAAAGCTAGCGTTAAATAAAGTTAATGAAAGATAAAATTAAAGTAATATAATACCTATAATAATTAAAAATAAAACTAGTAAATAACTGAGGACGGAACAAAATGACATTGAGGATAATAATCGGAATAGAAGTATCACTATTATTACAAAGAAAACATGGTAACTTGTGGACAAAAAAATATACAGAATGGTCATCCAACAGCAAAAATTCAATACCAAATATGGAATGCTTGCGCAAATACCTTTATAAAAGTCCACTATGGTCGAATTATTTCTTGGGATGACCACCCTGTGCATTTTTCAATAAAACTGTGACATTTTCAGTTCCACATTCACGTAGTGGAGTGGAAATATACGAGTGGTCAACAAATATCATTTTTTTTTTCAATAAGTTTAGAATATTATGAATCGTGGAAATTGTAATTTGAGCAAACAAAATATGTTTTCATAATCTAGTGATAGAAAAAAATTTCATCATCTATTCTATAGTAGTGGTTAAAATATTTTCAACAATTTTTTTAAATTATTTTTTTTTAGAATTTTTTTTGAAATAGTTTTAGAATGTCATGACACGTGGACATTTTAAACTTAAGCAAAAAATAATTTTTCCATTTATTCTAGTGGTAAAAAAATTTTCAAAAATGTTCTTGGGATGACCACCCTGTACATTTTTCAATAAAACTGTAATGTGTGCATATGCCAAATATTATTGCCATCTGTGACATTTTCAGTTCCACATTCACGTAGTGGAGTGGAAGTATGCGAGTGGTTAAAAAATTATTTATTTAGTTTGTTTTAATAGGTTTAGAATGTTATGAATCGTGGAGATTGTAATAAGAGCAAACAAAATATTTTTTCATGTAATCCAATGATAAAAAAAAATTTCATCTGTTCTCTAGTGGTTAAAATATTTTCAACAATTTTTGTTCCAATAATTTTTTTAGATTTTTTTTTAAATAGTTTTAGTATATCATGAAATGTGGAAATTTTAAATGTCAGCAAAAACAAATTATTTCCATCATGTATTTTGTATTTTGTCGTGGGCAAAAATTTGCAAATTTTTTATTTCTTTTTTATTTCCAAGAGTTTTTGAAATAGCTTAGAATGTCACGAGACGTGGAAATTTTAAATTTGAGCGAAAAAATTTTTTTGTTTCCATCTAGTGGTAAAATTTTTTTCAAAAAATATTGGTAAAAAATTTTCGAAATTTTTTTTCTTCTGAAATAGGCTTAGAGTGCCATGAAACGTGGAAGTTTTAAATTTGGGCAAAACAAACCTTTTCATTTACAATAGTGGTAAAAAAAGATTACAATTTTTTTCCGAAAACACCTTCAATTTGTTTTTTTAAATAGATTTAAAATGCCATGAAACGTGGAAATTTTAGCAAAAAAAAGTTTTTACTTAGTGGTAAAAAAAATTTCAAAAATGTTGCAAAAAAAAATTTACAATTTGTTTTTTGAAATAGGTTTAGAATGCCATGAAACGTGGAAATAATGTTTTTACATCTACTCTTGTGGTAATTTTTAAAAAAAAAATGTTGGTAAAAATTTTCTTTTTTTTTGTCGGAAATAGGTTTAGAATGTCATGAATCGTGGGCATTTTAAATTCGAGCAAAAATTTTTTCATTATTTATTCCCTTTAGACGGTCCACCCTGCATATTTTCCAGTGAAAGTTTAACCATTTTTTCGCCACAGTAGCGTCAGCTACCTACTAAATTTGACTGTTCTCCATCAAGTAGTTTTTTAGTTAATGCACTAACAGACAGACAGGACAGACAGACAGACGGAATTGAACATCCTATATTTTCGTAATCTACGTGATCTGAAACGTGAAAATCCGTTAAAATCTCGGAGGGTGATTTTTTCTCGAATACAATACTTCCCTTCGGTATGCGAGGGAAGTAAAAAGTTATGACCAAAAATAATAAATATATCCCTATCGGATGTCTCTAGGGAATGGCCACCTGAAGTTATATGTATTGAAATAAAAGTGGTAATGAACATCAAATCAGGGGTCAAGATGAGTGACCAAACGAACAGTTCACATCAGTGGTATTTGTTTCCCTTTTTAAGTTGAAACTAAAGGTTGGCTTTACATGAGAGGGTGTGTTAAAGTGTCTGCTCCTGATTGAATGAATGTTTAAAACTTCATTTTTGTAGATATCCCGAGCACCGCTTAAAAAGAAAACATACATGTGGCAGGAAGTCCCAAAGAATTGAAGAAAGAAAAAAATTAAGATAATGCCACAATTAACATTTAGACAATATTCATTTTTGGATCCTAAAATAACAGGAAATGATGGGAACATTGCCATAACGGCCTAAATAGGATTTAGTAAAATGAATGAGTATACTTTTTTACGATTTTACCACTTTTTACCTTTATACCATGTTATTTTTAATTTTTACACGCAAAAATTATTTTTATTCCATACAAAAATTATTTTCGGTTTATCAATTAATGATAAAGGTATTTGTTTAAAATTTTTATATTCATATGATCTTAGACTTAAAGGAAATTTAATTCTGTCTTATTTATAGCTGTTTTAAAAATACTTTTTTTGAAAATTACATATCTATTACTTGTTTATTATTTGTTCGTATGTATTATTTATTAATTCACATTATGTACTACTTAACAAGTTCTTAAAGTAAAATTATTCGTTTAAAGTTTTGATAATCAGATGATCTTTAATATGAAGATTAATGATAAAATTTATCAATTTTCCATCTGAACACGTCGTAATTTCTCTGTATGGTATCAAGATCAACAGTTTAAGTAGCTGTCGCTTACAAGTTTTTCAAAGATTATCGAAGAGCACAACATTTTCTCTTAGACTATTTGTTACCAACCTCTGATGCCACTAAACAGCACGGTTTGAGGACGTACCCACCAAATTCAACAATAATTTTATATTTTCTATTGAAATTTTTGTTTTAATAAATTATATGAAGAATTTCTTCTTATAAAATTTTCAACACCTTGGGAGGGTAGTTTACCCTGTTCGGTGGTGAAAAATCGATTAACCATCACTGTACTTGCTTCTCGTCTACATCCCGATGAAAAAAAATGTTTCAGCCCTTGGAAGGGTTGTTACAGCCCTCCTCTGTTATAACCCTTCCAGTGTCACTAAACCCCCCATAACATTTCAAATTAATTCCATCCAAATACGTATTACCGAGCATTACCAAGAGAGAACCGTCAAAAAAGGGTGGTTTTTGGTCGTTTGCGGGGGATGAAAACTTTGTTGGCAATTTTCTGTGTGTTCCACACCCTCTTAAACAGGAGGGAAGTAGTTATAGATATAGTTATCAGACAAAACCCTCAAAATCCCCACTTACATATTGCACTAAATCCTATTTTGACCATTATAGCATGTTTCCATTATTTCTATACAATAGAAATGTTTTTTGAATGTTTTAAACATTCATTCACTTTACACTAGGGGGCACAATCGCCACTTTTCACACATTTTCTGTTGCTTGTTCTTTTAATGTTGACTTAGTCACAAAGGGTCCTCTAGAATAATGGTAATACTTAATTAAAGAGCGTATAGAAATGCATTAAATTAAGAAAAAAAAAAGTAAAAATGTTTATAATTTACAGACCGTACTAAGAGCCTGTTATTTGAAAGTTGTCCGTAAGAGCTCATCCTCGCATGATGCAACTCAGGTGGTGTCATCTGCAAATTTCATGTTACAAAAACTCAGCTCCGCCTATTGCATCTCACCCTGCCAGCACTCCAGCACACGTGGTATCACGTGTTCACTATAAATATTAAAGAGAATCAGTAACAGGACACAGCCCTGTCTGACACCTTTGCCAACTCCGGAGTTAGTGACTCTTCGTTTAGTAATTAGGGTATGTTTTCGATACGAATAAGAACTGGGTTGGGCCTTGACTGGAACCACATTATCTAACTGGCTAACATTACCACACCTAAAATGTCAAATTAATATTTTAAGCGTTTATAAATGAAACCGGAAATCATTGTGACGGTCATGTAACTCGATTAACTATATAGGTAACGCACACCTAAAGTTTGTACGAGTGCAAGAGTCAACATATTCGGGAATTTTGGTGTGAGTTTGGCTAGATTGTGACATTCAAAATTACCTGAATGCCACATGTTAATTTTTATTCTAATAGCAATGAATTTTTGTAGTCTTAAACCACAATTCAGTAAACTTATTAATTAATTTTTCAGTCCAATCCCGAAGCCGTTCTAGTCTTACTGAATCTGGAAGAAATTGTGTTCGTCAAACCAACTTTAAATTATAAATTAGCATACAAGCGCCATCTGTTACTTCTCTTGATAAACACCTACATGTCATCTGGTACAACAAATATTTAAAAGAAGAAATCTGTATAAGTGAATAAATCCCAAAAATCAATAAACAAAATTATAAATCGATAATTCTGATTAAATTGGAACTCATGAATGCATAGGAATGATACAGTACAGTAATTGTATAGATTTGTATTATAGAATATATTAAAGAATGATTTATGTTCCCACTACCAGCGACATCTCGCCTATAGAAGTGTAACAGGTTTTTTTTTGATCAAACACGGTATCCGAACAGGTCGTGATGGTGATTTTCCGGTCGATTTCGTAGCAATACAGACGTTGCTGTCCGATTAACACCTCATCTAGATTGGAATGTGATGTTAAGCTGACCCTTCAGTTTTGAGTTTAAGCAGACCCTTCAGTTTTGAGTTTAAGCTGACCCTTCAGTTTTGAGTTTAAGCTGACCCTTCAGTTATGATGTTTAGTTAATCCTAGAATTGGGAATTTTACCATACATTTGGCTTAACTGTGTGCCAGGAAAAATTGGGTGGCTGCTATAATCCAGGAGAACCAGACTATTTGCCAGGGAGTTTTTGTAATCCAAGGTTGGAGTGTCTTGGTATGGAATAGTCCTCGCTGGATGAGAGCACCAAGTTGTTTGGTTTGGTAACTGCTCAGACGTCTAAATTCGTAGGATCTCTGCGGAGTCAATGATTGAGTGGTGGTAACACAGGAAGATTCAGTGAGACGAGGACCAGGGTTGGTTACTGCAGAACCCAGCCGGTGGTAATAGTATCAACTGAATTTCTTTTCAACATTTCTTTTCAACGTTCAACTTTCAACGACATTATTCAACTTTCAACAAACTTTTATACATTTCTAAATTGTTACCATTGTTTTATGTTATATATTGCCTTCAGCTAATTATTAATTTTCTTCCATATAATTATTTAATCACCGCTTAGCGATAATTTGTCATATTTTGTAAATTTCTTTTGGTCTTCAACCTAGTCAAACTTATTAAATAATATATAAACTTTCTGTAAGGAAGTAGCTACATCCAACCATAAGGTGTAACATTTAAATTAATCAAAATTAATAAGTCATTTCAAAATTTATAATAGAGTCAATAAACCAGATATATTTAACTAGTGTGTTTATTTGTGAGAATCATGAGTATCTATAACATTAATTATCTCTGAGTAGTCACAGTCGTACAGTTAGACAAGTACGTTATAGATTCTTTTTTAATATGACTACTGGCGCCTAACCTAAAATAAAAAGTTTTTCTTGAATAATTTCCGAACCACGACCCAGTCTCCACAAACTAAACGAGAACCGGGCAACCTCAACTTCCTAACCTGCTGGGGGCAGAAGTTGGTGGTTGAATAGCTTAAATAATAGACATACATTGGGGATTTGTATTGAAATAAATTATTTTGTTAATCTCCATTTGTTGTTACTATTTGCCATTGCAATACGATTTTTGAATAAAATTCAAATGAAACGATTATTTCCAAAGCCTACTACCCTCGAGGAAAAAAAATCTTTAAAAAAGTGCCTTACTTAAATACGACTGAAGATATGCATACATATTTTTAAGTATATTGTTAGAATTGTCATTTGTTTCCATGGCATACTTAAAACACCAAGCAATATCTCGGCAAGATAAGGTATTTCTGAATTTTTATTGAATAACTCGATTGGGGGTGAAGTTATAAGTATAGGGAATGCTTTCGAATGAGGTAAAAAAAAAATCGGTAAAGGTATTTACACTGCACTTCCCTCGTTATTTGTGCATGGCGGTCACTCTAAAAAATTAATAATTACGAAATGACATTGAGAATAATAATCGGAATATAGTTATTGCTATTATTACAAAGAAAACTTGATAAGTTTTGGTCAAGAAAATATACAGATTGCTCATCCAACAGCAAAAGTTCAATACTAAATAGCAGGTGCCACATATGGCAGGCTTGCGCAAATACCTTTAAAAATATCCACCATGACTGAATTATTTCTTGGGATGACCACCCGGTACATTTTTCAATAAAAGTATAATAGGTGCATATGCCAGATATTATTGCCATCTGTCACATTTTGTGTCACATGTTGGTAAAAAAATGTTCAAATTTTTTTCTTCTGAAATAGGTTTAAAATGTCAAACGTAGAAATTTTAAATTTGAGCAAAAAGGAAAGTTTCCTTCTATTCTATAGTAGTGGTAAAAAAAGTTTAAAATTTAAAAATTATGTATTTTTCTAAATAGGTTTAGAATGCTATGAAACGTGAAAATTTTAAATTTGAGCAAATAAAAAAAAACTTCGATCTATTTTAGTGGTAAAAACTTTTTGAAAAATGTTGGTGAAAAAAAATTTCAAAAATTATTTTTCTGAAATAGGTTTAGAATGTCATGAAACGTGAAACTTTTAAATTTGAGCAAAAAAAGTTTCCATCTATTCTAGTGTTAAATTTTTTCCAAACTGGTAACAAAATGTTGCAATTTTTTGTTCCGAAATTGGTTTGGAATGTCATGAAACGTGAAAATTTTAAATTTGAACAAAAATTTTCGTCTATTAGCATTACCAAGAGAGAACCGTCAAAAAAGGGTGGTTTTTGGTCGTTTGCGGGGGATGAAAACTTTGTTGGCAATTTTCTGTGTGTTCCACACCCTCTTAAACAGGAGGGAAGTAGTTATAGATATAGTTATCAGACAAAACCCTCAAAATCCCCACTTACATATTGCACTAAATCCTATTTTGACCATTATAGCATGTTTCCATTATTTCTATACAATAGAAATGTTTTTTGAATGTTTTAAACATTCATTCACTTTACACTAGGGGGCACAATCGCCACTTTTCACACATTTTCTGTTGCTTGTTCTTTTAATGTTGACTTAGTCACAAAGGGTCCTCTAGAATAATGGTAATACTTAATTAAAGAGCGTATAGAAATGCATTAAATTAAGAAAAAAAAAAGTAAAAATGTTTATAATTTACAGACCGTACTAAGAGCCTGTTATTTGAAAGTTGTCCGTAAGAGCTCATCCTCGCATGATGCAACTCAGGTGGTGTCATCTGCAAATTTCATGTTACAAAAACTCAGCTCCGCCTATTGCATCTCACCCTGCCAGCACTCCAGCACACGTGGTATCACGTGTTCACTATAAATATTAAAGAGAATCAGTAACAGGACACAGCCCTGTCTGACACCTTTGCCAACTCCGGAGTTAGTGACTCTTCGTTTAGTAATTAGGGTATGTTTTCGATACGAATAAGAACTGGGTTGGGCCTTGACTGGAACCACATTATCTAACTGGCTAACATTACCACACCTAAAATGTCAAATTAATATTTTAAGCGTTTATAAATGAAACCGGAAATCATTGTGACGGTCATGTAACTCGATTAACTATATAGGTAACGCACACCTAAAGTTTGTACGAGTGCAAGAGTCAACATATTCGGGAATTTTGGTGTGAGTTTGGCTAGATTGTGACATTCAAAATTACCTGAATGCCACATGTTAATTTTTATTCTAATAGCAATGAATTTTTGTAGTCTTAAACCACAATTCAGTAAACTTATTAATTAATTTTTCAGTCCAATCCCGAAGCCGTTCTAGTCTTACTGAATCTGGAAGAAATTGTGTTCGTCAAACCAACTTTAAATTATAAATTAGCATACAAGCGCCATCTGTTACTTCTCTTGATAAACACCTACATGTCATCTGGTACAACAAATATTTAAAAGAAGAAATCTGTATAAGTGAATAAATCCCAAAAATCAATAAACAAAATTATAAATCGATAATTCTGATTAAATTGGAACTCATGAATGCATAGGAATGATACAGTACAGTAATTGTATAGATTTGTATTATAGAATATATTAAAGAATGATTTATGTTCCCACTACCAGCGACATCTCGCCTATAGAAGTGTAACAGGTTTTTTTTTGATCAAACACGGTATCCGAACAGGTCGTGATGGTGATTTTCCGGTCGATTTCGTAGCAATACAGACGTTGCTGTCCGATTAACACCTCATCTAGATTGGAATGTGATGTTAAGCTGACCCTTCAGTTTTGAGTTTAAGCAGACCCTTCAGTTTTGAGTTTAAGCTGACCCTTCAGTTTTGAGTTTAAGCTGACCCTTCAGTTATGATGTTTAGTTAATCCTAGAATTGGGAATTTTACCATACATTTGGCTTAACTGTGTGCCAGGAAAAATTGGGTGGCTGCTATAATCCAGGAGAACCAGACTATTTGCCAGGGAGTTTTTGTAATCCAAGGTTGGAGTGTCTTGGTATGGAATAGTCCTCGCTGGATGAGAGCACCAAGTTGTTTGGTTTGGTAACTGCTCAGACGTCTAAATTCGTAGGATCTCTGCGGAGTCAATGATTGAGTGGTGGTAACACAGGAAGATTCAGTGAGACGAGGACCAGGGTTGGTTACTGCAGAACCCAGCCGGTGGTAATAGTATCAACTGAATTTCTTTTCAACATTTCTTTTCAACGTTCAACTTTCAACGACATTATTCAACTTTCAACAAACTTTTATACATTTCTAAATTGTTACCATTGTTTTATGTTATATATTGCCTTCAGCTAATTATTAATTTTCTTCCATATAATTATTTAATCACCGCTTAGCGATAATTTGTCATATTTTGTAAATTTCTTTTGGTCTTCAACCTAGTCAAACTTATTAAATAATATATAAACTTTCTGTAAGGAAGTAGCTACATCCAACCATAAGGTGTAACATTTAAATTAATCAAAATTAATAAGTCATTTCAAAATTTATAATAGAGTCAATAAACCAGATATATTTAACTAGTGTGTTTATTTGTGAGAATCATGAGTATCTATAACATTAATTATCTCTGAGTAGTCACAGTCGTACAGTTAGACAAGTACGTTATAGATTCTTTTTTAATATGACTACTGGCGCCTAACCTAAAATAAAAAGTTTTTCTTGAATAATTTCCGAACCACGACCCAGTCTCCACAAACTAAACGAGAACCGGGCAACCTCAACTTCCTAACCTGCTGGGGGCAGAAGTTGGTGGTTGAATAGCTTAAATAATAGACATACATTGGGGATTTGTATTGAAATAAATTATTTTGTTAATCTCCATTTGTTGTTACTATTTGCCATTGCAATACGATTTTTGAATAAAATTCAAATGAAACGATTATTTCCAAAGCCTACTACCCTCGAGGAAAAAAAATCTTTAAAAAAGTGCCTTACTTAAATACGACTGAAGATATGCATACATATTTTTAAGTATATTGTTAGAATTGTCATTTGTTTCCATGGCATACTTAAAACACCAAGCAATATCTCGGCAAGATAAGGTATTTCTGAATTTTTATTGAATAACTCGATTGGGGGTGAAGTTATAAGTATAGGGAATGCTTTCGAATGAGGTAAAAAAAAAATCGGTAAAGGTATTTACACTGCACTTCCCTCGTTATTTGTGCATGGCGGTCACTCTAAAAAATTAATAATTACGAAATGACATTGAGAATAATAATCGGAATATAGTTATTGCTATTATTACAAAGAAAACTTGATAAGTTTTGGTCAAGAAAATATACAGATTGCTCATCCAACAGCAAAAGTTCAATACTAAATAGCAGGTGCCACATATGGCAGGCTTGCGCAAATACCTTTAAAAATATCCACCATGACTGAATTATTTCTTGGGATGACCACCCGGTACATTTTTCAATAAAAGTATAATAGGTGCATATGCCAGATATTATTGCCATCTGTCACATTTTGTGTCACATGTTGGTAAAAAAATGTTCAAATTTTTTTCTTCTGAAATAGGTTTAAAATGTCAAACGTAGAAATTTTAAATTTGAGCAAAAAGGAAAGTTTCCTTCTATTCTATAGTAGTGGTAAAAAAAGTTTAAAATTTAAAAATTATGTATTTTTCTAAATAGGTTTAGAATGCTATGAAACGTGAAAATTTTAAATTTGAGCAAATAAAAAAAAACTTCGATCTATTTTAGTGGTAAAAACTTTTTGAAAAATGTTGGTGAAAAAAAATTTCAAAAATTATTTTTCTGAAATAGGTTTAGAATGTCATGAAACGTGAAACTTTTAAATTTGAGCAAAAAAAGTTTCCATCTATTCTAGTGTTAAATTTTTTCCAAACTGGTAACAAAATGTTGCAATTTTTTGTTCCGAAATTGGTTTGGAATGTCATGAAACGTGAAAATTTTAAATTTGAACAAAAATTTTCGTCTATTCTATAGTAGTGATAAATAGATTAAAAATGTTTTCAATTTTTTTTTTTTTATTTTTCAAAAACATTTTTAAATTTGTTTGAATAGTTTTAGAATGCCATGGAATAGTTTAATCTGAACAAAGAAAAAAAATCTATCTGTGGTAAAAATTTTTAAAAATAGTAAAAAATATTCCAATTTTTCTTTTAAATAGGTTAGCGTTCTACGCTATGAAACGTGGAAATTTTAACTCGAAGCAATAAAATCAAATTTCATCTATTTTAGTGGCAAAAAAATTTGCAAAAAATTTTTATTTGAATCAGGCTTAGAATACCATGAAACGTGGAAATTTTAAATTTGAAGAAAAAAATTTTTTTCATCTATTTTAATAGTAAAAAATTTTTCAAAAATGTTGGTTAAAAAAAATGTCAATTTTTGTTTTTTTTAATTAGGCTTAGAATGCCATGAAACGTGGAAATTTTAAATTTGGAGAAAGAAAAATTATCTATTTTAGTACCTAGTAAAAAATTGTTCAAAAATGTTGGTGAAAAAAATTTTTAAATTTTTTTTTTTCTGAAATAGGATTAGCGTGTCATGAAACGTGGAAATTTTACATTTGAGCGAAAAAATTTTTTTTCACTATCTGTTCCGTTTAGACGGTCCACCCTGTATAATTCCAGTGAAAATTTTACCATTTCTTCGCTGTCAGTAGGGTCAACTACCTACCAAATTTGACTGCTCTCCGTCAAGTAGTTTAGTTAATGCACCAACAGACAGACAGACCGACCGACAGACAGACAGACTGACGGAATTGAAAAACCTATATTTTCGTAATCTACGTGATCTGAAACGTCAGAATCCGAAAAAATCTCGGAGGGTCATTTTTTCTCGAATACAATACTTCCCTTCGGTATGCGAGGGAAGTAAAAACAGTAGGTGCCATTCGAAAAAATCGACTTCTTGGCGATTTTTCATTGCGACATTTGGAAATCGCCTGCGCCCATATGGTACAAGATGGGAGCACCGATGGGACATAAGGTTTTAGCCTAGACTTCCACCTAACTGCTTCACCAATTTGATTTTATCATTTTGAACGGTTTTTGATATACAAATTTGTTCATAAACTACTACAGCAGCAATTTTTTTTCCAAAAAATTGATATGTATCAAAACCTGTAACAGATAAGTTATCATAACTTTAGTTATCTAAACTCAGAATTGGAAGGCCAATCGAACCATGTAAAGGTTTCCATTTAAAATAAGACCGTTGGTACCGATTTTTGGCACACACTGTATAGCTGGAGGACTGAAAATATTTTAGGTAGAACAGGCATGACTGATTATGGCTGTATATCCAGTTTCAAGTTTGTATTTTAACTGCAAGTTGAAAAACTTCTAACAAGCGGTCTACGTGAATCACCCTGTATATAGGGTGTTCCTTAATGATGTGCTAATATTTCCGGGTGTGAGTCCCTAGGTCATTTTATGATGAAAAGTTAATATGATCATATATCCGCAACGGCTTCAATTTCTGTGTTGAATTTTTTTTTACTTGTTATTTATAATATCGCAAAAAGTGTTTTAGTTATTATTTTCAATTTTGGTATGTGTTAATAGAATATAGAACCACATATTTCACTTAGAAAAATTATTTGGTCGCTCCACCAGTGGCGTCCCTGCGAGCATATCCTCTGATATTTTTTACCAAAAAAGTGGTACGCCACTGACATTTTTCCATGTCGATATTTTTTCTGATTAGCCTGATCAATTCTACATGAAAACGGTCTCTTTGGTTTATCTCGTCAGATGGACAGTTCTTGACTAAAACAATTAAATTCATAATTGAAAAATTGTCGATTACACGGACCAGACCAATCATCTCCAGTGTATTTTGGCTTGCTGAATCCGAATCCGGTGGTTATTGGCCCACCATCTCACAATTTTTTTCTGTACTCAATATACAGTTAGAAAAATGCAAAAAAGCAAAATTGCATTTTTCTGACGATTTTCTGAGGATAGAGAAAAATTGTGACGTGGTGCGTCTAACGAGAAAAACGCAAGAGATCGTTTTCATGTAGAATTAATCAGGCTAATCAGGAGAAATATCGACATAGAAAAATGTCGGTGGCGTATCACTTTTTGGTAAAAAATAAAAGAGAAAATGCTCGCAGGGACGCCACTGGTGGATCAATTAAATAATTTTTCTAATTAAAATATGTGGTTCTATATCCTGTTGACACATACCAAAATTGAAAATAATATTTAAAATACTTTATGAGATATTAAAAAATAACCATAAAGAAAAATTCAACACTATAGCAAAAAATTGAAGCCATTGCGGACATATGTTCATATGAACTTTTCTTCATAAAATGACCTAAGGAATCACACCCTGAAATATTAACACGCCATTAAGGAACACCCTGTATATATAATGTATTACCAATTTGCAATAGGTTCTGTTCAATTAACATACCCTTTGCATTTTAAATAGCAAATGAAAAGTAATCAAGAGGGGTCAAATCAGGATACTGAGGTGGTTATTTAATAGTTCTATTCTTCCAATCCACCTGTTAGGGAAAACTTCGTTTAAATAATAGGATGTGAATAATTCTTTACGGAAAAAAGTTATCCAACATTTCTTGTTGGAAATCGATCAAACAATTTACCAAAAATTTGTTTCACTGAAAAAATTTAATATATCCTTTTGTTATAAGCAAAATTGTTTTGAACAATATCAGACCAGGTTGCCGACTGATAATATGGACTTTCATAATCGATATTCTCACTGTTTAAGGGAATTTTGACCATACCACTTTTAAATCCACTATAACTTGGAAAATGTGCCTACTATGTAAATAATATTCTAGATACTGATAAAGCACGGCATTTTTTATACGAGGAAATTTTTTCATAATTTTTTTATCCTAAGTTTTGCACTTATTCTTGAAAACCTGATCTCATGTTTATTCGGTTATTTATCAATGTATTTAAAAAAAAAATACAAAATAGAATTACATAAAATGTAAGCATTTTCAGAAAAAAGAATTGGTATATATCAAATATTAATTTAGTTATCAAGCGCAATAAATAATGTTACTGCAAGCTTTCAATGTTATCTATTACGTTTGATAAGTAAATTAAAATTTGATATACAAGGTGATTCACGTAGGCCATTCATTAGAAGTTTTTCAACTTGCAGTTGGATTAGAAACTTGAAATTTGGTATGCAGCCATAATCGATCATGCCCGTTCTATCTAAAATATTTTCAGCCCTCCAACTATACAGGGTGTGCCAAAAATTGGTACCATCTTTCTTATTTTAAATGGAAAGCTATATTTTTCTTTACATGGTTCGATTGGTCTTCTAATTCTGAGTTTAGAGAACCTAAGTTATGTTAACTTATCTATTACAATTTTTGACATATGTCCAATTTTTTGAAAAAAATTGCCGCTGTAGTAGTTTACGAACAAATTTGTATCTCGCAAACCTTTCAAAATAATGAAACCAAATTTGTGAAGCAGTTAGCTGGAAGTCCAGGCTAACTTTTGATGTTCCATCGGTGGTGCCATTTTGTACCATATGGGCGCAGTTGATTTTCAAATGTCGCAATAAAAATTGTCAAAAAGTCCATTTTTTCAAATGACACCTACTATTTTTTTTCACACCATTCGGAAGAAAATTAAATTTTAGGGTAAGTTACTTAAGCATTCCCTATACCTAACTTCACCCCATATAGAGTTATTCAATAAAAATGAAGAAATACCTTATCTTGCCGAGAGATTCCTTACTTCATCAAGTATGCCATGGAAACAAAAGACAGTTGTAATAATTTTGAAAGAAAAATATGGGTTCTTATTTACCTAATTACACACAACACCAACAAATTATTATTAACGAACAAAAACAATGTTGACGAAATTCCGACGTAAATGTTCAATGTGACCACCATATTTTTGTTCAAATATTCCATTATTCTACTTTCAACAGATTGCGTAGCACATCTTTGCGCCTACCATTTCTGACGCCAGAAATCAATGCAAAATTGAATTTTAGGGAAACTTTTATTAACATTGTGTATGTCTATCTACAGTCGTTTTTGAGTTATTGGCATTTTTTGAAAAAAATAGTTTTTTTTTTCTCAATGCGTCAGAAATGGTAGGCGCAAAGATGTGCTACGCAATCTGTTGAAAGTAGAATAATAGAATTGTTGGTGTTGTGTGTAATTAAATAACAATCCATATTTTTCTTTCAAAATTATTACAACTGTCTTTTGTTTCCATGGCATACTTGATGAAGTAAGGAATCTCTCGGCAAGATAAGGTATTTCTTGATTTTTATTGAATAACTCCATATGGGGTGAAGTTAGGTATAGGGAATGCTTAAGTAACTCACCCTAAAATTAAATTTTCTTTCGAATGTTGTGAAAAAAAATAGTAGGTGCCATTTGAAAAAATTGACTTTTTGACAATTTTTGATTGCGACATTTGAAAATCGACTGCGCCCATATGGTACAAAATGCGACCACCGATGGGACATCAAAAGTTAGCCTGGACGTCCAGCTAACTGCTTCACAAATTTGGTTTCATAATTTTGAAAGGTTTGCGAAATACAAATTTGTTCGTAAACTACTACAGCGACATTTTTTTTCAAAAAATTGGACATATGTCAAAAATTGTAATAGATAAGTTAACATAACTTAGGTTCTCTAAACTCAGAATTAGAAGACCAATCGAACCATGTAAAGAAAAATATAGGTTTCCATTTAAAATAAGAAAGTTGGTACCAATTTTTGGCACACCCTGTATAGTTGGAGGAATGAAAATATTTTAGATAGAACGGTCATGATCGATTATGGCTGCATACCAAATTTCAACTTTCTAATCCAACTGCAAGTTGAAAAACTTCTAATGAATGACCTACGTGAATCACCCTGTAGACCAATATTTTTTTCTGAGAATGCTTACATATTATATAATTACCTATTTTATAAAAAAAATGTTTAAATACATTGATAAATTACCGAATAAACAGGAGGTCACGTTCTTGAGAATAACTGCAAAATTTTAGAATAAAAAAATATGAAAAAATTTCTTCGTATAAAAAATGCCGTGCCTTATCGGCATCTAAAATATTTTTTACATAGTAGGCATATTTTCCAAGTTATAACGAATTTAAAACTGGTATGGTCAACATGTCCTTAAAAAGTGGGACATTTTTCAATACAGGGTGTAATTAGTTTCATGTCATAAAAAAAAACTGATGGTAGGGAACGACAAGATAAACAATAAAACCTTATATAACATTGGGTCTAAAGCTCAGTTTTGAAGAAAAAAGAATAAACAAAAATTCCGCAAATTTTCAATAAAATCTTTTGAGAAGTGCTGGAATATTGAGGTAGGTTTAGATCGTCACGCGTATCTTTGCCTATGATACCCAATATTTGTGTAGATAGCTATAAAATGTCGGCGGTCTTTAGCGGAGCGGTAAATAAGATGAAAGACGTCGACGTTTTCTGAGTGTTTAGTAGATCTGATCTGAAGAAAACTATACTCCGACTCTCCCTTGTGCAATATTTAAGTTTCTGTGGGTGTTTCGTTATGTACACACGTCCAACCCGCCATTCGTTGTTTTTGTTATTTTTGAATTTCGGGTCGCTGTGTATTTATAGTGAAGATTTATTTTATTGACTTTACCGTTCAAGTCGTTAAATTCTTGATTACGTACAGACACAACTTACTTGTTCGTTCTTTTTGTATTCCATTTTGGATTTTGGACCAAGTTTTTCTTTTATTTTTCTTTATCGACAACGTTAGTTGATAGTTTATTGTTTAGTGTTGAACGGAGTACGTATGTCCTTAATTCGACGTACCGAACTTTTTTTATGACAATTTAAAAGTTGTATCATTGGGAATTACAAGTCCATTGACCAAGAGAAGCAGTGGTTCTCAATTATTTCCTACATTAATATTAAGAAATATTAAAAAGGTTGACCTAGGTTAGTTTTTTCAAAGTGCCCCTAGAGGGAAAAGTCATAAAGGTTTTTTGTTTGTCTAGTCGGTCCCCACTGCCAGTTTTTTTAATGACATGAAATTGATTACACCCTGTATAACCTCAAAACTGTCCAGTGTTCATTATTCAAATTCCAGTGAATGATTTAGAATAGACACGTAATAAACACATAATTTTTTTCAATTTTTTCCGCTCCTTCGTTTGAGATATTCGCAGTTAAATTGAGGGGTCAATACATTTGAATCGTACATTAGTGCATATCCTCAAGCTATGCTGACTAGACGCATCGTCATCTGCAGATAGTTCTACAGAATTGGGAAATATTGGAACAATTCAATTTTCAATTGCTCACGTCTATTGGCATCAAACAAATTAATTAGTGTAAAAGATGTCAATAAATTTGAGACCTAGGCTCTAATATATACACTAAATTCTTACTAGCTTGCTTTACTTATATTGCCCCTATTTAACCCCCCCCCCCCTCCAACCCTTCGACGGAATATGTTCAAAATATAATTTAGTTACTGTTCTCGTTATAAGACATACATTTACCAAATTTCAAGTTAATATCTTAACCGTTAAAGAGAAAAAGTTAACGACCGACAGACAGAATTTTTTTTGTTCAAATTTAAAGTATGCACGTTTCGTGATATTCTAAATCTATTTGAATAAAAAAAAAGTTTTCAAATTTTTGACATGTTATTTTATTACACTCTGAAAAAATGTTCTATACTCTCCTAGTAAATATAAGAAAATGAAAATATAAATAAAACACCCACATCGAATAAATAATATATTTATTAGACTTAATTTATTTGATATAGTAGCACTGCAGATCACTGATAGAAGTACGAATTTTCTTAAAGAAAATTTGATAACAATTTCATTATATTTTCGTTGTATTATTTATTTAAGTAACTTTAAAATCACAGATATCAGTACATAATTATTATACAACTAACTATAATTCGACAATGAAATTAATAGTCATGTTTTCACATCCTTTGTAATATTGTTATCAAATTCTCATGTAACTAAAAAGGATTACATGCACGAATGTTCAGTGGCGTACACAGAAAAAATAGTATTGGTAAGTACATAATGTAAATATTAACAATATCGTTTCGGGGTTTTAGATTGTTCTTCTTCATTTTTTTTATCTGAGTATGCCACAATCAGTAATAAGTTTAGTCTAGTCTAGACAATTTGAACTTGGTTGTCGTATTGCTGTACTATGTGTTTCTTATTACTAGGTATAGTGGAGTGCTGTTAGGCTCAAGAAAAGAAAGAACTCGAAACGCTGTCTCTCTCCATCGATACACAACCTTTCGTAATCTATTTGATATATTATGCACAACAAAGTTGAATATTTAAAAAACCGCTCTCACATGTAAATACTTAATAAACAAATTGAAAACAATTTTAATAATAATGATAATAATAAGGAAGAATCGGCGCGGCTACCGTATGTATCGGAGGCCACAGGATCCCGCATCGAGCCATCTAAAAAAAAAGGAAAATTGAAGTTAAAAATTAAAAATTCAAGATGGCGGGTTCAAAATAGCTGACCAGCAACTTTAAATTGTGTAATTAGTCTAAAGATATAGGTACTTAATGTAATTTTGTATACATATATCTTATAGTAAGGAACCAGCGTACAGTTACCTGACACATTTGTGTCAGGTGGACACATGATCAACAATCTTTTGCCTTAGAGCATGGCAAACAAGAAAAGTGATACGAGATATTTTCTTAGTGGTGGAAACTTAACTAAACAACTCAAAATGCCTTTTAAAGTTGTTGCAAGTATTTGTATCAAGCGACTTTTCTAATACCGATTACTTGCCACTTAGTGTACACAAAAATACAATTGCGTACATCTGGAGTTCCGCAGGGTTCCGTATTAGGCCCATTACTTTCTATGTTATATATTAATAATTTACCCAGCCATATGGAATGTGGTCATGTTACGATGTTTGCGGATAATACAACAAATACTGTGTCAGTGGATACTCCTGAGGAGGTCCAAAATATCGTTTGTAAATTGATAGAACCATTAAGCATTTGGTTCCAGAGAAACAGACTCATTTTAAATGAAAAAAAAAACTGTGTTCTTAAACTTTCATCTTCAGAGATCTATTCCTAACAACCTTATGATTAGTGAAAATATCTCGCCTTGAGTCAGTAAAATTATTTGGTACTTTTCTCGACCTTATCCTGGTCTAGACATGTAGAATACGCTTGTAATCAATTGAGCAAAACTTATTTTGCGATGTTGCAGCTAAAGTCAACTCTTGTTAACGATGGTTTAATTAATATCTACTCTGTTTAAAAATGAATTATTATTTGTTTGCTTATAATTGTATTGAAACATTCTTTATAGGATTTTGCAAACAGCAGAAAAGATAACTATCTATAAAAGAAAAACTTTGTGTAGAAATATTAATGAAATCTTTGCATTCTTTCGATAACCTGAATTCTGGTTATGCTAGCAAATTAAAATCCTAAAATGAATTTGTCTAATTTCTTATTTGACAATTCTCATTCTAACACTAGCATCCACACAGTCCCCTACGGCCATGCAGATTAAACTAGTATCCACATAACCCCCTACGATTATGAAGATTCAGTTAAAAATGAGAACAAAGACCTAAAATGAATTTATTTATCTACTTTGTCTTAAAAAGTTTTTCTTTTATAGATAGTTATCTTTTCTGCTGTTTGCAAAATCATATAAAGAATGTTTCAATACTAATATCTACTCCTCTCTGAAACATCGGTGTTGTGCGAATGACTTTGCAGCCACAGCCATAGATTATAAGTATAGATAGATAGAATTAATATCTATTACTTTATGGCATACAGTCACGTATTGTTTAATATTGTAGCGTGGGTTTAGTAGAGCTACTGAATTTGAAAGGGCTCTTTTTATGCCAAAAAAAGTTATCCGATTGATCTTTGATTTGGAAGTTAACGAAATCTGTAAGGATCTGTTAAAAGGAAAATCAATACTCAAAGCACTATCGATTTATATCCTAAAATGTCTCACGTTCACTAAAACTAACTAGAAGCCAGTTTAAAACAGAAAATTTTCATAGTTATGTAACGAAACATGGTGAGCTCTTGAGTATCCCCAACCACCGCACAAGTCCATTTAAGCGATCGCCCCCCTACAATTGCATCATTATGTATAATGCACTTTCTGATGAGATTCGTAATATCTCGCAATACAAGTTGTTTAAAAAAAAACTAAAAGAATATTTGGATGTGTCAATTTTCAATTGTTTCTATATGTAGTATGTTTTACTGTTGTTCTATGTATATATTTCTTCTCTCTTCTTTATATCACTTCAACATCCATGTAGTGGATAGGAAGTATAGTATCGTAAAAAAAAATAAAAAATAAATTTTTCTTGAAGTAGGTTTAGAATGTCATGGAACGTCGAGATTTTAAATTTGAGCGAAGAAAAAAAAAGTTCTGTCTGTCTGTCGGTCTGTCTGTAACTTTTTCTGTCCGCACGTTTTCTCCGGAACGGTTTAAGATATTGACTTGAAATTTTGTACACGTATGAATTATAACAAGATTTGGTACTGGATTGTTTTTGAACATATCTGGTGAAAGGTTGGAATAGAGGGAAATAAGTAAAGCAAGCTGGTAAGAGTACCGAAACTTGAAATTTGGTGTATGTACTAGAAGCCGAGGCTTTAATTTTTTTTTAATATTCTCCATCCCCCCACCACCACCCACTCCATTACTAAAGGGCTTGATAAAATAAAATTGAGGTATTCACTTGAAATTTGGTATACGTATATATTAGAATGACATCTGGAACTAGATTGTATATATAAACAGGGGTAAATAGGGGAAAATAAGTAAAGCAAGCTGGTTAGAGTACAGAAACTTGAAATTCAGTGTATGTACTAGAAGCCAAGACCTCAGATTTTTTCACAATAATTTTAACCCCCCACCACCCCCCAACCCAATATTAAAGGGGTAGATAAAATAAAATTGAGATATTGACTTGAAATTTGGTACATGTATATATTATAACGACATCTGGAACTAGATTATATTTTGAAATGGTTCCGTTGAAGGGTTGGGGGTTAAATAGGGGTAAATAGGAGCAAATAAGTAAAGCAAGCTGGTAAGAGTACAGAAAATTGAGACTTGGTGTATATACTAGAAGCGAAGGCCTCAGGATTCTTTTATAATATTTTCCATCCCCCCACCACCCCCACTTCCTTATTAAAAGAGTTGATAAAATTAAATTGAGATTATTACTTGAAATTTGGTACACATATATATTATAACAACATAAGAAACCAGATTATATTTGGATATGATTCAGTTGAAGGAGTGGGGGGAAAGTAGAGGTAAATAGGGAAAAATAATATTACTATTATTACCCCGGTTAGTGGTGGTGCAGCGACAGACATTCTAAACCTTCACGTTATGTGTTATGATAAAGAAGTATCAATCAAGCATATCTAAAATGTCTTTGTTATCGATTAATTATCACTTAGTTATTACAAAAATACCATACATCCCGGTTAGCGGAGGTCCAGAGGCGGGTGTATACATCCCAGTTGTGGGAGCTACACTGGCGGAAATTAAACCTGCAAGGTGCCTACTTTTAAACCATGATTAGTAAATGTCAAGCTGACCTTTTTTAATTTCATTTATAAATTAAGTATCCACCACTAAGAAAAATCCTCATATCACTTTTTCCAAGCCAAAGGATTATAGTACGGCCGAAAAGTGTTGTCAGTAGAGCCAGGGATGTACGAATTTTGTAATTTCGCACGTACATAATTCGAAGAAATGAAAGCACTGCGATTATGTTAATTATGTATTTAAAATATGCTTAAATCTGGCAACAGTATTATGGCAGCGCAGCCGCAAATATTTGCCCGCTGCATTGAAACCGCTGCTATTGTAAATATATATGTTTATTAGAATTCCGCAAATTTGACAGTAGTTGAACAAATTATTAGGTATAAAGGCACCACATTCAAACGTTTATTCTATTTGTTCGATTGTACCAATTACACATAATAACCTAGTCTTGGTTTTCATCTTTGGTAGGCGGATAGAACTTAATAGAATGCCGCTGATTTTTTGCTCTACTGACTACACTTCTTGGCCTTACTATAGTCATGTGCCTAGCTTAGAAAAATGTGTCAGGAAATTGAACGCATTCTTCTGTACAATTAATATACGCATAATTAATGAATTATTAACTATGTAAGAATTTAAAGCAATAAATTCAAAATGACCGGACGTATGAACAGTGATAATTATAATTTGTAAAAAAACTTTAAAAAATAAATGAATGTACAATTATATGATGTAAAATAAAAGTAATTACAAATGAATGATGAGAAATGTTTATTATCCAGGTAAAACTTTCGAGAAACAAAATTTACGTGTTCAACATTTTTGTACATAATATACACCTAACACATAGCAAAAGGTTTCGCATCAATCCATCGAGTGAAGCTGAGTTTCGAGGTAAAATGCTATCAGCACTCCACTAGTAGTTTTATTAATAAATTACAATAGAGGGCGAGAATATATACACACGGTCCGTACTACCTATATTTACAATAAAAAATAAATATCGCTATAATTTGAAGGTAGATGTCCACGGATATGTTCACAAGTATTTACATTATGTTACAAATTATCACAAAAATATATACAATGGAGGGCGATCAAAAAGACTCATTGCCAATTTTCAAGGTGATTTTTTTTTCATAACAAATTAATATACATATATTATTCCACAGATGCCTACTAGAACAATATAAGAATCACATATTTGTCAAAACGTGGTGAATAAAAAGTAGAAAATGATCGATTTAAAATGAAAATTTGAAAATGTCTATCCAATCCTATTAGATTTTGTTTCAATGAACATTTTTACCCAGCTTAATTATTGCACGAAGCAAGTTTTCAATATTTCACACAAAATGTCGAGGAGCTTTAAATGTTACAACCGGCGCGGCGAAAGATAAAAAAACTAGCTTTTTCAAAATATCTCGGAAACTCTTAGCTTTATAATAGAAGCATATACCAGGTGAATAAAACGTCCAGAACCGCTCAAATATCTCGAGAAATGGGCATCGGATAAAAAAAATAAGTGTTGAATATATTTAATAAAGATATCCAATGATACCAAACTCGACCCCCTATCATTACCCCCTGGGGGTGGAGTGGAGGTCAACTTTGAAATCTTAAATAGAAACTCTCATTTTTTATTACAGATTCGGATAGTACTCCAAAAATACGTAGGTTTTCTCTGAGACTTTTTTTTTGATTCGCTATATATGGCATTGTAATCGCAAAAGATAAGATCTCTAGTAGTTTTCGAGAAATACACATCGGATTCAATATGGATTAGACCTTGCCACTTAATTTTAAGATCATCTGTTGAGTTTACCTATCACTGTTTTGAGAAAAATCTTATTTTGTGAATTACAACGCCATCGATCGCGAATCAAAATAAAAGTTTCAGAAACCTACGAATCTGCAATAAAAAATGGAGGTTTTCATTTAAAACTCCAAGTCAAGCTCTTCCAATCCAGCGATTGGAAAGTATTCGCTGATACATCATGACGATAAAGTGCTACACAACTATCGTGTTGAAATATGATTCTGTATCGGTCCTCTAAAGGAATTTCAAGAAATTAATTCAAGAAATGCTGATTTGGAAAGTCTCCATATGCAGTAAAACATCGGGTATTGTAGGCAGATGAAATAATTTTTGATGACTCCCATCCACACATTCACGCTGAACCTCCTTTGGAAATTTGCTTGTTCTTAGCTAAGACGAAATTCTTTTAGCGGACTGGTACATAATGATATTTGAGCACGATTGTTGTTCAGCACCATATCGCTGGATTGGTAGAAGAAGGCCGATACCTTGACCCGCTAGGTGTTCAGATCTCACACCCCTAGATTTCTACAACTGGAGGTACGTGATGGAAATAATTTATACCGTACAAATAAACTCCAGGGAGTAGTTGGTTGAACGAATTCAAATAGCCGCATAACAATTGTGACAAAACATATTCACACTTTTACAAGGATAGAAATGCGGAAGAGGACATATGCAAAAAAATTGCATTTCTTACGTTTGATCTCTTGTAAAATTTGAATATCTAGCAATATCGCAATGTCTAAAACGTGCTTCATACTGACATTCAGCTGGGTGATAATTTTTATTCTGATTTAGTCGCGTCATTTTAGCATGAAAAATCTGAAAACCTCTAAAAAAAAGGTACAGAGTCAATTGACTTTATTTTTGTTGCAGAGTTCAGAAAGGCATTTAGAAAAAAACAGTACCTTTTATTTTTTGGCAAAAATGTTTGGTTTCTTTTTTTTTCCGATAATTGGCCAATATTAATGGCCAATATTAATGGCCAATTTTTATTATCTGAAGTCCAATTTGGAAAATTCAAAATGGCGGACCGGAAATCGGGCCATTTTCCATAAGAAATGAGAATAGATATCTTGGCCTTGAAAATCTGTGCTCGGGAGTTTTCGAGGTCGCTGATTACGAATCAGAGGTCCAATTTACGAAATTCAAAATAGCGGACCGGAAGAACAGTCAATTCCTCCGAAAAACCTCGTATTTTTTAAGTATGCTGCAAGTATGAAAAATACGAGTATTTCCTGAGAAATATACTACTACCGGTCCGCCACTTCGAATTCCCACTAATTGAACATCAGATTCGTTATCAGCGATAACGAGAACCCCGAGATCTCACCTTCAGCCCAAAATAGAAAAGAATACGAGTTTTCTGGAGAAATGGACTGTTATTCCGGTCCGCCATTTGGAATTTCGTGATCAGCGATTTCAGAAACCCCCGAGTACTCATTTTCAGCCCAAAAACGAAAAAGATACGAGTTTTTCTTGATAAACTGACTCTACTTCCGGTACGCCATTTTGAATTTAACAAATCAGACCTTGGATTCGTAATCAGCAACCTCGAAAATCCCTGAGCACAGATCTTCAAGGCCAATATATCTATTCTCACTTCTTATGGAAAATGGCCCGATTTCCGGGCCGCCATTTTGAATTTTCCAAATTGGACTTCACATTGGTGATCATCGACCCCAAAAACCCCTGAGTAACAATTTTTGTCTAATTATATGGCACATTGATACATTGATAACAATTTTTTCAATTAATTGAATTAAATTGGCCATTACTATTGGCCAATTATTGGCACAAACATTAAACCAAACATTTACGCCAAAAAATAAAAGCTACTGTTTTTCTGAACTCTGCGACAAAATGAAGTCAATTGACCCTGTACCTTTATTTTAGAGATAAAATGCCAAAATGACGCGACTAATCAGGCATCTATAACTCTAAGTTGAATAGATTATGACTACTATAAACTTTTTGCGGTTTTATAGTTAAAATTAACTTTCTGCTAGTTGAAATGTGGCTTGTAGTTTTTTTGTTACCGCTCCTATCCAACAAAAGACCTTAAAGAAATAAAATAGTACGTACAAGAAAATCAATAACAACATCTACGTCCAAATCACAAACTCGTATAAAATATTAAACATTATTGCACAACTCAGTTTGATACACTAATACCGTTTCAAGTATTATTCAATAAGGATTCTATACTAAAGGGATTCGGTCTCCTTATTTTGTCTTCGTGGGAGCCCGCCGAGAGATCCACCCCTGACTCCGACACCGAAGAAGGATACATCCCGTGATCCCCACTATTAAAGTTCTCGGATTCCGCCCCTGAGTCCCCCACCACGTCTATATCGCTATCACTGTCCAACGCGTCCGCGCCTCTCTGCGAGAGGTACTCTCTCTTGAGTGCCACTAGGTCCACTGCGATGCCTTTCGCGCGTAACTTCCTTGCCTGCCGTTCCAGAGCTTTTTGGAGCTTTTTCCGGCGTCGCGCTCGCTCCCTGGCGCGAAGTTCTGCCGGGGGGATGGGCTCCCCTGAACACGACTGAGGGTGAGCGTTGTGAGCCGGCCGGCCTGGGCCTTTCTTCGTGTGCTCCTTCTTGCGCCATTTTGCCCTGCGGTTTTGGAACCAGACCTGGAATAAAATATGCTTTGTTTATTTGTGTAGAGCTGTTCTTATGATATTTTCAAATAGTAATATTAGTTTAAATCATGGTAGAAATATTATTATGTTTCTTTTTCAATGTTGTATTTTTTCAAACGCAACAAAGTTTACATTCTGATTAATGGTTAGGCACATACAGTCTAAGAGCTGGTGGCTCCGACAACATATTTTGGAATCACGAATCTTGTCGTTCACGTCAATATGTTATCAATGAGTGGAAGGAAGCCAAGGACAAGGGAAACATGATCGGAGTAATTTTTTTAGTTTTGAAAAAAGCATTTGAGACGATTGATAGAAATATTTTATTAAATAATCTGAGTAAGTGTGGTATTAATGGTGTGGTATTGAAATGGTTCGAATGTTACTTAAAAAACCGGAGACAAAGGGTGAAATGTGAACATATATTCTCAAGTGAGCTGCCTATTGATATGGTGGTGCCTCAGGGGAGTATACTTGGGCCATTGCTATTTATACTATACATCAATGATATGTCTAAAATCTTTAAATATTGTAAATATTACTTTTTTGCCAATGACACCCTAATCTACATCGATGAGAATGATCCTAGAGAGCTAGTGGATAAAATAAACTGCGATTTAGAACTGGTTTCTAAATGGCTGGAAATAAATAAATTAAAATTAAATATTACAAAAACAAAAGGTATGCTCATTAGTAATCAGCAGAAATCTAGATCATTCAAAGAATTAAATTTACCAATCAAGATATAAGTGGTAAACTTGTTATTGGTTTCAGAAATTAAATATCTAGGAGTTATTGTTGATTGGAACTTGAATTTTAAAAGCCATGTGGGCTGTATATGTAAAAAAATATCTAAAAAAATCGGTGTTCTTAAACGTGTCAGGTAGTACCTATCTATAAATGTAAGAAAAACTGTCTATAACTCTATAATATTACCTCATTTTAACTATTGTAGTACGATACTATATATGGTCAATCAGACCGATCTAGAATGACTACAAATGTTGGAAAATAAAGCAATGAGAGTTATACTAAAATGCAATATCTATACTAGAATAAACGATTTGCTAAAATGTTTAAATTGGATTAATATGGAAAATTTTCTTAAGTATAACGTTTTAGTTTTTATACATAAAATTAATAAAGGTATAGTTCCAGATTACCTAAAAAATATTTTAACTAAATCAAGAGATTTGCTTAATTACAATACCCCGAGGAATTACTAATTTTGTAATAAAAAAAGCTAATAGTGCAACTATGCACTGTTCAATTTTTTATAAGGGAGTGGTTGAGTATAACCGTTTGGGTATTGATTTACGTGAAACTAATTTACATTTTTTTAAAATATGTTCTGTTATGAATTATATAAAATAATATACATATTTCTTTAATGTTTAAATTATATTTTTTAGTTGGTTCTGGGTAGTTTTAATTATATATTTTTGTATAGTTAGCTTTAGGTAGTTTTTAAGTTTAGTTCTAGTTTTGTGCCTGTGTATGTGTATACAGGGTACTAATGTAAAACAGCAATGTAAATTATGTATTTTAATGTATAACCAAGGGCTAAATAAACGAATTTATTATTATCTATCTATATGTCAATTTATGTACCTATAAAAGACATAACATTTTTCTATCAGCTTAAATGTTAGCGCATGACCATGCAAATAAAGTAAATTTCATATTTCTAAGTCAGATAAAAAATTTCAAAGTTTGCCGCCTATTACCACTAGGATACAGCGGGGCATGGATTAAAATAAGAAATTAAGGGAAACTCGCCAGTATCAGTTATAATTTCTAATAATTACGCCACTCACTCCTAAAATATTTCAGGATCTAACGGTCATTACTGTTTACTTAATTTTTTACACACATACATAATGCTGTAAAAGGGCAAGCAGAACGGCACAGGTATTAAGCAGAGACGGACTACAGTCTTCAGCGATATTTCGAACGAGTTGTGTTATATTTAGAATATATAGGTTATGTGCTTTATACAATAATACAGTGTGTGGTTCAGTGTTTACATTTTATTTTGATTGTGAGTGCCTAGAATGTATAATACTTTAACAGATAAGTGAAATTGTTCTTTGTTTAAGCGTATTTTATGTAGTTGTGTAAAAATATTCCGGCGGATGGTGATCGAAATATTCTTGTGTTTTCCGTTTTTTAGTGGCTGTGGTAAAATAATAGTGTGATAATGTTCAGGCCTTGGGAAGATCCTCAACCTAGCACCAGCAGAGAATTTAACGAAGATATGGGAAATGGTAATGGCTCGCAAATTACAGAGAAAAGTTCTAGACAATATTTATGCGAACATACTAAAAAAGTAGTTTTAAACGTTTATAAAAATATAAAAGAAAGTGAAGGTGAAAAAAGAGAAGTGGAAAAAACGGCCTACTTAACAGAAATTTCAGAACGGTCTATCTATAGAATAATTAAGGATGTGGTACATAATCGAAAAGTTAGATCGGATAAAGGAGCAGCACGAGCATTAGATTCGTCTATGGCGAAATTGTTAAGAGATTTAATTTATAGCAAGTATATGGAAAATGAGGTACCAACGGTGGAATCAATACATATGGAACTGAAAACAAATGGTGCAGTGTCAGTTAGTCAAGCAACACTTCGGCGCTGGATAATAAAGATAGGATTTAAGTTCAAGATCATTAATAAAAGGGCAGGTATTATGGAAAGCTTCAGAATTGTGCAGTGGCGTAATGAATATTTGGTAAATATAAAAAAAAATCGAAATGAACAACGACCTATTTATTATTTAGATGAAATTTGGTATGATACCCATGATACAGTGAAAAAAGGCTGGATAGATGGTTCAAAGAAATGTAAAGTTGATATGCATGCAAATAAAGGAATCAGATTAGTAATTGTACATTGTGGATCAGAAAATGGATGGGTGCATAATGGTCTCAAATTGAGTGGAAAAAAAATGGAAGAATCAAACGTTGACTATCACCAAAACATGACTGCGGATATTTTTGAAACATGGTTTCAGACTTCGTTGCTACCAAATATAGAAGAAAACAGCGTAATTGTTTTAGAAAATGCTTCGTATCATTCGCGACAAATTGAGAAAATACCAAATACGAGAACAAAGAAAAAAGATATTCAAGAATTTCTCCGAAAACATAATTTGGAATTTGAAGAAAATTTTAAGAAGAAAGATCTTTTGGAAGAAGCAAAACTTCCCAAAACAATATGTGATTGATAGCATGGCTAAAGCTCAAGGACATACAGTTTTACAGTTACCCCCATATTTTTGCATTTTTAACCCGATAGAACTAATATGGAATCAGCTGAAAAGAAGTATTCGCAAAAATAACACCTTCCCCAAATTTGATACCAAAGTAGTCGACCTTATTAAAGCTAAAGTAATTAAAAAAAGTGTATTCAGCATGTCATTAAAATTGAAGATGAATTTATTAAGTTAGAACAAAACATCAGCCCTAATCAAGACCGTTTAATAATATCTGTAGATTCAGATACCGACGATGATACCGATTTAGAAAGTGGTTGTGAAGTGTTGAGTGAGTGTAGTGATTAGAGTTTTAAATAAAATGTTATATGTGATTTGCAAATTAATAATAAAAAAGTGGATTTCATAGGATTCTTATGGATTTTTATTACAATCGTTGCGAAAAACCCTTGAAAAGGGGTGTCTCTGGAGTTATTAGGGGTGTTCATCAACTTCTAGGTATAAAAACCCGGTTTTCGTAATCACCGAGCCAAAAAACGTATAGTCAAAATAGTTTCAAACCGGTGTTTTTTCCTGCACCCTTTCGCGCGATTTGAATGAAGTACTATGCAAAATTTCACTGATCCATTTTTAATCATCACCAGATGATGTCAACATGCTAGACGAATCGCGCGTCAAGTGATAGTATTCGAGTGTTTGTGGAAATCCCTCAAAGGTTTCATTTTTGTATTGTTTTCTCTATACTTTCTTTTATACATCATGGAACCTGTTCCGCCATACCGGTCTAGTCCTATTTCAAAAGTAATTTAATCTGGTCGAGTTAACACTGATATCCCCAATAGACGCACGACGTCTCTATAATTCCGATAAAGAAGACGGTATTGAAAAGAACGAAAAACAACATATGCCTATCTACTGGCAGCCAATACAGTCGAATCTCAAAGGTCAGCAAGGTTGAAAGAGGGTGAAAAAGAGGTTTTCTCCCCAAGGATCGATTGGCAGACCGCCAGATTACGCTCTGATACACGCTAACTCGCTACATTGACCGTTGATTCCAGCGCCATAAGCTCTCGAATATGTCTATTGTTTTTAAATAGATAGCCGAAAATTCAGTTCAGGTTGGCTTTCGACGGATGCGGGGGTTGGGAAAGCTATTATTCAAATCGGCCACAAAGTGTCGATGGGGGATTTAGAACTTTTTTACTATACAGTTTCTACAATTGGATTTCTTGAAATGGTCTTTGCAGTATACCGAGGATTTTCCAGGTTATTTTGTACTTAGATTTCCTATGTGTTTTCTAAAAAGATTACTTCATTAATTAACTAAAGTACGAGACTGGCAATAAATTTTTCAAACGTACATTTTCCTCAGCAAATATACACATAAGGCTGTTTTCTTCTTAAATTTTAATAGGGTAATTACGAAGGAATAAAAACATTAATGAAATGAAAAAAGAATTTTTGTTAGAAATAATATATAATTTGTTCCCAAAATTGCATTTAGTTTTCTTGATATATCGAGCAGAATTAAATTGTCTTTATGTTATCTTAAACATAGTCGCGTTTCAAAAATAAAGTTATTAGGGCCTTTCTATAAGACATAGGGACGTTACCCTTTAAAATGACCAGGTAAAATAATTGACAAAAAAAGTAATAATAAAAGCAACTTTTTTAAAAGTAAATTCCATGCTCAAGATGTATTAGTTTGTTCATTCGAAAGCTGCAGTGTGATTTTAGTCGTTTTGGGTATATCCAAACAAAAGTACTGGTCACTTAAAAAATACATTCACTTTTAGGAGTGGTAGGGGGTTACAGAAATCACTGGAAAATGATCGATGTGGGAAGGGGAAACATTTTAAATCCATTCTTTGATGGCAAACTAATCATCCGAATATTTAAAAAAAATGTTAATTGGGGGGAGGGGATCGGTGGGATTAATAAATGGCCTGTATTTTTTGAGTCGCCCGAAGTAATATTGCTTTCCATTAGTAATTTTTTTTTGATGTTTCAAACTTTTATCAATGACTGACATCAAGACATCAAGATCTAAAATTAATATTTTAGATTTTGAGTTAGTGTCAGTGTCCAGCATAAACTGTTCTAAAAACCGCTGCCTAAGGAATCACTACTTCCACATCCAGATTTCCTGTCCAAGTTTCTTTAAAGGAAAACATCTTAACTGTATTTGCACTTTAGTATGTGGAAATAATTGGTCGTAGAATTTTAATATTATTTGAGGCAGATGTCATAAAAAAAATTGAGGCTTGAAGTTTATGAACTCTCATTAGCTTGCTCTACTTATTTTCTCCAATTTACAACTCCCACCCCCCACCCCTTTAACAGAATCATCTATGCTGTAAAAAATCTGAGGCATTAGCTTAGAAGCTAATGCTAAACTTGGGATTTGGTGTATGTACTAGAGTACATACACCAAATCCCAAGTTTCTGTACTTTTAGTACCTTGCTTTAATAATTTTCCCCTATTTACCACTATTTAACTCCCAACCATTCAACGAAATAATCTGAAAATATGATCTAATTACAAATGTCGTTATAATACATACATGTACCAAATTTCAAGTGAAAATCTCAATTTTATTTTATTAAGCACTTTAATAATGGGGTGGGGGTGGTGAGGGTAATTCAAAATATTATAAAAAATCTGAGGCCTTGGCTTCCCAAATTTTTGTACTCTTAGCAGCTTGCTTTACTTGTTTTCCCCTACTTATCCCCCAACCCTTCACCCATTATAATACATACGTGTATAGAATTTCAAGTTAATATCTTAAACCGTTCCAGAGGAAACTTCCGCACAAGAAAAGTTACAGACAGACAAATCGACAGACATAAACTTTTTTTCGCTCAAATTTAAAATCTCGGCGTCTCATGGCATTCTAAACCTATTTCAATAAGTAAAATTTTTGAATTTTTTTTCCGATTACTGTAAGTACTTCCACTCTAGTAGCCCAGTTGTCAGAGACCAATTTTGATGAAAAGTTAGAATTAATTGTTACCTCGGTAATTGTTTCATGAAAGGTTAGTTCCTTGCTAATAGAAAATAACTAAAAAAAGTTTACTAAGATTTACCCCCGCGAACCCTTCTAAAAAATCCTCTGAAACGGAAAAATCCAGTGTTTTGCTAATATCTCGAAAAATTGTGAAAAAAGGAGGGAGAAATTTCACATCAAAAACGTATATAAAATTTTTTGTACGATCAAAAATGTAGGCTCCAGATTTTTTTGTTTAACGCAGGAGAATGGAACGTGACGATACATAAGTATGGCTCACGGACGCGCTACACTAAATTTGTTGTAACTTTTGAACTAATTAATGAAATTGAGCTCAACAAAGCTAAATGAAACGAGAAACGTGTGGCTATTGGATCATCATATTTTCAAATATAAAAATGAAGGTATGTAGGAATGGTATATACAGTGAGCCCGTAAAGGTTGGAATAAATTCATTAAAATAGTTACAAAACAAGTGACAAAAATTCGCTCAGACCCGTCGATTTTTAAATACATTTCTCAATCTATTTAAAAAAAGCGCTGCAAATATTTTTTAAAAGTTATGACGTCATCGCCATTTTTTTAAATGGCAACCCCCAATTTTTTAAAATGTCATTTGAAAGAGCACATTTTTCTGCATACAGTACGTTAAATTCTAGGGAGTATTGCATGACGAAATTATCAAGAAAAAAATCTTAACTACTTATAACAATGTAATAAAACAAAAATACAAGAATTTAAGAATACAGCAAAAAAAAATTAGATTAAATGTTCAAATTGCGCGCCATTTGCTTCTTGACAATGTCCAAGTCGAAACTGAAATTCTCGCAAAACGTTAATAATTGTTTCGGGTCCAATTCTTTCAACTTCGTAAGTAATTCGGTCTTTTAAGTCCTCAATATTGTTCGGTCTATTAAAATAAACTTTGGATTTAAGGCAACCCCATAAAAAATAATCCAATGGGGTCCGGAGATCTAGCTGGCCATTCTATTGATCCGCGTCTATCAATCCATCTGCGTGGGAAAATTTCGTTTAAATAATTACGCACTATTACCGAATAATGTGGCGGTGCGCCATCCTGTTGAAACCATATGGAGTTTCCTGGTACATTAGGGTTTTTACTATTTGGATACAGTGCGACAAGTTCTGGAATTATGTTTTGTTGGAGCAGCTCCAAATATTTTTCGCCATCTAATGAACCTTGAATAAAAAATGGACCCAATATTGTAGTCAGAACAATTCCAGCCCACACGTTAACTTTCTGTGGAAACTGAGTATGGGCCTCCACCATCCAGTGTGGATTTTCACGTGACCAATATCGACAACTTTGCCTATTCACAGTGCCATTTAAACAGAACGAGGCCTCGTCGGAGAAAAGTACGCGACTTAAAAAATGTGGATTTATATTACATCGTTCCATCATGGTTTCTCAAAAATCTACTTTGCGGTCGAAATCATCTTCGTTAAGCTCTTGAACTAAATTCACTTTATATGGGTGCCATTTATTCTTCTTCAAATATTTTAAAACAGTCGACTGAGTAATTGACTGTTCTGCTGCGACTTGGTTTGTGAGGATTCTCCTCCATTGTCAGTAAAACATCTAACTGTTTATTTTCTGAAATTGTAGGACGACCTTTCGTGAAATTATCTCTTACATAACCACAATCTCGGAACTTCTTTTCTATTTTGCTAACAGTTGATTGTGTAATAGGTCAATTGGGGTATTTACCATTAAATAATTCACAAACCATAGTTTGTGTTCGGGACTTGTCTCCATAGCCAATCATTATCAAAATTTCAATTCGTTCTGTCTCACTTAAACGTTGCATTATCAGCACTTTCAATACGATATCACAAGTAAATACTAATGAATGGGCCTACCCCTTTCATAATAGGTATAAAAAAAAGAATGTATCGGAAACTTACACAGTAGGTTTGATGGATTCTCCGTCGTCGATGTCGGCCCAGGGAATAGGCGGGACAAAGGGGGGCCAAAAGGAAAAGGAAAAAATGTCCGACACACACAATTAACGTAACAATTATTAAATTAATTTAAGAAAGGACAATTATAACTCACTGATCACTGATAAATAACTATTGTCTTACTTACTATCATACTACTGTCTCTATGCGGGTCGCGCTCGACCCACATGGCGTTAAAAATTTAGCTAAAAAAACTCCTTAGTATTACCATAAAGAATTCAAAACATATATTTTTCTAGGTATAATACTACAAGGCGCGTAACTAACTAATGTGTTAGAGCCAGGTCCGCGTTGCTAAGTAAATGAAAAAAGGCGTAAACACAAAAAAGTGTAAGTTTTAAAAAGGTTCGACGATAAGTAATGAATGTGTTCTATTAATGTTAAATGTTTTTTCTCGATAATTTCGTTGCCATTTAAAAAAAATGGCGATGACGTCATAACTTTAAAAACATATTTGCAGCACTTTTTTTTTAAATAAACAGATTGAGAAATGTATTTAATAATCGACGGGTCTGAGCGAATGTTTGTCACTTGTTTTGTAACTATTTTAATGAATTTATTCCAACCTTTACGTGCTCACTGTATATGAAGTCGGAACATGAAGAGATTTCCGATGAGTTCGGTAAAAGCTCTATCATTTCTACAATTTTTAAGACTAAAATCTGAAACTTTCACATATTACTCTTGAAGTAATGTATAAAGAGATCCGATGGATAGGTATGACAAATAATTTTTGTAATAAAAGTTATTAACGTTTATTTTACCCCTAATTTCACGAATTTTGAAGCAAAGAAAAATGTATCTTTCATTTTCGTAAAATAAAGAAGGTTAATTCAGTTTTTAAGGTAAATACCCTTAAATCATCTTAAAGTATACATTTCAAGCTTTAAAAATCGCACCTATAGAAATCTAATAACGCGATTTAAACCAGAGTAATAGGTGGTTGAAGTTAGCTATACCTTTGGTTTTATACTACGCTATACATATTGTTACGTGGTTTCCACCTTTTAGGAAACACCCTGTATGAATCCATGGGTTCTAAATAATTTTAACAAGGGGTAAACCACTAACACTTTATTTAATAATTTACTGATTACAAAATACTTCCTAATTAACCAAAATAACCTTTACACTTTGTTTACTTTATATTTAACCTCACTTTTTCGCTGCCAAATTTCACTTTAATAAAATTTCTTCACTTTTATCAAACTTCTCCCTCTGCACCGGTAATCGCGCCTTATATACGCTGAAATTGCCTCTAGATCCATCCAGAACCAATCAAGGATTTTCTTCTACCACAGTCTAGAAAACTCTATCTCCTTCTACAAAATTCCAGTCACTATTAGGCATAGGTGTATCAATCTCCAGTTTCAAGGGGGTGTTATACATAACAATATCAAACCTTATCACTTTTTCAAGATTTTGAAATTTTGGAAGTGTACATCTTCAAAAATAAATTTGTGAGGTTTTTTTCTCATCTGATCTTTTTATATATTACTTCAAGAGTAATATTTAAAAGTTTCAGATTTTTATCATAAAAATTGTAGAAATGGTCGATTTCATCGAAAATCTCTATATGCTCCGACTTCATATATGTACTATTCCTACATACATTCATTTTTATATTTGAAAATATGATAATCCAATAGCCATATGTTTCTTGTTTCATTTAAGCTTTGTTGAGTTCAATTTCATGAATTAGTTCAAAAGTTACAACAAATTTAGTGTAGTGCGTTCCTGACCGCGTACGCTTCGCGAGCCATGTTCCATTCTCGTGCGATAAACAAACACATCTGGAGCCTACATTTTTGATCGTACAAAAAAATTTCATATGCGTTTTTGATGTGAAATTTCCCCCTCTTTCACGTGGAGCTATCAATTTTTCAGTTTCAGAGGATTTTTTATAAGGGTTCGCGGGGGGGAAATTTCTTGACACTTTTTACTACCAAAAAACTAGCCTTTCATGAAACAATTAGCGAGGTTACAATTAATTCCGACTTAAACCTCAGGCAACTGGGCTATACGTAGATATGGAAGTAAAATAGCAACCCACGCCTCTGACAATCGAAATAGCAGAGTTGTACATTTGCTGAAAGAAATAAAACAGCAGAGTAGTTCAAAAGTGGAATATATCTAGTTTAGGAAATGAAAGAGAATAACTGAAAGCTGAACGTCAGCTGGAGATAAATGGGAAGGAAAGTTTCCAGATAGATCTGAACTTAACTGGAACTTTGGTTTCAGGCAATTTAAGATTTCTATCAGACTGGGATTGATTTTCCCTAGCAGTATAATAAATGTTCATTTTATTTTAATGCTGTACTTACATTCCGCACAGGCATTTTCCTTTTTGTAATGGAAATAGAACAAATATGTGCATATCAATATTTTCCTTTATAAAAAAAATGTATTTAATGCCCTTAATTGGTAAAAATTACGGTTACAGGTTTACCATATCAGATGGTCTGGGGTATGGTGAAAATATTCGAAATTGCTAATATCGTATATTAACAAGCTAAAAAAAACTACATTTTGATATGCTTTTTGTCCCTGTTGGGATGATTCAGTACATTTTCAGCAGGGGACGCAAGATGAGTACATTTTGACATGTTTTATTTTTCTTTTTTTTTTTTTGCATTGACTAAAGTAAAGGCTAACTACATTTTGAAACACAGAAAGGGCATCGGTTCTATTTTTATTTAGTAAATGAAAATAAGGAAATGAATGATGATATTTTAAATATAACATTACATTACTTTTTTGCACCTATGTCGCACGGAGAATTTATCAATTTGTAATATTTTTTTAAATAATTCTATGGAATGCATTTTCGTAAATAACTTGTTTATTTTAAATTTTTCGAAAAAACTCTATTCCAGTTTTTTTGCCCAAAAAGGTCCGTACCTTATACTGGTTATAGAGATTGATCGACGGAATAGTTAATTTTCGATGTTTATTAATTGTTCGGAATTTGCAGAATTTATCAAAAAAATCAAGTTTTCCAGGATTTGTAGATTCACTCTTGATTTTTCAAATTTCTCACAAACGTCAACTAATAGACCTAATCAAGCCCTACAATTGCCATTTTTGAAAATAAATATCGGACCTTCGGTTCAGCAGTTATTAATTTCTTTGAAAAATCATACTCTGCCCTAGAAAAAATATTTGCGGTCAACGGATTCGGGCAGCCAGTAATAGGCTTCATTTGTGGTCGTGTATCTTTGATCCCACCAAGTCTCATCGAAATCGATCAATATTCTGGACAGTTATGGTGCTTCCTAGCCCGACTTCGAGAAAACCAGTTTTTTGCAACAAAAATCAATTTTCATTTGTTTTTCGACATAGTCTCTGGTATACTTATTTGTAGAGCTTTGCGAGCGGCACCATTTCTGTTTTGAAATATCTCGATCCGACTACTCGTTACCGATTTATTCAATTTTTCCAGAAAATCTCGAAAAATTTATATCGGGTACTTCCGGTTTCCGAACAGAGCCGAACTTCCGGCGTTAAGGTTTTCTAAAGACCTCCTATTAATCACCCAAGTTTCATCAAATCCGAAAACGGATTAGGGGGGGCTGGGCGTGACAGACAGACAGACTGACCGACGGACGGAATTTTATAAATTCGCCCTCGAGTCGATAGATATGACTTTCATTTCGATCCGACGTTTTTTCGGATTTCAATGGTCCACCGGAAAAATGTAAAACCTATACTACATTTTTTTTCGAGAAATATAGATCACTCGTCACAGAAGATATTTAAAAAAACATGGATCCGATCAGTCACTTTAAAGTAAGGAGAAAGTTATATACTAATCATCAATTGATAAAATAGTATATTTATGAACAAAATTTAAAAAAATTCAATTTCTGGAAAACAATAGGCTTTTAAAACAACCGCTGGCTAAGGAATCATACTGCGCAACAAAAAGACACGTAAAATGATTTGATATACACTAAATATCGGGAAGAATGGGTTAAAGTAAAACCTTGCACGACTAATATGCCCAAAGTTGTGATTTGTTTAAAGTAGCTTTCAAATTGTCTAAATATGAAGTCACTAAAAATTGTGGTCCACATGATTCTAAGAACATTATGGATAGGAGTAAAAGTACAAGTATAGTATTTACTGAGTCTCAAAATCATACTAATCTTGCAGCCGCCATGATATTGGTGCTTTTAACGTCATGTTGAAGTAATGCCCGAAGAAATACTATTTTCTGAAATATTTTCAAATATAGGTGACTTAACAGAAGTACTATTCAAGTCCATTAAAGTATTCTCATAACAAATTATTTAAAAATTCCTATATGATATAGCTCTGGTTCTTGGTTTTGGCACAGTTATAATAAGGTAGCAATATCTATCTAAATCAATTTCCAGCGGATATACCAATTTTTATTCATAAACTACACACATAAATAAAATAGACCCAAACCCAAATTAACTCAGCGGGACCCCTACCTTGCTAATTTAATGTAAAACTGCCGACAAACAGCTATAAAAAACACTTTATAGCCAAGTTTCAGACATTCGTACTACCAACGTGATGTTATTTATTACATTCGAAATGAAGCTGCTATTCGTCAATATAATATGCAATAATATAAATCAAAATTGATCAGATATATACCATATAAGTTTCAGTATGGAACCAAAATACAATAGATTAATTATGTAGTCATATTTATAGTAGCACATAGTCATAGGTCAAGAGGCGACTGTAAAATTACTATGCTGCTTCTGACGGGACGAAACTTAGCAAAAGTAGTACATTATATACGATCTCAGTTGGTATACAGCATAAAATCGAAAACTCGTGGTAAAGTCGGCATCTCCTTTAGTTGACCAATCAAACTCTAGGTATCTAATCCCGCCGTTATTTCTAAGTCACGTGATCTGTAGACGAGAAGTGGTAAATATCCCAGCTTTCGTTCTAACGATGTTCCAACTGAGATCATATATACTATACTAATCGTGACAATACCCAAGCGCTAAGATTTTCTTAGGATATCCTGAAGAAACGGCGGGGATGGACTCACTTCAGCTGCAAAATTCACAAACTTAGCTTATTCCTGATAATATTAAACCGATGCGATATTGCGATGTCCAATTACAGCTTATTACTTCCTCTAGCTTTAAAAAATGGGTTGCCACATTTTAAATTGATGGCAACATATGGCAACCCATTTTTAATATATACTGCGCTGCGGAGCATGTTCTGTTGTTGCATCGCACATTGTATGCTCTTATCGTCTATTTAGTTATTTGGAAAATTAATATAAAATGCAGCATAAGAAAAATCAATGGCAAATAATTGTTTCATCCTTTCAACTACTCGGTCCATTTGAATATTTTTCAATAAAGTTCTATTATGAAGCTCCATTGCATAAATCAAATCAAATCAAAATATACTTTATTGTTCAGAAGAAAGAGTTTCTCTTTAAGTAAATAAGCGTAGGTCCATAGCATATATGTATAGTTTACACAGTGCACCTGCATTATATGAATATAAAACATAGATTACATATAAATTTTAATACAATAATTATGATAGTTAATATAAAAAGTCAGAAAATACGATAAGATAAGGTAGTAAATGCCTAATTAGAATGTGTCATTATAGTACTCGTCTAAATAATAATAGGGTTTAACAATTAGCAGGCTTTTAACCGCCTTTCTGAAATTTGTATTTGAGCTCATTTCTTTAATATTATTTGGTAAGTGATTGAACATTTTATAGCCATTGTAAATAAGTGAGTCTTTGACTAGAGTGGATCTGGGAATTGGCAGAGTAACGTTATTGACTTGCCGAGTTACATATTGTATGGTGGAATTATTTATAATATTACTTTTATGCTTATGAACTAAACAAACTGTTTCTAGAATGTAAATGAATATCACAGTGAGAAATCCATATGTCAAGAACAGTGGCTTACATGATTCACGAATTCTTGTTTTGTGCAGGTAGCGAATAGCACCTTTTTGAAGTACCAATATTGTTTGTAAAATATATTTACTGCATGCGCCCCAGAAGGCAATGCCGTACCTTAAGTGTGATCACTCTGATAGCGTAGAATCCGGATGCTAGTTTGTTATTAAGTATTTTAATGTGTTCGTTGAATTTTAACTTGCAGTCAATATTTAGTCCAAGAAATTTTGAGCAGGGTTTATTTTCAAGAAAATGGTTACCTAGGGAGATGTCCGTTAAATTGCAGTGAAATGTAGTTATGTTTGTTTTGTTAATGTTAAGTGAAAGCAAATTGGAGTCACACCACTCTTTGACCTTGTTTATATTGGCCGACACCGTTTGCTGAAGGACAGTATCATCTTTATTGTGCCACAGTATGGTGGTGTCGTCAGCAAATAAAGTGAGTTTTCCTTCAATATTAATTTTTGTCAGGTCGTTGATATATAATAAAAAAAGAATTGGGTCAAGAACGGAACCTTGGGGTACCCCCAAACTATATTTAGTTTGTTAGAATAATTTGGATTTCTAACTATTTGGCTACGGTTTGATAGGTATGATTGAAACCACTTTAGGGTAGTGCCTTGAAAACCATAATGCTCAAGCTTTCGTAACAATATTTCATGCTGGAGACAATCAAAGGCTTTCGATAAGTCGCAGAAAATTGCCACCGCTGCCTCCTCGTTATTGATTTCGGTATAAATCTGACTTAAAAATGAGAACATTGCATCATTTGTACTTTTTTCCTTTGGAAATCCGAATTGTTGATCACTTAGTAGGTTGCAGGAGTACAAAAATTCTACAACCCTTTTTTTAACTAATTTTTCGAGAATTTTTGCTAATGTGGGGATTAGTGAGATGGGTCGGAAGTTAGATGGATTATTTACCTCTCCGCCCTTATAGAGTGTAATAACTACCGAAGTTTTTAAAAAAGATCCGTTCTAAATATCAGTTTGAAAATATTTTAAGAATGATAGAACTCGACGCAAAATATATATTTCTTTATAAGCTACGATGTAAATTAATTTTGCAGAAAAATAACTAAAGGACCCCGCACTTTTCTTATGGAAGGTAAGTTTTGGCCAAATTTTAAAAAGATTTAGTATGTTATTCTTTGAAACTTTACAAATAAGTCCAAGCGCAAAAAAGCTCTAACTATATTTCCGTGACTTCTACAACCTCTGGAAGTCTCAAAATCTGTGATTTTTGGCATTAAAATACTACGAAAGCCTTTCATTATAACTACGAAGCAAAGTATAATACATTAATGCACTTTATTGTATTAACAAATATAGACTTGGACAGAAATATATACGAAATATGCAGATTACCTATGTATGCGTTAAAGTGCACACATTCACACACACTCACACATATAGATGTATAAAACCCGAATATTAAAAAATTCATTTAAAAAAATACTTCCTCATACTAGTTTCAGTTCGTCGAAAATAAGCATAGTGATTTTCTTACTTTTTATTGGGTATTTTGCCACTGAAAAATATTTAAAAATATTAATGAAAAAACCTCTGCGCCAAACGGATCAGACAGAGGTTGGTTCTTGAGCACTTGACTGTTTCAAAAAGTATCACACCTAAAAATATATAAACTAGAACAATGTTATAAACTAAAAACTGAAAATCAAAGCTAGAGGTAGTTAACGTTTCGGAAGAGAATCTACTTCCGTTTTCAAAACTTTTTTGGCCGTCAACCATGACAGTTCTTTGTTTATGTATTTCCATAGTCACGTGAGACATTAAATTATATTTATCTTATTTTTACTTACTTCGTCTCTAAGGATGGGCAACCAACTAGTACAAAAATCTATTGAATAATTAGAAACGCATCTATCCTCGTTTAATAAAATAATCGCGGATTCTTTAAGTTTTCTTTTAGTTCCGTTGCTCTCTTTTTCCAAAATCTTCGCCGAGTCCCATTTAATTCTATGATTATTATCCCACGCGTGTTCACAAATTTTGGATTTTTCAAATTCTCCCCTTCTAGCGTAATTTCTATGTTCACCAAGCCTTACGTTGAAAGGTCTAGATGATTCACCTACGTAATGTTTTCCGCACTCACACGGAACACTATAAATACAATTTTTTGAACTTTGAACAATATTTGGAGGTTTGGTTCTTGATAAAACCGATCTTAGCGTGGAGCCCGTTTGAAAAACTGTTCGTACGGAAAACCTGTTCCCAATTTTTCGTAATTTATCCGATAAACCATGTATATATGGAATTACTGCCATTGACCTAAATACCTCAGGTTGTGATAGTATATTCTCTCTACTATCAATGTTCAATAACTGACTATCAACAAAACTCTCAGGATATTGATTATTTAATAAGACAGTTTTTATAAATTGTTTTTCGTTCCTTAATATTACATCATTTGAAGAAATAATTTTGGCCCTGTCGTACAAACACTTAACAACACCTTTCTTAACACTAATATGTTGATTTGAATTGAAATTTAAGTATCTGTTTGTGTGTGTTTGTTTTCTATACACACTGGTTTGGTATGTGTTATCTAATTTTTTAATTAAAATATCTAAGAAAGGTAATTCATTATTATTCTCCATTTCTATTGTAAATTTAATTGAAGGTTCTTTTTCGTTAATCTGATTCAAAAAATTACTTAAACATTCTTTACTATAAGGCCATATAGCAAAAATGTCATCTACATATCTCCACCATACAATGGGTTTATAAGCTAGATTATTAATATTACTTTCCTCGAAATTTTCCATGAAAATGTTACTTAATATTGGAGATAATGAAGAACCCATGGCCATGCCAAAGTCTTGTTGATAGAAGTCATTATTTAATTGAAAGTATGTTGTTTTAATGCAAAGTGTAAGTAATTCCATTATAGTTTCAATGCTTAACTTAGTTCTATTCGCCAAATTCCCATCTTGTTGCAATTTGTTTTTAATTATTATTAATGTTTTATCTACAGGAACATTTGTAAATAGGCTTACTACATCAAAACTGACAGGTTTTCCGTACGAACAGTTTTTCAAACGGGCTCCACGCTAAGATCGGTTTTATCAAGAACCAAACCTCCAAATATTGTTCAAAGTTCAAAAAATTGTATTTATAGTGTTCCGTGTGAGTGCGGAAAACATTACGTAGGTGAATCATCTAGACCTTTCAACGTAAGGCTTGGTGAACATAGAAATTACGCTAGAAGGGGAGAATTTGAAAAATCCAAAATTTGTGAACACGCGTGGGATAATAATCATAGAATTAAATGGGACTCGGCGAAGATTTTGGAAAAAGATAGCAACGGAACTAAAAGAAAACTTAAAGAATCCGCGATTATTTTATTAAACGAGGATAGATGCGTTTCTAATTATTCAATAGATTTTTGTACTAGTTGGTTGCCCATCCTTAGAGACGAAGTAAGTAAAAATAAGATAAATATAATTTAATGTCTCACGTGACTATGGAAATACATAAACAAAGAACTGTCATGGTTGACGGCCAAAAAAGTTTTGAGAACGGAAGTAGATTCTCTTCCGAAACGTTAACTACCTCTAGCTTTGATTTTCAGTTTTTAGTTTATAACATTGTTCTAGTTTATATATTTTTAGGTGTGAGACTTTTTGAAACAGTCAAGTGCTCAAGAACCAACCTCTGTCTGATCCGTTTGGCGCAGAGGTTTTTTCATTAATATTTTTAAATATTTTTCAGTGGCAAAATACCCAATAAAAAGTAAGAAAATTTGTATATGCCACAAATAAACAATTACAGACAATATAAGCATAGTGATTTTCCGGTCGCCTCTCCGCCTACGATAATACATCTAATTAATCTGGTCGCCTTTGTAGTAGCGCAGTGTAAGCCTTGGCTCGTGGATATAACAAGTGCCTAGATTTATTCACCCAATAAAGTAATCATCACTTTTACATGGCATATATGAAGTCATCAACCTTAACACAATCAATTTATATGTATATCATGCAATTATAATGCAGTGGAACCGTGATAGCGTATAGGTGACGGTGTTACGGGGGACGTACAATTAATATCGTCTGGTGAACGCAGCAGGCCTGACAATTGGGGTATATTACAGGGGCTACAGTAAATTCTGTGCTAGCGTTATTAAATACGCCGACAAGGGGCGAATATTAATTAGCATTTTCTCTACATAATTTCTTTCTATGGTAACGAATTGAATCTGTTAAAAGGAAAAGTGTAATAATAACTACCTGATTTCAATTTATTTTGCGAAGTTTCTTGCCATTTTGAAGCCTGTTTAAAAAATCGGTAAATGTATTTACACAGAACTTCCATCTTTATTTGTGCATGGTGGTCACTCTAAATTATTAATTACGAAATGGCATTGAGAATAATAATCGGAATATAGTTATCATTATTATTACAAAGAAAACCTGATCACTTTGAGTTAAAAAATTATACAAAGTGGTGATGCGACAGCAAAAATTCAATACTAAATAACAGGTGCCACATATGGAAGGCTTGCCCAAATACCTTTACAAATGCCCACCGTGGTTGAATTATTTCTTGGGATGACCACCCTGTATATTTTTCAATAAAACTATAATAGGTGTACTCGTAGGTGCATTTGCCAAATATTATTGCCATCTGTCACATTTTCAGTTCCACATTCACGTAATGGAGTGGAAGTATAGCAGTGGTTAACATATTTCATTTTTCTCTTTTTTGAAATAGATTTAGAATGTTATGAAACGTGGAAATTTTAAATTTGAGCAAACAATTTTTTTCATTCATGTATTCTAGTGATAAATTTTTTTTCATCTATTCTATAGTAGTGGTAAAAATATTTTCTTGAAATAGGTTTAGACTGTCATGAAACGTGGAAATTTTAAATTTGAGCAAAAACAATTTTTTTCCCTCAACTATTTTGTATTTTGTAGTGGGCAAGAATTTGCAAATTTTTTATTTTTCTTTATTTTCAAAAGTTTTTGGAATAGGCTTAGAATGTAATGAAACGTGGAAATTTTAAATTTGAGCGAAAAAAACTTTTTTCCATCAATTCTATAGTAGTGGTAAAAATAAAATTAGATTTTTTCCAAAAAATTTAATTTCTTTTATAAACTTAGAATGCCATGAAACGTGGGAATTTTAAATTTGCGCAAAATTATTTTTTTTCCATCTATTCTAGTGGTAAAAATTTCTCGAGTACTCATTTTCAGCCCAAAAACGTAAAAAATACGCGTTTTTCCTGATAAATTGACTTTACTTCCGGTTCACCATTTTGAATCTACCAAATCAGACCTCAGATTCGTAATCAGCGACCTCGAAAACCCCCGAGCACAGATTTTCAAGGCCAAAATATCCATTCTCATTTCTTATGGAAAGTGGCCCGATATCCGGTCCGCCATTTTGAATTTCCCAAATTGGTAATCAGCGACCCCAAAAGCCCTCGCGAGTAACCATTTTTGTCTAATTTTATTTAATATTGGCCAATTATCGGAAAAATATGAAACCAAACATTTCCGCCAAAAAATATAAGGTACTGTTTTTTTCTAAATGCCTTTCTGAACTCTTTGCAACAAAAATGAAGACAACTGACCCTGTACCTTTTTTTTAGAGGTTTTCAGATTTCTCATGCTAAAATGACGCGACTATATAGCCTCACGAAAATGTGTCGTACCGGTCTTCTTAACTGCCTCTTAAATTCTTGAAAATACAGAATTTTGTGTCAGGTAAAGAGGCTCCAGTGCGGAGCTCCGACCACTTTCTGGGGGTAATCTTATAATTAAAATTATTTCGCAAGTAAACAGAGTTTGTATCCCAGTTTGCAACTTAAACGCGCTATCCACTGGACTACTTTTGAGATGGTACCTCATGACGTCAGAATATTTGCAGTGACGACGTACATGGCGAGACAAATTGGGAGCACTTTATTATCATAATTATTTCAGCTGGGATTCCAAGTCAATGAGGCATGTGGCATGTTCAAGTGTGAATTTAGCAAACATGTAAAACGATTAACAAACCAGTGTCATCAAAATTATTTGAATTTCGAATCAAGAAAGTGAAGCTTAAAAAAAATGAAAGAACCTGGCACAGTTAAGATGAGAAATTACTTTCGGTCCAATTGGATGAAGCCAAATGCACATTGAAGCTCAATCCGTCCCAAACAAAAGGTCTCATGGGCACAAGGTCGGAAAATTGACAGTTTCCAGATATCTGGGGTTGCAAAGTAGATTTTTGTTTGGGATGGATTGGGCTTCAATATGCATTTGGTTTCATCCAATCTGACCCAAAGTAATTTCCCATATAAACTATGCCAGGTTCTTTAAATTATTTAATTAACTAATTACATTAACTAAATTAACAAATTGTTCCGTATTTCTACCTCTTCAATTTGTTTAAAATTACCGAAACTGCTGAGGTATCACTAACTGTGGACCAGCCCTGGTATTTCTAGTCCAAACGCCTAGTGTGGTGTAGAGTACAAGCTGGCCACTACACGCCACTAAGACATAGCACCAACTAACGCCCCCAAATTACCATGTTAATTATGGTGGTGTGCCGTTGGGGTGCCAGCTAGCGTGATACCGAGTAATATTAGCCGAACTGTGTAGCTAATTTTCATTAATTTTTGCAGCGATGCCCCGTTTTCTGTTTTGTTTTATCGCTAGTTATGCTAATGCACCAGATAAAGACATAATATCTATTATGTAAACTAGGAAAATGTAACGTTTTACGGCCCAAACTGGCAGCTGTACAGTTGCTTCCGTGAGAGATATTTCAGACAGGCCATAGGTGGTGCCGCAGGCACGGGCTGAGGACTATAGCTTATAGCTTCCTTTTTACCGATTTGAGAAATATTTTTTCTGTGGTAAGTATAGCAAAAAAATGCCTAGATTCATTCTATAATTTACATATTAAGCAATTTTCGAATTTTTAATGTTGGCGAATCTGAGAAACATTTTGCTGTGCATATCTATATTAAACGAGCTAACCATCATACTCTTCGCAGATTTACTGCACATTTTATATAATTGTTGTTCATTATATAGGACACTCTTCGCAGTTTTTCTTGTAAATAATTAGTTTTAGTTTTTTTTTTAATTACAAAACATAATTCTTTTTTAAATTAATAACTTATTTGTTTGTTGATCGATTTTATTTAAAAACAATAAGGTTCTTCCTCAGGCTAACACGATCTTACTGTCCAAATGTCAATCCAATCGGCCTTTTCGTTCTTAAGTTATCGTGCTTACAAGAAACGTGACGGACGAACAGACAGACGGGCGGACATTTTGAAAGTTGTTCAGAATTCGACCACCAACACAGTGATATGAACATTTTTTCTCTATGAGCAATATATTACCGGTTTTAGAAATGTGCCGATTGAATGCAATATACTCTTCGTTTGTTTATCATCTTAAAATTGATGTAATTACAAATTATAACCTTTTTCGAAACATTATGAGAAGTATTGATAGTGTAGATAAAACATTGGACGATTCTTGTATCGTAAGTACCTATTATATAGTTTATTTTATGGATATGTGTAATTTCAATATTATAAGGCTGTGAAGTATACTGTGTAATCATAGTTCTGGTTAGGTTTTAATTTGTAGCATTAAAGAAGTTTACGCTTAGTAAACGAAACATTAGCAAACGGTAAAGTTGTTTTATTGTCCTGGACCAACGGCCTTTCCCCATCACTGTATCATTCAAGGACACATTTTCTAATTGACAATAAGAGTACGTTTCTATTCGAGAATATGCGAAATCATGGCCCTTTTGTCTTGAAGAGTTTTCAGCAAGAGGTGTCAGAAAAGTTACCACAGGGATAACTGGCTTGTGGCGGCCAAGCGTTTATAGCGACGTCGCTTTTTTATCCTTCGATGTCGGCTCTTCCTATCATTGTTGGTTGTAGTTAAACAGTTAGATTTTGGAATAGCCAATACTGAATCTGAGGTCAAAAGTTACAGATTCAAAGTGGCGAATTCAATGGGGCTGTTATGATTGCATAACTTTTGTTCATTTGTATAAAATTGGACTACTAAAAATTGGTCTTGAAAAAAATGTAACCGTCTTTAAAAGCGAGTTAACAACGATTAAAATATACGGACTTGGGACCATCGGTTTCAACTCCACGCTGTCAAAGAACTTACAATTCTTGATTGTTATCGACTCAGCTAGAATAAGATTATAATGAATGTCATTCTTGGACGTAATAAAAATGACTTTGGAAAAACTTCCTGTGCGCCACTGGAATAGGCCGACGTGAATATGACTTGTAGGTCGTGATTTACGATGGAATTATTGACAATTAATTTGTGGAATTAATCAAATTTAGACTGAAATGTTAATTGGATTTGATAGTTTGTGGCAGATAACAATTAGTAAACTTATCTGCATATCTATTAAGGTTGATTTATGCATGTTCGTCTTATCGAAAAAAGTCTTATAATTCAGACTACACAACCTGTTCCTGGTTCAGTAACTATTCGAGCTGTTCTGTAAATTTGATTAAGCTTGTATGCCGTTTAGTCTGGGCGTGGAGTTAGATTATTGACATTTTTCACATGTAGACAGTGTCTGGGATGTAAGTTTACAAGTAGGTAACGAAAGCAATATTTCATATCCAAACATTTCAATATACAAAAGGCATTTCTTGTCTTTCAATGAACACAAGCGAATACCATTCGTATTGCTGTAAAAATGCTTTTTTCATTGATTTCATTGATCAATTAGCCAGCGTACGGTAGGCATTGCTGCTACTTCCGAAGAGCCAATCTGGATATTTTTATTTACCGCGCGTACGTAGCCGGTGCGGGGGACATGCCAGTTGCCAAAAGCGAGAGCGACATGAAGCATGATGAACGAATGTAGGATGGCAAATAGAGGTGTTTATTTAAGTGTTCATCTATCATCATCATCTTGTTTATCCTTCTTTTGAGTCTTCTGTTTCTGAATCTAACAGCGTGTATATTCTTGGTATTTCTTTATTGTATTCCGCCTTGTGAATTCTTCGTGCAGGTGTCATCATTTGCTGTTTTGTTGTATCCTTTAGCCCATAATGTTCTTATCCTCATTTACTTGGTATATGTTGTTTTTCTACGGCCTCCATCTTCTTTAGTTGTTCGTATTTATTGTGTGCTCATGGGTGATTTATTTCGTCAGCGTTTATTTTTGAATTCATTGTCGACCAGGTAATTTTTTCTGTTAATTGTTTTCCATTTCCCCCTGGCATTTCTTTTTTATGTTGTTCTTTCTATAGTAGGAAAATGTTCCAAGTGTTATTTGGTATCTTGTTCTATCTTTTTCGCACTTTTCTAGTTTCCATAGAGTATCTTACGGACTGTGTTGCCTTTTGTTAAAAAAAAAACTTTTAAGTCATCAGCGTACGTTAAATATCTGATTCTATCTAAATCATTTACAATATCACTAACAAATACAATAAAAATAACAGGCCAAGGATAGACCCTTGCGGAACTTCAGAAGTATCAATGTATTGGACATATTTGAAACCATTTAATGCAACATATTGATATATGTTAGTATGTCAACAAAGAGATAACAAGTTGTCAGAAGATCCGACATTAAAAAGTTTATTTAGCAGCATTTTATGGTCAAGCTTATCAAATGTTTGAAAAAATCGATGTAGATTACATCAATCCGTGATTGATTTTTGCGCAATATAAATTTTCATTAACATTCCGATTACTTCCATGTTCAAAAATTTGACTCTACTAAATGCAGCAGCTCATTTCAATTCTCACTCATGCATTTTAAGTAAAGCAATGCGTCCCCATCTGACCACATCCACCGGACTCTCCAGACTTTGCTCTATGTGAATTTTTTGTTTCAGATGTTGAGATTTTCTTTGGAAGAAAATCCGCGTCGACAAAACAGCAATTCCTGCAGGTGTCTGCCCGAGTGCTTCCAGAAGCGATAAAGATGTTGCCAACGGTGCATGCCTGCCCCAGGAGAACATTTTGAAGGTAGTAATATTAATTTTCAAAGAATATAATTTTCCCAAACATTATTTACTGGCGGTTGAAATATAATCGTAGCTTCATTCCAACATTGTAGTAAACTACATATTATATCAATTAAGCATTAAAAACCGCGGCCATAAGCGTGTATAATTTTTATCAAAGCCTACATTTATTTTTTAAATTACAGTCCGCGGCTGTAATTTAATGGTCAAATGATGAAAATTAAAACGTTAAGCCGTAATATCAATTATTAAATAACCTTTGCCTGGTAAAAGTTAGTATAATATGAAAATAATTACACAGACCTGAGTACCCTAACAGCTTCTATTATCTTACAAAAGAGAATAATAGCGAAATAATAACTCATTTAAAATACATTTCATTTAAAATCGTGCACGGCAACTTGTGATAAAAATGCAAATAAGTAATAAGTCATTGGCGTCTAGACAGGGAGTGAGGACAGGTTATGATGTTTGTACACTTTTACTTCCACGTCCACTTAGTCGAAGAAGAATCGTAAAAAAAAAATTAATTTTTACTTCCCTCGCATACCGAAGGGAAGTATTGTATTCGAGAAAAAATCACCCTCCGAGATTTTTTCGGATTCTGACGTTTCATATCACGTAGGTTACGAAAATATAGGTTTTACAATTCCATCAGTCTTCTGTCTGTCTGTCTGTTGGTGTATTAACTAAAAAACTACTTGACGGAGAGCAGTCAAATTTGGCAGGTAGTTGAGTCAGCGAAGAAATGGTTAAACTTTCACTGGAACATGTACAGGGTGGACCGTCTAAACGGAATAAATAGTGAAAAAAAAATTCTTTTTGCTCAAATTTAAAATTTCCACGTTTCATGACACGCTAAACTTATTTCTGAAAAAAAAAAATTTGAAAATTTTTTTCACCATTTTTGAAAATTTGTTTTTTGTTCAAATTTAAAATTTTCACGTTTCATGGTATTCTAAACATATTTAAAAGAAATTTTTTTTTGAAAATTGTTTACCAACATTTTTGAAAAAATTTTTACCATTAAAATAGATGGAAATTCCCACGTTTCATAGCGTTCTAAATCTATTAAAAAAGAAATCGAAATTTTTTAAACATTTTTGAAAAAATTCCATGGCATTCTAAAATTATTCAAACAAATTTAAAAATTGTCTAAATGTTATTTGTGGCATTATCTTAATTTTTTTCCTTCTTCAATTCTTTGGGAATTTCACTGCCACATGTATGTTTTCTTTCTAAGCGGTGCTAGGGGAATCTACAAAATATATCACAATTAACCAGTATGTTACTGGTAAAAAAACCTCTACGCCCGTGACGTTTACGTCAAAGGATCAGTTAAAGGTTGGTTTTGATAAATAAACAACACAAATAAGTATAAAAACTTGAAATTAAATATTTCGCCGACGTTTCGGAAATCTAATCTGTTTCCTTTCTCAAGGCTTTTTTTGAAAAATCTTTTTTTGCTGTGTATGACAAATACACAGCTCTAAGAATGTTTGTTATATTCAATATCCATAGATACTTACTATTTACATAGAACTGTTGATATAGTTAACAGTTTTTTAGTTTCTATACAATGTTAAGTTTGTGAAGTTCTTCTTTTAACATTGGCAGCCAAGTTGTACAGACATCTACGGAACAATTCGACACGCAATTATCCTTATTCAATAATATTATCGCGGATTCTTTTATTTTTCTTTTTTTGCTATCTGCCTCTTTTGTTAAAATTTTTGCCGAGTCCCAGTTTATTCTATGTCCGTTCTCCCACGCGTGTTCGCAGATCTTGGACCTCTGAATTTCATTTTTTCTGATATAATTTTGATGTTCGCCCAATCTTACACTAAAAGGTCTGGATGACTCACCCACAAAACTTAACATTGTATAGAAACTAAAAAACTGTTAACTATATCAACAGTTCTATGTAAATAGTAAGTATCTATGGATATTGAATATAACAAACATTCTTAGAGCTGTGTATTTGTCATACACAGCAAAAAAAGATTTTTCAAAAAAAAGCCTTGAGAAAGGAAACAGATTAGATTTCCGAAACGTCGGCGAAATATTTAATTTCAAGTTTTTATACTTATTTGTGTTGTTTATTTATCAAAACCAACCTTTAACTGATCCTTTGACGTAAACGTCACGGGCGTAGAGGTTTTTTTACCAGTAACATACTGGTTAATTGTGATATATTTTGTAGATTCCCCTAGCACCGCTTAGAAAGAAAACATACATGTGGCAGTGAAATTCCCAAAGAATTGAAGAAGGAAAAAAATTTAAAAATGTTCTTGAAAAATTAAAAAAAAATTTGAAAACATGTTTAGGTAATCTATGTATTTATCACTACTATAGAATAGACGAAATATTTTTTTTTTGCTCGAATTTAAAATGTCCACGTTTCATGACATTCCAAACCTATTTCGGAAAAAAACATTTGCAACATCTTTTCACCATTTTGGAAAAAAAATTAACACTAGAATAGAAGGAAACATTTTTTTTACTCAAATTTAAAATTTTCACGTTTTATGACATTCTAAACCTATTTCAGTAAAAAAAAATTTTTTTCACCAACATTGCGAAAAATTTCAAAAAAAAAAAAAAAAATTTTTTAACCACCACTATACTCCACTCCATTACGTGAATGTGGGATTGAAAATGTGACGGATGGCAATAATATTTGGCACCTATTATACTTTTATTGAATAATGGCATCCCAAGAAATAATTCAGTCAAGGTGAACATTTGTAAAGGTATTTGCGCAAGCGTTCTATATTTGGCACCTGTTATTTAGTATTGAACTTTTGCTGTTGAATGAGCACTCTGTATATTTTTTGACCAAAAGTTATCAGTTTTTTTTTTTGTAATAATAGCAATAACTATATTCCTATTATTATTCTCAATGTCATTTCGTAATTAATAATTTTTTAGAGTGACCGCCATGCACAAATAACGAGGGAAGTTCTGTGTAAATATCTTTACCCAATTTTTTTGTTGAAATAGGTTTAGAATGTCAAGAAACGTCGATATGTTAAATTTGAGCAAAAAAAATGCGTTTGTCGGTCTGTCTGTAACTTTATGCGCACGTTTTCTCCAGAACGATTTAAGATATTGACTTGAAACTTTGTTCACATATGTATTATAATGAGATCTGGAACTGGATTTTATTTTGAACTTATTCGATGGAGGGTTGGGGGTAAATAGGGATAAATAGCGGAAAGTAAGTAAACCAACTGGTAAGAGTACAGAAATTTGGGACTTGGTGTATATACTAGAAGCCAAGGTCTAAGATTTTTTTATAATATTTTCCATCCCCCTCACTCCCCCTCCATTATTAAAGGGGTTGATGAAACAAAATGGAGATATTCACTTGAAACTTGGTACACGTATGTTAGGGTGTCCCTTAAAAATCGACTTTTTAACTGACCACGGGCAGTTTTTTTATTTTGTTTCTTTTCACTTAAAAAGTACATGTACAAAATTTTAGCTTGATACATAATGTTTTGACCTTGCCACAGGACGAGCTGTAAAGGAAGGGGAGCCCCCCGAGTAGCGCATTACTGACACGTTTTTATCCTTCCTAAAGGTAAATTAGAATACTTTTCAGTATTGCGCCTCTCGGGTAACCCTACCCCCCGGCAACCTCTAAACATGTAGAAACATGCAGAGATTCGATTCCTTTCCGACGAACCCGAAGCACATGATGCCAATTGGCACCCTGGGCTTCCGACTAGTCAAACACCCCAAACCTCCTTCCAATCTCCGAGAGGTCTCGTCACAGCCAATTCTCCCCACGACAGACGAAAGACGCTCCCGGGAGCTGACATGCCAGCGAAGAAAGAAAACCAAGACAGAAGAGTGCCAGAAGGAACGACCTAGCTGGCAGGGTCCAACAGCCAAGACCAGGGGAGGTCTGCTAACCTCACCAACACCGTCCGCATTTGCGGGGGGTTGACGAAAATAGCAGGCCCACCCCTTACGAAGCCGGTCCAGGTCTACAGCATTGATTGCCCCAGCTCAAGCCGAACCCCTAATCATTCCGAGACCGAAAACTACAGCCAAGAATATTAGCACGCGCAAAGATTCAAACACACGCCACACAGATACAGCGCCTTGAGTTTGTGGCAGACGGATCAGTTCAGTCGAGGCTCGTAAACGTAAGGCGCTGCAGATATGCGAAAAGGCATAGATAGAAGTTTAAGCACTTTCATACTTTGAAGGGTTTCAAAGAAGATAATATAGTAGAGCACTAGTGATCAGTGTAACAGTGAACATGGATCTGTCTATGTAAAAGAAGAGTGCGATAAAAAAAGCATTGAGAAATAGTATTTACCTAATTGATCGTATAGAAGAGTGGAGCAAGATTGCCTTCGAATCTACAAGTATTGAGACTTTCAATTCAAACCTAGTAAAGGGTCTCAGACTAAAGCATATTCTGTCACAGCGCAAGAGCCTATGCAGGTTTCGTTGAAGGCGCGTGTTTTGTCTCAGCTTAAAAGGAATTATACCGAATGGAGATCGATCCAAAAACCAGCGAAGCGACGGTATTAAACTAAACTTTCCAGGGAAGTTGCATTTAAATTCCCCTGCAGAGAAGGGACGCGTTGGTTGCATGGGTCGTGAAGACATAAAGCTTTTTAAGAAATAAAAGAGTATTGGAAAAGAATAAATAGCTACTGGAAAGGAGGGAACTCTGTCAGGAGGAAATGAATATGAGTAAGTTAAATTATTTCTTTTATTTTATCAAAAAATCATTGCTAGTGCATTAGAGTGGGTATTTTATTATTCAGGTATCCAAATGTGAACTATGGCTATAAGCTCCTCGTCCTCATCACCCGGTTCAGGAAGTGCGGTTGACCAATCTAATGAAGTTGAGATTCTTTCGCTACCAGAACCGAGCACTAAAAGCCCGAAAGCACAAACTGTGAAAAACAAAAGGGGACGGACTTCTAGTTTTAGACAGGACTAAAACTCTATGAGGAAAGTAACAAGTTTGCATCCGATGTAGGCTTAAACAAATTCACTGAACACTTGTGGTACCTGACTGGCACTCTTAGATAATAATGTGCAACTTTCGGTAAAAAGGAAGATGGTAGAAAAAAATTTGAAAAATAGGACGATAGTAGCAACACAGCCTTATCATGTACTGTGGATTACAACGCCTGGTTGTAAAATCAAATAATATTTCGTAACCTTGAATACTGTCAAACTCTATGAAAGATTCGGGTTGGAGTACGATTTCCTACATTACGATCCTGAAACTGGGAATTTTCAGGAAGATTTCATAACTGCTCACAAGTCTTTTTCAGATTTAAGGGTAACAACCAATGTGGCAGAGGAAGGCGTAGCGTGGCGTTGACGCAGGAGTATTTGGAACGAGTCAAGCAAATTTACAGAATTTACTGATTGTAGCCCAGGTCTCATGTCGCGGAAGTTTTAACATGTAGCAAGGAAACTCTATCCAAAAGATATTTTTAGTTTGTAGTTTTGTAACCCGTCCAAACAAACATACTGTATATCACCTTTGAACATCGTATAAATAAAACATGAACAAAAACGACAAAATTTGCATTCCATTCAGAAATTTTGAATGGCTTGTCGCAGGGCGAAAAATCATTTGATCGAGCTGAATTTATGTACAAAAATTTCTTTTTCTACAATGAAACAAATAAAGAAACCTCGGTCAGAATGTCTTAAAAATTTGAAAATGCAGGACCTACTATAAGGGACACCCTAAGTCGTATGTATTATAACGACATCTGGAACTAGATTATATTTTGAGATGATTCCGTTGAATGGTTGGGGATTAAATAGGGGTAAACAAGGAAAAATAAGGTAAAAGTATAGAAATTTGTTATTTGGTGTACATACTAGAAGCCGACGCCTCAGATTTCTTTATATTTTTCAACCACCTCCACCACCACCTCCACTCCATCATTAGAGGTGTTGATAAAATAAAATAGAGATAGTTATTTACTTGAAATTTGGTACACGTACGTATTATGATAGTGATGACATCTGATTGGGATAATTTCGTTGAAGGGGTGGGTGGGAGTAAATAAGGCAAAATAAGTAAAGCAAACCAATAAGATTGATTGATTGATTTGATTTGCCAGCGTAAGGTGGGCATTGCTGCCAATTCCGGTGCATGGAGATTTGTTCCACGACGCAACCCGATCGCCCGCCGAACGTCCATCTGCAGTTGACCAGTCGTCTGTTACATATTCATGCGGCTCCACCCGACGACCAACGGATCATCCCACCGTGTGCCGGGACAAACCCCCGGTGCTTTTATATATCGCCGGACCGGCTGCATACGCTGGTATAGTCATTGGACATGCTTGTTGTCAGCAGCGAGAGCCGCATGACGCATGGGGTAGGAGTATAGGATAGAGCGTGTAGGTGTTTGTGAGATGTTTCTTCTTGTTTTCCTTCTGTCTTCATCGGATGGAAAGTGTATGCGTTTCTGAGATGCCTCTTTCAGGTTTTCGTGTTTTTTTTTTACTTTCAGGTTTTTGTGAGATGCTTCTTTTTAGTTTCTGTCTGTGATCATCTTCTCTCCTATTCTACTTCTGAGTTTTCTGTTTCTTCTGTTTCTGAGTCTGGCAGTGTATTTCCTTGATATTTCTTTATTGTATTCCGTTTTTTGTTGTGCCGATTTTTTCCAGTGTGTATAATCCTTTCCTAGCTTATTCATAATCCTCTCGATTGTTGTTATCCATGTGTAGCATGGCCTCCCTATTTTCAGTTTGTTGCTGTTCAGTCGCAGCGCTTTCTTTAGTAGGTGTGTCGTGTCTCGTCTTTTTACGTGTCCCCAATATTTCATTGCGTATGATTCTATTCTTTTGATTATTGTTCTTCCCTCTAGTAATGTTGACGTTTTCTGTCGTTTTTGTGGTTTTCCTGTTTTTGCTAGCAGTTGGATAATGTCCCTTTCAGCTCTTCTCATGCTTCTTCTGTTGGCCTTTGTCGTTGCTGCGTTTTTCGTGTCTCGTCTTTGTACGTGTCCCCAGTATTTCATTGCGTATGATTCTATTCTTTTGATTATTGTTCTTCCCTCCAGTAATGTTGATGTTTTCTGTCGTTAGCAAATCAATAAGAGTCCAAAAACTTAATATTTCATATAAAAGCTAGAAGTCAAAGCATTATGACGTTCACCTCAAATATTATTAAAATTCTATGAACAATTATTTCCACATACTAGAGTCCAAATATAATAGTCAAGATGTTTTCCTTTAAAGAGACTTGACTGGAGAATCTGGATGAGGAAGTGATTCCTTAGGCAGCGTTTTTTTTAAATTTAATGTTACTAAATGCATCGTTTTCAGCGGTGAGTTTGAATCAGAAACGCATTTTTTTGAAGCATCTGCTTTTTGCTTCATTTTGGTGAAATCCAAGTTGAAGGATGAACAAATTGGCGATTCATTTGGGAGTCTAGTGTGTCAATACACATTTTCTTTCAAAGATGACTTCGATGAAAATTTCCAAATTAAAATACCGGACAGGGAAGATTGAATATACGACACCAGTAGTCTGGTATATAGGCGGCTCGAAGACAAAACAGGGAGTCGGAGTTGGGATTTACGGGATAAGGTCAAAGACAAAAATCACGATGATCTTAAGAAGATATAATTATTCTCTAAGGTCGGATTGTATAAAACTTAGCTTAATCTAGTGAGTAGAATTTGGGGTATATCAGCTAAATGATTAAAAAATTTACACTCTCTAGAACCATTTAACATCAAGCAAACTACCAACTTTAAATGATAAAATTCCAGGAATTACTTCAATTCATAAATAACACGCGTTAAAACATTTTTCCTGTGCCCCTGTTGTGAGCTGGAGCCAAATTGCAGGTCACATTTTCATATTAGGTATCATGCACACGTGTTATTCAGCAAATAATTATTAAGGGTAGCTTTTTTAGTGGATTGCCTGTTCATGTCACAAAGTAGTTTGTTTTTCGCGATCAATATGTAAAAGTTGAAAAGTTAAATTACTTTATTTTCAGATTGAAGTATGCAAAACAATAATTTGAGAATAACTGCTTTCATGGGCGTAGAGGAAAATAAGTGATTAGGGTGATATTTAAAAAAATGTAATTAAGCTCTCAAACTATATGATGCAGTGGTATCAACACTATTGAACACTGTGCCTAACGTTTCTTAACTGATGTGGTCTCATGTGCAAAATCAAAATAGCAGGCTATATACTTCCAGTTGAATTTTCTCGTTTATTAATAAATGTTTAAATTTTGGAAAGGCCGAGAATGTAGGTACACCAAATTTCTGCAAACGATCCAGTTAGTCCCTAGTTTTCACTGTCGTCATACATTAATAAACATTAATTTTAGTATCAAAAGATATAGCGTGCTTCTCTCTACGCTGTCGCTATTTCTTGACACAATAAACATTTACAGTTTAGATTGTCCCTTTTTCAAAGATAAAAGTCTGCCTGTTTAAAGTTGGCTGCTTCTATACTATTTTAAACATGAATTTCTATTCCTAAATGATATTTTGATTCCTTTTTTCTCTTAGGTGATCTTAATGGTCATCTATATAGCACTTTTAATTAATATTGTTAAGAACGTAAATGTTCACTATATCTGTTCTGAGTATACGACCAGTTTTACTTACTAAAAGCCATGACGTTCTAGTTAAGACATAATAACCTAATTGTTGTAAAAATGTTCATAATCCCCGTTGTTGGCGAATTGTATTAATCCTTTATGTTAATGTTTGTTGTAAATTATAATTTCCTTTTTCAATTAGATCAGAGAATTCTGTTTAGGTAAATAGCTTTACGTATGTACTGTAACACACCTTTCAATAATAAACGCTTGAAAATGACACGCCGAGTATCGAAACTGCATTAACGTTTTAGCTTTAATAAATAAAGATAAAAAAACAAAGTAAAAAGTAATACATCATGATTGATTATCACCGATTTTATTCCTTCTACTATTAATTTTTTCTTATATGCGCAATTTGCGAAGAAACTGCCTTTTTCAAGAGTTAACTTTTGATATGGAACGTCTTGCCCACAGAGATCCGACGTGACGACGATGAAACTCAAAAAGTGACACACCTGAGATTTTTGTATCTCCAAACGTAAACGGGAATAGCTAATATACCCTTAAGACTACAACGGTTCGATTACAGCCGCGTTCATGACGTCATCGCAGCGGCGACACGCAAATTGGAGCCGTTTTTAATGATCGAAAGTCGGTTACTGCCGGTCGCTGCTTAGCGTACGGGCGTCTCACAGTAATAAATCATTCGATTTGTGTCGACCAATCCCAAAGTTTAGTACTTTAGAATTTGAAAGAGTACACAAAGTGCTTTATTCACTACCTCGGGGCCCCAGAAACATTTCACGTAAAACGCTAGCGTCTATACCGTGTTCAGCCTACTCCGATTTCTTTATTGATACTGCATACTTAAGTAGAAAAGTTGCCTTATCCTAGAAATATTTATATAATTTTTTCTTACCGCAACTCTACTTTCTTTAAGGTCTAGTCTCATCGCTAGAGCCTCTCTCATAAAAACGTCGGGATAATGACTTGCTATGAACGCTCTTTCTAATTCTTCTAACTGCCAACTATTAAAATTTGTTCTACTCCTTCTTCTCTTTGAGGCGGCACTTTCAGAGTCCGCTTCGCCACTACTGCCTGCCCCGCCTGAAACAGAAATGACGATTGTAGAAGTAGAAAAGACTTAATATTATTCAGACAAAATTATCAACAAATGCGTACTATGAATTTTACTCAAATTTTACTCAAACTCAAAGCAAACAGGTAAAGTTAAATACACACTGGGTTGACTTTTACACCCGACAAAACTATTTGTGCCGACTCAGTGGTTCAATGCTTATATTAATGTATCAGCATTGAGCTCAAAGAATTCAGTGTTCAAATCTTTATAAGGGCATGGTCGTTTACCGGTGCAGAGACAGTCACAGTGGGCTAGACTGCGGTTGAGCGATACAACACGCTAGTCGCTACTATCCCCACTAAGGGTATTGAAAAATGGTAACAACTCGATTTGAGGCAATCAAAAATAATTTTATCAGGGGTAATATTGTAAGTAGTACGCTTATTATTGATTTTCTCATTGTCACGAATTTCAGACTCAAAAGTATGTATAACGTGTGTATTTTCTGAAGATTGGGACTGAGAAGAGTTAACATAGAACAAAATGAATAATAATAATAATACAACTCTATTACAAACAGCCACATTACAGAGATATAATCACATAACAATGGGTTGACAGCGTCAAGAAAAACAGCATGATTTACAAACAATATACATGGAAAAGATATAGATAGATATACCGAGTGTATAATACAGAAATACATTTTAACACATACAAACTACAAAATAGTACATAGTAGATATTATAAACGAGCTCTCTTATACTCAATAAATTCTTTAATTGTATATGGTTCAATTTCTAACATCAAATTGAAAAGTTCTCTCTTGAATTTTTTTATGTTTTTTATATTGTTTGGTAGGATATTGAAGTATCGCATACCAGTATAACAAGGACCACTTTCTACCATACTTAATCTGTGTATAGGGAAATTATAATTGTATCTAGTATTATAGTTATGGGTTATCTCGTGTTGTTCATATTTACATTTGTATTTAGAATTAAACATTAGACATTCAAAGATGTATATTGCAACAATAGTGAATAATTTATTTTTTCTGAAGAAGCCTCTACAAGACTCCCTTAATGGAATGTCATGCATGCAACGTATAGCTTGTTTTTGTACTATTAATACTTATATCATTCGCAGCGTTTTATATGCAACATATTTTTTGACCACCCTCATACTATATGTGATACTATTTAATTTTTTCACTACTTCTGATATATGTTGCGACCAGCATAGAGTGGTGTCTGTAACTATACCTAGAAATTTTGTTGTGGATGTAAATTTTATATTATCATTATTAATTGTGGTACTCAGTGGAAAATATCTTGTTGATCTATTAGTTTCAAAAATTATAAAATTGATATTTTCTTTATTTAGAATTAAGTTGTTTTCTAACAGCCAATTTCGAATCACGTTAAGGACAAAACTGGCTTCTAGTATTTATTGTGTAAAATCATTAGCTCTTACTAATAAGGTGGTATCGTCAGCATAATTTATCATTAGATGCCTGCTGTTGTCTATAAACTGCACAAATCATTGATGTAGATATTAAACAATAATGGTCCTATAATACTTCCTTGAGGGATTCCCATTTTGATATTTTTCACTGATGACTTGACTTCTATGCCCTGTGAATTTAGTTTAAATAGTTGTTTACGATTTTCTAAGTATGACTTCAACCAATCTAATACTGTCGATCTAAGTCCATATCTCTCAAGTCTCTGTATCAGAATTTCGTGATTAATACTATCATAAGCTTTTGATAGGTTTAAGAATATACCTAAAGGTATTTCATTTTGTTCGAGAGTGGTTAAAATTTGATTTACGTAATCAAACACTGCGGTGTCAATACTTTTCCCTTTAAAAAATCCATGTTGATTTTCACTAAAAATGTTGTTCGTTAAAAAAGATAGTGATTTGAGTACAAACTATCTACTCAAAAATTTTAGAAAAAGCCGGTAACAGACTTATTGGTCTAAAATTTGCCATTTCCCTTTTTATGTATTGGAATCATCACAGCTAATTTTAGTGTTTCTGGAAAAATGCCGTATTTGAGAGAATTGTTAATTATATAGGTGAGTGGTGCGACTATACAGTTTATACACTTTTTTATTAATGATGTGGATATTTCATCATGCTCTGAGCTGTTTTTATTTTTTAATGATTTTACAATATGTATTATTGCTTCAGAGACGTTTTCGAAAGTAAACTTATTTGGATTCATGGTGATGTTATTCTTAAAGGGAATTTTAGGTAGATTTTTGGATAATTCAACTGCTGCGTCAATAAAAAAATCGTTAAATTTATTGGATATGTCTTGTGCATTTTCACCAATATTTACAGATGTATTATTCGACTTTTTTAAGTTTCCAGACACATTTTCAACGACACTCCAGGTAGCCTTCGATATATTATCTGAATTAATTATTTTATTATTAAAGTATTGCTTTCTGGCTTCTGTTAGCTTCTGTATAACTTGTGTTTTCCTTGTACTGCTTATTATATCGTACCATAACAGATAAAGTGCTGCTTCCTACAATTCATTATTTCAGCATTATTTAAAAATATATTTTCATCATTACTATGGGCCCGTAATTTTTTTAATGGAAATTAATTATAATATATACTACTGAAAGTGGACATAAAACTATCCCACTGGTGATTTACATCTTTTTCGTCAATATTAGTGATATTGAACCAATTTCCAATTTTTAATAAATTTATAAAAGACGCAATGTTTGTATCATTGAAACAACGTACATGTTTGAAGTCTAAATTTGATTTGTCTTAAATTTTTAAAACAAGTTTTGTTGCCATGTGATCTGATATATGTGATTTTATTACCTTAGCTTAATCATTCTGGTAGATATTAGTTAAAATATTATCAATACACGTCTAAGACCTATCGGTTATTCTAGTGTAATCATGTATTGTAGCGTATCTAAGAACACATATCAACAAATAATGAATTACTACCATGATAAATTCGATTATTAAACATGTTGCTAAAGATAAATAACACTGAAACACTTTAGAACTACTCGATTCACAGCCACATAATTTTTTTTCTGATCTGCGGGGCTGACCATGTTTACTATATGTTCTTGGGGTCAACTGTCATTTTAGTGTGAAAAACGTCATTTTAATGCACCGGTGGACCAGTGCGAAAACAACTGTCACTTTCCACACGCAGTGCGAAAAGAACTGTCACTTTTCGCACATTCGTTTAACTTTCAATTTATTATTATTTCTCTATCAACAATTTTAATTGCCTTAGAAAAAATGACAATGGTCCAACATGTACCTGGTCATCACACCTTGTAGTAAAACTGCGTCGCTATTGTTTTATACAAACTGTGTGGCATTTGCGAAATTTCCATGAAAAAGCGATTCCATCCAAATCCATCCAATATATTTTCAACTAACCCATTGAAATAATTCCCGATTAAACCAGGCGATCAATGTTTCTGAGTTTGAGCACCATTTATAATTTGTTGTTGTCGAATTGAATCGGTTTCAATTGTTACTTGATTTATTCGGTTCGGTGTTGGCGCGCCGTTTCATTGGCCAGAGAATTTGCAGTAACGTGCCCGGACAAATCACCGTGTTTACTTGTTAATACCGGCCTTTATCAATTTGTAACTATTACCTTTAGCACCGTATAATTAGTGGTGCTAATAGTTTGTTTGGGCTGAGGGTATTTGTTCGATTGACATTATCGGAGTTTGCATTATTTTATTCAAATTAATAAATAATTGTAACTTACTATTATTTGCGTAGAAACTACATGATAGGGTTATTTTACGATATCTATACATATAAAGCAAAGTTTTAGTATGGAAGGACTTCCAGCAGTATGAAGTGCGGTAGCGCATAGTTTAAATCAAAATGGAAGAAGTGACTGTAATTATTTTATATTTTTTCATGGCAAAAGGCCTATTTTTGCCTTTAATGTGTATACTCCGAGGAAATTAGGAAAATGTTACGGAAAGTTTTGGGACTAGCTAAAAATTGGTCTATCCCCTACAGAATTTCCTCAGGAATCCGAAGAAAATAGTGTTGACCACTGAAAATGGAGGATTCAATTGTTATTAAAAAAAAAATTTTGCAACTTACTTTTTTGCTTATATCTTCACTTGTAAAGGTCGTAGAAAGACGCTCGACCCGTCAGTTTCTTCATCTTGAACTCCCCTATAGGGTACGGCAATGAACGAAATTTCAGTTGTTAATAACATTTTATGGCAAGTAACTGAAAAAATTTAATTTCTCGATCCTCGAACTTTGAAGTAATGTAGACAAATGTAAAATCCGTATGTTAATAATATTAAAAGAAATAGTACATCTTTTTATCCTTAAAAAAATGCGCGTTGTTCCGTTGCAAAATATTAATTACTTTTTTAAATTATTATTATTTTTTACATTGAAACTCTTATAACAAAAGATCAAATTAATATTTTCCAATTCTACTTGGGTTCATACATTATATTTGACGTATATTTTCAAAATCAAAATGAATATTGCAAAAAAAATTAAATTTTCGACTTTTTCACGCAAAAAACAATTTTGCAACTTATATAAATGTAAATATCTCGGTGGATTTTGCATAAAATTTGTTGCAACCAACGGCATTTTAATCGTCATAAAAGACACGCATTTTAAAAAAGTTTGTTCTACGATGCTCTGTGGCCGAGATATGAACAAATTTTATGTAAAATATACCGAGATATTTACATACTTCTATTATTACGAAGGATATCTTTCGGAAATGATTACTTAATGGCGAAAAAATTATAGTTTATGAATCATTATTTCTGATTAATAAAAGAAATAGCACAGTTCAATTAAAAAAAATTCCATAGGACCCCTACGGAAATGAAAATGAAATTCCGTTTTTTTTTAAAAAAAACTAAAAATACTGGTACCTATCAGTAATTCAAACAACTATTTTCTGCTTTACAGACAAGTCTACAACCTTACTAATAATTTCCATAGCCTACTTAGTAATTTTCTTACATTGCATTTATCTGACGCGGCCATATTGAAAAAATTAAAAAATTGTTCGTATCTCACTTATTTTTTTACATCTGAAAAAACTGTTGCACTTAGAAATTTATGTTTAATGAGAAACCTTCAAAACATATAGTCATTCCATTTAAGAAAAAAAAGTTGATGTCACTTTCGGTTCAAGCGGAAATGACATTTTCATTCCTGTTGGTTTAAAAGTAGCTTATTATTGTCTAAATTATGTGTACCAAAAACCAAATTTTTAAATACAAAAACAATCAAAATATTGGGGGCGTACATTGACTCATGGCCACCCGGTATACTAGAAACCATGGCCTTAAATTTCTTTCAAATATTTTTCAACCCCCCCCCCCCCCAAAAACCTCCGAGAGAAAAAAAAAATGATGGTGACGGCATCGATATTAGCAGGTTTTGAAATACATTCTATAAATATGTTTCTTTTCCACAACTAAGCAATAATTTTTTGCAAAACCTAAGGGCTTAACATTGGTTGTAATGAGTTAACTTTCGAATAAATCTGCTTAGTTTAAGATTTGAGCATCTACTGAAAGGCCTATTAAAAAATCCTGATATATGTGATATAAATGACATGGAATGCCTATCGATATCGGTATGAGTATGGACATTAATAAAACGAATATTTTTCCAAATTCGGTTTGACATGAGCAGATGCTTCATTCCAAAAATAGTATAATTTATAGCCTCTATTTTTAGCACATTTTCCTGTAAAGTAGAAAGAAATCAATATTGAAATTCAAAGAAATATATGAGAACCAGTTGTGTTGTTAATTAAAAATAATTGATTTCTAAAGAGCATACCTCAAATTGAGATAATATATGACTTCAGTTTAAAAAAAATTAACATAATACGCTTAGTTAACATTAATTTGCATTCTGTTAATTAAATTCTATTTAATTGTATACCGTTTTAATCAATTATTAATTTAATGTCTTCTGGAAATGAGAAACATAAATACTTAATTATTGCAGTATTAAGTGCTAATTTAGATATTAATTCTCTTGGCAGAAGTAAGAAATGATCATCGAGAGATCGTCAAAAACCACTTGTTTATAAATTCTTAAGGAAACACGTTGATGCTGCTCATATTATAATGAAATATACTTTTCTGCTTTATTTGTAGTAAAATAAGTACCGAACAAAAAATGCTTTTGTCCAAATTTTTTTTATCGATTCCCTGCATCTGTAGTAGTAATTGGATTTCGGCGTAATGGTATAAATTTATGGTATATTGTAGCTGTTGTCATCCTGAGCAAAAGTCTCCAAAGGCCACGATGCTCCATATTCAGTATTTTAGCTCCTATGGTGCACCAAAGCACTATAGCTCCATCGTAAGTTACTACTTTGAGAAGTTTTATAACATTTTTATAACGCATATTTTGATTATTATAAAGAGAAGGCTTGTTTTACTTTACTTGAGGGGGGTGTCTGTCGAAAAAGACCAAAAATAAAAGGGAAACAAATTTATTTTTCACTTTTCTCTTATAATGAAAAAAGTTCACGTCTCATGAAAAAAACACACACTTTGTTATTTGTAAATGGGAAATAATCAAAAGATTTAACTATTTTAATAGCATTATTATTTTATTTTTGGTCTTTTTTCGACAGGCATCCCCCTCAAATAAAGTAAAACAAGCCTTCTCTTTCACAAAAAGTAGTAAAAAAACTACCGAAAAACTACCGAAAAACCCTCGTTGGATAAGAACAATCATATGTTTGTTGCTAGATAGCCATTTATTTAATGGAAATTGCAAAAAAAAAAATTTACGACGTTTTCAGAAATTTCTCAGGAAGTAAAAACATTTATTATCATAAAAATACTGGGTTACATGAAAAAAATCAAATTTGACGAAAAAAAAAAAAAATTGCCCACACCGAGGATCAAACCCGCCACCCCATTACGCGTCAAATCTTACTACTGTCACGTTGCGGGAGCGATTTTTTTAAAGGTCGAAAACGCGTATAACTCTTCAGGGATTGAATATTTTTTGTAGAACTTTTTGTAGATGATGGAAAACTTGTTAGCTTTTATTTGCATCAAACCTCATGTCCAAAAAGTTGTTAATAAACAAATTAGAACCTCTCATGCAATATCACTTCTATTTCCGGTTCCGGTTATCCGATCAAGTTCTGTCTGGTCTCAAAATTGTTCTTTTCTAAGCACTTTCATATGCACAAACCCCCATTTCGATACGCTTACCCGGAGCCGAGATATTCCATATGTTAATTTGCAAAATTAATTTAAACTTTAAATAAACAAAAGCAAAAAGTTGCATTCGTGCAGACTTTTATGGGGGTTATAGTAGGGGAGCCCAATAGGGGATTTTGGGATTTACTCAAGCGCGGCAGATTAACATATAGGGAATACCTTGCACCCTGTTGAGTACCTCCACCATATCTAAGCCCTCTATATAGGGCCGTGCGTGTAGGGCAGCCGATCAGAATAGTAAAAAAAAATCCATAGTTGAAAATACTCGAGCGCGTCAGATTAAGGTGTGATGGGTTAATTACATGCTGAAAAGTGTGCGTTTCAATAATCTGACGATTTCAGCGTGACGCAAGGGAGTGGGAGGGTCACAAACTTGCAAAAAAAAAAACGTCACCTCGACATTCTCGAGCGCGGTCGAGTTTTTTTTGTTTTGAAGGAAATAATTCAAGGATAATGGAAAAAATATAATCTGCCGATTTCCACAAGCCGAAGTAACAAAAATCGTCAATAAAGTTTAGCGCGTGCACCGCAGTGAAGCACCTATTCCCCACTCCGCGCATCTCTCTCCCTTTCACTCTTTCTCTGTCTCTCACTCTCTCGCACCTTTCCCACACGCCAGACATCACGCCATTGGTGATCAATTACCAGAAGTATATGAAGATGTAGTCATAACACCAGATATTCTAGGGGATACTCCAGATTCAGGTACATTTACTTTTCAATACTTTAATAATACGCTTTTCATTAAATAAAAAATATATTGTTAAGTATTATAAACGATTTCTTGTTATAGATATGCAGGCTGTGGATGAAATTGATGATCAAATCGAACCAGACTTGCTGTATGATGATAATTCCACGGATGATGAAAATAAAAAAAAAATATTTTTAACATGTTTATTTTGTTTCATTAATTTTTTGTGAATTCTGTAAATTTATTACCCATCAATAAAACTATCAAAAAGTTTAAAAATATCGTATTTTATTAACCCCTGCCATAATTTTTTTTTACCTGTTATTTATTTATCATTTGTAATTTTATCAGAGAAAGAGATTACCGAAAGTATATATACATAAAATATATGTGTTTATATGTATTATAATTAAAAGAAATAGATTTACGTGTGCAGAAAATAAAATAAAAAACTTTCTTTACAAATTTCAACAAAATTTGTAATTTTCTTTTATTTGCACGCTATTTTCCGTGCATTTTATTTGTCACATTCAGTGGTTTAAAAAAATCATAAAAATATTTTTTTTTCAAATCGTCAGATTAAGAAAATCCCTCCAAACAATCGTCAGATTATTGATCAGCACGACCAGGACATCAAGCTAAACCATCTGTATGAAAATTTGACGTGCTCGAGTATTTCAAAATGGCGATTTTTCTTTGCATTTTCAAAAAGCCGCCACGAGCTTGCGTCACATCTGAATGGTCAGTCTTTTGAATGGGAGCTTCGTTCGGGTTCACTTAACATCCCCTCTAAATATCTGACGCGCTCGAGTAAATTTTTAGTTTTTCCCATTTTTAACACTTCCGTACGGCCACCCCCACCATGCAAACCGGCAGATTAACATACCTCCGTCATCGGAGACACGTGGGGCATATACACTATCAATATCTGACGCGCTCGAGTATTTCCATGTGACTGTTTTTTTTTTACATTTTTGAAAGCTTGTAGACGTTTCCCCCACCGGTGAAAGGGTATACATCATATAACCTTTTTTTCTTTCTACCATCTAGTCTTCAAAATCCAATAGGTCCCCACGACGCTAGAGTAAATCCCCATTTAGCATCGTGGGCTCCCCTACTATTAGGCCCGACATCAATATTTATCGTTTAAAGTTGGTTTGAAGTCGATCAAACTTTCGAAGAAAAACTTATTTGCTAATTAACAAATTATGCCAATTGTTTAAACAATCAAAAAGTATTGAAGACATCGGACCAAAAAAAATATGGTGTATTCTTTGGTAGAAGGGGCATGTTTTTTGAAAAAAAACAATATCCTGATCTCATTAGTTTCGGAGTAATCAATTTTATAAATTTATTTTGGCTACAACAAATGAACGGGTTGACAAAATCAGTCGTGCCTGGCACCAAACGACGCGTATTGAAAACATTTTTCGATTTAATCAAGATTTCTTAGGATCCGTCAAGCCGTTTTCATTTTGTTAAATAAAAACTAAATAAAATTTGTTTAAACAATTATTTTACCATGAACCTTGCGGTTTAGGAAAATTTTTCATAAGAATATCTTGATCAGCGCAATTTTTACTATAAGAATCCGTGGCTAACTCAAATGGTATAGAAAATTTTTGGGAAAAATCCCGGGCAGACTCGCCTACATTGATTTTTACTTTTTTTATAGTTCCTTGCTAACTGACAGCTGATATCGTCTATTTGACATTGATTTGAATTCATCAACCAAAAAAACATAAAGTTAGATATTTCAATAATCAAGATATTCGTTATAAAAATGTTATAAAACTACTCAAAGCACTAACTTATGGAGTTTTGGTGCTCCATAGGAGCCAAAATACTGAATACGGAGCATTGTGGCCATGGGGATTTTTGGTTAGGATGACAAAGCTATAATATACCAAAAATTCAGACTATTCTACCGAAACCCAATTCCCATAAGGTTTGTGTGGGGTCCTTTGTTACAATAAATACAGTTAATAAGGTAACTGATGATATTTACAGACCATATTTTCATTAAATGAGGATGAACAACCTAAACAAAGCTTGTGATGTGGGACTCATCTACATATTTGAATGTTTCGTCAACCTTAGAACTAGATTATTAGTAAAGTAAAATGCATGTACTTAACAAAAAATTGAAGCATACTAAAGAACATATTAATTGTAAAAATAATTATGTACATAATTACAGACAAGGAGGAAGAGAGAATCCTGTGCCAAATCGTAAATTATATAAAATAAAAACAAAAAATAGGAAGATATGTAAAGTAAGTTTAATTGATGTTTACATATATTAAAGATGCATATATTACTATTATATTTATCTATCTATCTATACTTATAATCTATGGCTGTGGCTGCAAAACCATATTTAAAGAGATACCCAAATCGAAAGCAACCCTATCACAAACACTTTAGAAATGTTTGCAACTGCTTATGTGAAACTGGGTTTTTTTATCCTATGTCTCATGATGGTCGAACAAGAAGAGGAGGTTTCTTATTTCCAAAAACCAGATAACATTAGCCCTCGCTTAAGTGTGGCAACGGGAGTAAGTCAATCGTCTATCTGGAGAATGTTGCATAAAGAGAAACTCCTTTCCTATCATTTCCTCCTGTGCAAAATTTATTACCTCAAGATCTTTCTGCGTTATTAATAATAGGAATAATTATTTGTAGGATTTTGAGAATCCAGATGTGTAAGAGAAATACATTTTCAGCACGAGTTTAAGATAAATATTTGGTGTGGTGTGATATTTGATTTTTCATTAGTGCTTTTGAACCCCCACCAAATCTATATATTTAAATTTTCTCGAACCAACTTTAAATGAACTTCTAGATGTATCACTCGAATTTAAGCAGAACGTGTGGTATATGCAGGATAGGGCGATACCCGATTTTTCTCTGCAGATATTGTCTACATCGCAGTGCGGTCCATATGTATGAAATAATGGAAGTGAAACCTTTGAATGGCCATCTCGATCTCCCGATTTGACTCCACTTGGTTACTTTTTATGAGGTTATTTCAAATCAAGTGTATGTCAATCTGTTAGAAAATATTGCAGATTTAAATAAGATAACAGAAGGACTTTCCAAAATAAGCCCTGAGGTCATAGAAAATGTCATCTGGGAATTCAAAGAATCAAAATCCTTTTCGACCGAGGTGCCGCATGGCCTGCTTTCTAATTTAAAGTTTTCGGCGTTGTTATGTTTATAGTTTCTCTAGTGTCATTTGAAAACCATAAAAAGGACCAACAAAGGAATAGTTCATAACAACAGCGATTTCATGAGAGTCAACCGACAATTTTTAGAATAACTTTTTAATCATAGTAAATACTGTTTTACTACTTTATATCAATTGATAGGCATGATGTAAATTATTTATTTATTATAATTTAATGAACAACTCCATAAATGATTCAATAAAAGTAAATAAATATCATTTAACCTACGGCTATGCTACCGGCAATCTTAAGAATGAACCAAGAGCAGGTAACGGATTTATAATGGTGAGCTAGGTAAATCGACTACTTTCGTTTAAGGTAAGCGCATGACATATCTGGTTAACTATATTCGTATACGGGTATCGTTTATAATATTCAGGCACGGTCTCGGTGTTATTCTATCACAAACATGCTTTGTAATGATTTATCCGGTATGCTTAGACTGAATGTCTAAATTGAAAATAGAGAATATATTCATATGTACATATAAATTAATAATAATTTTTTAATATATATTTGGGTTCAGCGTGTTATGCAATAGATTTTTGCACAAAAAAAAATTCTACGATTTTTGTCATGTAATATATGTATCTATTTGATTAAACCTAATGTCTATAATAAGAGAATACGAAACAGCCGGCGCCACAAAAAAAGTAAAAATAATCAATAATCGATTCCAGCATAAATTTTTCGAGATTAACGCGTAATCTGTATAATAAACTACGGCAACATAGTTATTAGTTGTATACGGTAAAAGTATACTTAACCAGATGATAATTATTTTAATGGATTTATTCAATATATTTACCAAGATAGTAATTTCAGAGGGGTCTCTCATTAACCGTGCGTTGCCTATACATATGCTTTCTTGTTCAATTACCCCACCGGATACTATTATACAATGTAAGGTAATAACACCTTGTTTTCGGATTGAAGATATAACAGAACTTTTAACCTTGTATAGAAAAAGGAAACGTGAACGGCGGCAACGATTTAAAGAAAATTTGCATTGAAAAAACGACTCGCTTAATAAGTAACAATTTGCGCGTCTGGTTTTTCATTCGCTGCTGGTTATATTTTTAGTTTTGTGACCTTTTCTTAGTACTTAACTGTTAGTTAATATATGTGCATAGTGGATTTTCTATACTTCTTGCTTTGAGATTGTGCAAGGCAGCATTTGCATGTTGTTATATGTTGATTATTGGTAGTTAGATTTGAATAAAATTATTTCTAGCATCAATTATTGAGATGTTGCTGGAAGAAAATGTGTAATGTGTTCAAAGAACAAGTTCCGCGAAACCACATCAAAGTTATTTAGTTCTTCTCCTAGACTAGGGTAAAGAAACTTGCATTTCAGAACCTTATTTGAGATCGTAGTGGGGTTAAGAAACTATGGTGTTCACATTCCAGATCGTGTAAGGAAGTCAGCCATATTGAATTTTGGCAAATTGACGGACTGCCGAATCTCCGTAATACCTCGCCGAATTTGAACAAATTTTTTATCATTTGAATTAAAATTTTATTTGAGGATTCGCGAGTTGACTAACGTCATATATAGACGTATTGTAGGACTCTCACGAAAGAGGCGGTAAAAAATCAGTTAAAAGCCCGTTAAATTCGATACAATTTAAGCCACCGGTAGGTCAAGAAATTCGGCGTAAAAGTGTCACAATAGAAAAACAAAGTTCATATAGAATATTTGAAAATTATTTGTAAAGTAAACTTCATATTTCTGTGAGATAAAAAAATTCAATTCTTTGCCGCCTATTACCACTAGGATAGAGCGGGGCATGAATAAAAATAAGAAATGAAGGGAAACTCGCCAGTATCAGTTATAATTTCTAATAAATACGCCACTCACTCCTAAAATATTTTACGATCTAACGGTCACTACTGTTTACTTAATTTTTTACACATATACATAATGCTGTAAAAGGGCAAGCAGTACGGCACAGGTATTAAGCAGAGACGAACCACAGTCTTCCACGATATTTCGAATGAGTGTTATATTTAGAATATATAGGTTATGTGCTTCATACAATAATACAGTGTGTGGTTCATTTTATTTTGATTGTGAGTACCTAGAATGTATAATACTTTAACAGATAAGTGAAATTGCTCTTTGTTTAAGCGTATTTTATGTAGTTGTGTAAAAATATTCCGGCGTATGGTAAAATATTCGAGTGTTTTCCGTTTTTTAGTGGCTGTAGTAAAATAATATTGTGATAATGTTCAGGCCTTGGGAAGATCCTCAACCTAGCACTAGCAGAGAATTTAACGAAGATATAGGAAATGGTAATGGCTCGCAAATTACAGAGAAAAGTTCTAGACAATATTTATGCGAACATACTAAAAAAGTAGTTTTAAACGTTTATAATATAAAAGGAAGTGAAGGTGAAAAAGGAGCCGTGGAAAAAACGGCCTACTTAACAGAAATTTCAGAACGGTCTATCTATAGAATAATTAAGAATGTCGTACCTAATCGAAAAGTTAGATCGGATAAAGGAGCAGCACGAGCATTAGATTCGTCTATGGCGAAATTGTTAAGAGATTTAATTTATAGCAAGTATATGGAAAATGAGGTACCAACGGTGGAATCAATACGTATGGAACTGAAAAAAAATGGTGCAGTGTCAGTTAGTCAAGCAACACTTCGGCGCTGGATAATAAAGATAGGATTTAGGTTCAAGATTATTAATAAAAGGGCAGGTAGGACAAAAGAATATTTGGTATAATTTTAATTTAGACTAATAAAATTCATCAATGCATCACCAATATATAAAATATACTTCCTATCTTAACACAAGCAAAACAGAATATTTTTTTAAAATTTATCATTATCACTGTAACAAATAACCATTTATTTATCAACCATACATTAAATTAATTAGATTGTAACTCACGGCACACTAAATTTTAAGTACGGTCCTGAGCCGCAATAAATTACGTCGGCTTTGACACTTTTATGGCCGAGTTTTATGGCTTTTTTTTTGTGTGTCTCGCCACGTCTCGCGCCGTGTTCACTCCTTTGTCGGGAATTTTTTATTTGACTTAGAAATATGAAGTTCACTTTACACTGTTTTTTTAATAGTACCAAAAATTAAGCAAGTGCCAGTGTCTTAGCTGACTGTCGCGTCATCGATAGAAATAGACTTATCTACACCTAAGACCCTTTCAAGTGGTTTATTGCAGTATAGAAAGCTGAGCAATAAATATTTAGTGTGAAGTGAGTGTAAGTAGAGTAGGAATGCTACGAAGCAAAGAGGGAAGCTGCTAACATATGCACACAGACGAAGAGATAAGTTCTATTTAATTATTCATTGATTTATTAATCCTTGTCACATGGCCCATATAATGGGCTTATTTAGAAATACGAAAATGTCCCTCAGGTCAAAGGAGTTGGGGTCTGCTTGATATACAGAGCATCCCAAACGTTCTCCTAGATATCTTTTTTATTTTTTGCAGATTTTACTTTTTATCTTGCTTTAACTTGACGGATCGGTATACAGGGTGTCTCAAATGGTCTCTTGGGGCTCTCCCTTGTACTTCTACTGTAAACGGTTATTTACCTGTGGAGCCGTTGATAAATAAAAGCGAGCAGGAGGAGGTGCACACTGCTAGATTCAGAAACAGAAGGCTATGAAGAAGAATGAATAAGGAGATGATGACAGACGGAAACTTAAAAGAAGCATCTCACAAACACCTACACTTCCCATCCTACATTCCCACCCCATGCGTCATCTGGCTCTCGCTGCTGACAACAAGCATGTCTCATATCTAATCCAGCGTATGTAGCCGGTCCGGCGGTATATAAAAACATCCAAATTGGATGTCCGGAAGCGGCCGCAATGTCTACCTTACGCTGGAAAATCAATCAATCAGTCAATTGATTTATAATTTTATTTGGAACAGGAAAATGGATATATAGCTTTTTGTACGTAATATGTAAGGGAAATTCATGTAGGTAGTACATTTGAGCAACTTAATATAACAAAGCAACACGTATTTGTAGCTTATTATATTAACTATAAATCTAAGTTTGAAAAAAAACATTTTTTAAAAAATAAGAAAAGATTTACGAGTGAACATGTCCTCGATATTCATCGAGCGGTGCATCCACACAAAAAGAAACCGGTTTGAAAAATTTTGCACAAGGTTTTCTTGTATTTTAACATTGGAAATGTTAATGTTCGTATATGGGGCCTGGGTTCCGAGTTTTATCCAAGGCGGCTGACATGAAAGTATCGAGGTCAGATGACGTAATACTGAACGCGAACCTATTATAATGTGGTGTGCATAGTATGAGTATGCGCGGAGAACATGAAGTTGTTATAGGTAATCGCGGTTGTACCTAAAATCATGTTGTTTGAGACGGATCGTAGCTGTTTCTATTTTATGAATGGTGTTATCATTTCCAATGTCCGGGTGATTGCAAGGATTGCAAAATTTGTGAATTACTTCCCTCGCATACCGAAGGGAAGTATTGTATTCGAGAAAAAATCACCCTCCGAGATTTTTTCGGATTCTGACGTTTCAGAACACGTAGATTACGAAAATATAGGTTTTTCAATTCCGTCAGTCTGTCTGTCTTGTCTGTCTGTCTGTTGGTGCATTTACTAAAAAACTACTTGACGGAGAGCAGTCAAATTTGGTAGGTAGTTGACGCTACTGTCAGCGAAGAAATGGTAGAAATTTCACTGGAAAATATACAGGGTGGACCGTCTAAACGGAATAAATAGCGAAAAAAAATTTTTTTGCTCAAATTTAAAATTTCCACGTTTCATGACGCGCTAAACCTATTTCAGAAAAAAAAATTGTTTAAAACATTTTTGAAAAAATTTTTACCAAGATGAAAAAAATTTTTTTTGCTCAAATTTAAAATTTCTACGTTTCGTGGCACGCTTAACCTATTTCAGGAAAAAAAATTGAAAATTTTTTTCACCAATATTTTTGAAAACATTTTTACTACTAAAATGAAATAATATTTTTTTCATTTCTTCAAATTTCAAATTTCCACTTTTTATAGTGTTCTAAATAAATATTTAAAAAAAAAATTACCACTAAGATAAAATTGTTTTTCTTTGTTCAAATTTTAACTATCCACGTTTCCATGGCATTCTAAAACTATTCAAACAAATTTAAAAATATAAAGAATTTTTAAAAAAATTTGAAAACATTTTTAATCCATTTATGTATCACTACTATAGAACAGACGAAAAAATTTTTTTTGCTCAAATTTAAAATTTCCACGCTTCATGATATTCCAAACCAATTTCGGAAAAAAAATTTGCAACATTTTGTTACCAGTTTGGAAAAAAATTTAACACTAGAATGCTCAAATTTAAATGACATTCTAAACCTAGGTATTTCAGAAAAACATTTTTTTTTTCAAAAAGTTTTTACCACTAAAATAGATCGAATTTTTTTGTATTTGCTCAAATTTTAAATTTTCACGTTTCATAGCATTCTAAACCTATTTTAAAAAATATATAATTTTTAATTTTTAAACTTTTTTTAGCACTACCTACTATAGAATAGAAGGAAACTTTCCTTTTTGCTCAACTTTAAAATTTCTACGTTTGACATTTTAAACCTATTTCAGAAGAAAAAATTTTGAAAATAATTTTACCAACATCTTTTGAAAAATTAAAAAAAAATGAAATTTTTTAACCACCACTTCCACTCTATTACGTGAATGTTGGATTGAAAATGTGACAGATGGCAATAATATCTGGCAATAATATCTATGCACCTATTATACTTTTATTGAACAATGTACAGGGTGGGCATCCCAAGAAATAATTCATGTCATGGTGGACATTTGTAAAGGTATTTGCGCAAGCCTGCCATATGTGGCACCTGCTATTTAGTATTGAACTTTTGCTGTTGGATGAGCAATCTGTATATTTTTTTTACCAAAACTTATCAAGTTTTCTTTGTAATAATAGCAATAACTATTCCGATTATTATTCTCAATGTCATTTCGTGATTATTAATTTTTTAGAGTGACTGCCATGCACAAATAACGAGGGAAGTTCTGTGTAAATACCTTTACCGATTTTTTTTTAAATAATTGAAGAAAGCTAAGAGCAAATCAAAGCATTCTACAATTTTAAACGTATTTATTTTTACTCAACAAGTAATAGCAACTTAAGTTGTTAATCGTTCACTTAAACCTTATAGATTGTTAGCACTCTGTGGTATTTACGATCTGTTCGGTGCCATTATTTTAACAGTTTGCACAATTGTCTTACTAAAAATAATTATCTGCCGATCATCAAAATGGGAGCTTTTAAAAGTATTTGCACTGAACAAAGGTAGATAATCTATCGACTTGATTTTCAAGTTACTGACCATAGGGTTTCAAGCGCCAATTTGTATAAAAATAACTTTTCTACAGAAACAAGTTTCTGAAACAAATCCCTACAATTCAAGATAATAAGTTTCGCTATAGATTAAAAAATGACGCCACAATTCTTTAGGAAACATAGTTCTAAATATCACTTTATTCTATTATTTTTAAAACTATAAGCGAGTGACTGAAATAGTATTTCCTATGGTATGAAAATCTATCTGAGAAGTCTCAACTTCCTTTTCAAAGACACCCACTTGATGGAGTGCGTGAGAAACTTTTTCACCCCCGATGCGCATATAATTCTTTTTTCGTAAAGCCCAGACTTCTTACCTTTACAAGATAATAAAAGCGGCTGACACAAGTTACTCCGCACTAGATCTTGACAATGATAATGTAGAAATTACATCAATCTCGGATGCGGAAAAGCAAGAACGGTGGAAACAAAAGACATTACATGGTCGACACCACAATGACCTAAATCAGCAATACATAGACAAAGCAGCATCGAACAGGTGGTTAAGTGATGGGTGGCTCTTTCCAGAGACTGAAGGATTCTTGATCGCAATTCAGGATCCGGTGATCAACAGAAACAACTATAAGAAGTTCATAATAAAAGATCCCAATACTGTCTCTGACAAATGTAGAAAATGTCAACAAAAGTCGGAAACTATCCAGCACATAACATCAGGGTGCACGTATTTAGCAAATACTGACTAGCTGCACAGGCATAATCAGGTCTGCAATATCCTTCACCAGAAGTTGGCAAATAAGTACAAATTACTTAACACCTCCTATACACCATACTATAAATACCAGCCCCAGTTGGTGATGGAAAATGATTCCTTTACACTATATTACGATCGGGCAATTATCACCGACAGACAGGCGATGAATAATCGGCCTGATATTGTGTTGGTGAACAGGAAAGTCAAGGTTGCATATCTGATAGACGTTGCAGTACCCAACAATAAGAACATGTTGGAGGCTAAGTATGCTGAACTGGCGATAGAAATCCAACAAATGTGGCAGATCGTATCATCTACAGGGGTTATACCAAAAGCCTTAGAAGACAGCCTCACCATGCTGGGACCACACAAGAATACTTTTATCGATATCCAGAAGGCAGTTATTCTTGGTACATGTCACTTGGTCAGAAAATTTTTCTCACGATAATTCTCAAAGCTTTGAAGAAGTGTATCGGGTGGATTATGCGGTTCTCAGACTTTGAACACCTAATCCTTTTGATGTCTTACGTCCGGGATGAGCGAAAATTACCAACAAGTGTTGAGATATATGGATAATAATAATAATAATAATAATAATAATAATAGCTGAAATCTCTAAAGGTGGTGCCGATCATCATTTCCTCCATGGGACTAATTCCGAAAACTTTAAAGGATGGGCTAAGCAACATAGGAATACCCTGGAATACCTACCGAACCATACAGATGTCAGTTATCTTAGACGCCACAAACATAGTCCGGTCTTTCCTAGAGCAGTAGGGTCGAAGTCTATATCTTGCTAATAATAGCCGATTTAGATTTTCTGAAATCAGAGAAATCTGAGAAAAGGAATAAAATAATAATAGATTTATTGCCCAACAAAATAATCCAATTGTATATACGACAATGTCCGTAACACATGATAATACTAAGAAATATACTAGAAACGAGTACTGTCTATGCACCAACTAGTATATTCTAAAGAATAACAATAACATCATTAATTATAACATAACTTGTAAAGAACATTCAAATTATTACTAAAGACATAACGATAGATTCAATCTGATGACTTCAATAAACTGTTGTAATGGTCTTGATATACTCACTTAAACGTGTGCTAAATATATCACATTGATTGCTAACCTTGTTATATATTTAGATCATAGAGTAAATGGGAGACTTTTCTAATCTCGAGATTCTGAAATTAATAATAATTGATAATAGCGTTGGACAGTCAATTAAATCATTAAGTAGCTTATATAAAAATACTAAAGCAATTAGTATTATTCTATTTTCTAATGATTTTATGTGTAATCTTAACAGTAACACAGGGTTTTTATATCTCTGTTCTGGATAGTTCGTATCAATTCTGAAAACTAAGTACTTCATAAATTTTCGTTGAATTTTCTCTACTGTTTGTGAGTGAACATCATATATTGGGTTCCAAATTATCACACCATACTCAAGTATTGATCATACCATTGATAAATACAAAATTTTAAGTGCGTCTACATTAGAGTTTTTCGCAAGCTAACATATCACATAAATCATTTATAAATATAACAAACAAAAGTGGCCCCAAGTTTGAATCTTGAGGTGCCCCTAATATTGCTAGTTAAGTATTTGACTTAAAACCATTATATTGAAATATTGTAACCGGTTTTCTGAATATGACAGAAATTTAATTAAATTACTAAAAAACAATATAATCATATTTTGCAATTAATAAATAATTGTGGTCTATACGGTCAAAGGCTTTTAAAAATCAGAGTACACCACATCTACTTGACCTCTGTTGTCCAGTGATTCGGAGACAAACTGAGTTAAACAAGTTAGGTTTGTTACTGTAGAACGTTTCTCCATAAAACCGTGTTGGTGAGTGGAAATTAAATTCTTTATCCCAGACTAAATTTTAGTATACACTGAGGCCTTGATAATATTAGGTAGAAATGGGTTCCCCCTATAGTTTTTTACATTTTTCATATAGTGGAAGTATCCGAAAAAAAACACCTGTGATATATTCACGAACATGACGAAACTGTAAGGGATCTGTGAAACCTTAAAAGTTACACTTAAAAAAGTATTTTGATGATTTTTTTGAGAACGTTTACATTTTGCGCTCCCCGTCCACCTTTATCGTTCAGTTTGTCATATTTTCTGTAACCCCCGGCCCCTGATGCGATATTATATCAAGTTAAAATCAATATTTAGTCTTAAATTTCCACAATGTTCCAAGCACAGTGCCGCAAGTTTCTAAGTATGTTGCAGCATTTTTGTACAATCCCATATTACTATGGGGACTGAAGTCAAATCTTCTTCAGTAATAAACTCGTACAATTCACAATTTTGCTTCTTTAAAACAGAATAATAGCAGACGTTTCCTCTTCAAACCGTAAACGTTACAAATAATTGAAACTTAAAATTATTGATTCGCCGTCGTTATGCGACTCAATATTTCATGATTAAAATCAAGAGCTCGGATCTAAAATGTACTTCTCTGTAATAAATTAAATCCGATTCGGTTGTTTAATTTTCTCTTGCAAATTGAATGTAGATAAGCAGGCATGTCGAATGCCGTATAATTTTATATTGTTGACTGTTTCTGGGAATTGTAATATGATATATAGATTCAATTCGTCTCGGAAAATAGAATTTTCCAGATAAGTATAGTGGCCATACGAAATGGATTTTGGCCTCCGCCAGACGGCGATGTTGGGCGGGGTGGAGTTCGTGAACGCTTACAGGGCTGGTGTTGATATTATGCTATTATTTCAATGAAATAGATTGAAAATGGAATTGTATTCATAATTGTTTAACAATTGATCCATTACTATATTTATACAGGGTGTCCAGAACTGCATAGGCCAAATTTCACTAAGTAATACAACTTTTCAAAATAAGAAAAAAGTTCCTATAAACATGACTCGGGAAGTGATTAGTTTCCAACGAGGGGGCAACCGCTAAGGGGAAATAGTGTACACATCGGAGGAATTAGAAAGGAATTAGGACGGAATAGAAGGTATTTCGGAAGAATTATTAGGTATTATTGGAACTACATGGGAATTTGAAGGAAATAAATATCATTGCGAGGTATTAGAAGGGAATTAAGAGGAAATAAATGGTATTAGGAGGGAATTGAAGGTACTAAATGAGATTTGCGCATGCTCTCATATATATCAGAATTTAAATGAGGTTATGTTGTGTTAAAAACGTTATATTACATTAGTTAAAAACAAGTGCGTTGTGTTGTCTTGTGCTTGAAGATTATCATGGGACAGGTTCGGTGTTTAACCTCAGGTATGCACAAAGCTGTTTGCACTAACAAAAGCTTTCACTTTCTCACGAGCTTTCTCATCACGTGTCTCATCTATAGACAAAGTCTTGGATAAAGTATTGGCGTTGTGGAAAAATACGAATTTCAGAGTAAGAAATGGACTTCTGCATGCCGTCTGTGAGAAACATTCACAGAAATATCAACAAGTAATAATCGAAGAAGGAGTTCTAGATATTTCCTTAACGGAAATTGAAACCACGATTGAAGATGCAATGAAAGATGCGTTTGAAGAAGTTCAGAAACTAGGAATGACTATTGACGAATTTCAGTGCCCCCTCGAGTGCCCCTCACTGGACATTCACAGTTTAGCTAACAACTACCTGCGATGATATTATATGAGACGAGACAGGAGATTAGTTGGAAGATGATGATGAGATTGATGCATCGCCGATTGATGGCAAAAGAACAAAAACCTTTTTGGTGGATAATTTGAATGGAGAATCGGATGAACTAATGGAGGCAATACCTAAAGAAAAAGGCTCCCAATTGAAAGATTTTTCGCATAAGGTAAAAGAAGTCACAGAAACAAGCCTTTATGTTAAAATCGCCTCCGGGAACAACGAATCTCGAGTGGTGAAAAAGTCGTTATACTGCTGGCTTTTAGATCAAAGTGAAGGCAAAGTAAGCACTGATGGATTGAGAAATTTTTTTGTATCGAATAAAAACAAGAACAGAAAGAATATGAAATGCAGTAAACTCAAGCCAGACAAAGGGAAAAAAAAATAAATTTGACAGCCTCGTTGAAAGCAGTTCAGAATCAAAAAAACCGTTGAACGATTCAAGCGATGATGAGAGCGATGATTACCACTGTGAACCATCAGATTCGGAAAAGAGAGCCTAGAAAAAGACTCTAAAATACTTGACACAGTTTGTGAAAATTATTATGCCGTGTTTTATGATTAAAGATGGTACATTGAACAGTAATTGAGATAAAAAATAAAGGATGTTACAAAATCAAATTCCTGAAACAGGAACTAGACTAATTTGTTTGGCCAAAGACTGAAGGCTTTGAAGTGGTGGAGGAAAAATTTACCTTTTACGGACATCTAAATTTAATGGGCACTGATAAATAATATCAATCAAAAAGAGCGGACAAAATTAATATAGAGAAACAGTATAAATTACAGAAACTAGGTTTGCTGTAACTTTCATTAATATGTTTTGTAAGAATTTAAATGTTTATTTTGTATTAAAGTTTTTATTTGCGTTATTTGGGACTTTATAAAAAAAAATTATTTCCTCATTTGTTTCTTTAATATAATTGCATACTTATTGAATAGCACAATAATTTTCGTTCTAAATCTTACAACACCTTTTAACACCCGTTTTACCACACAAAAAAAGTTGGTGAAGTCAGACTTTTAATTTTTTTTTATTCATATAATAGGTAGGTATAACACATAAGGCAAAGCTAGTATGTAGATAATTAGGTAGTAAAAAACCGGCGTAATTGTACTGAAAATATTAAGGTATTAGGAGGAAATAAAGGTATTTGAGGAATTAGGGGAATTACAAGGAATTAAAGAGGAAATAAAGGGTATTTTTCTAGAATAGGTATTAGGTGTACAAAATGTCGCCAGCAGTTGCCCCCTCGGTTTCCAAGATACAGGGTTTTCAAGTAATTCTCCTGAAAATGTTTATTTATGAATATTTTCGACACGTCTAAAGATAAACAAACGATAATTTACACAGGAATTTAACTTTTTATGCTTTTTAAGATAAAATGACAACGATGTACGAAAATCATTCAGGAGCGGGTGAAACCGGGAGGGCCTAGGTATAATTTAGCCCCAACTTTATTGTGTGACACTTTTATATTAATTTTGAGCAGAACTTAAAAATTTGAAGCTTTCTACACAAAAAAAGTACAAGAGACTTCTTTCTCTAAAATTATCAGTTTTTGGGTAAACCTTATCTGAATTTTATTAATTAGTAACCATTATTACCAGCATTCTTGGTATGCAGGAGTGTGCCGTGATTGTAATGTTTGTAACAAATGAAAAATAATCTAGCATGCAATGACAATGACAATAATGATTGTTGTTTTTTGGTCTTCTGTAGTTCATTTTTCTGTAGTTTTATTATTTCCTTTTGGAAAAAGTGTTCTATTGAAAAGTAAAAAATGGTCATTTTGAGTAATGTGGAGTACGCGGATATTCATTTTATTTATGGATATTGTAACGGAAACGCGAATGTCGCGGTACGCGAATATCGCAGAAGATTTCCTAATAGAAGGAAACCATCTAAAGATGTTTTATTCGAACCCACCTAGAATGTAGAAATGTTGGACTTTAAAGAGGTCCAAGAAATGAAGAATAGCCAAATGGGCTATTTAAAAACATAATTTTGGCCAAATTTAATAACAATAATAAATTAAGTATCAGAAGAGCGGTCCAACAGCTGCGTGCGCAAGCTGTGCATGTTTCCAAAAATAAAGTTTTTCGAAAAAAAAACCACAGAAAAGCTTTTCGAATGCAGCCAGTCCAAAGCCTTCAACCAGGTAATCCCGAAAGGGGTATTAATTTTTGTAATTGGTTTATAAATGCCATGGAACAAGATCCCGATTTCGGAAGTAAAATTATTTGGACAGATGAAGCTACCTTTAACCATAATGGATCGGTTAATTTTAATAACTTAAGAATCTGGGCTCATCAGAATCCTCATATAATTCGCCTTAGGGCCCGTTTAAATGAATCATTATTTAATGATTTTTTAAATAATCATTTTTTTCAATATCTCGAGGATATTTGCCTCATTCAAGTTTGCCATTTTGCTTGCTACAGCTGAAATCTTAGAATTCGAAAAAATATACAGGGTAACGTAGAAGAAGGTATTAGTAGAAATTATAATTCGTTTGATCTCAACGACTGGCAGTTTATAGAAGTGTTTTAGGTTAAGTAAAGATTTAGTAATAAATCTAATTAGAATTGTTTTGACTCTATAGACAACGACAAAGGCTGATTTCCACTCTAAGTGTAAGAATTTAATTAAAGTAAGGTTACGTTTAGTTAATAATTATTTCTACTCCGTGGTCGGTTTTGGCTCACGTAAAAGTCATTATTTTGTCAAATTGACAAAATTAATTTAATCTAAACGAAATTACCATTACTTAGCAGAGGATTTTACTCGACAAAATATCTGCAACAGTGGAAAGAAAACCAATCTATGAGAACTAATAGAAAAACGATATATAAAAACATTAATGAAATCTTTGCATTCTTTCGATAACCTGACACGGTATGTAAATTCAGTTAAAAATGTGAAGAAAGACATGAAATTAATTTATTTACCTACTTTGTCTTTAAAATTTTTTTCATACTAATGGATTACATTTTCATAAAATCTCTTATTCAGTATTCTTGGTAATCTTAGCCTTTGAAACGTTTTTCGCCCTTATTCTGAGCTCATCAGAAAGGCAAAAAGCCACTTATAACGATGTTCCATGCAAAACCAAGGCAATGTCCATGAATAAGTATGAAATATTTATATTTGACAATAAGGGCGAAAAAGGTTTCAAAGGCCAAGTATTTCCAAGAAACTGATTTTATGAAAATATAATACATTAGAATGAAAAACATTTTTAAAGACAAGGTAGGTAAGTAAATTAATTTCAGGACTTTGTTCTTATTTTTAACTGAATTTGCATACCGTAGGGGGTCATGTAGATACTAGTATAATCTGCTTAGCCGTAGGGGACTATGTTGGATGCTAGTGTTATAATGAGAATGTTAAATAAGAAATTGGACAAATTTATTTCAAAATTTTAACTTGCTAGCCTAACTAGAAGTCAGGTATCGATGGAATGCAAAGATTTCATCAATGTTTTTATACATAGTTTTTCTTTTAGTTCTCATAGATAGTTTTTATTTCCTCTGTTTGCAAAATCCTATAAAGAATATGTTTCATTACTATAAGCAAACAAATAATAAATAATTCCATTTAAATTTTATGTTGTTAAAGAACTTTTTCTATCGGTAATGTAGAGTAGTTATACAGCGTTGACGTACTTTGCTATGCGACATATTTCTTTAGTGGTATTAGCGGTGTCTACTAGTGCTCGAGAATTTTTTTTTAATTCCATGCCATGGCATTAGAGGACTACGTAGGTACTAGTGTTACAATGACAATTGTCAAATAAGAAATAGACAAATTCATTTTAGGATTTTAATTGCTAGCATAACCAGAATTTCAAGTTGTCGAAAGAATGCAAAGATTTCATTAATATTTTTACAGGCAGTTTTCTTTTTATTTCTCATTGAGTGTTTTCTGCTTTTGCAAAATTCTATAATAGTCGAGGAAATTTAGCACAAAAATAGGCGAAAGTATCGAAAACCTGTGCAGTAAGACAGATCAAAATAAGGTTTTATGCATTCAATTTCTTGACGCATTTATTCAGTTTGTTAACTATTTTAATCTTATACAATTGGGAAATTGCACTTGTGCATCGAGAAATTGCATTTTTTGCGTGCAGTTTTTGAGATAATTAAAAAATTCATTATTCGGTAATCCGTAGTGGAAATTAGCCCAATTTGGTTACTCGGGGATTTTTGGAGTCGCTGATCATGATATAATGTTCAAGAATTTCCTTGATGTACCTGGAGAGGGCCTCAAAAATATTTTGTTTATAGAAAATTGATGTTACATATAGTAAAAAATATAAATGTAATTTTCACGATTTTTTTCCCAAATTCCTTCAAATAAATATCTTTTTTTTGTAAATCAAGATATATAAATTAATTTGCTAATTTTATAATCAATTTGTATAAAATTATTTATAATAATATCATAATTTTCGAAAAAAAAAATCATAGAAATTAAAGTTTTATTAATTTCGTCTAACAATTTTAAATAATGATGTATTATAATCAAGTTGGAAATCAATGATAAGAATAAAAAATAGAAATAAAATAGGTACAATAAATCTATTATAACAGAGTTACATGGATGACGTAAACAACAAGAATGCCTTTGTCCTCATATCAATCGAGGAACATTTTTGAAGCAATATTCATGATCAGCCACCCAAGAAACCCCCAAGCAAAGATTTCAGTTAAATTTCACATTGAATTGAGAGAAAGACCACGATGATGAGCCATACTACGAGGACGTCCTGGGTTCCAGGTACATCGAGGAACTTCTTGAACATTATATTCAAGATCAACGACCACGGCAACCCCCGAGTGATAAGTTCTACTCCAATTTAAAACTAATTTCCAGCAAATTCCCACAGATGTCTCGATAAATGGGTCACCCTAATCCCCAGGTACGTCGACAAACATTTTTGACATCGTATCCATAATCTACGACCTAGAAAACCCACAAGTGAATAAATTCATTTCAATAAAACGGATTAGAAGACAATTCCAGGGAATGATTTTGGTACCTCGGTCGCCCTGAGCACCAGGTACATCGGGGGAGTTGTTTGATATATTTAAAATCAGGGACCCCAAAAACCCCCGAGTGACAAAATTCGATGCGTTTCAATGAAAATTCGCGTAAATGTCCAAGACATGGCCTAGACAACCTGGACGCCCTGCCCTGATCTCCAGGCATATTAGGGAAGATCTGGAACATCAAAACCGTTTCCTGGTCCCCAGATACATCGAGGAACTTCTTGAACATTATACTCATGATCAGCGACCCCAAATGCGGACTCGGCTTCGCCTCGTCCAGAAACAGCTACAATCCACTCTCGATTGCGACACCGCTGTATTTCGACCTTAAATGAAAACTGGTAACTAGGCCCCCCTGTGATATATGCAACCCATATTACATTTGCATATATCAGCCGTTGCATATACGACAGTCTCACTCGACCGCGACACCGCTGCCTTTCGACCTTGAACGAAAACTGGTAACTCGATCCCCATATAAGAACATAAACATTTCCAATGTTAAAAGCGCATTTTGATCTGACTTACTGCACATTTTTCGACAGTGGAATGCTACATTTCCTCGACTATAAAAACATGTTTCGTAATAGCTGAAACTATTAAAGAAATGCCGTAAATAGAAGAGAATAATGTTATTAATATTAATTGTTATTATGTTAATAAACATAAGAGCGTGAGGCGCATAATAATCAAATTTTTAAATTTTTTTTAATAAATTCTGCTACCTAAAAAATCCCCGAATACCAATTTTTAGTAGAGTCGGATACTAATTGTTAATAAAGTGTTGGACATCTTGGATTTCCCTTGAAAAACATGAAAAGCATTATACTGTATCGCCGTGTGAACCATGTACACATGCAAAATTTCAAGTCAATGCGGCATCAGGAAGTGGGTAAAAACAGAGTTTCTCTTACAAACCTACAAAGTTAAAAAGCGAGTTAAATACAGAGCATGGTACAGAACACTAATTACACAGGTACAACTTGCGCTTGGCTATTTTTTTTTTAATGGCATATGTGTTCTATTTCCAGTCAATTTGTATCGAATTTCCGTTCACTGTTTTTGGCTCCACCGCGTAGCTTATGGAGACCTCTGTGATTTATTCAATTTTGGAAATTGCTGCCCGGCCAGACGTAGATATATGATTTAGATAAACTTTCGTTTCGCATAAAATAGAAATGTGGATATCGCAGGGGAATGCACGAGACAACAAGATGGAGTTATAAAATTATGGGGTCGAGATGTTAAATTAAAACTTTTGTATTTGTTTTCCGCCTTTACTCTAGACATTTGTGTAGATTTATGTGCACTGCAATGTTAAATAAAAGAACGCATTCAAAATAAGGTTGTGATAAAGTTGGCAAACATTTTGCATGTGGAACATTTTTATATATGTATACATATTTTATATCCCTATTAGGGTTTTATATGATGAAGTTTGTCTTTCTATTAGACTATGAGAAAAGAACTTTTTGAAATGTCGTTTCAATGAGTAAGTGTTCTTAACAGTTACATATTAGGTTTCGATGGACTATAATATGCTTTACTTTTTTAATATTTTAGTTGGTTCTATAAATGTAGCGCATAGAGCCCTAATTTGTTTGAAGTAGAGAGGGATCTCAGCCACTTTCTTAAATAAACGACATCTCGATTTTCGACATTTTCACATCCACGTAGTGGTACCTAGTAATCGTGGAAAAAAAATTAGATATTTAGACATCTGTCGACCTAAGTTTAACTCCAAAACATTTAGAACAGATATTAGTAATACATTCTTATTCTTATAGTCGGCAGTGAAAAATATCTGTGTATGTTAATTCAGTGTTAAGTATCCCTTATACCTCCAGTTCTCTTCGAGTGAGGGTTTATAATACATTGACTTTAATAACTTTGGATAATATGGAATTCGCAAAAAAAAATTTCAAGGTAAGATATTGTTTCACACTGCATGCAAACATTTCAAGAAATATTTTTAGGTCGTCTACATAAACAACGTCTCGGCATTAAGATCGGTCGCAATATCGTCCACAAACGATTAAAAAAAAGCGGATTCAGTATAGACCCTTGGGGAATACCGGAATCCTGCAGGAATTCGACGGACCTGTAACCACGGTGTTGAACATATTGGAATCTATTTTACAAATAAGTTTTAATTAATTTTATTAGATCCACTGATAAACCAATTTTGATACGAAGTGTATGTACGTATACACCAGACACCCTATGTATAAACGACACAAGGAGTGAATACTTTTATCACTGGCGAGTGTATTTGTTACATAGTTGTTTTCGCTCTGCGAACTAACCTAATGGTCCCAACGGATTAAAGAGAAACGTTGCTCGTATCATTAGTTTCACCAAAAACGTTGAATTATGTGGCAAAAAATAAGCACCTTAACAGCACAGCTATTCTAGAGCAAAGAAATTAAGCGTAATTTAAAATTTCACGGCCGTCGTAAATTCGAAACAGTCAATTTGCAAACGTCAGCCCGGCAAAGTTATATCTTTGTACGCACGGCCGTTTCTTGAATTTATGCTCGGCACTACGGAGTTATTAAGAATAGCTCTATCTGCGCGAATGAAGTTATAAACATATCCAGATTAATGAATGATATGATTAAGAATAAATTGGATTTTAATATACGGTGTTTTCATATCGGCAACGACCACGGGCAACGCATTCACAGCTTGCTCGATGATAATTATTACACTATTTTATTAGATTTAATGCGAGCTATAATAGATTTAATAATTGTAATCGTTAATGGATAGGTGAAAGGCGCGATTACTGTAATTACAGTTTGAAAACTAAATAGTAGGTATTGTAAAATAACAAATTATAGCTGGGTTTAAGGTTAGATCATGAAATTGTTGATAATTTTTCGCCAGTAACTTTGCGGAAGTATATAGCTTAGACGTTACATACGTAGCATATATAAAAAAGTTAACGGATGAAAGACTAATAAATAATACTCAATCAAATGCCATCAAAAAGATTAAACTAAAACGATCAGTAGGACATGATAATATCCCTAAAGCTTGCAAAGGACTACATAATGAATTGGGTATTTTTCCTGCTGAGTTTAAAGAAACAAAATTAATACCAATCCACAATAAAGAAGACAAAAACGTGGTCAATAACTACCGACTTATTTTCCTGTTTTGTATAAAGCTATGCATATACTTTATACACTATATTTCAGTAGGGATTCTGTAAAAACGAACTTAGCTACCTTTGTCAATAAAGTTAGACTACTTCTTGGAGGAGGTTGAAACAAGGTGAAGCACGATATATTTTTTTAAAAGTTCTTTTATTATGGATTTAGCGATCATTCTCATCATTGAGAAAATATGCTGTTCGGTAGCACTTCTTAAATTTGTTTTAACAAATCGTAAAATTTAATAAAACAAACGTTTTATCCAAGAGAAAGTTATCGTGGGTTGTAAATGCATAAAACTGTAGTTACCAAAAAGTCTGAACGTTTCGCAAATGAAATTTGCTACTTGTTGACTGTATCCAAGCTGAAAACTACAATCTAACCGCGAATTTTAACAGCCCTGAGTAAATTGAATGATTTTTTTTGTGTGCTAACATTTCAATTCTTATTCACTCGTGAAACGCGAGTTCAGAAGTTTCATTGGCAATTTGGAAGTTTGAACTAGCAGAAGGGAATTTATGAGAGGGTGGTGAGATGTATGAAAATGGAGATAATTTAGTTCTTTATTTGTACTATGGTGGTGAATTAACCAAACCTAATTACCAAATTATTTGTATATGCTCTCGGTTATTGGTAGAATTGTTTGGTTAGTTAATAGGATAAAAATGTCTGAAAGACATATAAGGAACTGCAAAATATCATCGATATTATCATGTTATAAACAATGACTTACAATAATAACCAGGGATCGATAGGTGTAACAGACCAAAAAGTTTTCGAATTTCAAGATTATATTTGAAGTATGGAATATACTTGATTTCAAACTAATTTTTAATAATTATAATAATAATAAGCTTTATTTTCATGAGACTCGCTTACACAAGTATAGAATAGTGTCATTAGTAGTAGTTATATGGAATATAAAATCACTTAAAATATAGAAAAACACATACACACAAATAATGAACTAAAATACATATTAAGAACTAATTACTAGAATCGGCAGTAAAGTTTTTTGTAACAAAGTAGAAACTAGACCTTATCAATAAATTTCTTGCAGCGGCTTTAAATTCAGTCAATCTTTAAAGATTTTTAATATTAGCAGGTAGTTTATTAAAAAGTTTTATACCCATAACAGTGGAACCATTAGCAACCAGAGACAAGCGATGATGTGGGATACTTATATTAAAAACCACTGAATTAAATACATAAAGCGCAGGTACGGTTAGTATATTTAACTGCCTAAATTCTCTACATGAGGTAGTGATAGGTGTAAACAGCATTGTGCGAATAATATTTTTCTGAATTATCAAAATTCCATTAACTCTAGAGCAATTTCCCCAGCATATAATACCGTAGTTAATAGACGAGTGTATATGTGCAAAACAATATGACTTAAGATGCCTGAGTTAACTTTACTTTTCATTTGCTATAATACGAAGCAATGTGTACTTAATTTTCTCAATAAAATATTAATTTGAATGATTCACGTTAAATGGGTATCAAGATGCAATCTCAAAAACTTGACAGTTATGTTGCTGAATGTTCATATTAACTTTTACGAAGACTTTTGTTGGTTTCTTTTGCAGAAGAGAACAGTAATTCCGTTTTTGAATTAGTTAATGCTAAGCCATTGCCAGAACAAAATGTTACCATATTATTTAAAGTAGCATTTGCCTATATGCTGAGTTCAGCTATACTTGGTGCAGAGTCAGCAGTTGATGTATCATCCGCAAATAAAGACACGAATAAATCATCAAAAGAATTAACAATGTCGTTTATAAAAACTATAAAAAGCATTGGTCCCAGTACACTCCCCTGGGGGACGCCTATATTGACCATGCTAGTAGCAGATTTATAACGACACCGCTGCTCCTTATAAAAACTTCATGTGTGTCCTATCCATTAAATATGATGTCATCCAATTTAGAGCAATATTTTTTATTTCATATTTATCTAGTTTTGTTAGCAATAAATTCAAATTAACTGTATCAAAGGCACGCTTTAAATCGAAAAATATGGATGCGGTGTTATTTTTTAAGTCGAGATTATTTAAAATAAAATTATACAATAATAATAATAATAATTTTATTTGCAATCAAAGTATATACATTAAATAAAAGTTGCAAAATGGAGCTGAAAACAATTCAAAAAAGGTAAAAGTTCAGCTCCAACAGTGACACAGATACATTACAAATACATGAACACTATACAGCGAGTTAAAATCATACTCGCGTAACAAAGAAAACTAAAATCTTTGTTAAAATTGAAAATAGAGAAAGGAAAAAAATAGGATAGGCAGCCAATACGAAGAAGAACATAATAAATAAGTTCAATGTCAGGAATTAAAAAGAATGTTCTTGAATTGATTTTAAAATGAGTTTAGTTTGAGGATTTCAAGGATGCTGGTACATTATTATAAAGAAAGTAAACATTATATGTAAAACATCTTTTAAACATTGCAGATTTGTGTGGTGGGGGTGTAATGAGTCCTTTAAATCTTAAATTTAAGGTATGGACATCTATTCTGTATTTTATTTTGTTATACAAATAAGGGGGACATTGATTTAAAATAATGTTATGAAACAAGACTGTAGAGTGGAGTTTTCGTCTATCTTGCATGCTTAGCCAATTTGAGTCTTTTAATTTATATGACACTGGCTCAAACTTTCTGATGCCATATATGAACCGCAAACATGACTTTTGAACTTTTTCTATTCGATTAATGTCTAGTTTATCTAGGCACGGTCCATGTATATCGTCACAATAATTAAAATGACTTAAAACAAGAGAGTCTGTAAGATTTATTTTAAGGGACTGAGAGATTAAGTGACGATTTGGAAATAACATTTTTAATTCTTTTCTTTATATCTCTTTTAAAACGTAGATCTATATCTAATTCTAGTCCTATGTTTTTGGCACTTTGCGCACATTGTAAAGTTTCATTTCCTATTTTACAAACTCATTCTCAATTTGTCGTCGACATTTGCCAAATACCATAACTGATGATTTCATTGGGTTCAGCTGAAGTTTATGGTGTTTGGAGAATGCAACCAGGCGTTTCAAATCATCATTTACAATATTTTTTGCTACATCTACATTATCTGGTAAGAATGAATAATATAGTTGTGTACCATCTGCATAAAGATTTACTTTGCATTCCTTTAGGCAGGACGTGTATATAGTAAACAAAAGTGGGCCAAGTATTGAGCCCTGGGGAACACCACATGAAACACTACCTTTGGAAGATTGACCTATATCAGTTTCTACAAACTGAACTCTACTGACTAAATAACTATCTAAAACCCTAATTGCACTCTCCGAAAAACCAACGAAGTGTAAAATAGACAGCAAAATTTCGTGGCTAATTGTATCAAAGGCTTTCGAGAAATCTAAAAGTGTTAGTACCGTAGTTTTACCTTGACCTGAAGCCCCAATGATATCAGTTATTTTATTTATTATAATGATATTACAGCATTCTGCGTAGAGAGGCGTTTCCTAAATCACAAATGATCTCTCGGTTAGTATGTTTTCATCTTCTAAATAAACTATTAGTTTCCCATGCAAAGATTTTTCACAGATTTTTTAAAAGGCAGATAAAAGGGCTATACCTTTATGATGATTTTAAATGTGTCTTTTTTGTGAATCGGTTAATCAGAGATTTATTAGTGAAGTGAGTTTTATAATCAACTTCGAACAATTTTATTATTATTGTTCTAATCAAGTTAGCCAAGGTACATTTCGACTAACTTTCGCTCTGGGTTTGAGACACATTCCCATGGCCTGCTTGTACCAGCCATAAATTTTATAGTTGATAACAAAACCTAGCAAGACAAACGGCACTCAAACGCGATTAAAGAAATTTTAATGGCCACAATATTAATGTCTTAATAATAAAGGTAAAATACATTCAATCAACTTTAAGTATCGGCAATGTACGCCTCGTCGAATAACAATTTCCGAAAAGTAAAAATTCCGTTCATAAACATAAATTCATTTGATTATTAAATTAATAGATTACCTCCAAAGGTAATTTGTGCAATAAACGGCGTCGCCACAAACGCGACATTATTATTCATAAAAGTATTACCTTCAGCAAAATACATAAAAAGTTTAAAGACTATTATTATTGAAATACTCGGTTAGGTTATATCAATTTGGAGGATCTCAAATACTTAATAACAAGATGCAGAGCGCCTGTTACCTCTGTTATTACCATAACATCTCTATTATGGCAAGCCCGTCTTTTTTTAAAACACCCCTACCATCTGCGGTAATTGAAAAAATATCGATCGCTGTTATTATCTCGAAATGACAGTGTTTGGTTTAAAGGTTGTGCCACAGCTTGTTCTTATATTATTAGCATTTGCGCCAATAGCTGTTTATGATGATATTTCGTTGATATTGAAGGATATGGTCCATTCGTATTTCGCGCTAGCTGCGGGTCAAGGTACAAATTATTGACGATTACTAAAAAACTGCTTTAATAAAGAGTATTTTGTATGATTTTCTTTATGCGGTCGCATTAAAGCGTTACAAATTTTATTAAACTGAAAAATATGTTTCTGGCAGTCTATTTAACTTATAATTCGTGCTATCAGTGTTGCAGTTTTTCTTAAAGATTGAACATTGGAAGCCGTTACTCTGTGATAATCAATCATTATGATCAATTTACTGCTTTTTACTTTGTTTTTATCCCTGATTTATTGTAACTAAACATTACTGCAGTTGCGATACTCAGCGTGGTATTTTTCAAAAGTTAAAAGTGAGTGAGCATGCAATAGTCTAAGCAAGGAGTTAAGACAAACGATTTTTATTCGACAATACAAGGAAAAAAGTATGGGAGACGGTTCATTGGATTCAGAATGAGAATTCCTGGATGGTACAATAAGTTAAGAAACGTAAAAAATTGTAAAAGTTATAAAAAAATTAACATACGTGAGAGTTGTAGACTTTTGTCAATTGCTCGACAAATGTCACAGATAACGTAAATATTCAAAACGTATCTCCAAGAGCAGAAAAGTCCCGCAAAGAAAGTCTGGACTTCCGGAACTCTATCTAAATTATTACACTCTTCGCAAATACAGAACGAAGAGTATATTGCATTCGACTGACATATTTCTAAATTTAGTAATATCGCTCGTAGAGAAAAAAATTTCATATCACTGTATTGGTGGTCGAATTCTGAATAACTTTCAAACTGTCCGTCCGTCTGTCTGTCGGTCTGTCCGTTCGTCCGTCACGTTTCTTGTAAGCACGATACCTTAAGAACGAAAAGTCTCATTGTAAGGACAGTAAGTTAGTGTTCGTTGGAGGAAGAACCCTACTGTCTTTGAACAAAATTGATCAATAAATAAAAAAGTTATCAATTATAAAAAAAAATTACAAATATTTTTTTTTTTGTATTTTGTAGTTAAAGTAAACAAAAAATGTCTAAATCCTATAAATGTGCAACAAGTATACAAAAAGTGCAGTGAGTCTACAAAGTGTTATGGTGAGCTTGTTTAGAAGTGATTTTTAATGATGAAAATAGCGTCATAAGCGGCCTTCTCGGCAAAGGCGCGTAGCCGCTGTAAGGTGTCAAATTACAAAAAATATTTTTTTACATGACTAAATATTATAATTTTTTTTTAAAGCAAATTATATCTAGACATTGCAAACTACAATAACCCTTGTTAAAAAAAAATTACCCCGATTTTTTAATAATTTTGAACTATTGTTTACAGGGATCGATTTAGACTAGCATTGTCTGGAAAACGGCGAGACATAGAAAGACATTTTAAATTACTCCTTTGTCATCATCATTTTTTCCGTTATTAATTATAATAATTTTTAAACTACAAGGTACAAAAAATCTCTTATATAATGATTTTTAGATTATAAAATTATCCTTAAAATGAAACCATAAATGATTTAGTAGCTTTAATAGATAAGAAGTGACATTGGAGTTCAAAGTGTGTCCAGTTCGGTGAAAGGTGCATGTTTCGTGGCTCCTAGGGGATATCGAGTTAAACCGGATAAAGCGGCAATAAAACGCCGAAATTGTACTGAATTGAAGCGTGAATAATTCTGCATTGATTGATATAAATTAGCGCGAGTATGGCTATTTCATATAGTTGTTATTTGATTGAATTATGCTGGTTGAAAGCAACACAAAATAGTGTATATAAACAACACGAGAAAAGTGTACTGCTTGAGTGCTTGACTGTAAAATAATATACCTGGATTCGTCCCTTCTTGAAGTGGGTGATATAAAATAAGCAACAGCCAGCCAGATGTGTGAATGAAACAGGTAAGTTTTTGTTTATGTAGCATTACCATTGAATTATTTATGTCTTTATTAAATTTTAAATAAGAATTGGAGATCAAAATTGAAAAGATATTAAACATAATATATAGGTAATAAACATAATATGCATATAGGTGATGAAATGAAAAAAATGCCTAAAACTGAAACAGATTGTTTCAAGAAAACGACATACAGGGTGAGCAAACCATCCTTTCTGACCTCTTTTCTCATAACGCGCAAAAAAAAATATTGTTACAGCGAGATAGGGCCCTTCTCAGCAACTCCACCGTAGATGGGTATTTACTTGTGGGGCGGTTAATAAATAAAAAAAGGAAGGGAAAAAAGGGGAAAAAATACAAAAATGAAATAAAAAATAAAAGCTGTCAGATTCAGAGAGACAAGAAGCAGAAATCTTAGAAGAAGAAAAATAAGGAGATGACGATAGATGGAAACTTCAAAGAAGCATGGAAACTGAAAAGAAGCGTCTCGCAAACAACCGCATCACACCCCAGCCGATGATGACAAATGGAAACTTAATAAAAGCATGGAAACTTAAAAGAAGCATCTCTCAAACACCTACACTTCCCATCCTATATCCCAACTCATGCGTCATGCGGCTCTCGCTGCTGACAACAAGCATCCAATGTCCAACCCGGCGTATGCAGCCAGTCCGGCGGCATATAAAACATCCGAGATTTGGTTCCGGCACGCGGTTTGGCCGTCCGTTGGGCGTGTTCGACGGACGACCAAGCTGCGTGTTGGAACGAACCTCCATGGATGCCCGGAATTGGCAGTAATGCCCACCTTACGCTGGCAAATCAATCAATCAATCAATCTAATAGATAAGAAATGAAATTCATTTGTTTACAAACATTCATGGGTGTTCTTAATTCTGTATCAAACCTGTCCTCACCTAAGCGTTAGAAACATGGACGATGACAAAAAGCGATGAGGAGCTGCTGGACTGCTTTGAACAAGAAATACTTCGTCATACATAAAGAGATGTGCAGGAAAACGGGACGTGGCACAGAGCGTTATAATTTTGAACTCTACGGCCCGATCCATCAAAATCAACAGATTAAGGTTGCTTGGCCACCTAGAAAGGATGGATGAAATGGAACCCCAAAAACAGATATTTCACCAAACACCGGCGGGAATTCGAAAGAGAGGTAGGCCCAGAGCTAGATAAAATAGCTTAAGAACGCTGAGAATCAGAAATTGGGAAAAAAAACAAGAAATAGGAAAGAATAGAAACTAATATTGGAACTGGCCAAAACGCATCCTAGGTTGTAGAGACAAATATGATGATATCAAAAAGTTGTAAAGTATTAAAATTGCTTAACAGTTCAACTAGTCTTGACAAATTGGAGACTTAGTGAAGACTCACTACGATTAAAACACACGTATTTATTGTTGCTATGTTTTTAAACGTAAAAATTCAATTTTTTTGTTGAATAACACACATGCTTACTCAAAACTTGTTCGACTTGAAACGCAATAAACGGATGCCTAATTGAACACACTTAAATTGTACAATGAAGGGTGATTTAATTTTTCAGTTAACCACAGGGCAAACGCAAAATTTACTTTTTGTAGTTTTCTCCAGCCCACAAAATTTAATCGAGTTTCGTTTTCTTTTTTAATTCTGGAGTCTAAATTAGAATTTCGGGACCGGATTCGAATTTTTGTTATGTACGATTTCGGCCATTCAAATGAAAATTTCTTCTAAAGTTTCGGTTCAGTATTCTATTATAATAATCAGATGTGTTCCAAAATATGACATAAATTAGTCAACTCATACAATTTCTCCAGTGCTATTATTATGTTACAATAACAATTATTTCTCTAACATCGGTAACCATCACAGTTACAGCCATAATTATATAAATGATGGTTGTCTATTATTTTTAGTTATTCTATTACATGCCTGACTGTCCGTTCCACATTTCTGTAATTAAATTTTATTTCCCGACTTATCGACCAAGTAAAGAGAACCAATATAATAGTAATCCTCAACAATGACAGACCTAATAGGTATGGACACTTTAATGCTGCCATCATTTCATCTGAGACAAAAGAATCAATAAACGAAAACTGTAAAGAATAAAGGGATAATTGATTAAACTTATTAAAACGTGCTCTAAGTCTCCCGTGACATATTGACATAATGGCGTAAGTAATTCCGAAAACAGCAACTAAGAGATATCCCAGGGCAATACCCAGAATCCGTTTTAAATGGTCATACATTTTTTTCTTTTTTACTAGTAGAGTCAGTGAAGGTTTTCACGTATTAATCGTCAGCAACAGCTCCGATTTTGATTAAAAAAATTTTAAATGTAAATACCTGTGAGCATTGCAACATTTTAGGGGACCTAGAGCATATATTTTTTGGATGTAGCAAATGCTCCGATGAAAGCAATTAACTGTACAACAATATAATAAATTTGAAAATTGAAACCCCTTTTAATTTGATGCACTTATTAGTTTTGCAAAGGGAAGATATTATCAACTGCATAATACAATTTTTAAGGAAAACAAATCTAAAACTTTAAAGTAGGTTAGTTTTGTTACCACTGTTTTTAACCTTACTTGTGTAGAAACCTAACCGCGCCAATATTCTTGACTGAAGATGACGGTCTCGGATGGTTAGGGGTCGAGCTTGAGCTCTTTGCCCCAATCATCGCTGTAGACCTGGACCGGCCTCGTAAGGGGTGGGCCTGCTTTTTCGCCTATCTCCCCGCAAATGCGGACGGTATTGGCGATGTTAGCAAACCTCCCCTGGTCCTGGCTGTTTGACCCTGCCAGCTGGGTCGTTTCTTCTGGCGCTCTTCTGTCTTTGTCTTCTTTCTTCGCTGGCATGTATAGGCTCCGAGGAGCGTCTTTCGTCTGTCGTGAGAGGGAACGGCTGTTACCAAGCCCTCTCGGAGTTTGAAAGGGATTTGGGGCTGTTGACTAGTCGGAAGTCCAGGGTGCCAATTGGCATCATGTGCTTCGATTTCGTCGGAAGGAAGTGTGAACTATGTAGTTTAGGATTGTGTTCGGCCAGAGACGCTTTCTTAGCGTCAGAGGCCAGCACGGGCTAGGGTAAGGGTACCGAGCTGGTTGTTTGCTTGGTACCCCCGGGATCGGGTATTGGATGTTTTTGATCATTGTCTCCTTGCGGTGTGGCTTGCAGATCGGGCTGAAATAAATCAAGAGTTAGTTATACTTACCCATTATCCAGGATCTGGAGCTTCTGCCTCTTGTGCCTCGGATCGTCGTTGGGGTCATAGTCAGTCGCCTGTCTGACCAGCGGATTCCCATGCTCTGCTACACGGGCGTATAGGTTCTTCGCTCTGTCCCGGATGACTTCAGTTCCTGGGGTGTATTCCAGGTCTCTGAAGATGTCGGCGTTTCTGACAAACCATGGTGCATCCACGGCGCACCGAAGTGCGACGTTTTCCACGGCTTATACCCTCTTCACATGGGTGGCTGCTTGGTATCCCGAGGCAACGGAGGCGTAGGTCAGAATAGGTGCAATGAGGGTCCTGATAAGCGTGAGCTTGTTCCTCAGGTTGAGTTGGCTCTGTCTACCTATCATAGGGTAAAGTAGAGTCCTCCTCGTCCTCGCTTTCTGTATTATCGCATCCGTGTTCTGTCTCCACGTCAGGTTTCGATCCATGATAACGCCAAGGTATTTGACGGCATCGTGCCATTGATAAGTCCTATGGGAGTTTGCTTCTTGACTCTTTTGAAGAGGATGGCTTTGCTCTTCTCCGCGTTGATTTTGACTTTCCACTTGTTGCACCACTCTTCCAGAATGGATGCTGCTTCCTGGAGGTTGTGGGTGGCAAGTTTCGCACTCCGTGATCTTGCGATTATGGCCGTGTCGTCTGCGTAGAGCGCCAAAGAGGTCCTTGCTTCTTGGCGTGTCGGAGGTGTAGATGGTGAACAGGTGGGGAGAGAGTACCGATCCCTGCGGTACACCTGCTTCCATAATCCTGTAGTTTGACAGCTTGTCGGCAATCTTTACACGGAGTTGCTTCCGATGAAGGTAGGATCTCACAAGCTTGACTATGCCGACAGAGTAACCCATCGACAACATCTTCGCCAGGAGATTTTCATGCCGTAGAAACCTAACCGTGCTCCACCTGAGTGTCTTTGATGTTTAAAAGCCCTGAATGGGCGAGAAGCGAGTGACCCTGTACTTTCCTGTAGTTGATAAAAAAAAAAAGAAAAAAGTTTTAGTTGGCGTAGGTGCTCTTGTAATTTTTTTGTTCTTTTTTCCCTTGGTTTAGAAATGTAACGTGATAGTAACGTAGTTCCTGACTGTATGGACACTGTCTTAATGCAAAAAAAACAACGGTATCATTTTAAAAACTAAATCGAAGTGTTCAAAATTTCGTTCTTCTTAACCATTATAAAAAGATTTATCGAATTCATGCTAGACGGTAACGTAGTCCACTAAATACAACATAATTGGACATTTAAAACAATTTATTTTAATTGTGGGCAATATCGACCGTTATCCCATCCTTTTTTTCCTTTTCCTGCTCGCAGCGAACAAATTTAAAAAAATCAATACCTCGGTAAATATGCAAAAATTAAGTGAAGTGCATATAACGGCCACTTATTATCGTGGCAACATTTCAATAGTATCAATAAGGATCATTATATCATTACCTCAGCAGTTACTTGGGAAAAAACGTCCGAAAATAATTATATATGAATACGTAATGACTCCATCAGAATCAGCTAATGCAAATTGAATTCGAGTAAAAATGCTTTCAAGATATGCTAAATTATGGAAGTGTATCGTGAATTTTTCATTATGCTCTTGCATTATTCATTAGTTTATAACATTTTTATAGTCTAATAGATTCTGTGAAAGAGTCCTCGGAAAAGAATTCTTAATCGATGGTAAAAGATGTTATCGATTGCTGCAAACGACCAGAATAAAGTGATTATATGTTATTATATGAAATTATTTAAATTCGAGATAAACCTTTGCGTTATTATCATTATCAGTAACTTTTTTTGAGATTTTAACGAGGGTTCAATAGTTTGACGAGCTTAGTTTTAAATATTTTACAGTGCAAAAAAATACATGAAGACCAGTGAGGTTTAAAATATACTTTTACAAGAATCAATCGATATACTTAAAGAACAATTGGTAATGTAATAGGCATTTTAGGACAAAACATGTTTCGAGTAGAATTATTCACAGCTTATAGAGTTTATTCATACAGCCGTCATTTTATTTCCAGCCGAATATGAAAATCTTAATTAGGAGGGGTGATAAGGGAAAAATCCTGACATGATTGAGCAGTTCTGATGGTGGCATCGAATTCAGCTTAAGTGTCATCGTGAATAGACGTGATTTTAAGATGTTCTCTAAAAAGCGGTAAAGAAACGGTAAAACCCCCGTTAAACTCGAAAAAATTTCAGCCACCGGTAGATTAATAAATTCTGCGTGAAATGAAGCGCCTCAATAGAAAAACAGAGTTCATATGGAATTAATAATTACCAGATTTTTTAATAATATTAAATCAAATAAAGCAAACAAGCTCAAGTGAAGTGCAGTGTCCCTACGTACACCGTAGACGACCCAACAAGATACTTTTTAAGTGCTTCATGGGTAATAAATAATAGCATAGTCAGTGTCAAAATGAGTCACATATGTTTACAAAGCAATATAGCTGTGTTGTGACCTAAAGTAATTGTATACAGTATACAGAAAGTTTTTAAACGGACAAAATCAACTCAACCCAAGAAAGAAAAGAAACGGAAATAAAATAAAACAGCAATCACAAGACGCTGCAGAAACAGAGATAAGCTATAAATTAATTTATTTTATCTGATTTAATTGATATTATTCTATTCTATCTTTCTATTTGATCTTTACCATCTTAATTTTTATCAGCTCGATTTATTGATTCAAAACATAATATTTTATTATTAATTTGGAAGGCGGAAATTCAAACCGATTGTCTCAAAGAAACGATGTACAGGGTGAGCAAACTATCCTTTCGGACCACTTTTTTCTCATAACGCGCAAAAAATATTGTTACCGCGAGATAGGGCCCTTCCCAGCAACTCCACTGTAAATGGATATTTACCTGTGGAACGAATTATAAATAAAAACAAACAAAAAAAATGAAAGCTGCCAGATTCAGAAACAGACGAAACAGAAAACTTAGAAGAATGGGGAGATGGCGATAGATGGAAACTAAAAAGAAGCATCTCGCAAACACCTGCACACCCCAACTGATGATGATAGATGGAAACTTAATAGAAGCATGGAAACTTCAGCAATGCCCACCTTACGCTGGCAAATCAATCAATCAACCAATCACGATAAAGAAGGCTCGATAAAGGGGGCTCAAAAGTTCATGATCTTTTTTTTTGCGCCTGTGTTATTTAAGGTAGTGCCTATCCAGACTTATTTTTGAGGTAAAGATCTACATGGTAAAAATGTAGCCAATGCCAACGAAACCCAATTTGTTGCATACGACTTTCTCAAATTTCTGATTTCGTGTCATTTTGTTGGATTTTATAACAAGGACACTCTCAGAAGTACCCCCTGTACATTATTTTGGTTAAATAAATTCATTTGGATATACAATTGCTGACAGTTTTTTGAAATTAGATTATTCCTTTTTTAATTACTTAAAAGTATTACAAAATTGTACTACCACAAGGTTAATTAAACATAATTAGTTCTACAAATGTCAGCGGAAGCGGTTTCCTCTCGCTTTATACGAAACGTATTTTATTAGCACAGATTTATCCATTTATAGTCGAATACCGCAGGCGCCAACACCGCAACTGTGAAATCACAATAGCCCAAACACTTCATCAATAACAAATAGAACAAGCTATTTAACCGCAGAATACAAACATAGCAGCGGACCCTTTTACAAAAACAAGCCCCTGATGTTTTCAGAACTCCCCAGTTACATTTTTATTTCCCGATGATTTATATTGGTATTAGGCCACTCTACGTTAACCTTCTGATTTGTTCTATACAATAATAATAGAGTCTGGCTGGTAAATGGGACTCAGGGGGGTGATAGCTCAACCGGGGGGTGCAACCCTTACTCAATTTACCGCTACATTATAGCGGCGCGTTGGTTAAAACCAACCCCGCGGGTGCATGTCATTAGCACTCTGAGGATTTCGCCAAATGAACAGATATTAGTTCTGTGCTCTGCCCGAGTATTACGTTTATCTACAAGACTTAATTAATTCTCTTAATTCATTTTCCGAATTAACTTTTGCTTTGCGTTAATATTGAAGTGATCATGCTCACCTCACGGAGGAGTATGGTGCTTAAAAAACGATCCTGTCTGCCCCAAAATGTGAATAGGCGAGTCTGCCTGGGGTAAAATAGAGGTGATTTTACAAATTTTGTATACCATTTGAGTTAGCCACGGATTCTTATAGGAAAAATTTCGCTGAACAAGATTTTCTTATGAAAAATTTTCCTAAACCGCGAGCTTCATGGTCAAATAATTGTTTGAACAAATTTTTTTTCCTTTTTATTTAATAAAATGAAAACGGTTTGACGGATCCGAAAAAATCTTGATTCAGTCGAAAGATATATTCAATACGCGTCATTTGGCTCCAGGCACAACTCATTTTGTCAACTCGTTCATTCGTTATAGCCAAAATAAATTTATTAATTAACAAATTGATTCCTCCGAAACTGACGAGGTCAGGATATTGTTTTTCTTTTCAAAAAACATGCCTTTTATACCAAATAATATACCACATTCTTTTTGGCCCGATATCTTCAATACTTTTTGATTGTTTAAACAATTGGAATAATTTGTTAATTAGCAAATAACTTTTTTTTCGAAAGTTTGTTCCACTTCAAACCAACTTTAAACGATAAATATTGATGTCGGGTATAACCCCCATAGAAGCCTGCACGAATGCAACTTTTTACTTTTGTTTATTTAAAGTTTAAATTAATTTTGCAAATTAACAAATGGAATATCTCGGCTCTGGGTAAGCGTATCGAAATGGGGTTTTGTGCATATGAAAGTGCTTGGAAAAAGGAAAATTTCGACACCAAAAACAACTTGATCGGATAACCGGAACCGGTAATAAAAGTGATATTGCGTGAGAGGCCCTAATTTGTATATTAACAACTTTTTGGACACGAGGTTCGGTGCAAATGAAAGCTAGCAAGTTTTTCCATCAAAGACAAAAAGTTCTACAAAAAATATTTAATCCCTGAAGAGTTATACGCGTTTTTCATCCTTAAAAAAATCTCTCCCGCAACGTGAAAATAGTAAGATTTGACGCGCAATGGGGTGGCGGGTTCGATCCTCGGTGCGGGAAATTTCTCTCTCTCAATTGCTTTTTTTTTTCATTTAACCAGGTATTTTTTATGATAATAAATGTTTTTACTTTCTGAAAAATTTTAAAAAACGTCGCAAATATTTCTTTTTGCAATTTTCATTAAATAAGTGGCTATCTTGCAACGAACATTTGATTGTTCTTGTCCAACGAGGGTTTCTCGGTAGTTTTGGTTTTTCTTACTATTTTCTGTGAAAGAGAAGGCTTGTTTTACTTTACTTGAGTGGGGTTCCACGATTTCGACTATAAGAAATATAGAGCATACAAAGCAGGTGCACAGAATCAGTTCGAGAGTTGCGGATTTAATGAAATTTCTAAGGTTAAATAATTATTTATAGCGTTTTTTACAATTTAAAAATTATTTTATTATAGGGAATATTTTATTCCATAAAAAAAGTGAATTTAACAAAAAAAATTGCCCACACCGAGGATCGAACCCCCACCCCAATGCGCGTCAAATCTTACTATTTTCACGTTGCGGAAAAGATTTTTTTAAGGGTCAAAAACGCGTTTAACTTTTCAGGGATTAAATATTTTTTATAGAACTTTTTCTCTTTAATGGAAAAACTTGTTACTACATTTTGAAAAAAAATGTAGTATAAGTTTTGCATTTTTTCGGTGGACCATCGAAACCCGAAAAAAACGTCGGATCGATGTGAAAGTCGTATCTATCGATTCGAGAGCGAACTTAGAAAATTCCGTCCGTCGGTCTGTCTGTCACGCCCAGCCCCCATAATCCGTTTTCGGATTGCGATGAAACTAGGGTGGTTAATAGGAGGTCTTTAGAAAACCTTAACGCCGAAAACTCGGCTCCGTTCGGAAACCGGAAGTACCCGATGTAGACGTTTCGAGTTTTTCGGGAAAAATTGAATAATTCGATAACGGATAGTCTGATCGAAATATTTCAAAAAAGAAATGGTGCCGCTCGCAAAGCTCTACCAATAAGTATACCAGAGACTATGTCGAAAAACAAACAAAAATTGATTTTTTTTTGCAAATAACTGGTTTTCTCGAAATCGGGCTAGGAAGCACGATAACTGTCCAGAATATTGATCGATTTCGATGAGACTTGGTGGGATCAAAGGTACACGGCCACAAATGAAGCCTATTGCTGGCGGCCCGAATCCGTTGACCGCAAGTATGTTTTCCAGGGCCGAGTATGATTTTTCAAAGAAATTAATAACTCCCGAACCGAAGGTCCGATTTTGATTTTCAAAAATGGCAGTTGTAGGGCTCGATTAGGTCTATTAGTTGACGTTCGTGAGAAATTTGACAAAACAAAAGCGAATCTACAAATCCTGGAAAACTTGATTTTTTTTATAAATTCTACAAATTCCGAACAGTTTCCTAATAAAAATCGAAAATTAACTAGTCGTCGATCGATCTCTATAACCAGTATAAGGTACGGACCTTTTTGGACAAAAATTCTGAAATAGAGTTTTTTCGAAAAATTTAAAATAAACGAGTTATTTACGAAAATGCATTCCATAGAATTATTAAAAAATATATTACAAATTGATAAATTCTCCGTGCGATAGAGGTGCAAAAAAATAATGTAATGTTATATTTAAAATATCATCATTCAGTTCCTTATTTTCATTTACCAAATAAAAATAGAACCGATGCCCTTTCCGTGTTTCAAAATGTAGTTAGCTTTTACTTTAGTCAATGCAAAAAGAAAAAAAAAAAGAAAAATAAAACATGCCAAAGCACTGAGTCATCTTGCGACCCTCTGCTGAAAATGTTATGAATCATCCCAACAAATTGGATTAAAAGCATATCAAAATGTAGTTTTTTTCACTTGTTAGCTTTCATTTGCACCAAACCTCGTGTCCAAAAAGTTGTTAATAAACAAATTAGAGCTTCTCGGGCAATATCACTTTTATTTCCGGTTCCGGTTATCCGATCCGCGCCATCGTGCAAATATCACATTCTTCTGCGCAAGGGTATATCTTCCAGCAAATTTGGCAATGTTTGTTGCAAAAAATGTAAGTATACCTCACCATTTAATCTAGCGGGTAATTGTATAGGTCCAATTATTTCATTACCGCAAATTTCTGCCCACAAATTAACACTGAGCTGTCGTTGAAAATGCGCCCTACTTATTAGACGTGGATTTTCGTCTGCCCAATAGTGCATATTTTTAAAATTAAACACTTCATTTCTGGTAAAACACGACTCCTCGGAGAAACACAGAACACACAGAATCCTCATTTGCCGCGTGCAAAATTGCATTTGCTCTGCAAAATCTTGAGGTTCTAGTGCTTGGACACGTTGATAGTGATAGGGATGTAAGTTCATATCTCTCAATGCCCTCCATATCACAAAATCGGATACTCCAACACGGTTCGCGATATCGCGGGTGCTTAAAGTTGGATCCTCTTCTACAAGTTCCAAAATTTGAACCTCTGCGTCAATTACCCTTTCTTCGCATTATGGACCTCGTTCTCCTCCATGTCCATCGAGACGACCTGTTTTTCGAAGACGCTGGTCAATACTAACACCGCACCAGCTGCATTTCCACCATTTTCTCCATACACCAAGTGCATATCCGCGAGCTCTGGATAAGTGTAATCTCCCATAATGTCCAAAATCTGCGTTTTAAAACACCACATTAAACTGAGAATTAACGCTATCAATAAAGAAAACAAAAAGAAAAACTTGGTCCAAAATGCAAAAAGTAACAAAAAAAAAGCACGAACGAGAAGTAGTGTCTTACGTAACCAAGTACGACTTGAACGATAAGTCAATAAAATAAATCTTAACATAAGTGGCACAAAATTCGAAAAGAACAAATGCAAAAGACAAAATCAAGGAACGGGTAGGTCGCGTCGTGTGTACGTTGTCTACCAAGTAAGGACACAAACTGAAATTATTACTTGAGAATATTACAAGGGAAAGTATAGCACGTGTAATAAGATAATTTGGCCGCGAGGTAGCAAAAACATGGCGGTGTCCTCTGTCGGTCGCTTTTAACTGCTTTGTCGGCATGCTTTTCGATGACCCCGTCGCGGCCTAATTATCTCTTAGGCTCACCATACTTATTTGCACGAATGTCAGAGTATCATGTGCGAAAAGACGCGAGGCAATAAAGCCTACCCCAATATGCCAGCAGTTCTCAAACTGTTATTAAGTATTTTAAAAATGTTTACTTATTTTTTTTCTCCAAAACTATGAGCTTTAGACCCCATGTTATATAAAGTTTTTTGTTTGTCTTGTCATTCCCTACTACCAGTTTTTTTTAATGACATGAAACTAATTATACCCTGTATTTCGTAGACAACTATACTAACGTAACCATAGCTTTACATGGTTTTACAGACCTTTGACGTCTCGTTCCTATGAAGGGATATACCATTGAACATATCTATGCATTTTTTGAAAAAATAGTATAGGATAAAATAAAACGTGTTACGAAACTGGTACCGTTATCAGGATCGTAAATTACTATTTGACCTTATTTTCCGTTATTTTTAACTTGATGCTTCCATATTTACGGCGGATGTAATCTGTTGGGCAATAGAGACTATTGTTGTTATAAAACAGCAAATCGTGGTGTCACCATCAAGCGTATTAACATTTCTGTTATCCTAACCCTTAGGTCTCGAAATCCAGTTGTCCTTGTGTGAAACACACGAGTGCATACAAATGTAGTATCTGATAATTATTTTAAACGACAATGTCGCCGTGTTCCATTTATAATTCTCGCGTTTGACAGCGCTTGCTATAATTGAACCGAGACTGCACAGTGCTCTGTACGTGACCATATTATTATCAATTCAATTATAATGGCTGAATTGATAATTTGTTCAATTTGTGTAGCGTATCTGGGAATCGTCTCTGGCCTGCCGACAGGGTGTCATTTGCGTATCAAAATCACAATTTCCGTTTAGAAAATCCGATCCGATGGTTTTAATTATAGAATGACACAAACGCAGTAGAAAACAATTAATTTTACAAGGGAAAAATGAAAAATAACGGGGCAAATCGGATATTAGCTAGTTTTGCAATTTGAAACGCTTTTTGTTCGAGCTATCTGCGATAAAATAAACATTTATATGAAATGATAAATTACGTATGTATTTTGTGTTGGCGTAATGAGGTATCACGCCGAGTTAATTAAATGCTGTAGTTGATAATTACGTTAATGGTGAAGTTTTTTGTTCTCTCTGTATATGTAACTAATTATTATTAATCATGAAAGGATAATAAAAATCGTGTTTGCGAGCTCCATATAAGAGGGTATAATTTTGCGGCTCATACTTGAGAGTTATCGATTACTCGAAGAGTTAATTATATAAGTAGTTACCTAAACAGTGTATTAATTTTCAAATAAAATGGATGTGATTTCATTCTTAATTGCACATGCACACTCCGCTTAGGGCAGGCGGGCTGGGCGCATGTGTATTGTGTATAGTGTATTTTTTTGCTGGAATCAGTTCAGGAGACACTACTGATTATGAAAATCCATGTTGCAGACAGTAACCTGATCTGACATTGTTTAAAACAATTTTTTTTATAACAAAAGGAAATATTATATTTTTCTAATAAAACAATTTTTTTTGGATTTCCAACAACAAATGTTCAATAACTTTTTTCCGTAAAGTGGATATTTTCATTGATTGATTTGACAGCGTAAGGTGGACATTGCTGCCGATTCCGGGCATCCATGGAGGCTCGTTCCAACACGCAGCTTGGTCGTCCGTCGAACACGCCCAACGGACGGCCAAACCGCGTGCCGGAACCAAATCTCGGATGTTTTATATACCGCCGGAACGGCTGCATACGCTGGGTTGGACATTGGACATACTTGTTGTCAGCAGCGAGAGCCGCATGACGCATGGGGTGGGAATGTAGGATGGGAAGTGTAGGTGTTTATGAGATTTTAAGTTTCCATGCTTCTATTAAGTTTCCATCTGCCATCATCGGTTGGGGTGTGCAGGTGTTTGTGAAATTCTTCTTTTCAGTTTCCATGCTTCTTTTAAGTTTCCATCTATCGTCATCTCCTTATTTTTCTTCTTCTAAGTTTTCTGTTTCTTCTGTTTCTGAATCTGGCAGCTTTCATTTTTTATTTTTTTGTTGTTTTTTTTTTATTAACCGTTCCACAGGTAAATATCCATTGACAGTGGAGTTGCTGGGAAGGGCCCAATCTCGGGGCAACAATTTTTTTTTCGCGTTATGAGAAAAGAGGCCCGAAGGGATAGTTTGCTCACCCTGTATGTCGTTTCTTTGAGACAATCGGTTTCAATTTCCGCTTTCCAAATTAATAATAAAATATTATGTTTTGAATCAATAAATCGAACTGATAAAAATTAAGATTGTAAAGATCAGATAGAAATATAGAATATAATAATATCAGTTAAATAAGATAAAATAAAATAAATTAATTTATAGCTTATCTGTCTTTCTGCAACATCTTGTGATTCCTGTTTTATTTTACTTCCTTTCCTTTTCTTTCTTGGGTTCAGTTGATTTTGTCCATTTAAAAACTTTCCACTGTGTACAATTACTTTAGGTCTCAACACAGCTATATTGCTTTGTAAACATATGTGCCTCATTTTGACACTGACTATGCTATTATTATTGCCCATGAACCACTTAAAAAGTATCTTGTTGGGTCGTCTAGGGAGTACGTAGGGACACTGCACTTCACTTGAGCTTGTTTGCTTTATTTGATTTAATATTATTAGAAAATATTGTAATAATTAATTCGATATGAACTCTGTTTTTCTATTGAGGCGCTTCATTACACGCAGAATTTCTTAATCTATCGGTGGCAGAAATTTTTTCGAGTTTAACGGGGTTTTACCGGTTTTTAGAGAGCATCTTAAAACACATCTATTCATGACGACAATCCTCAATTTCTCATTTTTGACGATTTAAAAGTAGGTATAATAAAAAAAAAGTTTTTTTTTACAATAACTACATAATTTTTTTAAATATTTTTAGGCTTTGCATATGAACTTCCAAAAACTGGAAATAACGAATTTTAATTTTATACCTCATAATGACCACTTTTCATCGACAGTTTTTCAAAAATTCATGTCGAAGAAAAATTGTCATATGGATTTCAGGGGTAAAGAAAAAGAAAAAAGGGACAAGACCACATAAAATTGTAGTTTTGTTAATATTTATCGATCTCCGGGGTGGAGAGTGCAAAAAATGCCATGGTAAGTCGCAAATCCTTAATAAACAAATTGGCTTATTTGTTTAAACAATTCCAAAATACGCGAGATATCGACACAGAAAAAAAACTGTAAATTCTATGAACTCAATGCAACATTTTCACCACAACAAAGTATTCGTATGACCCTTTGTTGAATAAAAAAAATTGCTAATTTAGGACCCTTAATTTGTTTATAACAATTGAACGATACGAGGCCGCGAATTGATAAAATCTTCATTTTTTTGTATCTTGACTTTTTTTGTCCGACGCACCGTTTTCGTTAAAAAGTCAAAGAACATCAAAAAATGAGATTGTTCTCTAAAAACCACTGTTTTTAATAATGAAGCCTGTGTTTCATATATTTTTTTAATGTCACCATCGTGTTCAGCGCAATTTTTCTTATAAGAATAGTCAATAAAATTGCTGTTTTAAATTTATGACCAAATGAAAGTTATGACGACCGGCCTACACTGCAGTTTTCTTTTCCATATGAAGATCATTCGCACAAAAATGACCTGATGATACATGAATTTGACAATTCAAGTCATCTTGAGTTTTATTTCTCAACTCCTCAACATTGATAAGATATATCTTTTCACTTTTACTTGACAGACCAATTAAAATATTATTTTTGACAGTATTTAAAAACATTACAAACGTTAGTTTAAGTAACCATAGTAAACTACAACAAAGTGTTATCATCTGTTGTATTATCGACAAGGAGATGATGTAGTTTTCAACAGAAATAAAGGATATTACAGTTATCTACAATCACCAACAACAATATAATTCACAGTTATGAGTTAAAATTAACTCCAGAAAGTGATTCAAAAAGTGACCTAATGAAAATCTAATTAAAGAAACAATTTATCATCAATTGTTTTATGAAAAGAGTTATTTCGAAATTATGTTTTTGTATGTCTTAGACTATGTGTTCCAGTGTGCCCACACAAAAGAAGCAGTCCATATTTAGTCTAATGTCTAACATGTCCGTTTCTCATATTTCATTGATGTGTGCGTGTTTTGTAATGTTATATCCTACACGAGATTTTAAATGTTGTACACTGAAGCCATTAAATATACACGGATTATTAATAATCCTTTTTTTTTGTCGCCCAAACGCGGCAAGTTAGGAAATTTGTACATCGTGTAGCTCGTCAAAAACCAGTCGGTGAATATTTAATTAAGTTAATAAAAATATCCACGAGCAAGTTATAATTAAACCATTCGAATGTGTCATGAATTTAACGCTGAACCCATAATTTATAGTTACCAAGGTATAATTGCATACCAACATTTTCTAATTACCGTGTGGTATTTATTTGTAAATTTAATAAAATCAATTAATTAAGTTTGTAGGATAATCCTATAAATTATTGGGGGCTTAGCAATTAACAGAAAATATTTACAAATGCAACTTTGTATTATTCAAATACTTTAATAAGTGAATTAATAATTTTGTCCTGACACCCATATATAAATATAAAATATTATAATTATAGATACGAGTCGAAGTTGCGAAATTTATTAGGCCAGACAAAGGTTTTGACGTACCTACTTAAATTAGTAGCCGTTATGTGTTTGCAGAATGGCTTTGGGAGAGGTAATGTGAGAGGCTGCCATCTCGTGAGTCAAAAAATTTCGTTTGCATCACCGTTTTTTATCAACAATTAGAGCTGAAAGTCAGTTATCTTAAAATACTGGAAAAACCTTTGGTTGGAGAACTAGGTCGGTCGGAGACGAGGCAGACGCGTTTTAAGTGTCCTACAAAATATCGAATAAAATCGGTGAAAATTGTGGAAAATCGGACGAAATTATGATAAACTAAAGCGTGGACAATTCTACATTAATTGAATAAATTGTGGCTATTTCATATAGCTGATATTTGACTATAGCGTCACTAAAAGCGTATACAAATAATTTGAAAAAAGAATAAAACATCTGGTAATATAACTCTAAAACAAAGTAAACACTGACCGAATCCAGTGCTAGATACCAAAGAAGGCCATGGTATAAACTCATAAACTACTCTGCAACAACAACCTAAGTGACAGACATATGAAGTGAAGTGCAAGAAAGGGAGGATAAGCCAACAGCTGTGGCTAAGATAAGATAAGTTTGTTTAACTGGTAGTTTAGCTTATTAATGTAGTTTATTTCCTTATTTTAAATTGAAAAACTAAACATTAAAATCGAAAAGATATTAAACATAGGTAATGAAATAAAAAAATATGCGCCATTTGGAAAACGGAAATTAAAACTAAACCTGATTACTTCAAAAACAAACAATTGTACAGGGTGTACAAAATGTTCTATCGGGCCTCTTTCTCATAAATCGCTGAAAAAAAGCTGTTTTTACCGCGAGACACAGTCCTTCCCTGCCCTTCCACCGTAAATGTATATTTACCTGTGGAACGGTTAATATAAATAAAGGCTCATTGCGGCGAGCTGAAACGCAGATATCTGAGAAACATGAAACCGTATACCTATGGACGCCAGCGGGCAGGAGGCGGTGCACACTGCTAGATCCAGAAAGAGAAGAAACAGAAAACTGAGAAGAATAAATAAGGAGATGATGACAGATGGAAACTTAAGAGAAGCATCTTGCAAACGCCTACACTTCCCATTCTATATTCCTACCCCATGCGTCATGTTGCTCTCGTTGCTGACAACAAGCATGTCCGTTGGTCGGTCGGGTTTGTGTGTCTGTCTGTCTGTCGGTCTGTCTGTTGATGTATTAACTGAAAAACTACTCGACGGAGAACAGTCAAATTTGGTAGGTAATTGACGTTACTGCCAGCCAAGAAATGGTTAGACTTTCACTGGAAAATGACAGGCTGGAACGTCTAAAGGGAAAAGATAATGAGAAATTCTTTTTCTCTCAGATTTAACATTTCCACGTTTCGTGGCATTTTAAACCTATAAAAAAAAATGAAAATTGATCATATTTCTTTAACGGGTGGTTCAATCTTGATGCACTATTTTTGTTTGAAAGTGTATTTTTCATTTCCATTTTCCATTTTCATTATTTGGGGTATTTCAATATTTTAAAAAATCCATAAAACCACACATTATTCAAAATGTTTATAACGAATTTCGAAAAAGGATGGATAAATGTGCTGAATAAAACTTTTCTGTTTGTCATTTATCTCGCTGTATTAAGTTAAATAAATAATTTTTTTGTAACATTTCATTTCTTGAAAATCCGTTTTAAGTCTATTTTTAATATCAAATATTTCAACAATAATTCCTATGAAAAAAATTTATTTGGCTTTTCGATTACTTCTTTTAAGCTCTTTAATTTTAATGCTTCAAAAATGTCGATTTATAATTTTTAATTTTGTAAATCTATATTTTTGTACTTCTTGCGCTCGTTGCATAGTGGGGCTGAAAAAAATACCATTAAAAATTCTCTACAGCCTTTAATTTTTGTCCAATCGCAATATTCTTTTTTTAGAAATAATCGTCCGACCTCTGGCTACAAAACTGAGGCAAATTTTTGAAAAAGATCGAAGTTTAATTTACATACGACGTTATAGTTGATCAAAATTGGTCGAAGAGGCAGAAAACTCAAAATAATTACATAACCTGACCAAATTATATTGGTGAAAAACAATTTTTTTAAGGTATTGTTATGAATACACCCCCTTGGAATTGGAGATGATACGCCTATGCCTACTAATTGTGACTGGGAGCTGTCAGAATAAAATGGACTTTTCTGGAATATTGTTGGAGAAGATTCTTGAATGTTTCTAGATGGATCTAGAGAGTCAAATTCGGAGTATATAAGGCGCGATTACCAGCGCGGAAGGGGAAGTTTATTAAGAAGGCAGTTTATAAAAGTGAACAAGTTGAAAAGTGAAAAGTGAGGTTAACTATTAAGTAAACAAGTATTGTACAATCAGTAAATTGTTAAATAAAGTGTTAGTAGTGTTTATCTCTTGTTGAAATTATTTAGAACCCACGGATTCATACAGGGTGTTTCCTAAAAGGTGAATAAATGTAACAGTATGTTCTTATCTATTTACTCAAAATCGACTAAGAAAAGAATGAAGTAGTCGTAATTTGGTCAATTTATGTAATTATTTTGATTTTTCTGCTTATTAGACCAATTTTGATCAACTATAACGACGTACGTAAGTTCAATTTCGATTTCTTCAAAAATCTGCCTCGACAGTCTTGCAGCCAGAAGTATGACGGTTATTAAAAAATAAAAGAATATTGCGATTGGACAAAGATTAAAGGCTGTAGACTACTGTAGAGAATTTTGAATGGTAACTTTTTCTCAGCTCCATTGAGGCACTGTGGCGACCTATGTCAGGTCAATTTCGATTTTTTTCAAAAATCTGCCTCGACAGTTTTGTAACCAGAAGTCTAACGATTATTTAAACAAATATATTTTGCAATTGGATAAAAGCTAAAGGCTGTAGAGAATTATAAATGATATTTTTTTTTAAACCCACTGTGCGTTGTACAACAAAATAGAAGTTTCCCAATAACAAGCAAATGAAATTTTGAAGAATTACATTTTTTCTAAAAACTGAAAATAATTTTTTTTTTACAAGTTAAGCTAAGTCCATTCCTGGACACATTGTATAAATATAATAATACAATATAAAATTTATGTGAACGTATTGTTGAAAACTTGGGACTGAAAATAAATATGAACGAACGGCTTAAATATAAACCTGGTATATTCATGATCATAATGGGCGAAAAGGGCCGATCTTTACAAACCTCCTTTATAATTGAACTTACATTGAAAATAAAGCGTGCATTCCTTATTATTATTATTAACACGCTTCTAGTAGCTTGACCTGTAATGCAACATTCTAAGCAAACATTACAGCTCACTTTTTTCCCACTTCGACATACCGTATTGACTTGAAACTATCTACGACCTAAGGAGTCTCCAAATCCCAATTTTTAGTAGAATTTCATATTAAATGCCAATAGACTACTCGCCATCTTTTAATCGCCATTGTGGATTTTTCCATATATACATGGGTTCACATGACAATACAATTTGACAACTTTTATGGAAAAATCCAAAATGGCGATTAAAAGATGGCGGATAGTCTATTGGCATTTAATATCTAATTCTCCTAAAAATTGGGATTTGGAGACTCCTCAGGTCGCAGATTATAAATATATGGTCAAAGCCGATAAATTCAAAATGGAGGCGTCAACATGGCGGATAGATTTATCATTGATTCGACTGAAAATCGGTATCTGAGAGTTATGGAGGTTGCAGATTACAATTATCTGGTCCAAATTTAAAAATTCAAAATGGCGGCGGATTATCGAGATCACAGATTATAAATATTTAGTCGAAATTCAAAATGGCGGCTTTAGAATGACGAAGAGGTTTTGTCATTTACAGGGAAGGAATTCTATTCACAAACACAATATTTTGGAACAAAAGTAAAAAGAGGATGATAAATAAACAGTTTTAAAAAAATTAAAGGACAAGGTTTTAAACACAAACGGAAACTGTTAAAAAATGCACGAAAAAGAATAAATAATGTTAATAATAACAATAAATAAGTTAATAACGTAAAAGCGTTGGGCGCTCAAATTACCTGGAAAAACAGAAAATTTTACTCATTAGGCGCCTCACGTTTTTACGTTTATTACTGTTATTATTAACATTAATTTTTTCTTTTTAGTGTGTTCTTAACAGTTTCAGTTTGTGTTTAAAAGCGTGCTTTATAATCTTTTAAAATTCCTTATTTTTTAAACGTAAAATATTCCGCTTGCATACCTGCTTTCGCCGCGTAGAAATTCATAAACTTGGTGCAACTGGCATTCCCCAGCTTTAATACTCCGCCCCTACGTTGACTTTCAACGGGTATCAAAGTATATTAGGTTGGGATTACAGTTAATCTAATATTTCCAACAAACAATGTATCCGACCCCTGTTTTCCATCCCTCAAAAGTTGTTTAAGGATTTCTGATGAGCGCAAAAAGGATAGAACGGAGCCTTGAAGTGCTGTGATTTTCTCCCAGATTGTTATGGGGGCTTATCACCGCAACTTTGTGTTTTAGGGGAAGCTCTCTGGTAAATTTCCGCGTGGACGGTACAGGAATAGAAATTAAGCTTATTTTTGGTGGTAAATGCCCCTATTTGTTACGGGCGTCACTTTTAATTTTGTTTATGAGTTGAGGATTTGCGTGTAGAGAGGAGTAAAGGGAACGATAATTGCGCAGATAAATGTAACGGAGGTCCTATATATTTATATAGATATGAAAATTAAATTTGTATTCATTGTTTTTATCGTTGACTGGTATCGTCTGTCGTTTTTAATTGTACTTTTGATTATAACCCAATACATTTATAGACCAGTAACCTACACAGAATATTTATTTTGGTAAATTTTGCACAACATTGAGGAACAAGGTCTTGTTGCAAATGTTAACAATTGTAAAATTTCAAAGCAAACCGTTATATAATTTTATACATTTTAATTATATGTATACAGGGTGTTTCATGAGAAAACGGACATTCTCTAATGGCAGATAGAGGACACCAAAATTAATGGGAGAGTGAGTTAAGTGTCGTCCTGCATAGACGTGTTTTTAAGATGCTCTCTAAAAAGCGGTAAAAACCCCGTTAAACTCGAAAAAACTTCAGCCACCGGCAGATTAAGAAATTCCGTGTGAAATGAAGCGCCTCAATAGAAAAACAGAGATCATATAGAATTAATAATTACAAGATTTTCTAGTAATATTAAATGAAATAAAGCAAACAAGCTCAAGTGAAGTGCGATGTCCCTACGTACACCCTAGACGACCCAACAAGATACTTTTTAAGTGGTTCATGGGCAATAAATAATAGTATAGTCGGTGTCAAAATAAGGCACATATGTTTACAAAGCAATATAGTTGTGAAAGTAATTGTATACAGTGAAAAGTTTTTAAATGGACAAAATCAACTCAACCCAAGAATGAAAAGGAAAGGAAATAAATTAAAACAGCAATCACAAGACGATGCAGAAAGACAGATAAGATATAAATTAATTTATTTTATTTTATCTGATTTAATCCCATTCTATCTTTCTATCTGATTTACTATCTTAATTTTTATCAGCTCGATTTATTGATTCAAAACATAATATTTTATTATTAATTTGGAAGGCGGACATTGAAACCGATTGTCTCAAATAAACAACATACTGGGTGAACAAACTATCCCTTCGCTGCCAGATTCAGAAACAGAAGAAACAGAGAACTTAGAAGAAGAAAAACAAGGAGATGGCGATAGTTGGAAATTTAAAAGAAGCATGGAAAATGAAAGGAAGCATCTCGCAAACACCTGCACACCCCAACCGATGATGGCAGATGGAAACTTAATAAAAGCATGGATACTTAAAATAAGCATCTCACAAACACCTACATTTCTCATCATATATTCCCAACCCATGCGTCATGCGGCTCTCGCTGTTGACAACAATCATGTCCATATATATAAAACATCCGAAATTTGGTTCCAGCACTAGGTTTGGCCGTCCGTTGGGCGTGTTTGACGGACGACCAAGCTGCGTGTTGGAACGAACCTCCATGGATGCCCGAAATCGGCAGCAATGCCCACCTTACGCTGGCAAATCAATCAATCAATCAATCATCAACACCCATCGAGAAAGCCAGTTGGGCCCTCGTTGTTGTTTTATGTATTTTTGCCAAAATCTCTTTTGGTTGTTACTTTATAAAGAAATGCGATAATAAGATCATATTTGGCACATATAATACACACATCTTAAATAATTAATTGCATGTCACCCACAAAAAAAAATCCAGGTCCGGGCTTGAAACAAAAATTTTTGTTGTTCCTCAAAAAAGCAAAACTCTGTATATGTTTTTTAAAATTTCAATATTAAATTCGAAAAGTACATAAGAAACGGAATAAAATGGTTTCATAAATTTTTTTGCCACACAAAAGCCGCATTCGAAATAAATTTCACTAAGTAATGTATGAGACTTTAGAAAATATTGATGATGTTTATTACTTATTTTTACGGAGGGGGTAAAATAAATAGAATAATAAATCAAGAATCTATTTCATTCCTCTTATTTATTAAGAACTAAACAGCAACATACCATACCTATTAACAATAACCAGAACGGTAACAACAAAGTTGCATATCAATTATGCACATAACAACAAACTAACAACATAATAATACGCGTCTGAAATTAAGATTGCAGCGCCTCTGCGTCTGACTTCGGAACTAATTCCAGTGTGATAAGTATTTTGTTTACATTCAAATCTTTGTATTTTTGGTGATTTTGCTTGCTATAAAAAGGTGTTTTATAAATAAATTTCAATGAAAATATATGTATAGCAATTGATTTTGTTATGTATTTAAGCGATATTTTAGGACTTGGGTGCACTTACCATAATTGTTCAGCGTGAATTCACGAAAACACGGTACGTATTATGTTAGGTTAGGATATTGTTATTTCCTTTTTCATAATGTGATTTAATTCTTAAAATAACTATTATATTCATATTTTATTAATAATCAATGTTTATTTTAGCTAAAACATGTCCCTAAGTGCTGAGAGTCCACAAAATCCTTCCCCCCAAAACTGTTATCCATCGGGTCACGCGGTGTTTGCCGGCTTCGGGAAACAAATGAAAGCTTAAGTTGGGGCTTTTTTGGTCCAAGACGAACACTGAGGAACTAAACAATATTGATTCATATTGTTTTCAATTTTAATTGAATCCAATCCACAATAAAAACAACGCAAAACAATTATCACACAAGCAAACAATGAAAGTTTTCACTTGTCATCTCACACAAAGTAGTTCGTAATCGGCACCGTAGGTGGCGTATCGCTTATTTTGAATCGCCTATTGTGCCAAAAACAAAAAACGTAGATATTGTCATATAACGTATTCATCAATAGGGACAACTAACCGATTTAACGTTTAAAGTTGTCACTGCTGATCATAGTAGCGTTGCATCATTTGTTTATAAGTTTTCAGGATCACTAATGTATGTATGTATGTATGTGCCAAATATGAACTTATTATTCCATTTCTTTAAAAAGTAACAACCAAAAGAAATTTTGGAAAAAATACATAAAACACCATGAAGGCCCAACTAGCTTTTCAATTGGTGATTTGATTACCCTAGGTGTCCTTTATTTGCCATTAAAGGCAAGTCCGTATCCTTGTGAAACACCTGTATATAAACTCTCTCAATATAAGACTTGGGTTTACGTAAATTCCGAAATAGTATTCACAAATGTTTCGAAGTCTTCTAGTGGAATAGGAAGTGCATATTTTATGCCTTCCAAAAGTATTGAGAACAAAATGAAACTTATTCCAGAGCGCTCTATTTTTTCAGCCGAAGCGACAGCCATCTACGAAGATCTCAAGTTTATAGTTACCTCGGAATTTCGGAAAACCGTCATCTTTTCTGATTCGTTATCAGTTCTAAAGGCATGAAAAAACACCATCACAATTAAAATTATTGATAATCCCCTTTTAAATACACATTAAAAACTTCCAACGGTCATTGACGAAGGAAGATGGATATATTTTGTATGGGTGAAGGCACATATAGAATTGAAGTACAACGAACCTGTTAATTATCTAGCTAAGAACAGTAGAGATGCAAATTTCAAATTCAAATATTTATTGGTCCTTATTGATCATGTACATGATATAGGACAGGTCATTTAGGCACAATTTTACATACATAAGATAAAAAAAAAAACTTATGCTAATGGCCAATATATTATTATACACTAAAACACACAATTGTATAAGACAAAACACTGGGGAGAGACGAACAATGTAAAATTCGGAAACAAATTAAAACTTTAGTAAACAAAGTTTATAAATACATGTTAATTTGTTGATTAGACTTAACGTTATATATAAAAATAATGATGTAGGAATTAATTCCAATTATAAATTATGAGTCACGGATGCAATAAATATATTTAGATCTAAAGTAAAGAATAATTGGGACAATATCTGGAAAGATCAACCAAACCAACTACACTCCATTCATTTAAAGACTGAAGCGTTTTTTTTTACTTGGGAAGAAGCTATTTCTCACCTTCCCATTGATCATAACGCGACGCGTGTTCGCACTACAGTCGGTCTTTTGCAACCAATGATCGACTTAAGCAGTGCCCGCTTCAAATTCTAATTGTAGAGCGTGTGGATTACTTTATTCTTAAAGTGAATATACTATAGATATTCAAGATTTCACTCTGAATTACTGTATGAAGTTTGGCATGGAAAATACAAGTACTCTAGAAAATATGTAGCAACGATTATCCGGCTGAAATTTGGTCACGCATGCTACCCTGAACATTTGTTTAAACTGAAAATTTACCACTCAGATATATGCGAATATTGTAATGTCACAGGTGACCTAGATCATATATTTTTAACATTGGAAATGTTTATTTATGTTCGTATATGGGGGTCGAGCTACCAGTTTTCGTTCAAGGTCAAAAGACAGCGGTGTCGCGGTCGAGTGAGACTGTCGTATATGCAACGGCTGATATATGCAAATGTAATATGGGTTGCATATATCACAGGGCGCCAAGTTACCAGTTTTCATTTAAGGTCGAAATACAGCGGTGTCGCAATCGAGAGTGAATCGTAGCCGGTAGGAATTGCTGCCAATTCCGGATATATACCGCCGGACTGGATTTGGGACATGCTTGTTGCCAGCAGTGAGAGAGAGCCACGTAACTCATGGTGTTGGAATATAAGGTGAGAAGTGTGGGTATTTGTGAGATGCTTCTTTTAAGTTTCCATCTATGGTCATCCCCGTGCCTATTTTTCTTCTGAGTCTTCTATTTCTGTATCCAGTAGTGTTTAAATCCTTCATATTTCTTTAGTGTATTCCTTCTTTTGAGTTCTTCGTTCTGTAGTAGGCAAATGTTTCAAGTCTCATTCGCTGTTTTGTTGTATCCTTCACGTACTTCCTGGTTCTTTATCTCTAGTTTTCCATATAGTATTTTATGGTATGTGTCGACTTTTATTGCTCTTTGTCCTTAGCATTTTTAACCCTGTTCCTTATTTTTCTATCCACTAGGATATGGTCAATTTGAGAGTTGAGATTTTCGTTGCTCCACGTATCAAGGCAGGTTTGGCTCTTGGGAAATCCGGTTGGCAGGGCAATATTCTCAAGTGAGGACTCGTTTGTTCGAAATACCCTTACTCCAATATTTAGTTTGAAATGTTTATTATTTCCTGGTGTATTTGCTATAAACTAAGCCTAATTTCACGGAGCAGTCATGTGAGGTGGACTAAAATGTCATGAGAGCTTGGACTATAACTATCAGCGTCATGCGTCGTCCAGATTGGCTTCTGCAAATTGTATCGTGTGTAGACACCTTTAAAAATCTCGTCTGTGTAAGTACGTAATATGAATGCGTGAACGAAACTATTACAAACGGAAACATTAATATCAGTGAACATACAAATGTACACGACAAACGGCTCATAATTACAATTGCATTCATATGTTAAACATGGAGACAGCTCGGGTTCATATTTATGAAATATTAATGCTGTTTAAGTATGAAAGTTAATGAATTACAGTCGTGTAAAGTACCTGCACACAATGACTCAAATTAAATAGTTATGTATCTCTTTCCTGTCTGGAAATCCTACATTACATTTATTTTCTTTATGATATCTCAAGAGATTAACTTAATAGGTCAATTTCTTTCGGGATGTATTTCGGGGAATATTAATAGACAAGTAACTGAGGGTCAATAATCATTTAATAATAATAATCAAGTCATCTCAATTACCCCCTCTTAAATTTATGTACAGTACAGAAACGTTGAAAACTAGCTATAACACAAAAAGTTGCAACAAGTAGCAGTTTAAATTTTGCTATAATTTCAACAATACATAAATTAAGTTATAAGCAAAAGATCTAGGCTTAAGTGTGTATGAAAAAAAATACTAACTGAAAATCTCAATTTACCCTAAACACGCGTAAACGTGCTTACTAAAAATGTTGCTCGTATGACACAAATAAATTGAAACTAATGCATGTAGTGTAAAGTACTCTCCTTGAACTGTATGTAGTATGTATCTGTAATGGGCCAAGAGCTATTACCCTAAAATCAGCGGCGTAAATAAGTGTGAATTTAACAAATGGCAGTAACTGAATGTTACTCTTTTTCAGATGAAACATGGATTCATCTATATGGATATGTAACTTTTTCACATTGGCACATATTGTTGAAACCGCCCAGCATCCTCAAATACTTGGTTTCGGGCGACCATGTCAAGTTAGCAAACATAACAGAATCAATCACGTTCCGTTGAGATACTGAATGACGAAAATTTAGGAATTGAATTTTGTAGCCAAGGCCTATGGGATTAAAACATTCAACTTTATCAACAATTCTGAGTAAGTAGGATCTATGAATATTTAATATAAGAAATAAAATCTTTAATATACAGAGGGCATAAAAGACTTTCTAATAAAGCTTTCAGAAAGGAAACAAATTTGATTTCCGATACGTCAGAAAAATATATTATTTTTATTCATACCAATTGTCAAAAACATCATCTAACTGTTCAGTTCACGTAAATGATAAAAGTTATAGATGTAGAGGTTTTATACAGTAATATACTGAATAACTGTATCGTTTTGTATATTCTGTAGATATTATTTTTAGACATGAAGATATAATTTGCTAGAAAATCTCAGAAAGACGAAACAGAAAAATTAAGAGGTCGCCACAGGTAACATTGAGAAAATTGAGGGAGTCATCTGCCTTGACTATTCGGTCAGCTGTTTCTATAAACTTCCTTTAGCATCAGTTTCCTATTGATAACATCAATAATTCTATTCCTTCGAGCAAGGATACCTTTTAATAAACAGTCAAGTTCTTTATTAAAATTTAAAGGGTCTGAGTGATTTTTAAAATGAGCTCCTAGGAAAAATAATGTTGTCCTTATATCTTTTAAAACATCTATTTTTCAGGCAATTTCTATATTGTTATCTATCTATATAACTTATAACTCAAAGCCAACGGATGGGTATTCTTTACCATAAACATTTTACAAATCAACTTGCACTTTTTCTAGGCTAATGTGAACCAAGTTAAGGTTAAGTTGAATAGCTTTGGCTAGACTTCGCCTTAGCGATTGGATGTATTATAAGTACATGCTTTGATCTTTCAAGAACCGTGTTATCTATACTATAATTAAATTTAATAGGTGCGAGTCTTGTATAAAATTGCATTTAGACATATTTAAAATTTTCTTTAAAGGTATTTTGAACACACTAATTAGATAGAGAGGCTATTATGTAATAGATTACAATCCTCTGTGGACCTAATAGTCATAAAGTATATGATCCTCTGCGTAGGGTAAGCAGTCAACTTGAATAACTTCTGCAATATAAACATATTCAAATATATGTTCAAAGAAAAGGGCCTAAAATTGATCCTTGCGGAACACCAGATGTTGTCAGGTGAAGATAAGATTGAAAAAATACCAACAAAGAGTAGGAGAAACCGAAATAAGATATTTTTTAAGGCAGTATAATGTGATTGAGGGTGTTGTGTCGAATGCCTTAGAAAATTCATGTGTTTGCGTTTATTAATGACTTGAGAGATAGGCTGAATTATACATATTAGACTAGATGTAGTGAAATTTTTACCCATTTACAAAACGTGCTGATAATTGATGATTTTTCGTAATGTGGTTTCCTGCATTAACATTTCATTTCATAATGTCTATTTATCGGCACGGTAGCTCAGTCGGCTAAGCGTCTTAGTGGCAAGCGCGCTTGTTCAGATTTCCTAACATGTACTGGGTTCGATCCCCAGCACCGGCACTGGAAATGTTGGTGGGTAATGGATGTTGTCTGCGTTTTTTCAAATGTGTAACCCCTTCAGGACAGCCTATGAGAGGCTTTGGACTTGCGGGTTGCCTACAATGTGTGGTGTTTATGTTTATGTTTTTATGTCTGCATATCTGGAAGCTGTAAATAAGTAAAAAAGTGTCGAAAGTGGATATGAAAAAGTAGCGGGGGATCATCCGGTCCAGCGATTAATTTAGAGTGTAAAATAGATACTTAGTGTGTGCGAAGGTAAAAACTTTAATACTATTGTGGGAGTTATACGTAGTACCTCCCGGCTCTTCATACCATTTGTCGCTTGAACGGTTAAAACCGACAATAAATCAATATTCTAGTGCAACTGTTTTGCAGGAATGTGAAACTTATGTCTTTCCAATCTGCTCGAAATGTAAATGCATTCCTACAGGTGATGCAGCTAATAATGAAAGTTTTACTTATACCGTGTCACTAAGAAATTAAATTCGAAGCCCCCGTGGCAGGCATTCAGTAAAGTGTGAAATTGATTATAAGATGCAAGAATATTTCTTAAGTGCCACATAAAAACAGGTAGGTTAAAAATATTAGATTATAGATTGAATTATAGAGTGAGGCAAAAACAACTAAGGATTCAAAAATAATGTTCTAGGCTACTACAATTTCTTAAATAATATTGACATAAGTTGCAACAAAATTACTACGTTAATTTAGAACATGGTCTACTCCCAGTTTTTGAAAAATATATACATATATATGAAGCGCTTTTTCGCCTTTTTCTCTATTTTGAGGAAAACTATGCATTTTGGTGCAAAATGTCAGGAGAGTTGTAGAGCATAAAATTTTCTACAAATTTTGTCTACATATTGTCAGAATTTCGCATAGTTTCGTCGCTCGAGGGCGCGAAAGATATATACATAAAGAGACTTTTGTGCCTGTTTTGGATATTCAGCCAAAATTATGCACTTTAGTGAAAAATATCAGGAAAGCAAAGTTGTAAAGCATACAATTTCCTACAAATTTTGTTTCTTCATTTTTGTTCGAATTCCGCATAGTTTCGCCTCTCCTGATATTTTTCACCAAAATGCATAATTTTTGGCTGAAAATCTAAAAAAGGCTCAAAAATATATTTATATATCTCTTTCACGCCCTCTAGCGGCGAAACTATGCGGAATTCGGATAAAACATACAAACAAAATTTGTAGGAAATTTTATGGTGTTATGGGTTACGTTTACTTTTTGCGCCAAAATGCATAGTTTTTTCTCAAAATAGAGAAAACGGCGAAAAGCGCTAAAATTCATACATATGTATATATTTCTCAAGAACCACCCTTTTTTAGAACTGCGGGAGGGTGAAAATCATGTTTAGGCAACCCACCCCAACTAGCACCAAAGTGACAGTAACTGAGATAGGAACTTCGTATGAGTAACCATTACGTAATTGCGACTAAATTTATGACTTTGGTGTAAAAATAACTTCATTTGACAAGTCTACAGTCCCTGCCTCGTAGTTTCTACCACTAATGATTACTTTATAGTTATGCAACTTCTACGTAGCTTTCGTGGTACACGGGAACGTGGTAGTTACCAGTGGGACGACTTTCGGGTTTTCATAACTTGAAGGTGGTAAACTATAGTAGCAGCGACTAACTCGCATCACTGAAATGTGACTTCAAAGTTGCAATCACCTTCAAGTAGCTTTAATAGTTGCCGCGACGTTCTGGGAACCTTCACTATTTCTTTAAAGTAGTGGAACTTGTAAGTAATATTCATAGGTGTTAATGACGTTACTGCTACCTACAGAACTGTGTACGGCTACTACAAAGTGCACATCACCTCTGAAATTCACCATGAAGTAAATTTCACCATCTAGTTCCCAATGTTGACCATAGATAAAGTTAATGCAACAAACCTAACCTATATAATATGTTTGCCTAACCTAGACTAGAATTATATGCTACTATATTATGCTATGCAACATTTTATGTTCAAAATAAGGCAACAAAATTTAATATTTCAACACAGTTTTATTACACCTACCTTTTCTTCTATGTTATCTATTACTGTAATAGTATATTATACCAACAAGGTTTATGTTTATTAAGTCGTTGATATATGGCTGCATACAAGTAAATTGCGACAGCTGATAGGTTTTTCAATGTGAAGTTAGGCAAATGATAAACAGCAAAAGCTAGGATCGCGTTCAGTCTAGACCTGAACGCGAGCTTTTGCAACTCTTTCCTATCCCTTTTCTTCATCTCTGGTTGTCTCCTTTGTCCCTTTTATCTTCTAAAATTCCTCTTTTACAATCAGCACAATTCTTAACCCTACCTTCTAAATTCCCTGTCGGTAATTGCCTCGAACGGGTTTTACCGTTGGTCTATTTCCCGTAGCAACTACCAAAATTATTCAATGAACTTTTACTCCTCCTAGTCTTAAGTTTTAATTGTTTTACAAACTTCTTAGGTTATTTATTTTACTGTTATTACCATTTGTGCAGGTACGGCAACAGGAGTTGTGGTTTTTATTGTTTTTGTACACTTTTGTTATGTGAATCCAGACCTGCCCTGTCCAACCCTTTAATTAACGCGGCGTTACGCACTGTGAATGACTGGCTGGCCCCGGATCGGGTACTGGGAAAGCAATTTATTATTCTAATTCAAATAAGGTTCTTTTGAATTTAAACCTCAGAGTCAGGGATTAAAATTTTAAATACTTAAACCGTACAAACACAAGACATGTGGAAAGGTTTATACACTCAACTAATGAAAACCCTATTATTTTATTGATATATTAATGGGAAAACTCGAATGAAGAATTTCTGAAATAGAAGTCAGCAAACACTTGTTGGCTTGTAAGTTCGAAGATCGGTGAAGAACAGTGCGAATTCACAGCTCGAAACGACGACTGCCTGACGACCAAGTGGTTGTTCGGTCAGATAAAGATGACATTAACTACATTATACGAAAATTGACGGAGATCTACGAAAACTGCGGATTAAAAATAATTTTGACAAAACCAAATATTTGGTGATCGGGGAAGTAGGGAAAGGATGTAAATGGAAGGAAAATAAAAATAAGTGAGTACAAGTACCTAGGAGCCATTATGTCAACGGAGGGGAATAGCCAGCAATAGAAAAATATAGGGCATACAGGCTATTCAGAAGCTAAATTCGATTTGGTGGTCAGAACAAATAAAGAAGCCGAAAAAAAAAGAATTTATAAAAGCGCCGTTCAAGGCATAGTGACATATGAATCAGAAACGTGGGAAATAACAAAAAAAATAGGGAAAGGCTGCTTGCGGTGGAAATGGATGAACACGGAAGAAACAATAATAGATTACATAGAGAAGAAAAGACTGCTGTGGTATAGACGATTAAGGCGTATGAAGCCAGATAGGTGGCCTCAATGAGTGCGGCAGTGGTATCCCGCATGAAAATGACTGGATGAATAAGAGAATCTGGAGCTGAGAATGTGAGAAACGTCCTAGTTAACTGTAAACCTCTCGCTGGATATATAAAAAGTTCAAAGTTTTTCAAGTCTAGAAAATGACATACATTTTCACACTGCCGATTGCTTTAAAATCTGCAAATCTACTGTATTGTTTTAAAATCCGAAAGTTTTGTAACAATTTTATTTTTTCACATTTGTGGTTCAGAATTTACCTGTAAAGTTGCAATTATTACTTCCCTCGCATACCGAAGGGAAGTATTGTATTCAAGAAAAAATCACCCTCCGAGATTTTTACGGATTCTGACGTTTCAGATCACGGAGATTACGAAAATATAGGTTTTTCAATTCCGTCAGTCTGTCTGTCTGTCTGTCTGTCTGTTGGTGCATTTACTAAAAACCTACTTGACGGAGAGCAGTCAAATTTGCCAGGTAGTTGACGCTACTGTCAGCGCAGAAATGGTAGAAATTTCACTGGAAAATATACAGGGTGGACCGTCTAAACGGAATAAATAGTGAAAAAAATTTTTTTTCGCTCAAATTTAAAATTTCCACGTTTCATGACGCGCTAATCCTATTTCGGGGGAAAAAAAATTGAAAATTTTTTTCACCAACGTTTTTGAAAAAATTTTTACCAAGATAAAAAAAAATTTTTTTTGTTCAAATTTAAAATTTCCACGTTTCATGACACGCTAAACCTATTACTGAAAAAAAAAAAAATTAAATTTTTTTCAACATTTTTGAAAAATTTTTTACCATGAAAAAATTTTTTTTTGCTCAAATTTAAAATGTCTACGTTTCATGGCATTCTAAAATAATTTTTTTTTACCAACATTTTTGAAAAAAATTTTTCTACTAAAATAATTTTTTTTTTCTTCAAATTTAAAATTTTCACATTTCATGGCATTCTAAGCCTGATTCAGAAAAAAAAAATGAAAATTTTTTGAAATTTTTTTTTACCAACATTTTTGAAATTTTTTTTACCACTAAAATAGATGGATTTTTTTTTATTTCTTCAAATTTAAAATTTCCACGTTTCATAGCGTTCTAAATCTATTTAAAAGAAAAATTAGAAATTTTGTTTACTATTTTTAAAAAATGTTACCACTAAGATAGAATTTTTTTTCTTTGTTCAGATTTAAACTATCCACGTTTCCATGGCATTCTAAAACTAGTCAAACAAATTTAAAAATGTTTTTGAAAAATTTTTTTAAAAATTTGAAAACATTTTTAATCTATTCATCACTACTATAGAATAGACGAAAAATTTGGTTTGCTCAAATTTAAAATTTCCACGTTTCATGACATTCCAAACCAATTTCGGAAAAAAAATTTTTGCAACATTTTGTTACTAGTTTGGAAAAAAAATTTACACTGGAATAGATGGAAACTTTTTTTACTCAAATTTAAAAGTTTCACGTTTCATGACATTCTAAACCTATTTAAAAAAAATATGTAATTTTTAAATCTTAAACTTCTTTTACCACTATTATAGAATAGACGGAAACTTTCCTTTTTGCTCAAATTTAAAATTTCTACGTTTGACATTTTAAACCTATTTCAGAAGAAAAAATTTTAACATTTTTGAAAAATTAAAATAAAAATGAAATTTTCTAACCACCACTATACTTCCACTCCATTACGCGAATGTTGGATTGATGTGACGGATGGCAATAATATCTGACATATACACCTATTATACTTTTATTGAAAAATGTACAGGGTGGTCATCCCAAGAAATAATTCAGTCATGGTGGACATTTGTAAAGGTATTTGCGCAAGCCTGCCATATGTGGCACCTGTTATTTAATATTGAGCTTTTGCTGTTGGATGAGCAATCTGTATATTTTTTTGACCAAAATTTATCAAGTTTTCTTTGTAATAATGGCAATAACTATATTCCGATTATTATTCTCAATGTCATTTCGTAATTATTAATTTTTTAGAGTGACCGCCATGCACAAATAACGAGGGAAGTTCTGTGTAAAGACCTTTACCGATTTTTTTTTTTTACTCTTACCTCGGCATATTTTTCTGATGCGTCAATATTTACTATCCCTTTGAAATAATTTTTCACTCATAAATGCGAATAAATTTACTGAAATGTTATTAACAAAATAAAAATTTAAATGACTACTGGTTACGATTAAATCTTCATACTCGTTTATAAACGATGGCGCCCTGACCGGCCGTTAGTTTCACTAATAGCCCAACTTTGCCTCATAGCCATCGATCTTTACAATAAGAGGATACCAGCATAAATAAACTATAATTAGAAAAACGTATACGTTCTGTCAGCGAGTATAATTCCGTATATTCTTTTTAATTACTTATAATTACTAATGAATTAAAGTAATAAATATATAACTGCATCTGCTAAATAATGATATATTAAATCATTTTTTAGTTACAAACAATGCAAATTGAATAAAAAAATATACGTTTAAATGGATATGAAACATGCAACAATATCCTTATATTGCATGGTTCACATCTTTTATATTAATTACTTTAAATTAATGAAGTTAACATGCACGTAAATTTTATTAATGTGACTGTTTAATCGGCTCAAGCTAATTTATTGAGTTAACTGGGTTTTAAGCAGCTGGACCGAAAAACTGAAAACCTTTACGGTTATTTATCGTTTTTATTTTATTTTTATTGATGTTAAGAAAGTGCTGTTATTGTTATACAGTGTGTCACACTTAATATGAATACATAAATACAGGGCTCCCAAGGAATTTTTTAAATAAAAAAGTGATTGAGTGACTATCATAACATACAAAAAATTGACATATTTACTTAAAAAAGTGATACATAGGGTGACTGAATAATAAATAACTGCCTAGCGCCTTGACAATATTAAACATATATTAACTTACATAAAAAAAACAAAATATAAAAAATTCTCAGACAAAAATATATTTAACATTATTATGTTATTAATTAAACAAAACTAATTAAAACAACTGAATATAAATAATAAGCTTGCACTTCGTTTTTTCCATCAGACTTCAATTTATTTTTACATTTTAGTAAATATTTAGACAATAAAATATAATTAAATGCAAATGCAAATTCCCTACAATGTAAAAGTACTCTAAAATAGAATCTGAGGAAATAAAATACAATACTAGCAAAAATACTATAAATAATTATGTCCAACTCTTACTAAAGATTTATCATATAGTAGAGTGCTCGCGTTGACAAAAGTCGCTTAGTTTTCGATGCCGTTGGCACTTTTAGACTAAAATGTATGACCTTGTCAGATATGTTACTTATGCCCTATGGATTACGAATCCACTTGTCGCCAAAAATTCGTCATGAATATAAGGGCGCAAGTCAAATTTTTCTAACTAACCACACCACGCGATGGAGTCAATCATGAAACGTATTTTATCCAAAAATCATTAAATTCTCTGTAGAATTTCTATTTTTAAAATAAATAAAGAAACGAACTTTTGCGTAGGCTTATAGGACAGTAAAAATAAAAAATCCTCATTTTCTCTGTTCGACTATGGCTGAAAATTAATTATTTTTCGTCTGCTTTTCCATTCCCACGACGATATCTCCCAAACTATTATATTTATCAAAAAAATATATACTTTATAAAATATTTGCCATATTTTCCAGATTACAATTGTTTTAAAATCAGATTTTTTGAGAATTTAATAACCAAAATATTTAATAATGTGTAGCGTGATATCAATTTTCGAAGCTTATCAGCGGCATGCGTTCGTTGCAGATTCTCGCTCTCCCACTCTTTAAAACTGTTTCAACACACCTACCCACTTAGCACCCGCTTTGGCCTACCGTTAGAAAGATTTGCGCGTAGTAACTCTCGTGGTTCATAATATTTTGAAATTTATATCTTGCAAATGATTATTACTATGAAATAAATGTAAGTATATTTGTAGAATATTAATTCAGTGTTACATGGACTTACATAAAAATTAGGGCCTGCCTAAAATTATTGTGTAATAGATTAACACGTTATAAGAAACTCCCTATAGTTCACTGTTTGCAAGATACTTTCAGCTGGTATGTATTTTAAATTTTCTACCATATAGGTAACGTGTATATACTTTTTAGAAGTAATTAAAATGAAAAGCACTACTGATAGCACAAGTTCTGAAAGTGAGATTGAGAAAAATATAATTTAATGTAAAACAGATTCGTAACATATTAGCTTAATTTGTGTGCAACCGGGCCCTGTAATCAAGGGTCTTGAGAAATCGTTTGCAACATTTACTGATTGTTTAAAAATCTATGAAAAAAATAAGTAACCAAGGAGGAGATGACCTATATTCTAGCATTATGTCATTCACAAAACAAACAATTATGACTGGTTTGCTATTCTAGTTTTACTAGCCAAAGAAATATAGAACATTTAAGGAGATAAATAGAGAAAGAAATTAAAATGAGTTCAGATGGATCCAATGCTTGTCCATCAACTTTTTCCGATGTTTATTTTCGTAAAATAATTTTTTTAAATAGAGAAATGTATCTTTGTCAAACAACAATAAGGCTTTCTCAAGTATTGACCACGGAATCAGAACGGAAAGTAAGACTACTAGCCCACCAGAATTCCATAATTTTCGAAAGAATTTGTGCTAACGATTCAATACCTATGGAAATTGAATATCATATTTCATGTTTCTAAAGTCGCTATATAAAATGCATCTAACAATAAAAATAAAAGTGGAAAACGGACAGACAACGAACGGAGTTCTACTAAAATATGTAAAATTCTTGAGAAACGGTTTTTAAAGCAAGAAGGGTATGGTATGTCGTCAATTTATGATGAGAAGTATCTAGAATGTATAGATATAAGTCTAAAAGAGAGATCAGTAGACTACTTATAAATGCATTTACCGGCAAAGGAGTCGAAATTGTTAAATCTACAAAGAGAAACGAAAAATATGTTCTAATTCCAACAGAAAACGAGGCATGAAACTTTGCATTTTCTATTGTGACTTCAGAAACATTAAACATTATATTTAGTTTCTATAGCATTTAAATCGTTAGCACAAATTCTTTAGAAAATTATGGGAATTTGGTGGGTTTTGGATAGTCTTATTTTTCTTTCTGTGTTCGTGGTCATTACTTGAAAAAGCTATTTTATTGAAAAAAAATTGATTTTAAGCAAGGACACGCCTGAAGAAGTTATTGGACATGGACTCCATCCACCCTAACTGTTTTTAATTTTTTTTTCTCTTTCCCTATTTTACTCCTTCAATGTTCCATATTTCTTTTGCCAGTAAACCTAGAATAGCAATTTCGGTGCTAAACCAAACAGCCAAAATGATTTGTTTTTCGAAATCGCATAGTTCTAGAATATACATCATCTTCTCTTTGGTTACTTATTTTTTCACGGAGTTTTAAACAATCAATAAATATTGCAAACGATTTATCAAAATCATTGTTTAGAGGGCCCGGTTTCATACAATTTAAGCATAATTTCTTACGAATCTGTTTTTATTAAATTTTATTTTTGTCTCAATCTCACTTTCAGAACTTGCGCTATCAGCAGTACTTTCCATTTTCATTTCTTCTTCAGTTACCTTTATGGTAGAAAATTCTGTTAAAAAAATATATACCAGCTGAAAGTATCTTGCTAACATCGAACTACCGAGTTTCTTATAACGTGTTAATCTATTACACAAAAATTTTATACAAGGCGAAATAACACTGAATTAATATTAAACAAATACACTTATGTTATTTATTCTATAGTAATCATTTTTAAGACATAAATTTCATTAATATCATGAACACGAGAGCTACCATGCGCTATCTATCTTACGATAGGCCCGTGCGGGTGCGAAGTGGGGTGTGTTGAAACAGTTTTAAGTAGTGGGAGAGCGAGAATCTGTAACGAACGCATGCCGCTGATAAGATTCGAAAACTGATATCACGCTGCACATTATGAAATATCACGGTTATTAAATTCTTAAAAAAATTGATTTAAGAACCATTGTAATCTAGAAAATATGGCAAATATTTTATAAAGAATATATTTTTTTGATAAATATAATAGTTATCTCCCAAACTATTATATTCGTGTGAATGGAAAAATAGACCTTGTCTTAAAATGAATTTTTTTTAAGACAAGTTAAATAAATAAATTCATTTTAGGCCTTTGTTCTCATTTTTACCGGAATCTTCATAATCGTAGGGGGTTATGTAGATACTAGTTTAATCTGCATGGCAGTAGGGGACTGTGTGGATGGTAGTGTTAGAATGAGAACTGTCAAATAAGAAATTATACAAATTCATTTTAGGATTTTAATTTGCTAGCATAACCAGAATTCAGGTTATCGAAAGAATGCAAAGATTTCATTAATAGTTTTACACAAAGTTTTTCTTTTAGTTATAGCTAGTTATTTTTTCTGCTGTTTGCAAAACCCTATAAAGAATATGTTTCAATACAGTTTTAAGTAAACAAATAATAATTCATTTTTAAACAGTAGTTCTCCTCTTCTCAACTTGTGATTGAATCTCGTCAGTTTCTTTTCTTTGGTTATTGTCTTTGACCTCTTTGTAGCTATCAAGCAGTAATTTGGTCACCTTTGTTCCTCACGGATCGCCCTTCTTTTGAAGCATTCACATTACAGAAAAGACTGCGAGCAGCCTGTTCTTGTATTTTCAAGGAATCATTTTTTTTTAATTTGCTCTTCTGAATTTTGTATCCGTGTTTCATTTTCCTGACCTGCCGTAAATTTTGTTGTGTCAATTTCTGTAATCTCCGCTGCTTCTCAGATTCTTTGTGTCTTGTATCGAGGTCCAGTTTGTCTTTCTGCGAGTAAATTTCATAACTTTTCCATGATTGGTTTGCACTTTTAATAAGCTTTTCTGTAATTGGAATAAAATAAGCTTTATTCTCGTATTTTTTAAAACCATTGACGACGTTCAGTTTGGCATTTATCGTGCGTAATACCATTGATGGTGCAGTAAAATAAGTTATCAGCTTCGGAATCCTTTGTAACATGGCGGATTTTTTTCAATTCTCTTCTAAATTGTATCCATAATATACGATAAAACGTTTCCTTCCTAAAAAGTGTCTCTGTAAAAGTTATTAAACAAAATTGGTGTAATATTACGTCTATTTTGTTTAATAACTTTTACAGCGGCACTTTTTAGGAAGAAGACTTTTTATTATATATTATTGATACAATTTAAAAGTGAATGGAGAAAAGTTCGCCCTGTTTGAGGATTCCGGAGTTAACCCCGTTTTTTGTCTTATTTTACTTCACTATGATCAGTTGATATAAGTTTAGATCTAGAAAACCCTCTTTTGCCGTTCTCACTTCCGTGTGACTGGCTTTGACTACTCTTATCACTGTTGGATATTTTGGAACACCACTTATGGGATATTTTTTATTGAAAACAGTATTCCAAGAAATTTACACCGTTTCTTTTTCATCTACCTTTATTACACAATTTTCTGCTTTTAAAAATCGCCATTCATCACGGAGTTCATTTAGGTTTAAATCTAGTAGTGGAATATTTTCGGCCTAATGATCTCTCCGACAAACCAAACTAATGCGATGTTCAGATCATGAACTTTATCGGATTGGACAACGCGTAATACCAACTGAAATTAACACAAGCTGAACTCGTCACATAAGGGTGAAGTACCGCCAAGATTAACTAATACATGTGCAAAATTTATTAAAAAATTCAAGTGAACATTGACTGTTTACTAGATAGAATTTTGAGACATAAACAAATATAGAAAGACAAGAACAAAGAACACGAATTTTAAATTAAAATATTCTACAACTACTTTTAAATGGTAGTTATAACAAAAAATACTTAGTTGGCTCCTTTTGGAAAAGATACAAAATCATTCAGGTCATAAAAGCAGTGCTGTAACAAAGTGTTCTTCAATTCATATTTAATGCTGATGGTGGATCGGGTATTCCTTAGGTCTATGGAAAGCATGTTGCAATACGAAGTTCCGGCATGATAAGGTGACTTTTTATGATAGCAAGATTTATAATTAATCGATTCCGTGAACACCATTCAGAAAATGAGCAAAATGCATAATTTTTTTAAACATCACAGATGAATAGATCACTAAAAAACATTATCTTTCCAGTATTTTATTTTTGTTTTATGTTCTAATTAAAGGTTAAAAAAACTATTTACTGCAGCTGTCAATTTAACTGCGTTTAAATGGAGAAGTTTCCGCGCTACTTGTGTGTGACGTCATCGGGCACATCGCACCGACGAAAAACGTATTGTGATTGCGAATGTGTACACATTATTTATGTTGTGTTATGGAAAATACAAAGAAAAGTAGCCATAAATATTGTATTGTGCCCAAATGTACAAATACTACAATAAAAACTCCAGAAAAGTTATTTTTTAATGTACCTAGACGCGAAAAAGTTAAACTAATTATTTTATAATAATATTATGAAAATATGTACCTAACCCTAATATTATTGTGATAATTTGTTTACATATCATGGTGAATTTGGTCACTTTCCTATTTATAGGAATACAAAAGTTTACTAACTTCTGTTAATAGGAACCTTGAATTAAAATGTATAAATGTATAAGAACGGTGGGAATAATATAACTTCTCGACGTTCTACATATCATCCAGTTATATATTTATATATACCTATGTATCTCAACAGTTATTTTTACTATTAATGTACCTACCTACCTAAAAGTACGTACTTAGTAAGTGACGGGATGTATTTATTATATAAAAAAGTAAAGCATTCTAAGATGAAAAATATTAATTAATATAACATTAAAACATTGCCTTGTTTACCTATTTTGAGGTTAGGTACATAAATAATTTGTTATATTTAACTACAGTAAAAGGATAAAAATGGGCACAATTGAATTAATGTTTAGAATAATGAATGACACATACCTTGTTGCTTTAGTACCTCCAATTTCTGCACTAATAAAATCAGTATTAGTAGCAAAAAAGTTTGTCATCATAAACACATCAACAACGGGCAAATTGTCACTCTGGCCCCGTAAAAACCCACTGTCCGTCATTTTACCACTTAATAATTAAAATAAATAAATAAATGAATGATTTCTTTTATGAAAATATCACAATACACATTTATAAAACACAAAACAATTTACGATTTAACCCCTTGGCAGATAGACGACCATTAGACATTATGCCGAATGACGTCAGACCAATAGCGTGGTGTTTTCAGTCACGTGGATATGTTCCCATAAAATTTTGAATTTCAAAGTCGTTTATTTAGGCTACACATTTTTTTTATACCTTTTCTTCATTACTTTCTCAACTTATATAACATATATAACGAAAAAATTATAAATTATTGCATTTCTAAAATTCATGCATGTTGCTCATTGTTTTATTGTTCCATTTTTTGTCTGTAGTTCGTCTTTGGACTTTTCATGAATTAGAACGGTCGTATCATTTGCGTACATGAACACCCTGCCATCTCATATATAGAGTGGCAGGTCATGTACAACAAAAATGAGACAAAACAAGAATAAACAAATCCAAAGCTGAACCCATCACTCGTAATCTTTATATATTTTTTTATTAATGTTAATATTAGTACATTTGTATTAGCTAGAAAGATAATTATTCCCTTATCTTAGAGCATGACAGACAACACTGGCTCCTATACTTATATATACCAAATATATCGAAGGCCTTATTTCTTTTAAGACAGTGGTTTACCCCTATTTTAACGCCTAGAAAGTGAATTGGATGACCAATTTTTAACCGCGTAAAACCTTTTTTAGTGCATGCCTGACATCCCCTCGGCTAGGTTAATGCGAAGAAATTTCAGGCTCGGGCGGTCCGTTAATTGCTATAAACAATTTATTTGTTAACTAACAAAAAGTTGCTATCAACAATTGAAAATGCTTATTTCAGCTGAAAAAGGCAAAATAAACATTTTCTATCTTTGTAATTTTTCCAAAAATGATTCCTTAAACTTATTAACGTTTTATTGTCAAAAAACGACGAAATTTAGTATTATTGAAAATATTTTTCTACTTACTCTCTGACGTATGAAAAATGAAAAATAGAATTGTAGAAAAATGCCTGTAGTAGTAGTAGTAACGCATTATTCTTAGATATGTTGTATAAATGCGCGAGCGCGCATTTATGTACCACTTTTTATATTACTACAGACATTTTTTCACAATTCTGTTTTTTAATTTTTTCCATACGTCAAAAAATTAGCTACTAAATTTCTTTAAGTAATACTGAATTTCGTGTTTTTTGACAGTAAAACATTAATAACTTTTTAAGAAAGCATGTTTTCGAAAAATTACAAAGAATAAAAGTGTTTATTTTTGTCCTTTTCAGCCAAAATAAGCAGTTTTCAATCGCTGATAAGAACTTTTTGTTAGTTAACAATTAAATTGTTTATAATAGTTAACGGGCCATAACAATCTCTAATACAGCGATTTGAGTGTTTTTCTTTTGTTTAAAACCATAATGGACATCACAATTTTTTTTTCCTAAACCTTTAGGTACTATCTATTATGCAGTTTTTTCAGATATTTTTCTAACAGTTGGTAATATAGATATTGGCCTAAACTTTCCGAGTATTCCGTTTCTTACAGGATAACTTATAAGCAGAGGTATTTTTAGCAATTTTGAAAGTACCAGGGACTGACCTGTTCTAAATTCCATATTAAGTAGGGTATATTAACATATCAGCGATTCACTTGAATTTCTTAAAATCTCTTCACCTACTGTGAGAATAGTATATACCCTATCGAATTTTACGATAATCCATCGAATAATTTAATTATTATAAATAACTATTTAAAATCATTCTTGTGGACAATTTTTCTTGTTCTCTGCGGCTATTGAATAAATAATCATAACAATAAGTAGAATTAAATTTAAAAAAAGCTTTTCCTTTAACTCGTTGTAACTCAAAAATGGAACAATGAATTAATGTCAAGTTTCTATCGTGTTATCAGTACATATCTGTTAACAAAATATGTTAGTATGAAGGTCAAATTTTAAGAACTGCAGGAAATATTTTTCTTCTGAGGCTATGGAGGTAAAATGTGAAAATTTGGAGGGGTAAATACAGCAAGTGGGGAACTTGTTTGTCTCCTGAAATACATATAAAGAATATTGGGGAAAAATAAGGAAGACAGTATTTTTATTTGAAGCTGTCTTTTCTAGAATTAGCACTTTTCGAGAAAATCGTATGTGAAAAAATTGATCATTTATCTAATAATGTTATACGCATGGCACTAAGTGGATAAAATAATGGTATGTGCAAATTTGGTTTTATTTTCAGTTTCACCGATTTTGGATAATTTTGATTTAACGTATTAATAGTTGATAGCTTTTATTTACTTTTATTTTACATATTACGAGAGAAAAAAATGTATAAAACAGGTCCAAGGGGTGAGCAATATAAACTAGACACAATAAACGACACTTGCTTATTGTAAAGATAAAAAGATGAAATTCTGCACTAAGAGTAATAAAGATAATAATAATAATAATAATAATAAATGAGTTTATTAAACAAACAGTGTTTGTTTACATAGGCGAAGTTCAGGTGACATAACACCTACTCTTCCACTTAACCATGACTAACCTAGAATTATAATACTTATGAATAAAATACATTAAACATTTCAATAGAAAAAAGTTCATCAACACACTTCCACTCCACTGCATGGATGTGGAAGTAGTTACAGACTTTACGAAATTGCCTAAAATATATAAAGTCACATAGAAAAAAAACCGAAATAATAAAATAACTACAGAGTGTCAGAAACACATGGAGCAGTAAAAACGTAAATTACAATGTTTGGAAGTAATTTTTTTAAATAAAATTTTTAACACTATTCTTAAATTTATATCCGGTAATATTCTTAAGTGGAAATGGTAACTTATTATATAGTTTATATATATTAAAAGAAAAGCTTCGTTCATACATAGTAGTGTAATGTGGCGAAGAAGAAATTAAGTGTTTAAATCTAATATGAACATCTGTGCGAAATTAAAATTTATTATACAGATACGGTGGACTGTTAAAAATTATAATTTTATTAAATAACACCAATGAATGTAACGATCGTCTTTCTAACATCGTTAGCCACTTTATTGTCCTTAACTTGGCAGAAACTCCCCGCCGCCCACGTAAACCACATACGAGGCGAACACAAAAATTCTGAATTCGTTGTATACGTTGACTGTCAGAAATAGTAACGCATGGACCATACACTACATCAGCGAAATTGAAATGTGACACCAGTGCATCATATAGCACTTTTCTAGGCGGAGAATTCAGTATCTTCCTTTGTGCATAACTGAGTTTTAAGTTTGCAAATGCTACTTTTGTTTTATTTGATATGTGCTTAGAAAATCTTAGATCAGCATCTATTTCAAGTCCTAAAATTTTTGTTCAATTAGCACACTCCATTTTAATGTCATTTAATGTTATAATCAAATTATTTTTTATTTTTCCACGTGTTCTCTTTCTTACAAATAGCATAGTCTTAGATTTTAAAGAATTAATACTAAGACAATGTGCATCTGACATTTTTTTCAGTATAACATTTGCCTCTGCAATGTCCTTAATATCGAATGATAAATATAATTGCGTATATTCTGCATAGAAATGTATCGAGCAGTTTTTATACAACTCATAAAATGAGAAGTGTACATTATGAAAAACAGGGGACCTAGAATGGAACCCTGTGGCACACCACACTCAATGTCTCTAGCAGATGACATTTTACCATTAATTATTACTTTTTGTTTTCTTCCACTTAAAGAACTACTAATCAGAGCTACAGCAGAACTATTAAAACCGAAATAATGCAGAATTTATAGAAATAGTTTATGATTCAATCTGTCAAAAGCTTTAGTATAATCCAAAAGAATCAGTGCTGTGACTGTATCGCTATCCGCTGCTGTCAATATGTCATCCGTTATTTTCAGTAATGCGGAAGCACAACTATAATTTTGTCTAAACCCCGATTGTGTTTCACGTGGAATATTATTTTTCTTTATGTTTTCTAATCTGTTGTTCCAGAATGTTTTCAATAAGTTTTGAAAGAGTGGGAAGTATGTTAATGGGTCTTAGATCTTTAGTCACCTGGCATTTTCACTTTTGGTAATGGTGATACATGCGATACTTTCCACATATAAGGAAAAATACTTTTTTTAATACAAGAAGAGTTAAAACTGCTAAAATAAACGGACAGCAATGAAGGAGCATTACGATTCCAATGTCATTACGACCAACAGCTTTAGATTTAATTGAGAGTAAAATCTTATAAAACTTAAAAATAATCACAATCATTTAAGATCAAGAAATTCTTCAATTGAATATGGTTCTATATTGAAAAACTTGTTCTCTGAAATTCTTTAGAAGAATTTTGTTTTTGAGAAAGAATTTGACTGAGGAATAGAATATCCCTTTCTCAGTTAAATGGTGTGTCAGAAATGCATAATTGCTTTTGAGCCGACTATCATTGATATGATTTAGATTTATGTTTCGAAATCAGCATGATGATTTTTTAAATATAGTAAGCAGGAGTATACATATAGTCCTGGTAATGTGAGCATTTTGTTTTTCCTAAAGTGTCTCGGCACGATTCATAAAACTTCAAGTTGTACATTATTCTAACTGTCCTTTTTTTGAGTTTTAAATACTTTGTGGAAGTCCGAAGAACCACCCCATACCACATTTGCATACTTATCGATGGAATAAAAGTTTGCATAGAACAACACCGTTTATTCCGTATATTTTAAGATAACTAGTATATTTTCAACAATTTTTCAGACAAAACAAAGTATATTCTGTCAAAAAAATAAGGATTTGTGCAGGCCATTAAGTCGCTGGGTATCTTCAATGTGTTATTTAACATTTCGGCTCTTTAATTGATAAAATAAGTAAATATATATCATTGCACGAATGCTGGGTAAATACCGACAAAACCAATTTTAGATTTAACCACTGTTTTAAAAAAATATGTTCGACTCCTACTCCATTTATCCATAAGTAAGTTTCTAAAACTTTAGATGGATGTAAATCTGTATTTACTTAGTAATTAACTGCATATACAGACTGTCTATTTTATGAGGGCCACACCAAATATCTCGCTTAATATCTATTGTAGAAGAATAAAGTTTTAGAAACAGTTATCCCATTTTTTGTGAGCTATATTTCAGTAAAAAGAAATTTGAAATCCATAGCCTACTTTATGAGATATATTACAAAAACCTGAAAAATAGGAAAACCACAAACAGTTATAGCTTCCTTATTTGAGGAGATACGAAAAAAGTTAAAGGAATGAAAGTTGACGGCAGACAATAAGAATAATAATAACGTGTAACAAAAAAATCGAAAAATGCAGTTGGCTTTGACATACGCTATTGTGCAAAAATGAAAAATACATATCTCAAAGTAGGCCATGACACCATTAATTCCGTTATTTTTTTCTCATTCCAACGATATAAAACATGTCACAGAAATATCCGATAGTGTCAATATTTAATATTTTACGAATACCACAATTCATATAATTGAATCGTAACAATCAGCTGTGCCATGATTAGTGAAAAACAATGTATACAGTTATTAATAAATTTGACAGATTGTCACTGTTGTATGTTGTATGTTGCGTTGTCGAGTTCTAAGACAAATTTTATATCAGTAATTATGGTGTACACCAATAATAACAAATTCGATATGATTAGCATTTATTGTCAGTGCAATTTTACGCTGAGATGGCAGTTACGGTTTACGGAGATAGATTTCCAGATGCTCCGCAGCCAGATCGAACTATGTTTAGGAAGTTAGTTCAAAATCTAAAAACGCACGGTTCATTTTCAAAAAAAGTAGTAAAGCGAGCGAGCGCATGTTGCGGATAATGTAAGAAAAGTGAATAGAGTAATGAATTATGTTAACCAAAATGAGGAAACCTCTTTGAGACAAATTCAGAGAAACTGTCGCATAAAAAAAGACAGCGCAAGAAAAATATTGAAAAAAAAACGGATTTCGATGCTACAAAATGAGGAAAGTTCAAGATTTAAATGAGGGAGATAAGCCAAGGAGAGTAAGATTTTGTAGATGGTTATTAAATAAGAAAAGGAATGACGCGCTGATATGTAGCAAAATTCTTTGGTTGGACGAATCAAATTTTTCTAATAATTGATTTTTCAATAGAAATATGCATTATAAGTGGACACGAGAAAATACACATTGGTACAGAGACACTGCTTTCCAAGAAAGATTTTCTGCGAATGTTTGGTTGGGTCTTTTAGGGACTAAAGTAATTGGACCTTATTTTTATGATGGCAAATTAACCGCTCGTAGATACTTTAATTTCCTGCAAAACGAATTTCAAGATTTTCTTTATGAATTAACAGTGGCAGAAAGATTAAATTATTCATATTTTCAACAAGATGCGGCTCCACCTCACGCTGCTGTAATATGTACAAATTATTTAAATCAAGTTATGCCAGATAGCTGGATAGGCACCTATGGACCCATTCTATGGCCAGCTCGATCACCAGATATTACTCCCTTGGATTTTTTCGTCTGGGGTTGCATTAAAGACAAGGTATTTCAAACTGCCCCTGAAAATATTGAGGACATCAAAACCAGAATTCGAAACGCATGTGAGGCAATTACTCCTGAAATGCTCCAAAATGTAATGCGTGACGTGTCTCGTAGAGCACGTTTATGTGTCAGAATGCATGGTGCACAATTTGAGCATTTGTAGTTAGAAAAATAAATACACACAATTTCTTTTCAATATAGTAGTAGGTAGTACTGTTATACATAGTTTTTCGTTTTTTCTTTGGATGTTCGTTTTGTACTTGTATTTTTATTTATGAGATATTTATTGGTTTGTATTAAATTGTAATAAATAATTACGGAATTATAATTATTATAAAGTGAATTTTTACTATTATGGCACAGCTGATTGTTACGATTCAATTATATGAATTGTGGTATTCGTAAAATATTAAACATTGACACTATCGGTTAAAATTTCTGTGACATGGTTTATATCGTTGGAATGAGAAAAAAATAACGGAATTAATGGCGTCATGGCCTACTTTGAGATATGTATTTTTCATTTTTGCACAATAGCGTATGTCAAAGCCAACTGCATTTTTCGATTTTTTTGTTACACGTTATTATTCTTATTGTCTTTGCCGTCAACTTTCATTCCTTTAACTTTTTTCGTATCTCCTCAAATAAGGAAGCTATAACCGTTTGTGGTTTTCCTATTTTTCAGGTTTTTGTAATATATCTCATAAAGTAGGCTATGGATTTCAAATTTCTTTTTACTGAAATATAGCTCTCAAAAAATGGGATAACTGTTTCTAAAACTTTATTCTTCTACAATAGATATTAAGCGAGATATTTGGTGTGGCCCTCGTAAAATAGACAGTCTGTATAATAGGTAGTACAATTATTTTTTTAATGTGTACTGATTATATATAAATATTATTATTATGTTAGTATGTCAAGAGATATAGTTCAACTGGAGATCATATTTCAAGTTTTTGGGCCTCTTTGGGCCGAATAGTAATTATTAATTTGGTTGAAATTTTCGGAGTATTATCAGTTACAAATGTTGTTCCTATGTTTATATTCATACATTGGTAAAACTAACTTGATATTCTTAGCTACTCTTAGATACTTTTAGCGGTACCGTCGCATCAGCGCGTTGAATCAAGAGGCTTCAAGCGCCGGCCACTTTCCTTAAATCTACCTTAAAACTAACGTACCTTTACCATGAGTTTCGCTGCCGCTGTCTTCGGAAGGTGGTCCCGGGGGTGCTCGCATCCCGGGCCCGAGTCCATGAGGATACCGAGGTCTGTTCAGAGGCGAGAAAGCTCCGTGCATTCCTAAAAGCTGCGCCGCCCCAGGAAATTGCAATAAGGGCGCCCACGGTGGCCTAGGAGCCAGATGAGCCGCCGCCGCCGCGTACAACTGAAGTGGAGGGGGTAAAACCCCCGATTCTAAAACCATTTTATCGCCCACTTTGTTAATCTGTCTAGGATCACTTAGAAGTTTCACTTTGACACTCTAAACATTACACTTCATTGTTTTCTTTAAGTGGCGATTTCGTTGATTTTGTCGGCGGCTTCGTCAATTCTATCGACAGACGTTAATTTTTCCAAGGGGTTTATATCGTCTCTAGACTAGCCATAATATATGGGCGGAACTTATGAAAGCGCGGGTAGACACAATTTATTTCGGTGGTCTAAGTTTCCTCGAGTTCACATTCAATTATCACTGACACTTATAAAGTTTTTTGTTTGAGGTTAAAACGCGACTGAGTCCATGTGTAAAGAACTGTTCCAGTTCCCACTGGTGTGTGCTACATCAAAGCTAGCTGTGAGTTTACTAAACAGTCCTAAGCTCGAGACGGTGCGGAGGGCGTACCGAGTGCCTCCTAATAGTCCTGACGCGTCGGATTGGTCGAGGGACGCTCCACCCGTGACGTTTTTCCCGCCCAAATAGCTGAATATCATTATTGAGGAATGGGGTGATGTCAATATGCCTCTGTTATTTATTGTTTTGGTTTTGATGCGCTTTTGGTGTAGTTGAATTTAGATGTTTTATTATTTTTTGATGGATTGATAGCGGTGTATTTTTGTTGATTTATCGTTAATTAGGTTCTGTGTTTTGTCGAGGTGGGTCCTATTTTCTAGATTTTCTGCAATTTTATTTTGTGACATGTCTACCAAACAAAAAGATTTTTTTTATTTGAAGTTAATTATACAGGATGCCACGTAAGTGAACGACCAACTGAAGAGAAGTAATACGGGAGGTCTTTTCCAATCAAAATAATTATTTATACGGTTACTCAAGTGTTGATGGTTTAAATGTTATTTCAATATTTGTATTTTTCCCTAAAATCGCGTAGTGCGTCTCTAAAAAATTAATTATTATTTATTATAATTAATGATTATTAATTAATTTTTTAAAAAGCATGCATTATTTGGTTGTTTTCTATTCATACGAGCTGCATGGAAAACTGAAAAATGTCTGAATTATCAAATAAAAATAAAAAACACTTTCAAATACACTATGAAGATAATACCATTCAAAATCAGGAAACGGTTGCCTCATTATTTAACGATTTTTTTATAAACACACCAATAAATACTGCCAACCAAATACCAGTTACTGATACCTATGTTCCTACAAAACCCCAAATTATCGAACATACTTTTTTTTTAATGGCATTAGGTCATTGACCATGCAGCCAGTTACCTAAGTTTTAAAATTAAGAATGTCCTAACCTAAATCTAACAAAATTAATAAAAAGGAAAAACTTGTTTATATTTAAAACAAGAGCCTAAACCCAGATCGATGTATCAGGGAGAGGGAATTAAAAGAAAACGTAGAGGAAAAACGGGGACACACGCTTCTCATCCTGGGGTCGATCAGGACATTTTTATAGCTTAGACAATACAAGGTAGACCACGGTAAGTGAGATAAAAAAAAAACATGCGGAAAAACACAGGGATTACGAGATTAACCTATAGCTTAATATTAGTTTCTTTAATAAAAATCATAATATTTTTATATATTTCCCTTGTTCCAATTGTAAGCAAGCTTAGCAAATTGAAAGGCGCGAGAGTATTGCACTCTTCAGTAATACTTTGTATTAGCCTGTCAGAGGCTGCTCTATATTTTGAGCAGCCGAAAAAGATATGATCAAGGTCGCCTAGGGCGTCACACTCTTCACATATATTTGATTTAAAACCTCCAATTTTAAACAGATGGGCAGGTATCGAACATACATATTTTCTAAGACCATTTACTGAAGACGAGTTGTTTTCATTATGAAATATTAACCTCAAAAATAAAAGGTCGTCTGGACCAGCCGATGTACCCGGCTTTTTAATCGAGAAGGTCTTAAAATTACTGGTGACACCATTTACTTATCTGGTAAATATGTCTTTTAAAACGGGAACGTTTCCAGAATCCTTAAAAGTGGTTAAAGTAGTACCAATTTTTAAGAAAAATGATCCTCATTCTTCAGAGAATTCGAGGCCAGTAACAATCCCATTGTGTTTCTCCAAATTACTTGAATATTGTTATCTTGACCGTTTGTTAAATTTTTTAACTAAATTTAAAATTTTGTCCGAGAAACTACATGGTTTTTGTTGTGGAAAATCCACTATAACAGCTATATCTACATTTTATAACCATATAATTCAATATATTAAGGCAGGGGAATGCCCTGTTGGAATATTTTTTGATTTCAGCAGGGCATTTGATTGTGTCAATCATGCAAAATTGTTAACTGTACTATATGACTATGGGATTAGAGGACAACCACTAAACTGGATTAATTCATTTTTAACCAATCGTCGGCAGCATGTGAGTATACAACATATTAGTGAAAATATGGTATACAGAGCCAATTCTGAATGTTCGTTTTTAAGTATAGGAGTTCCACGGGGATCAATATTGGGCCCAGTGTTATTCATATTATATAATATTGGGTTTAATGTAATAATTTCTTTTCAATGTGTGCTGATGATTATTTCAGATCCTATGCATAATGTGTTAGAAAGTAAATGTAATAATGTTGTAGAAAAGGTATCTACATTTTTGATTCAATATCAGTTGTACTTCAATGCAGATAAAACTCAGTTAACTCTGTTTCATAATATACAAAAAAAATGCGAGCCTATTTCTTTTCAGGTCAATGAATGAGTCTATTATAACGAGTACCCAAGAGAGTATAAAATTTTTGGAAATCACATTGTGAGCATCTAATTTCCAAGCTAGCACCAATTTTATTTTTATTTAATAATATTAAAACCGTGCCAGGGAGCAATTAGTTAATTTATACTATGCCCAAGTGGAGCCTAGATTAAGATATGGTGTGTGTTTTTGGGGGAACTCCACTCTATCACAGAATGTTTTCATTGCTCAAAAACGGATAATGCGTTGTATAGCTCGTGTTTCTAGTACCCACTCTTGCAAAGAGATCTTTAAAGAATATAATATATTAACTTTACCGTGCATGTATATTTTCGAAATGTGTGTTTATGCTTATCGAAACAAGAATATGTTTACTGCGAATAAAAATGTTCATAATGCAAATACGCGTAGCAAGGAAGAGTTTCGAATACCATATGCAAGACTTAATTCAACCTATAATTCTCCAAATTACATGGCACCAAAATTATTTAATAATTTACCCTCTGAATGTAGAGTAGCTAGAAAATTTTCAAACTAAGTTAAAATTGTTTCTGCTGTCTAAACGTTTTTACACTGTACGTGATTTTTTACCTAGTTTTTAAGGTATATGCAATTGTAATGTTGTCTTTATGGAAAATAAATTATTATTCCTTGATCTAACAATATTAAAAAATCAAATAACAGGCCATTTTGAAAATTTTACTTTATTTTACAAAAATCAGTTTGGTCTCCGAAATAATAAATCAACAAATGATGCAGTAATTCACCTTATAAATAACATTGTTGACGGCCAAGAAAAAAAGAGTATGTTGGAGTTACTTGTTGTGATTTGCAGAAGGCCTTTGACTGTGTTTCACACCACGTGTTGCTATAAAAGTTAAAGTATCTCAATGTTGAATTAGTAAGTTGCGAGCTAATTAAATCTTACTTATCAAATCGTAAGCAATATACGAGTGGGGGTACCTCAGGGGTCAGTATTGGGACCCACTTTATTCCTGATTTATGTAAATGACCTTGAGCAAGCCATATCGGAGACAGACCTCTTATTATTTGCAGATGACACCACGTTGTTAAGATCGGATGGAGCATTAAATGCACTTCATCAGCACAAGGAGGATACACGATCAAATGTGGCAAGATGGTTTTCCTGCAACAAATTGTCTCTAAATAAAAACAAAACAATAAATATAATTTTTACTGATAGACCTATAGCGAACTATGAAAATCCAGAAACTTTGTCTTGACCCAAAGTTAAATTGGTGTCACCATGTGGATTTCCTTGCAAATAAACTGAGTAAAAATACTTTCATCCTAAGAAATTTGAGAAATGTTGTGCCAATGAATATTTTAACTATTACCTATCACTCATTAATTGCATCTCATATAGCATATGGACTGTTAAACTGGGGGCATGCACCTCAAGCTAGTAGAATATTTTCTGTACAAGCTATTAGAATCATTTCTAATCTGGGATATAGAGTTGATGTTAAACGAAAGTTCATCGATTTAAATATATTAACATTCCCTTCACTATATATTTATACATGTTTATTATTCATTTATAAGAATATTCACTTGTTTGAAAGAAAAGGCTCTAATCATAATTATAATACTAGATATGAGTTTGACACAAAACTCGACCATAACAGACTGACATCAAGTGATTATGCATATAATTACTGCCCTATTTTTTATAATAAATTTCTATTACACGTTAGAAGTCTCCCAGCGGCGAGGTATAAACATGTGATAAAGGTTTTCCTTAACAAAAGCGCATTTTATGATGTCCATGAATTTTTAAATTGTGATGTATCTACGCTGTGATAAGCAAAAAAAGTATTTCAGGTCTTCTGTAAGATTTACTATTTTAGTCATATCTATTATTTTAGTGTAACAAGGATTGTAATAATGCGTAATGTTTTCTTTATTAATTACGTATCTTTTTTGCTACCTTATTACCAAATTTTAAATTTTATGTATTTTATGCAATCGATAAAAAGAAAAATTCTTAAAGACCAAGGTATGTAAATAAATTCAGTTTAGGGCTTCTCTGGTCTCTAGTACAAGAGCACAACAAGCTGTAGGTTTTCAGAGATATACAAAGTTTTGTTTTCAGTAGATTTTAATTATTTATTGAATAGATAGGCTTTTGTTCTCATTATTAACTTTAACTTCATGGCCGTAAGGGGTTATGTAGATACTAATTTATTCTGCGTGGCCGTAGGGGATTATGTGGATACTGTGTTACAATGAGAATTATTGTCAAATAAGAAACAGACAACTTCATTTTAAGATTTTAATTGCTAGCATAAACAGAATGCAGGTTATAACAACAATACAAAAATTGGAAATGAATATTTTTACAGGCAGTTTTTCTTCTTAGTTCTCATAGATAGTTTTTTCTGCTATTTGCCAAATCTTATACAGAATAATATGTTACCGATAATTTATTTTTTGATGTTTTTTCATGGTATTCAATAGTATTCGATGACCCAGACAAGCTGATAAAATTTCAGCTTCATAGCTATATCCAATCCTTTATTGAATAGATAGGATAATTCAATGCTAAAGATTGGATTTCAGTACAAAGCGCTTCACCGACTCGTGACGTCATATTGCATAAACGCTACGGCGGAAGGGTTTGAATCCATCAAACTTTAATGTCATGAAATGAGTTAATCTGACGTTTGAATAAAAAAAGTGTTTGTTTCCAAGATACAATTTAATAATCAAACACCGTTTCCATACATACTTGACTTTCCCTCGATCAGCATATGCAAAGTGACGTCACGGAGTGCTCCGCCCTGTTTTCGCGAGATCCAACTTTGGTCATTTATTTAAGGGACGTTCGAATAAAAACCTAATAATTTGAAAATTGTCTTAAAAAGTGTTCTACAATCGATTTCTAGAATTAAAAAAAAAATGCTTAACGGGCCCATTATAAGTGAACAAAAAATAATTCATTTTTATTCATTTCTGGTTCCTATGATTAGGAAAAAACACTTTTTTTGGATAGAAGATTAATCCTATTGTTTAATTAATTAATCCGATAAATCATATTTAGTCCCTTATAGCAATGTTCCCATCATTTCTCAGCAATAGAAATCACTTTAGGACCGAAAAATTAAGTTTTAAATATTCATTCACTTTACACTCGGGCAGAAACCGATACTTTTTTAACATCCTCCTTTACCTGGACTACATCGCTCAGCAAACACATAATTCCACGCGACAAAAACGAAACTTAAAAATTTTTATCAGCTTTAGCTATTTAGTATTTCGCGAAGATCCCGCGTATCGATCATATCTGCAAAAATTTAATGTTTCCAGCCGCTGACTGCGACTGGCGCTATATAAATATTCAGTATGATACAACTGACATCAATCATGTCCCAAAGTGACCTGTCACCGAGATCCCTATTCGTTGCCTATTCCAGCACCCTTGTAAATGATTCTCACTTGTGCTGAAAGAGCACACGTTGTTGGCTAATATGTTATTTTTTAAAACAGTCTGTCAGATTACGCTCTTGTGTCTGTAGTGAGTGCACTGATTCAGGTGGAAATCCAGATAGATTGGTTCAAACGATGCTACTGGTTTTCGTCGGTGTTTATTACAACGAAATAATAGTTCAGTCATGTAAGAAAAGTTAGCGAATATACAGGGTGTTTTTAAAAAGTATGTCAATCACTTAACCACGGACTCAGCATGTCAAAAGAAGTTGATTCAGCCTAATTTACCTCTATCCAAAATCGCACCCCTATGAATATACAGCCCTCTAAAGTTGGGATTAAAAATATTTATTTTTTTAATATTGTGCAAATCGCTGTAGATATCTTTTTCAATTTCGGAACACTGAAATGTATGTCAAAGGGTAATAGTTTAAAGTAAAAACTGTTTAAAATCAAATTTTCTAAAAGGCCGATTTGGGGGTAAACTACCCTTCCCTCCTACCCCCTCTTTTAGTGGTACGCCTATGACTTTTTTGATATAGGGCATTTTATATAAAATTTAATTATAAAACTTTTCTTTATCTTGTTTTTTTTTTCATTTAGATAACCATTTTCAAATGAATCTGGAAATACTAAAACCATTATGAAAAGTGGAACATATGAAATAAAAAAGTTCTTCTGTGTAATTTTGGCATTTGAAGTTACTGGTATTATAATAAAAGATGTGCATTGCTATCATAAATTGTAAAATTAAAAAATGTTTAAATAGGTTTTTTTATTAAATAAAAATCACAGAAACTAAAACATCAATCATTAAAGCAACAAAGTAAATTAAAATAATATTAGAAGTAAAACAACAAATAATGAAATAAATTAAAAATAAAATTTTATTTCAGAATGTGCTCAAAATGATTTCCATTTTGTCGTACACAATACCTTGCCCTTTTTAGAAGCGAAAATCTCACATTCTGAAACACGGCAGGAATGTTTCTAAATTCCTCGGCTGATTGTTGAATTCTTTGTCGGAGATGTTCAACGCTCTCTATTGGAACAGAATAAACTTTTTCCTTCATAGCTCCCCAAAAACAGAAGTCAATTGGGTTTAAATCAGGGGACCGAGCAGGCCAACTGACTGGAGCATCAGCTCCTCGACCTATCCAACGTCCTGGAAAACGCCTTGATAAACATTGCCTGACTTGCAGGCTATAATGGGGTGGAGGACCATCTTGTAAATACCACATGTTTTCTCTAATATTAAGATTAACAATATCTAATTGCTCAGGCAATTCATTTTCCAGAAAATCTAGGTAGTCAGCTCCATTTAAACGACGTGGAAAGAAAACAGGTCCAATTAGATGGTTATCAACAATACCTGCCCAAACATTAACAGAAAAATTACGCTGAAAATGCGTTTCTATCTTTGCATTGGGATTTTCTTCAGACCAAATGTGATAATTATGATGATTTGTAATACCATTTCTATGAAATGAGGCCTCATCAGTTGACAAAATGGTGTTTACAAAACTTACATTTCTTCCATTTTTTCTGAGAAGCCAGTTACAAAATTCCATTCGAGAACCGTAATCTTGAGGTTTCAATGCCTGAACAGTCTGTATATGAAATGGAACTAGTAATTGTTCTTTTAATGTTCTCCATACTGAATAATACGATACTCCTACCTGAGAAGCTATTTTACGCACACTGCTTTCAGGCCGTTCTGATACAATATCTAAAATTTCCTGTTCGACCTCTGGAACTAGCACAGTCCTAGGTCTGCCACACTTCCCAGCATGATCATTTGATAGACTTCCAGTTTCCCTTGCACGACGATCGACTGCAAAAAATGTACGTCTATCAGGATGCCGACGGTTTGGAAACTTTTCCACATAACGCCTAGCTGCACTAGAACCATTTCCATTACATTCGCCTAATATTCTAATCATATCCACCATTTCGGTATTAGAATAACTCATATTAAATGCCATTGTTAACAATTAATAACTGATATCTATTAAAGCAGTTTGACAAAAATGACAGGTGTCAACTACCTATTAAATTTTCACAGGTGCCTTTGATCATCATCTACATTAATTTTAAACATTATTTGTGTTATTCTACAAAGGCGTGGTAATGGTTTTAATATTTCCAGATTCATTTGAAAATGGTTATCTAAACGAAAAAAAAACAAGATAAAAAAAAGTTTTATAATTAAATTTTATATAAAATGCCCTATATCAAAAAAGTCATAGGCGTACCACTAAAAGAGGGGGTAGGAGGGAAGGGTAGTTTACCCCCAAATCGGCCTTTTAGTAAATTTGATTTTAAACAGTTTTTACTTTAAACTATTACCCTTTGACATACATTTCAGTGTTCCGAAATTGAAAAAGATATCTACAGCCATTTGCACAATATTAAAAAAATAAATATTTTTAATCCCAACTTTAGAGGGCTGTATATTCATAGGGGTGCGATTTTGGATAGAGGTAAATTAGGCTGAATCAACTTCTTTTGACATGCTGAGTCCGTGGTTAAGTGATTGACATACTTTTTAAAAACACCCTGTATAGTGCAGGCAATGAAGGCAAAATTTTGTAAAAGCCTAGCAAAAATTAATAAAAGGATCATCTCCTGGATTTAAGTAGGTAATAACCTGTAGAATGGAATGATGCATTCTTTGCACTTCCAAGTTCCGGGAAAATTCAAAAAAATTTGGAAAAATTTTTTGATTTTCGTTTTTTTTTTGCTCTAGCGGCTAAAATAATGAAAATACAGAAAAAAGTTTTCGACAAAATTTTTAGCTCGTCACTTTCTCTACAAAAAAGGTCTTTACAAATTTTTGTCTTACTTAAGCCGTTTAGCAGATAGATCCAGTTTTCCACTTATAGTTTTGAGCCGCTCCGAAATGCGCGGGAAATGAGAATTCTCTGGGAGAGTCGACAGGACACATCGATTGATAATTCTTACTATTCAGAGCCGCTAAAAAAATGAAAACAACATAAAATGTAGAGAAAAGTCTCAGCTTTAATGTGGAACTAATCACGAAATTCGTACAAATTTTTATCATAGAGAAAAAACTGTTAGAAGATGGCTTAGTAAACTTTATACAGTTGATTTATTCATATCTTTGAGTTTTATGCATCTTGCCTATTTCTCCCGTATCAATGGGTGCTTTTCACTGCATGGATTCGATTCCGCGCACTTTAATCTATATTTCGCGAAAATTTCATTGAAGAATGTTAAGAAACAAATAAGTTGTATATGTCTTACTGTATAATTGTGCATCTTCTGAACGTGTATGAATAATGTAGATAAATTCAAAAAGTACTGCACGCATTTAAAAAACTCTAAATTCATTCAAAAGAATATGTTTTATTGAACTTATAATCCAAAAATTAAGACTATGCTATTATTATTAATTAAGATATAGCGAATTGAACTCCAAAATTTGAAGGTGATTGGTCGATGAGAAAGATACCCCCTACTTTGATCGCAAGGTATATTTTTCCAACAAAAGTAATTGCAATAAAATGTTAATTGAATTAATACATCATTATATAAGAATATATAAGCAAAATGAATTACCATCTCAACGACTCCCGGCAAAGATATGAATAAATCTGTGGATCAACTGTATAAAGATTACTAAGCCATCCTCTGACATTTTTTCTCTACGATGAATTTTTTTATGAATTTTATGATTAGTTCCACATTAAAGCTGAGACTTTTCTCTACATTTTGTGTTATTTTCATTTTTTTAGGGGCTCTGAGTAGTAAGAATTATCGATCGATGAGCCCGGTCGTACGAAACTCCCGGAGAATTTTCATTTTTCGCGCATTTTGAAGAGGCTTGAAACTATAAGTGGAAAATTAGATTTATCTTCTAAACGGCTGAAGTAAGACAAAAATTTGTAAAGACCTCATTTGTAGAGATAAAGACGAACTACAACTTCTATTGGGAACTTTTTTCTCCAGTTTCATTATTTTGACAGCTAGAACAAAGAAACCGAAAATCAAAAAGTTTTTCCAAATATTTTTGAATTTTCCCGGGACTTGGAAGTGCAAAGAATGCATCATCTCATTCTCCAGGTTATTACCTACTTAAGTCCCAGAGATAATCTTTTTATTAATTTTTGTTACCCTTAATTGATAATTTGCCTGTACTAATAGCCCGGGAAGTATACAAAATTTAGACAGGTGTTCATTTTGAAGCCCCAAATAGCATGTGGGAATGGAAAAATGTGTCCTGAAACGACTTCTTAGCTGTAAATGACAAAGGCTTAGAGATAAAAATGGAGATTATTATAAAGAAGACACTGGTGAACCTTCAACAATTTCTTCTAATTACTGTTTGAGTATAGATTATATCAATACGAAAATTATTACTGAAAGTCACCCAGACACGTTAAAGATAAGCGATTATGAGGTACTAATCTACAAGTAGAACAAAAACATTGATTTCAAGAACAAAATTAGATTTATAGTACAATGGTACAGCGAGTGGCGTATTCGTTAGTTATTTGGTGTATTGAAAATATACTTTAGATTTAGAAAAGAAGAAAATCTAGAGGGGTTAAATCAGGCGACCTACATGGTCACTTCTTATCCTTCCCCCCTTTCGATCTATCTATTGGAGAATGTTGAGTCTAAAAACTGTCGAACGAGGATTGCACATTACAGAAAAGATCTACCTTGTTGAGACCAAATATGATCATCCTTATCCTTCCCCCCTTTCAATCTATCTATTGGAGAATGTTGAGTCTAAAAACTGTCGAACGAGGATTGCATATAACAGAGAAGAGCTACCTTGTTGAGACCAAATATGATCATTTAATATATCGTCACCAAAGAGAACGGCTGGGGACGAGTTAGAATTCAAAAAGTGTTACATTCGCAGATTAGCTCTAGTCTAGACCCTTCAAAGAAATGAGATCTCACAATTTCAATTTCTGTCCACGCGTTACTTTTGTGAGGGCGCGTGAGTATACACCTCCTGTACCTACTGCGGATTTTCTGTCGCCAGGTATCTTCAATTGATATGGAATCTATTGGCAAGTCATAATTTCTTGGGAGTACTCGAAGTGTCACATGAGGACTTTCAGCAACTTCTAACACGGTCTTTAACTAAACAATACCAAGAAACTACCAGGAAATATATGCTAAAATATTTTCAATAAAACTAAAAATCGTATTAGTTCACAATATTCTAAAACTCTAATAATAATACGTTTATTTTCCTTTCAGACAGTACAATCATGTATAGGAATCGTCACAATTTAGCATGCAATTATGCTACAAGAAATTCATCTAAAGTATAAAAACAATTGTTTAATAAATATAGTCTTAATTTTAGTTTAAAACTATTCACATTTATTGCCTGTTTGATGTCGTTAGATAAACAATTAAACAGTTTCAGACCTAGACAGTTGGGTGCATTTATCGATATATTGTATTTATAATAAGGAACATGAAATTCTTCTTTTTGTCTTGTGTTTCTAGCATGAAACTTTGTATTCGTCCTAAATTTAGCCTTGTTACTGTAAACATATACGCACAATTCATAGATTAAGATACTAACAAGGGTTAAAACTTTATATTTTCTAAAAACATCTCTGCAAGAAGAGGTACTGGAAATCCCTGCCATGTTTCTTAAAATTCGTTTCTGTACAATAAAAACATCCGCTGATAAGGTGGAGTTTCCCCAAAAGGCAACGCCATACCTTAGTCTGGACCCGACCTGTGTGTGATATAAATTTAATAGTTGATCTTTTGATAGAATGGCTTTTAAACTTCTCATCAAATACGACATCGAATTCAATTTTGATATTAACTGCTCACAGTGTACCTTCCAGTTGAGACACTCATCTAATGTTATTCCCAGGAATTTAACATTTTTACTGTTTGACAGACTATTGTCATTAATTTTAATGTCTAAATCCATGCAACTTGTTTGTCGGTTGTGAAATCTTATATATTGGGTTTTATCAGCATTTAAGAATCGTTTATAAAAACAGTACCAGTTATAAAATTCATTTAAGGAAATGTTGCATTTATGCGCCAATAAATGATCTAATCTATCAGATATCAGCAGAGACTGGTCATCCGCATACATTATCAAGTTGGCGTCCGATGTCAAAGTATCAAGTTCGTTGGTATAAAGTAAAAACAGAATCGGCCCCAGAACAGAGCCCTGAGGGACTCCTAGATTATTTACCTTGTGTCCTGAGCTGACACTACCGACATTTCCATCGGAGGAGTATGTTACGGATACATACAGTTGTCTATTTTTCAGGAAAGAGGCTATCCAATTCCAAGCTCCACCACGAATTACCATAGGCATAAAGTTTTATTAATAATTTGTCATGATCGACACAGTCAAATGCCCTGCTGAGATCACAGAATATCCCAACAGGGCACTCACCAGCTTCGATATAGTCAATGAGCCTCTCAAAGAAAGCATACATAGCAGTGTGCGTGGATTTATTAGAACGAAAACCATGTTGATTTTCCGTCAAAATATTACTATTTTCACAAAAATTCATAAGCCGATGTAAGAAAGCATATTCAAACATTTTTGAGATACCCGATGGGATAGTTACGGGTCTATAATTTTCAACCATATTTGGCTCATGCTTTTTATATATAGGTACAACTTTACCTATTTTTAGGCTACTTGGAAATTTTCCAGATATAAATGATAGGTTTACTAAAAAAGTAACAGGTTGTATGGTTACACCAATAATTTTCTTTACGATAAAGGAGGGAATCTCATCAGGTCCGGCTGAGCGTTTATTCTTTAATTTTAATTTTAGTAAATTGTACAGCTCTTCTTCTACAAAGGGTTCCAAAAAGATCGATTTGTTATGGTAAGGTACATCTTTAATAGGAGCGTTATTTGGCGGTACATTATTGACAATATCTAAAGGTGCTTTTAAGAAATACTCACTAAATATGGAGGCTATCTGATCCGGATCATCACATAGCTCTCCGTCCTTTTTTTATTGTTATGTTTTTGTGAATTTTCTCTTTTCCCGACAATTCTGCTATCACGTTCCACGCAGTTAAAGGTGGATTATCTGAATTTATTATTTTATTTTGATAATTCTGTATTAGTCACCAACAGTTCATGTGTTTTTTTCGAATTTTTATATACAGGTGCTAAATGTGGGTACACTTTTTTAATATTATGCAAATCTTTAAGATTCCTACTTGATACCTTGATATCATCATTCACCCACCTTTTCTTATTGATTTTTTTTTTTAATTTGCGTAATGGAAAATTTATGTTAAAATGATATAGCAATATCTTGTGAAAATGATCAAATGCCGCATCAATGTCTGTGAAATTATAAAGATCCGACCAGCTCTCATACTCAAGAGCAGAATGAAAGTTTAACATAGCGTTCTCATTGTAACTTCTTTTGAAGTAGCAACATTGAGGGTTATTATTTATTTTTGAACTACATTCAAATAGCACAGTCCTGTGATCAGAGATATTATTATCATTCACACATACTAAAGTATGATCTGTCATGTTCGTAAAAATACGATCAATGATAGTGGAGGTACGGCTCGTTACACGGGTCGGCCACCAAATAATATATTACCTAATTTCTTAAAATCAGTGAGATTTCTAGAATTTAGAGACGAGTCCAAATTAAAATCCCCGTTTAAAATAATAGTGACATTTGGACGAAATAACATGTCTAATATGTCATATATATTAGTAAAAAATATATTAAGATCTCCAGTTGGAGACCTATAACAGGTTAATATAATTATAACTTTATTATTATCTATTAATTGAAAGTACCATCATAAAAAATATACAAATTTGACAATTTTTTAAATTGACCTCTCGTTACTTTCTTCAACGGTATCACTTAAAACTAAACGTAGAATCGGGTTGGGCTCATGCGGACTTTTGATCAGAAATCTACAATACATTAAAAAACCGCTGCCTAAGGAATCACTACTTCCACATCCAGATTCTTCATCCAAGTCGTTTTAAAGGAAACATCTTGACTATATTTGCACTCTAGTATGTGGAAATTATTGGTCATAGAATTTTAATAATATTTGGGGCAGATGTCATAGAAAAGTTTGAGGAGTTGGTTTCTACCATATACGTTAAAAATGAAGTTTTTAGTTCACCCTACTTATTTTCTACTATTCACCTCCCACCCCTTCAATGGAGGCATCTCAATCAGATATCACTACAATACATACGTGTACTAATCTCAAGTGAATATCTCAATTTGATGTTATCAATCCCATTAATAATGAAGCGGAGGTGGTGGAGTTTGAAAAATATTAGAAAGAAATCTGAGGCCTTGGTTTCTAGTATATACACCGAATCCCAAATTTCTGTAGTCTTACCAGCTTGCTTTACTTATTTTCCCCTATTTGCCCCTATTTAACCCCCAACTCTTCAACGACATCATCTCAAAGTATGATCTAGTTTCAGACGTCGTTATAATACATACGTGTACCAAATTTCAAATGAATATCACAATTTTATTTTATCAACCCTTTTCATATTGGAGTAGGGGTGGTTGGGTTGAAAAATATAAGAAAATCTGACGCTGTGGCTTCTAGTACATACACCGAATTTCAAGTTTCTGTAGTCTTACCAACGTTTTACTTATATTCCTCTAATTACCCCAAATTAACCCCCAACCCTTCAACGGAATCATCTCAAAATATAAACTAATTCCAGACGTCGTTATAATACATACGTGTACGAAATTTCAAATGAATATCTCAACTTTATTTTGTCAACCCCATTAATGGGGTAGGGGTGGTGGGGGGGGTTGAAAAATATTATAAAAAAATCTGAGGCCTTAACTTCTTGTACATACACCGAATTTCAAGTTTCTGTACTCATACCAGCTTGTTTTACTTATTTTCCCCTATTGACCCCTAAATAACCCCCAACCCTTCAACGGAATCATCTCAAAGTATAATCTAGTTCCAGATGTCGTTATAATTCATACGTGTACCAAATTTCAAATGAATATCTCAATTTTATTTTATCAACCCTTTTAATAATGAAGTAGGGGTGGTGGGGGTTGAAAAATATTATAAATAATCTGAGACCTTGGCTTCTAGTACCTACATACACCGAATTTCAAGTTTCTGTAGTCTTACCAGCTTGCTTTATTTATTTTCCCCTATTTACCCCTATTTAACCCCCAACCCTTCAACGGAATTATCTCAAAATATAATCTAGTTCCAGATGTCGTTATAATACATACGTGTAGAAAATTTCAAATGAATATCTGAATTTTATTTTATCAACCCTTTTCAAATTGGAGTAGGGGTGGTGGGGGTTGAAAAATATTATCAAAAAATCTGATGCTTTGGCTTCTAGTACATACACCGAATTTCAAGTTTCTGTACTCTTACCAACTTGTTTTACTTATATTCCTCTATTTACCCCAAATTAACCCCCAACCCTTCAACGGAATCATCCCAAAATATAATCTAATTCTAGACATCGTTATAATACATAAGTGTACGAAATTTCAAATGAATATCTCAACTTTATTTTATCAACCCCTTTAATGGGGTAGGGGTGGTGGGGGGTTGAAAAATATTATAAAAAAATCTGAGGCCTTAACTTCTAGTACATACACCGAATTTCAAGTTTCTGTACTCTTACAAGCTTGCTTTACTTATTTCCCCCTATTTACCCCTATTTAACCCCCAACCCTTCACCGGATTTCCTCAAAAAACAATCCAGTTCCAGATCTCGTTATAATATATACGTGTACAAAATTTCAAGTCAATATCTTAAACCGTTCCGGAGAAAGCGTGCGGACAAAAAAAGTTACAGACAGACCGACAGACCGACAGACAGAAAATTTTTTTTCGCTCAAATTTAAAATCTCGACGTTTCATGACATTCTAAACCTATTTCACGAATAAAAATTTTTGAAAATTTTTTTGCGATTACTATACTTCCAATCCACTACGTGGATGTGGAAGTAATAAGACTCAATTTGACCAAAATTCAATCTCCATAAGCAAACAACAAGGTCCTTCATTGTTTGAAAATAAATTTAATAATACACATGCCTGGACTAGTGGCGTCGTCAGTATGGATTTTAATAATTTATTTGTTCACGTAGAAGGATGGCTTAGTTATAATGTCTGCGTGAATGCATTATTCTCTACATATGATTTATTTTTACTCCATAATTATGCGTACACTGTAATTTGTTTATGCATAAATAAAACATGGGGTACGTATGCTAAGGTTATATGCTTATTTAAGTATATTGTAACTAAACTTGTATTTCCACGGCATTCTCAAACACTACAAATGAAAGACGGTTTATTTCCAACTAAATTTATTTCATAAAATACGTTTTGTTTCAAAACATCACAAAATTTTAAAGTATACCATTTTTTTATAGTAACAGTTTTTTGAACTAATATTTATAACAGTACTTGCACATGAGTTAGAAATGAATATGAAGAATAGTTATCATGTTATAAAGAAAAAAACCGCTGCCTAAGGAATCACTACTTATCCAGATTTTCCATCTAAGTCTCTTTGAAGGAAAATATCTCGACTATAATTGCAGTCTGCTATGTCGAAATAATTGGTCATGAAATTTTAATAATATTTGGGGCACATGTCATAAAGAAATTTGGGGCATTGGTTCTTAGCATATACGCCAAAAATGAGGTATCTGGAATCTTATTAGCTTCCTCTACTCATTTTTCCCAGTTTGCACACCCCCCACCCGACTCTTTAAAGGAATAATCGGAATCAGATGTCATTATAATACATACGTATTACAAATATCTAGTGAGTATATCAATTTTATTTTATCAACCCCTTTAATAATGGAGTGGAGGTGGTAGGGGTTTGAAAAATATGATAAAGAAATCTGAAATCCAGGCTCCTAGTATACACCAAATACCAAGTTTCTGTACTGCTTACCAACCTGTTTTACTCATTTCCCCTTTTTACCTCTACTTACCACCCGCCCCTTCCACGGAAGCATCTCAAAATACAATCTAGTTTCAAATGTCGTTATAATACATACGTGTACCAAATTTCACGTGAATACCTCAATTTAATTTTATTAGCCCCTTTAATAATGGGGTGGGGGTGGTGGCGGGGTTGAAAAATATTACAAACAATATGAGGCTTTGGTCTCATTGTATTTACACTAAATCCAAGTTTCTGTGGTCTTACAGGCTTGCTTTACTTATTTTCCCCTATTTGCCCTTACTTACCCTCGAATTCTTCACCGGAATCATAACAAAATATATTCTAATTACAGATACGGTTACAATACATACAAGTAAATATCTCGATATAATTTATCAACCCTTTTAATAATGGAGTGGGGGGTGGTGTGGGTAGTTGAAACATATTATAAAAAATCTGAGGTCTTGACTTCTACCATGACCAAATCCCAAGTTTCTGTACTCTTACCAGCTTGCTTTATTTATTTTTCCCTATTTACCCCTATTTAACCCCTAACCCTTCAACGGAATAATTTCAAAATATAATCTAGTTCCAGATGTCGTTATGATATATATGTGTACCACATTTCAAGTAAATATCTCAATTTTATTGTATCAACCCCTTTAATAGTGGAGTTGGGGTGGTGGGGGGATGTAAAATATTATAAAAAAAAATGTAGACCTTGGCTTCTAGTATATACACCAAATCTCAAGTTTTCATACTCTTAACAACTTGCTTTACTTATTTTCCCTTATTTACCCCTATTTGCACCCCAACCCTTCATCGGATATGTTCAAAAAAGAATCCAGTTCCAGATATCGTTATGATCCATATGTGCCCAAAATTTCAATTCGATATCGTAAACCGTTCCAGAGAAAACGCACGGACAAAAAAGTTACAGACAGACAGACAGACCGACCAATAGATAGAAAATTTTTTTCGCTCAAATTTAAGATCTCGAAGTTTACAAAAAGAATATGTTTCTGGTTCAGAATGTCATGGAACCTGAAATATATTCTTTATAGGATTTTACAAACAGCGGAAAGAAAAACTATCTATGAGAACTAGGAAGTTAGTAGAATTTATATTAATGGTATATTTTTCAAATTTCTTAAAAGTAAGCCGAATACAATAATGAATTGCTTCCTAAAGAAGTTAAATGACCTCGAGGTAGACTCTTTCTTTATATTACTTCCACATCTATAGTGGATTGGAAGTAGATATAGTAATCTTAAAAAAAAATTCTAAATTTTATTTTGATGGAATAGGTCCAGAATGTTTAAAAGTGAATTATTTATTATTTGTTTGCTTATAGTAATAAAACATATTCTTTATAGGATTTTGCAAACAGCGGAAAGAAAAACTATGAGAACTAAAGGAAAAACTATACATAAAAATATTAATGAAATCTTTGCATTTTTTCGATAACCTGACTTCTGGTTATGCTAACAAGTAAAAATTCTTATTTGCCATTCTCATTTTAACACTAGCATCCAACATAGTCCCCTACGGCTAAGCAGGCTAAACTAGTATCTACATGATCCCCTACGATATGCAAATTCAGTTAAAAATGAGAACAAAGGCCTGAAATTAATTTATTTACGTACCTTGTCTTTAAAAATTGTTTCATTCTAATGAATTACATTTTCATAAAATCTCATTCAGTTTCTTGGAAATGCTTAGCCTTTGAAACGTTTTTCGTCCTTATTGTGGACTCATCAGAAAAGCCTAAAGCCACTTATAAATTTTTTTTTAAAAACAAGGTACGTAAATAAATTAATTTCAGGCTTTTGTTCTAATTTTTAACTGAATTTGCATATCGTAGGGGATCATGTAGATACCAGTTTAGCCTGCCTAGCCGTAGGGGACTATGTTGGATGCTAGTGTTAAAATGAGAATGGCAAATAAGAATTTTTACTTGTTAGCATAACCAGAAGTCAGGTTATCGACAGAATGCAAAGATTTCATTAATATTTTTATATATAGTTTAGTTCTCATAGATAGTTTTTCTTTCCGCTGTTTGCAAAATTCTATAAAGAATATGTCTCATTACTATAAGCAAACAAATAATAAATAATTCACTTTTAAACATTTTGAACCTATTCCAACAAAATAAAATTTAGAAAATTTTTTTACGATTACTATACCTACTTCCAATCCACTATGGATGTGGAAGTAATATAAAGAAAGAGTCTACCTCGAGGTCATTTAACTTCTTTAGGAAGCAATTCATTATTGTATTCGGCTTACTTTTAAGAAATTTGAAAAATATGCCATTAATATAAATTCTACTAACTTCCAAACAATTTGTACAGAGTGCCCCAAATGAAACTACTTAGCCTAGTATCTTTAATACTTAACTTCCCTGTTGTCCTCCTTTATTTCCACATCCACGTAGTGGATTGGAAGTATAGTAATCGTAAAAAAAAATCTTCAATTTTTTTTTTCTTGAAATAAGTTTAGAATGTCATGAAACGTCAAGATTTTAAGTCCTCAAACATTTTTATTGTATTTTTCATCCCCCCACCCCCATCGCCATTATTAAGGGGGTTGATAAAATAAAATTGAGATATTCACTTGAAATTTGGTACACGTATGTATTATAACGACATCTGAAACTACATTATATTTTGACGTGAATCCGTTAAAGAAATGGGGGTAAGTAAAGGTAAATAGGGAAAAATAAGTAAAGCAAGCTGTAAGAGTACAGAAACTGGGAATTTGGTGCATATACTAGAAACCAAGGCCTCAGATTTGTTTATAATATTTTTCAACCCTCACCACTTCCGCTCCATTATTAATGGGATTGATAACAAAAAATTGAGATACTCACCTGAAAGTTAGTACACGTATGTATTGTACTGACATGTGATTGAAATTATTCCGTTGAAGGGGTGGGAGGTGGTAGGTTGTGAATAGGGGAAAATAAGTAGAGCAAACTAGAAGCTTCATTTTTAACATATATGGTAGAGACCAACACCTCAAATTCCTACCCGAAATATTATTAAAATTCTATGACCAATAATTTCCACATACGGAATATAGTTATCACTATTATTACAAAGAAAACCTGATAAGATTTGGTCAAAAAAATATACAGAGTACTCATCCAACAGCAAAAGTTCAATACTAAATAACAGGTGCCAAATATGGAAGGCTTGCGCAAATACATTTACAAATGTCCACCATGACTGAATTATTTCTTGGGATCACCACCCTGTACATTTTTCAATAAAAGTATAATAGGTACATATGCCAAATATTATTGCCATCTGTCACATTTTCAATTCCACATTCACGTAGTGGAGTGGAAGTATAGTGGTGGTTAAAAAATGTATTTTTTTCTTTGATTTTTCAAAAATGTTGGTATAAAAATTTTCAACATTTTTTTCTTCAGAAATAGGTTTAGAATGTCATGAAACGTGGAAATTTTGAATTTGAGCAAAAAGGAAAGTTTTCTTCTATTCTATAGTAGTGGGATTTTTTTTTTTTGAAATAGGTTTAGAATGCGATGAAACGTGAAAATTTTAAATTTGAGCAATGAAAAAATATTTTTCCATCTATTTTAGTGGTAAAAAATTTTTCAAGTGTTGGTGAAAAAAATTTTCAATTTTTTTTTTCTAAAATAGGTTTAGAATGTCATGAAACGTGAAAATTTTAAATTTGAGCAAAAAAAAGTTTTCCATCTATTCTAGTGGTAAAATTTTTTCCAAAATGGTGAAAAAAACGTTGCAATTTTTTTTTCGAAATAGGTTTGGAATGTCATGAAACGTGGAAATTTTAAATTTGAGCAAAAAAAATTTCATCTATTCTATAGTAAGTACTTAGTGATAAATAAATTAATTTTTTTTTAAATTTTTAAACATTTAAATTTAAAAAAAAAAATTGTTTCAATAGGTTTAGAATGCCATGGAAACGTCGAAATTTTAAATTTGAACAAAGGAAAAAAATGTTCCAACTCTTTTAGTGGCAAATTTTTTTCAAAAATGGTAAAAAAAAATCTAAAATTTTTTTAAAAATAGGTTTAGAACGCTATGAAACGTGGAAATTTTAAATTTAAACAAAAAAAAATTTCCATCTATTTTAGTGGTAAAAATTTTTTCAAAAATGCTTGTAAAACAAAATTTCAAAAATTTTTTTATTTTCTGAAATAGGTTTAGAATGCAATGAAACGTGGAAATTGCAAATTTGAACAAAGAAAAAAAATTTTTCATCTATTTTAGTTGTAGAAAAGTTTTCAAAAATGGTGCAAAAAATTTTCAATTTTTTTTTTCTGAAATAGGTTTAGCGTGTCATGAAACGCGGAAATTTTAAATTTGAGCAAAACAATTTTTTTTCCATTATTTATTCCCTTTAGACGGTCCACCCTGTATATTTTCCAGTGAAAGTTTAACCATTTCTTCGCTGCCAGTAGGGTCAACTACCTACCAAATTTGACTGCTCTCCGTCAAGTAGTTTTTTAGTTAATGCACCAATAGACAGACCGACAGACAGACAGACAGACTGGCGGAATTGAAAACCTATATTTTCGTAATCTACGTGATCTGAAACGTCAAAATCCGAAAAAATCTCGGAGGGTGATTTTTCTCGAATACAATACTTCCCTTCGGTATGCGAGGGAAGTAAAATGAATGAATGATTGGTTTGCTTTTTCGATGAAAAATTTCATTCTATATATAGTTTAAAGTATATACATATTTAGCAAAAACAGTAACTTGGTGAAAAATAGGAGCTCTTTCATTATTTGACATGAATAATCATATTTAAACAAACAAGATATTCAGTGCCTTCTTTTGTACTACAAATTTGAGACTTTTTTACCGTACTAGACTAAAAATTCAGTATTTGATACAAAATGTTTGCTTATTTCGCACTCAAATATCAGGAAATTAACTGATGGTCCTGAAGTGTCATTTCCGGTATGCCATTATAACACTTTAATAGTCACGTTGGCTGGTGTTGGGTTTCATATCCGCCACTTAACGCTGTGCTCTTATGTTCAACGAAAAGTAAATTAAACAGAACCACGGACAATGAGTAATAATTTCGAAAACTTCTTGGGTGATTTCCTATAGACGTAAATAAATTAAGGTTATTGACGAGCCCTAATTTTAATCATTGACTTATTGACTATAATATAAGAGTATTATGTGCCATCTTTGCTATACTTCATTTGCTTATGTCTCTTGGTATATGACATGCATGCTTAACGCAAAATTGAAATAGTAAAATGTATTTACTAGGAGTATTTTAGATTTTTTAACATTGTTTGTGAATTGCAGGATTTAAAAAATCCCCAGTCACTAAAATTTTGAAACGATGTTCTTAAAAGTACAAGATAATAATTCTAAAAGTATATGTTTTCACCCATTTGCTTCATTTGTTTATTCAACAAATATACTTTAAGTAGCAGATCTTCATTAAACGCATCCAAAAAAATATCTTTAGTGAAAAATATCAAGAAACCTTTTTGCTAATTGCGGCAATGGCATGTCTGGCAGCAGCACGACATCTATCTCGGTAGCCTGTTAGACACACGGCCCCACAAATAGTGGAGAGAAAGTAGTCAAAAAAATTGATGAAAAGTAATTGGGAAGCTGATTTTCTTTGTTTGTTCTTTCTAACCCCCAACTTTTTCCATACATCTACCTGCACCTTCCGAGGGCTATTGTTGCTTTCTGTGTGACTTTTTCGACCTGTGAATTCCATATCAGTTTTTAGTCAAAAACGACTCCTAAATATTTTTCCTCACTGGAAAATGGAATTTTCACACTGTTGAGCGCTAGGAGCTTTAGACCTTCCAAGACTCTTTTTCGGGTAAAAGTGACGACTGAGGTTTTGTGGGGATTTATCATTACACCACCTGTCGACAATACTTAGGGCTCTTTGTCGCTCCCTGACAACAATTACTATATCGTCAGCATATCCTAGGCAGCAAAAGCCTTCCGTAGAAATGTTTCACTATATATTTTTCACTTAAAATATATCCCATTGGTTCGCTGGCAATAGCAACTACCTATCAAATATTATTTTTCTTCATCAAATAGTTTTGTAGCCAACAGACCGACAGATAGAGTGACAGATTTTAAACACATTAATTTTAGTAGTCTACATAATCTCAAACGTGAAAATGCGAAGAAATCGCGAGTGATTTTTCCACGATAACAAGACTTACCTTCGATAGGCGAGGGAAGTAAATAGTGGACAAAAAAAATCGCTCTTAGCAGCTGTTATCTAAATTAACGTTGTTTACATGCCTAAAATACGTGAAATTATAATTTCTTCTAGTCACCGATAGCACATCTGCGCTCGTCTGTTAGCCAGACTTAACAAATTACAACTATAACTATTAGACCCATCATTATCAACACAAGCAATGGTATATACATACGTAAAACATTAGTTATGGCCCATAACATAAGGCATAACATATGCGATCTAAACGATCCCAAATTTGAATAACTAATACATTATTTTTCGTGTATTGCAAATAATTTCGTGGTTGATTATTTGCGGTGATAGGACTTGGGGTGCTGTAGTCTATTCATATAAACCTGCTATGTGGTGTAGCGAGGCCCTCGGGGACCATTGATGTCATCTTCCAGTCTGCACTTTTATTGTATAATGCTTTGATGAAATGAGGTTTATTCCCAGATTATATTTAACAATGCTATCTTGATCTGTTTTGGGCAGATTATTATTGAAACATTATGCCAAATCTCCTATAACACTTTAACTGAGTTGGTGCTGCTTTATCGGAGTAATAAATCTAACTGTATGAGTTTGATAAGTACTGCGCTGCCGAATACTTATTGATCTGCGTAGGACAACAAATGTTCAATAATATGTGTTAATTTATGGGGGTCGGTAGCTAAGGGTTAATAAACCTTGATGATACTCTTGCACTCGAAGAGTTTAAATTATTAAGAACTTATGTCAAAAATCAGGTTGATATTGAATATAGAAAATATTGTAGCGACATTGAAAAAAATATCAAGACTAATCCCAACAAGTTTTGGCAGTTTATCAATAAGAAAACTAGAAATAATTTACCGGCAGATATGTACTATAAAGATAGACATTATGTTGGCAACAAAGAATTGGTAGATGGTTTTGCTGATTACTTTTGTAGTTCTTATATCACTTCAGGTGTTCCAATTGAGAACAATCATGACGTAAATACTGATTCTTTAACAATTGAACAGTTTACAGAGCAAGAAGTTTTAAATTCACTAAAAAAAAATCAAGCCTAAATGTACAATGGACCCTGACAAAATTCCCGCCTTTCTATTACATAATTGTGCTAGCGTGTTTGCAATTCCTCTCATTTTCTTATTCAACCTGGCCATTAAATCTAACATATTCCCCAATTCACTCAAATGTTCTAAGATAATTCCTGTATATCAAAAAGGTGAAAAAAATAATGAGAATTACAGATCCATAACGATTATCAACAATTTCTCCAAAGCTTTCGAAACTTTGCTGTATGAACCAACATTTTCTTATGCAAAGAATCGCATTACTGAATACCAACACGGTTTCTTCAAGGGAAGATCTACCTCAACAAATATTTTTTGTTTTACCCAATATATAACTGATGCTATCGACGCAAACTCACAAGTTGACGTAATTTACACAGACTTCACTAATGCATTTGACAGACTTGACCACAGTATTTTATATTCAAAATTTCAACAATTTGGTTTCTCAATAAATCTGCTATTATTCTTCAAATCATATCTTGAAAACAGACACCACCACATTGAATACTGTGGTCAGCGGTCTGTAGAATTTGTATCCACTTCAGGCGTACCCCAGGGTTCAGTGTTAGGTACTTTATTTTTCAATATTTTCATTAATGACATCACAGTAGAATTGGGTGTCAATTGTCTCTTATACGCAGACGATATGAAGTTGTACAATAAAGTAAATGATGTTACTGATTGTGTTGCTCTACAAGCGGCCCCCGATAAAGTAAATGAATGGTGTAATTTGAACAAACTACAGTTGAATGCAAGGAAGTGCAATGTTCTAACTTTTACCAATAAATATCAGCTGGTCGAATTTAATTATTGCTTAGAATATTCAGTGCTTACACGTCCTTTGACCTTCCGCGATCTCGGTGTAACATTTGATAGTAAACTAAACTTTAATTGTCATATAAACACTATAACCAATGAAAGTTTTAGAACACTGGGATTTATAACACGATGTTCTCATGATTTTAACGACAGTAAAACGCTGAAACTACTATATCAGTCTTGTGTTCGATCAAAATTAGAATACTCGTCAATTATTTGGTCTCTTCATTACAACCTACATATACAAAATATAGAAAGAATTCAGAGACGTTTCTTAAAGACTTTAAGTTACAAGGAGGACGGTGTATATCCTGCTATTGGTTTTCCCCAGACTGCACTTTTAAACAGATTTTCGCTTTCGAGTTTGGAGACTCGCCGAACTATTTCACAACAAATATTTCTTTTTAAAGTAATACATAACATAACAGATTGTAGTGCTATCTTAAGTTTACTAAATTTTCGAACACCTAGATCAGTTTAAAAGTGAATTATTTATTATTTGTTTGCTTATAGTAATGAAACATTTTCTTGTTTCACCTAGATCAGGTTCCAGACAAAACACTTTATTCTATCTGCCGACCCCCAGAACTAACGTACAGAAATTTTCGCCATTGTACAAAATGTGTGAGAATTATAATAGTCTTTAAGACCAGTTTGATATATTCCACTGCAATGTAGCTGAGATAAAGAGATTAACTGTATAAATTAAAACACGTTACCACATTTCTATTTATATTCTTTTAATATTTTTTAATATATTTGTATGTACTTAACATCTCCTGCCCTGTAATTGGAATGCTTTGTTGGGCAGTGTATTGTTAAATAAATAAATAAATAATAATTCTTCGTATGTAATAGCACTAACTGGCGGTCCTAACGGGGGGGATGCCCCTCCCCTCCTCAGGGCTTTGATCATGACAAAATTTGATAAATACGAAATATAATTATTTTTAGGTTTTAGCAAAAAGAGAAAATTATTTATGACTACTCAAAAAGAAAAATCTACTTTAAAATATTGACTTCCAATTTCTATGTTTTCTGATAAATAATGAAATTATTTACAGAACAACCATCCATTCGATAATACATAGAATTATAAATATTTAGAGGCAAATCGTCAATAAAAGTAACAAGTATTGTTCGCAATATTTCCACGTATTTCTTTCTATTTAAATTCTCCTTGTAGATATGATACTTACTTGTTAAATATTAATAACCAAAAAACGTATGAGAATTTTATTGTGCCCAGTGGTGTACATTTTGTCTGTTAAAAATTCCTGTTTAATGAAACTTAGCTTCAGTCAGTTCAAACAATCATTTAAAAAAAAATCGGTAAAGGTATTTACACGGAACTTCCCTCGTTATTTGCGCATGGCGGTCACTCTAAAAAATTATTAATTACGAAATGACATTAAGAATAAAATCGGAATACAGTTATTGCTATTATTACAAAGAAAACCTGATAACTTTTGATCAACAAATATACAGAGTTCTCATCCAACAGCAAAAGTTCAATACTAGACAACAGGTGCCAAATATGGAAGGCTTGCGCAAATATCTTTACATATGTCCACCATGACTGAATTATTTCTTGGGATGACCACCTGTACATTTTTCAATAAAAGTATAATAGGTGCATATGATAAATATTATTGTCGTCTGTCACATTTTCAATCCCACATTCACGTAATGGAGTGGAAGTATACCTAGTGGTGGTTAAAAAATTTCATTATTTTGAAATTCTTTAAACATGTTCTTTTTTTGTTCTTTCTTATACATCCAAATGTCGAAAATCGAAATAATTGATTTCGGCTCTATTGGTGGTAGAAAAGAAAAAACTAAAATACTCGTAAATTAATAGATTATCGAACTGTTGGAGTATAGTTACATCCTAACCTTAAAAAACACAAATTTCTTGATTTTTTTTTTTTTTTACTAATAATGCAATACGTGGGGTAAACTTCATAAGATCTTTACAAAAAATCGAGGAAATATGTATCTTTTTGCTATAAATACGTGATAATTAAATTTTAAAACAATCGGCCACAATCGGCTATTTTCCAGAAAAATTAAAACGCTTGCCATTTAATGAGAAATGGTCGTAGGGTAAACTTTTTTTAAAAAGTGTAGGTTTTTTTATGTACTTTTTTTTTAGAATCTGTTTATCAAGTTAAATTGTCGTTGTTTTTAATTAAAATATATATGTACGTATATTTTAGTTTCAATTTTTTCACATATGTATTTTCATTTTCTGGCTGCATTACAACATACGTATTATTTAATCATGGAAACAAATTAATATTAGAATTGTCTGAAAAATACGAAAAAATACTTTCTGAAGAAGTGCTAACATTTTATAAAGCAGATGCTACAAAGGCAGCATTACGAAGTGCAGGGGGCAGTTTATGAATTTAACCCATCAACATATATTGATTTAAATGTTATGAGGTTTCTGTTATTTCAAAAAACGGTTCAAGCCAAAAGAACTGTTGCATGTAATTTGTCTTTGCTTTCACCGACATCCGATACACTATATCCACACACGTTGGTAAAAAAAATATTTTTCTTCTGAGGTAGGTTTAGAATGTCATGAAACGTAGAAATTTAATATTTGAGCAAAAAGGAACGTTTCCTTCTATTCTATAGTAGTGGTAAAAAAAGTTTACAAATTTAAAAATTATATTTTTTTTAAATAGGTTTAGGATGCCATGAAAGGTGAAAATTTTAAATTTGAGCAAATAAAAAAAAAATTCCATCTATTTTAGTGGTAAAAAAATGTACAAAAATGTTGGTGAAAAAAATTTTCAAACATTTTTTTTCTGAAATAGGTTTAGAATGTCATGAAACGTGAACATTTTAAATTTGAGCAAAAAAAAATTTCCGTCTATTCTAGTGTTAAATTTTTTTCCAAAATGGTAAAAAAATGTTGCAATTTTTTTTTCCGAAATAGGTTTGGAACGTCATGAAACGGGGAAATTTTAAATTTGGGCAAAAACATTTTTTTTCGTCTATTCTATAGTAGTGATAGATTAAAAATGTTCAAAATTTTTTTAAAATTGTTCAAAAACATTTTTAAATTTGTTTGAATAGTTTTAGAATGAAATGGAAATGTTGAAATTTTAAATTTGAACAAAGAAAAAAAATTCCATCTATTTTAGTTGTAAAATTTTTTCAAAAATGGTAAAAAAAGTTTCTAATTTTTTTTTTAAATAGATTTAGCAAATCTATGAAACACGGAAATTTTAAATTTGAACAAAGAAAAAAAATTTCTATCTATTTTAGTGGCAACAATTTTTTAAGAAATGTTGGTAAAAGAAATTTTCAAAATTTTTTTTTTTGAAATAGGTTTAGAATGCCTTGAAACGTGGAAATTTTAAATTTGAAGAAAAACATTTTTTTTCATTATTTATTCTTTAGACCCCTTGTATATTTTCCAGTGAAAGTTTAACCATTTCTTCGCTGACAGTAGGGTCAACTACCTACCAAATTTGACTGCTCTCCGTCAAGTAGTTTTTTTAGTTAATGCACCAACAGACAGACGGACAGACAGACTGACGGAATTGAAAAACCTATATGTTCGTAATCTACGTGATCTGACACGTCAGAATCCGAAAAAATCGGAGGGTGATTTTTTCTCAAATACAATATTTCCCTTCGGTATGCGAGGGAAGTAAAACATGATTCTCTTGAAGACGTACGATCAAATGTTTACAGAAATCTGTTCTAAGTGAACGAATACTACGTTCCTGCACTGTCGCTACGACTCGGCAACACTAACACGGTATTTATATTGATAAAAACTAAACATTCTGAAATTTTTCATTGCCTACTATGTATGGGGGAATGCTAATATCAATCGATGCAGAAATCAACACTCTAGTAAACTCTCTGAAAATAGTTCTATTTGAAAAAATTGACTGTGACTTTTGGACGTTTGAACTAAAACAATGTTCGACTGTGAAAATAAAATACCCTGTATGATATTGTGAAAACATAAGACAACTTTTAGTTACTTGTATGAGCTTGAATAGAAAGTCTCTAAGCCGGCTATATGATAGAAGATAGAGTATAATATTATGGTACGTAAACTTAAGCTAAAATTTCACGAGGAATCCAAATATGTAATGAAATATAGGGTGTTCCATTTAAAATAACAAAGTTAGGTGATACACCGGTGTTAGCGGTAGTAACACATGCATGAAAATATTTTCGCTAGATGCGCTATATCCAAAAACCCCAAATTTTCGAATTTCTAAACTCAACAAATCACAAGAAACATCTATTATCCGCTTTCCGTGAAAAAACCTGTATACAAAATTTCAGGACAATGAATTAAGTCGAAGTGATTCAAAATTGACCTGCTTGGAATAGACCTATTAAATTATGCATGAGTTATCAGTTTCTGACTAGACTAATGTGTAAAATATACGCCAAGAGGGAGACAAATTATGCGTGGACTGTAAGTATTCTAATTATTTACTAGATCATGATTATTAACTACGATGTTAAATATTTATGCATAAATTAGCTAGAGGGATTCATCGAAGAGAACATCTGTTAACGCGTTATGAATAACGATCGAAATTCAATAAGATCAAGGAATTCTCGAAAGCCTCGTAAAAGACATGCCTTTGTATTTAGCAGTTAAGCGAAGGATTTCAATGTGACAATTAAATATAAATTTATGGGAGGCTTTACATAAATATCAATGTTCAACACCGGTCGGTCCTGCAACTACTGGCTATATTAACTTGTCACTTCAACGGGGTAATCTGGACTGAATATAAAATTAACTGTTAAAATATTTATCCTTGTCGCGTTAAGATTCCACAAGTTCGAGTTAAAAGTTATTAATGTTCTGAGAATTTAATTTTGTCGCCTTGTAATGTCTTCTTTGCTCGACTACCAACTCTAAATTATAACAAGGATAAAAACTTTATTTATTGCGGATGAATTAGTCAGTTGCATTAATTGCTTTGTTGGAACTTAATTGAAAATACGTCTGACTGAATATTAATTGTTCGACTTGTCTGTCGATTCTAATTTCACAACTACATTGTGAAGTATAGTAAACGTAAAAAAGAATATTCTTTTTGCTGACATGTTTTTAGACTCTCATGAAATACCGAGATTTTCAATTTGAGAAAAAACAATTTCTGTCGGTTGATCTGGCTGTAACTTTACTCTGAAATGGTTCAAGATATTGACTTGAAATTTGGTACATGTATGTATTTACAATGAGTTTTGAAACTAGATAGAACTTATTTGAATGAAGGGTTGGGTGTAAACAGGGGAAAAATAATAATAATAATAATAATAATAATAATAAGGCAGCACGCAGGGCCGCAGATGATCTCGGTCTCGTTTTCGACTTCAGGCGAAGAGGCAGGCGAGGTGCTGATGCACAGTCAGTAACTGAGCTACCGCCAAATCGCCTGACAACCCAAATTAAAGCTGCCGAGCAGAGAAATTTATTCAGGCAGCACGTCGATAGACCCATGCATGGAGTGTTCTACAACAACATAGAGATACTGGGTTTATCGACAAGCTGACCTTCTCATTCCTGAGGTCAGCAGGGCTAAAGTCGGAGACCGAGGGATTCATTGTGGCCTGCCAAGATGGTGTTATTAACACCTTGGTCTACCGCAGTCGTGTTTTGGGTGTAGAGGTCACCGACCTAAATTGTAGGACCTGCCATCAGGCGCCGGAGTCGCTCATGCATTTACTATCTGCATGTCCGATTTACGCGACTTCGGCCTATATCCACAGACATAACGCGGCTTTACGAGTGCTGTATTACCATCTTCGGCACTCGTACGAGGTAGACCAAACACCAGTGCTGCCTTATGTTCCCGGAGAGATCGAGTCCGTTGTCGAGAACGAGAAGTGCCGAATTTATTGGAACTACTCATTCCCGACCGTCAGGCTGATTCAAGCCAACAAGCCTAACATAGTCCTCCTCGACCACCAGACCAAGGTGATGTATGTCATCGAGTTCTCGGCACCTGCCGAGACAAACATCACCTTGAAGGAGGAGGAGAAACGGACCAAATACCGAGAACTCCGGTATGAGCTCCGAGCGCTATACCCAGACTACTCGGTCAAGATGGTCGTCCTGATAATCGGCGTTCTCGGTGGGATGAGGCCTACGCTGCTCTCAGCATTGAAGACCATACCGGCCTGCCAAAAATCAGCCGAATGGTCGGCAGGCCAAATGCAGAAGGCAGTCGTCTTAGGGTCCCTGCGTCTACTTAGGGCACACGATTCTGGAATCTACAACCACTAACCCTGCGGGATGTGGGGAATGGTTGTAGATAATTCGCTGGCGCTTCCCCTGTGAGAATATCGGAGACACGGGAGAACTGTCCAGCATCGCTAACGCGAAAAAAAGAATAATAATAATAATAATAATAATAATAATTTTATTGTCCATGCGATCATACAAAAAGGTCAAGTCAAACAACTAATATTAGCACAAAAAGCTAAGGTATAAATAGTCAACATTATTGATTGATTGATTTTCCAGCGTATGGTGGGCATTGCTGCCAATTCCGGGCATCCATGGAGGTTCGTTCCAACACGCAGCTTGGTCCTCCGTCAAACACGCCCAACGGATGGCCAAACCGCGTGCCGGAACAAAATCTCGGATGTTTTATATACCGCCGGACCAGCTGAATACGCCGGGTTGGACATTGGACGTGCTTATTGTCAGCAGCGAGAGCCGCATGACGTATGGGGTGGGAATATAGAATGGGAAGTGTAGGTGTGTGAGAGATGCTTGTTTTAAGTTTCCATGTTTCTATTAAGTTTCCATTTGTCATCATCGGCTGGGGCGTGGTGCAGTTGTTTGCGACATGCTTCTTTTCAGTTTCCATGCTTCTTTTAAGTTTCCATCTCAGTATTTTTCTCTAAGTTTTCTGCTTCTGGTGTCTCTGAATCTGGCAGCTTTTATTTTTGTATTTTTTCCCTTTTTCCCCTTATTTTTTCATTTTTATTTATTAACCGCTCCACAAGTAAATATCCATTTACGATGGAGTTGCTGGGAAGGGCCCTATCTCGCGGTAACATTTTTTTTGCGCGTTATGAGAAAAAAGGTCCGAAGGGATAGTTTGCTCACCCTGTATGTCGTTTCCTTGAAACAATCGGTTTCAATTTTGGGCAGTTTTTCCATTTCATCACCTGTGTATTATATTTATTACCTATATATTATGTTCAAATCTTTTTAATTTTGATCTCCAATTCTTGTTTAAAATTTAATAAAGACATAAATAAGCCAATGCTAATGCTATATAAACAAAAACTTATCTGTTTCATTCACACATCTGGCGTTGCTTATTTTATATCACTCACTTCAAGAAGGGACGAATCCAGGTATAAAAATCTCCTGCCTGGTAATCAAATAATCAAATTCCCCATATAAAACTAATAACTCTGCAGCGAGAAACAAAAAGTTTATAGTAAATAAATTATTTCTTAAACAAAAGTACCCGTTCCACATGAAGAATTCATTCATTCGCGTATATGTGAAACAATGGATTTCCGAATCACAACATTCTTCCCATCTGTGAAGGATTAATAAATATATCTTACATCTTAGAAATGAATAACACTTATCTTTCATCCTTCGTACTAGCTAGCCACTTTGGGGAGGGTGGTCGGTCGTCTTAGGTACATGCACTTGTGGATAATTTACGAGTTTATGACCTGGTCCCATTTAACGTGTTTATTTTTTTTTATCCGAGTTATGTTGCCAGATATCTGTACCCTTTGTCGAGCTGCCCATATACGCCTTTAGTGATGTCGTAGTTAAATATCAAATATCAGCTATATGAATTAGCCAAATTTATGGTAATATATACATATATCAACTAATGTAGGATTTTCCACTCTTTAATTCAACACATTTTTTGCGCGTTTCACACCGTGTTTACTCTAGTTTTTCGGGATTTCATGGGATCCACTTAAAAACGTGTCTGCCTTCGTCGACGACTGAACTGAACTCCCAGATAGTCAACATTATAAAATATAAATACAAAATACACATACATAATACAATCTAATTACATGAAAAAAATAAGTACAGAATAGTATAGATACATACGAGCGAACAGTTAAAATTCATGATTTAAATAGTCAGAAACGGAATAAAAACAATTGTCCACTAGAACATTTTTCAAAACCTTTAATTGAAATAATTTCTATAATATGTTGTGGCAGCTTGTTGAATAGTTTTGTTCCCATGTATTTGAAACTTTTTTGTATATTAATAAAATGTGAACAGGAATTTGTAAATCATTTTGTTTACGAGATAATCATGGAAAAAATTGTTTTAAAAAATCTTCAAGATGGAACTTTACTAACAATACTATTTCTAATATGTACACGCACGCAACTGGTAATATTATTAATTCCTTAAATACATTTTTACATAAGAATATTTGGGTGTGCCGGCTATATATCGAATTGCCCGTTTTTGCATTTTAAATACTCTATTAACATGATGTGAGGATCCCCAAAAAATTATACCATAAGTTAGCCTAGAATAGAATTATTCATAGTAAAACCTTTGGTATGTGTCATTTGTCAAAAAAATCCTCGAACAGGTTGAATTTAGTTTTGTAAATGCTACATTTTGTCACCATACCAATTTTATTTTTATGGAAACAGACTTTTTTGTTTACTGCTTTTGGTGGTATATTCCTTAGCTTTCTGGTGATATGAAAAAAAAAATGATATTACCTAAGCCATTCTTTTGGAAAAAAATATTTGTATTGATTATACCTTAGATAAGTAATTGTGAGAAAAAAATCATCTCCACCAAGATGGGTGTAGACACTTTGCAGGCTGTTCTGAATCATCACATGGACAATTCGTCTCGTCTCCAAGTCAATTCTGTCTTCCAATTCTTCTGTGGTATCCGGTATGTTATAATACACCCTTGACTTTAAGTAAACCCAAAGAAAAAAGTGTAAGGGGGTTAAATCCGGTGAACACGGGAGCCACTCAATCGGACCTCGACGACATTTTTAGCTTCCAGTAAAAGCATCATCTAAAAACTGTCGCACTGCTATCTCAAAATGAGGTAGGGCACCGTCTTGCTGAAACCAGACATTTTCAGCAGGAATATCTTCATCTTCGTTGTTCGGAAACATAACTGCTAAGGCTGGCACTAACTCAACTCGCAAAAACTGTAAATATCTTGCGACCGTAAGATTTTCTTAAAAAAAAAGGTCCCAATAAATGACCACCAATCATACCTGCCCACGCGTTTACTTTGCCTCGTCGCTGTGTATGGGCTTCTTGAGTCTAATGAGGATTTTCGCGTGACCAATACCTACAGTTATGCTGACGTACAGTCCCCTTTAAAGAAAATGTAGCTTCATCAGGAAAAATAATGTTCTTTAAAATATTTGGGTTCTCATCGCACAAGGTCATCAACTATTCACAAAACTGTAAGCGCCGATCTGGATCGTCCTCATTCAATTCGTGGATTAATTGCACTTTGTATGTACGCACTAGGGCGACCAGATCGAGGGAGGTCAGCTGCACTGCCAGATTCATCATATCTAGCCACCAATCTACTTACAGTGGATCTAAAAATTTGCTTTTTGGGATACATGGCATTGAAAACATCACATGCTTCTCAGCCTATCACTATATCCAACCGTCATCAAAAGTTCTACACGTTCTCTTTCACTTAAACGTGGCATCCTATTCACTAGTTTTATACTGTCTCAGAAGTGCCACAAAACTGAGGTTCTACACGTGCCAGGAATAAAAAAGTTATCAATACTTTACACAAAAAGGCCTGTATCTCTCTGTTGTTAAGGTGATTGTTTTTTTTATTATTTTCTTTGTTTTGTTTTTATGTCAAATGTCTTCATGCTAGTTAAAACAAAAATGTAGGCAACAAGATTTATCAGTCCATAAGAAAGTGGAACATTACTCGTGAATTTGCGAAAGGTAAGCTATTTTTACATAAAATGTCATTTTTTCAAAAGAATGGCTCGGGTAATATCATTTAATTTATATCACCAGAAAGCTAAAGAAATATACCACCAAAAACAGTAAACAAAAATGTCTGTTTCCATTAAAAGAAATTATGATGGCGTCATAACTCAAAAACCAATGACGTCATAAATGTTGGTATAGTGAGAAAATGTAGCATTTACAAAACAAAAATCGACCTGTTCGAGAATTTTTTTGAAAAGTGACACATACCAAAGATATGAATTTTGTGCGTTTCTTTATGTTCACACTGTATAACGGATTTAGTACAATATCCCTCAGCCAATATAATGCAAAGCAAACAGATGCCAGATTTTTACGTCTATATGATACTCCTAGCTCTATATGTACTCCTAAAAATTTTGTTGACTGTACTTGTTCCAAGGGCATCCCATCTATGTTTAATAAACTGCTTTCATTGTATTGCATTATTCTAGGAGTAAATTGTATAAATACTGTTTTGTCCTTATTTGCTAATAACTTATTGCTGTAAAACCACGCTCTAAGCTTGTTTAACATATTTTGTGCCGTCTTCTGCAGATTTACAATATCAGTACTCACGCATAAATAAGAAATATCGTCGGCGACTAAAGTTAGATTCTTACCAGCAATAATTTCTGACAAGTCATTTACAAATAATATAAACAATAGAGGCCCTAGGACTGATCCTTGGGGTACGGTACGAGCCATATTCATTACATCAGAGAGGTGACCATTTAATTAAGTAAAGCAAGCTAGTAAGAGTCCAAAAACTTATTATTTCTGTAAATACTTTTTTTTGAAACATTTGCCACCATCTAACGATTGTGCCCTTTGAGACATTTGACCGGGATGTTAATATCTATAACATATTGCAATTTGAGCCAATTTCACTGAAAGCCATTTTCCATATAATTTGTGGTGGGCTCCTTTATCTATTCCATACCTTTTTATTTTTCCAAAACATCACCTCATTTTGTTGTATGAAATGGAAAGGAAACATTAGCGATTCGCACATGTGATCTAGTTGAGTCCTTGCTGCTACAAATTAACAATCAATATGCAGCCATTAACGAGTCGCATAAACCTAATCGACGTATTTAGCGAAGTTGGAGTTGGTAGAAGCCAGTAACAGATTTCTAATTAGAACGCGCCAGGTCTCAGGGGTGTTGATAGTGGTAACTACCAGGTGGCCCGGGGTCATACATGGGGTAGATGGGTATTTCAGGATCTCTCGGGGTTTAATCGGTCACAAATCACGGTAACCGCATGTCGCAAACTCCGCTCACACATTGCATTTGAGTAAATCAAATGTGATAAACAACGGCCACAGTTCTATTTAACTTTGTACACAATAACACATAGTAAATTTTCAAAAGAATATAATTCACCAAAACCTAAATTACTCAACCAAAATATTTTTATGTTTACAACTAGTATGAAGGGTATGTAATGACATATTAAAAGTTTGCCAGGATAGAGTAGTCTTTTGTCCTAAAAATCCGTAAATAATGGGGTAATTTGTGCACCCGACGCCATTTCCCATCTTACGAAGATTTATTTTAATGTCATTTTTTCCGATCAAAGAACAAGTCTAGATACATAACAGCTGTCTCTTCAGTACAGCTAACAGCTAAATGTTTTTATTCGGTTGATGAATATTTGGAAAATTAGTAGGTGGTTCTAATTGTTTAGATATGCTATATTATGCTATATAACTTTATACATATTTACATTTATGACATGTCTCTTTTTTTCTGTTTTGTACCTAGTTTTAAACAATAATGAGAGCACGATTCACTAGATGCTCAATTTTTTTGTGACTAATCCTATACCAATGTGGTCTTTTGGATAATAAACGATTATTATTATTATTATTATTATTACATACCTTATTTGCCCCTAACACAGTCACATTATATAGCCCTAAAAAAGAATAGATAATCACAATATCCTCTAAGCAACAGCGGCGGGTATGTATGAAGGGTACATATTTTCATCAAAATAAGTTTTTGTAATTCCTGCATTACCTGCTCTATACAGGGTGTCCCGAATTGCATAGGCTAACTTCACTAAGAAATACAACTTTTCAAAATAAGAAAAAAGTTCCTATACGCATGGGTCGGGAAGTGATTAAAAAAGGTCCAAGAAATGAAGAACAGCGAAATGGGCAATTTAAAATCACAATTTTGGCCAAATTTAACAATAATAATAAATTAAGTATCAGAAGAACGGTCCAACAGTAAAGACCACAGAAAAGCTTTTCGAATGCAGCCTGTCCAAAACCTTCAACCAGGTGATCCCGAAAGGCGTATCAATTTTTGTAATTGGTTTATAAATGCCATGAGACAAGATCCCGATTTCGGAAATAAAGTTATTTGGACTGATGAAGCTACCTTTAACCATAATGGATCGGTTAATTTTAATAATTTAAGAATCTGGGCTCATCAGAATCCTCATATAATTCGCCCTAGGGCATTTCAACAGGAGTTTAGCGTTAATGTATGGTGTGGTGTTATAAACGGGATTTTTTGTGGGCTCCACATCCTTCCTCCCCGTTTAATTGGACCATTATTTAACGATTTTTTAAATATCTCGGGGATATTCCTCTTAATTTAAGAAATGAATGCTGGTTTCAAATGGAAGGAGCTCCTGCACATTTTGCTGTTGAGAACCCTTTGCGGGTAAACAATAATTATCCTGAACGGTGGATCTGTCGATTAGGTGCAAGAGCATGGCCACTCCGTTCACCGGATTTAACTCCAGTTGATTTTTTTGCCTGGGGCTATTTAAAGGACAAAGTCTACACAATCCCTGTAAACACGAGAGAAGAGTTAGTAGAAAGAATTCTCGAAGAATGTGATAATTTGCGGGCTAATCCTGATTTCATTCACAAAGCTACACACACTATACGGCGCAGATGTCAGAAATGTGTTGAAGCTGGCGGAATGCACTCTGAACAACTCTTGTAATTTGTAATTTACCTTTAATCTAATTCATTGTTGTCTAATAAAAAATAATGTAATCAAATTTTGTCTTATTGTCGTTGTTTTTTCTGTTCTGCTAAAATTACTCATAAAAAACTATTCCCGAATAAAGTTCAGATAAGATTTACTCAAAAACTGATAATTTTAGAGAAAAAACACAAGAGACTTTTTCTGTGTAGGACACTTCAAATTTTTAAGTTCTGCTCATAAATTAATTTAAAAGTGTCACACAATAAAGTTCGGGCTAAATTATACCTAGGCCCCCCAGTTTCACCCGCTCCTGAATGATTTACGTACATAGTTGTCATTTTTTCTTAAAAAGCATAAAAGGTTAAATTCCTGTATACATTATCATTTGTTTATCTTTAGACGTTTCGAAAATATTCATAAAACAACATTTTCAGGAGAATAGGCGGGTTCGGTAATTTTCAATTTTTGCTTCAATCGATAGAAACCATGGAAAAAACAACCATATAAAATTTAAAAATTAAATGTCCAAAAATAAAGGTTTTATTGATACATGAAAATCTTCCCGTCGCCGCGAGGCTAGAAACGTACCTATGCGTGAGGCTACTGCGGTGACGTCAGTGACCCGACAGCGCTGAGCGGTCTCTTCCTGATCTGTAAAAAGTGGGTAGGTACGTAGTGTAAATTTATTTGCAATTATTCAAAGGTCTTTGGAAGCTCACACTATATAATATATAATATACCTACTGTTAGCAATTAATGTTTTTTATATGTTTATCTTCAAAATTTTATTAAGTAGTTTTTAATATAGACAAATCGGTATAGTTTACCTCATATTTACTTGTCATATAAAAAATTTCCATTAATGTGCCTGCGACGCCGGCGGTTCCATTAAATCTGCTTTGTACATGCGGCATTTTTTTATTTTTATATGTAGTAAATACAAGGTAAACTTATATAAATACATATTAATTATAATTCTTAAACGTCGGAGCGTGAAAGCGTCGTCGTATTATTATTATTATAGCGCGAGCAGATCTCAGGGATCCGCAGCACTCAGGCCTGTCGGCCCATTGTGCATTCGCGTCATGTGGGATCTTTTAGAAGAGACCAGTGCTCTCCGCAAAGGATAGCAGTCTCTTCCATGGTTGATCCCGTAGCTCCTCCGGCTGTAAAAATTGCCTTTGGAGATGCCTATACCTTAATGCACCTAAGGGTGCGCAATTGCATAGGATATGAGTGGTGGTTTCATCCTCCACTCCACACATCCTACAAATAGGGCTGTTTTTCAACCCCATTGTGTGAAGATGTTTGTTCAGAGGACAGTGTCCTGTTAACAAGCCTACTATCCATCTCATTTTTTCTCTATCGAGCCCAAGCAGCCACTTAATGGTTGAGTCAGTCGAGGGCCCCTTTATATGGAGCCTCGACTGCCTCATTCCAGGGGCCTGGGTCCAATAGTTGCTGAACCTTGCAGTGGCCCAGTCTCGTAACTCTGATTGAATCAGACTTCTTGGCAAACCGAAGGCTGGCTCAGGGCCAGGGAATGGAGTTATTGCTCCTTCTCCCGCCAATCGGTCTGCTTCTTCGTTGCCCTCCACACCTCTGTGACCGGGCACCCATATGAGTTTGACAGAGTTGTGTTCGCACAGTTCCGTCAAAATATTCCGACAGTTTAAAACTAGTCTTGAGGTCACTTTGTTTGACACAAGAGCCCTCAAGGCTGCTTGGCTGTCGCTACATATATAAATATGTTTGTTGGCGATACCTCTCCTGAGATTCTCGCTTGCACACACCAATATGGCATATACTTCTGCTTGGAATACACTAGGATACCTTCCAAGTGGCACCGATATACGAGCCCTTGGTTTGCAGCCGTGTATGCCAGCACCAGTTCCCTCCTGAGTCTTAGATCCGTCTGTGTACCACTCGAGACCTTTGGGACTCAGAAGACGGTTTTTATCGCGTTCCCAGTCCTCTAGACTAGGAAACACCGCTGAGTATGGAATAGTGAAATTATAGACAGGGAGACACCGGTCATCCTCCGCTTGGGTGATGACCCGGTCCTTTACCGGCAGATCCAGGGCCTTTGTGTGCCCCCATCCACGGCCAGTCCCATTCCACATTCCGTTTTTGAACAGTCTATTTGCTGCTTTTTTAGCTTCCAGTTCCACCTCGATATGCAAGGGAGTGAGTCCAAGAATGGCCTCCATTGCTATCGTTGGAGTGGTTCTGATAGCTCCTGTAATTCCAAGGCAAGCTAGCCTTTGAACTTGACATAGGCGAGCCCTAATTGTGGAGCGCTCCTGGCAGCGCCACCACACTAGTGCCGCATATGTTATTAGGGGTTTCACCATGGTGGTGTATGTCCAAAGAGCAATCTTCGGACTTATTCCCCATTTTGGACCGAAGATGCGTTTGCACATCCATAAGGAGGCGCACGCTTTCCTCGTTTGAGCTTCAACGTGGTCCTTCCATGACAGCTTGGAGTCCAAGGTTACCCCGAGATACCTTACTGTGCGGGAAAGACACAAACGTGTGCCCATAAGAGAAGGAAGCTGGAAGTCGCTTATTTTTCTCCTTTTAGTGAACAGCATTAGCTCCGTCTTGCCAGGGTTGACAGAGAGCCCATGTCTGTTACACCATTCCTGAACTATGTTGAGAGCCCGTTGAATGAGCCCTGTAATAGTTCTTTCAAATTGGCCTCTAATCATGATAGCCAAATCATCTGCGTATGCTTGTGCATAGAAACCTGCCTCGTTCAATTCGGCCAGAAGCCCGTCGAGCAGAAGATTCCACAGTAGTGGAGATAGTACCCCTCCCTGCGGACATCCTCGGCCCACCTTGGCCCTGACCGTCTCGTTGCGAAGCGTGATCTCGATGTCGCGGGTGCTCAACATAGACGATATCCATCTGATAATGGTACCGTCCACATTGCGGTCCGCAACTGCTTGAGAGAGAGACTCGAAGGTGGGGTTATTAAACGCTCCTTCGATATCCAAAAACGCTACCATGGCAAGTTCTTTCTGCTCGAGCGCCTTCTCAGCTCTGACAATAAGCTGATGAAGGGCCGTCTCTGCAGATTTCCCCGCCTGGTATGCATGTTGATTGGGGTGGATTGGTGATAGCGCCAATATCCCATCTTTTATGTACCTTTCTACCAACCTTTCCAGTATCTTCAAAAGAAAGGATGTGAGGCTTATTGGTCTAAAAGCCTTAGTCTGGTCATATATGATACGACCTGTCTTTGGTATGAAGACCACTTTGACCTCTCTCCAAGACGTTGGTATACATCCTAGAGCTAGGCAAGATCTTAATAGATGATACAGGTGACTTAACAGTACAGCCGCGCCCTTTTGTATCAGGGCCGGATAGATACCGTCAAGTCCCGGTGATTTGAATGGGTCAAATGTAGATATGGCCCATCTTAATCTTTCATGTGTTACAACCTCTGACGCCTTTTTCCAGTCTGCGGCAGTAGCCGTTGATCTGGGTTCCGTCGCCAGGGGTTTAGTTTCCACAATCTCTGACCCCGGAAAATGAGCCTCAATTAGACACTCAATTGTCTCACGGTCATTGTTTGTGTAAGATCCATCTGGAAGCCTGATGCAATCAAGCCGCGATGATGGACTTTTTGAGAGAGTTTTACGTAGTCTAGCTACTGCCGGTAGGCCTTCTATGGTTCCACAAAAAGCCTTCCAGCACTCTCTTTTTTGCTTGTTTATCAAGCTTTTGTACCTTCGTTGGGACTCCTTATAGGTTTCCCAATCCGCTGGCTCACCAGAAAAGGTTGCTCTATTGAGCAACCTCCTCGTTTCTTTACGCAACCCACATAGTTCTTTATTCCACCATGGGGTTCGATTATCCCCTTTGGTTACTTGTAAGGGGCAATTGTTTTCAAACGCGGAGATAATGGCAGTTTGCAGCTGTAGAGCTGCTGATTGAAGCGTCGACGTATATTTGTCAGTTGCTTGTACCTCTGCCTATTTCCATTCTAATAGATATAAATAAATAAATAAATAAATAAATATAAAATAATAATTTATTGCCAAGAAACAACAGTTTACAGACAAACGGTGAAAAGTTACTTGTCTAGCAGATTGCCGGTTTTATATACGTATTCAAATGTTAGTTTGTTTAAACTTTACCGAAACTTCACTAAATAATAAATACAAATACAATACAAATAAAAAATATGCCACAAGTATGGTAGTTACAGTACTTAGCGCCACTGCTTTGAGCTTGATTTAGGTTCGCATTGTTTGTCAAAAAATCAAATACCATCTGTACGCACATTTAAATGTGGTGTCTTTCGGGAATCGGCTTTCTGGTACCCCGCTTTAAAAAACACCACCTATAAATGTCACAAAACTTAAATATTATAGTGATTCGCTGCTTACGCTATGCGGGGTACGTGCGCGTAGGGTGGAGCCGGAGGCCACTGACGTCAATTCCGTTGTGAGGTCCACCATTATCACCGAACTTTAATTTGGCAATTGCAGGCGCTGCAATTTTTTTTTCTCATTTTTTTTGCACGTACGTGTTTTGTTGACTATTTAACTTCACATCTGCCAAGAAAAATGTTTTTTTCTTTTATGACCGAACCCGCCTATTACTTGAACACCCTGTATCTCGGAAACTAATCACATCCTGACCCATGTTTATAGGAACTTTTTTCTTATTTTGAAAAGTTGTATAACTTAGTGAAGTTTGGCCTATGCAATTCTTTTTTCTGAGTGGATTTAGGTGTAGGCATCGGTTCACAAAAAAGAGAGCTGACGTAATTCCCGTCAAAATGGTGACCAATAAAAGTGTTTTTGATAAAAATTGGCTGAGATACATTCGTTTAAAGTAACCTACTTTTTACGATATTGTCACTTTTTATCTTTATATTATGTTACTTTTAATTTTTACACGCAAACATTATTTTTATTCTACCCAAAAATTATTTTCGGTTTATCAATGATATAATGATAAAGGCATTTGTTTAAAATTTTGATATTCATATGATCTTAGACATAAAAAGAACTTTAATACTAATTTATAGCTGTTTTAAAGATACTTTTTTGAAAATTACATATCTATTATATTTATTACATCATGTCTTCGAATTGAATATCAATATCTTCATCAACATCCCTTTGGACATATTCTTCCGTAACTTCTGAAACATCAGTGTCTTCACAATTTAAGGCCACACATTTTTTGCAGAACATTGAGCAGCTAATTCCTAATTTTCTGCAGCCACAATTTCCGTGACAACCTTTTATGCACCCACAAGCTATTTGCTCCAGTAAAATCTGCGGTGCAGGAGGTTTAGTTGTGCTGATTGGCATTCATTCATTTTTAGATTTTTTCCAACCACAGTCAAAAGGATTTAAAATATTTCCGTTGAATTTGGTGGTGCGTCCTTAAGAGTGAACACTATCTAAGGTCAGTGGGGAGGGAGATAAAGCGGAAAATGAAGAGATATTTCTCTAATAACCAAATTTTAGCCAAAAATAGTCTCCAACAATCCTGTATTATTTATTTATGTACAACTTACATTTATTTTCAGTTAAATAACATCATCCAATTTGCAAAAAAACAGCTAATTGTTAATCATAAAAATTATGAAGAACATGAGAAACTACCCCCTCTTTGAAATTGTAGCGCTTTAAAAATATGTAATTTAAACATTTGAAAAAATTCAAACGTATGCATTGCTGCCTTCTAAATATTTTTTGTCTACTGGAATTTTTTTGTAACTTTGCTAATTTTCCGTGTTACAGACAGTTTTTCATAATAAGTAATTTACTAAATTTTTTCAAATTTTCAATTAAACAATACATGAATATTCAAAAAATGAGCGGCGACATATACATATTGTTATAAAAAAATACGAAACCTTATACAGTTATACCATTTCTAAACAAAATTTTTCAACATAATTTTTAACTTAATAATGAGCGAAAAATGTAGTGCATTATTTATTGTGAAAGACTGCCGCCTGTAACTCGGAAAATTAGCAAGTTACAAACGCGTCTGAGTACGCCCCTTATAAATTGTGAATGACTCTCTGACATCCAAACCCTGATGATACATGTGTCCATTTGCCACTATCCAGATAAATTAGGAACTAAATATTCCCAACAAACAACAAGGAAATGTCGAGGCATCACGTTTATTCCTCTGAAATAATTAAAACGGCGTTTCCCAATTAACTTTCACGAATCTAATGAGCAACATTCCACTTTGTAAACGTATTAGTATCTCATGGCAAAGGTTATTATATCGAGTAAATGAAGTTCGTAGGGGAAAGGACGAGGCAAAGGCCGAGCGAGAGGCATAATCCGCCACATATGTGCTTTGATCTGATACGATGATCTCCGTTGAGCGTTCAGATTATTATTGCTGTCCGTCTGTGAGCCTGCACCGCCACAACGTCGCTTGATTTGTTGCCTTCGCAACTCCACTGGGAATTCTCGGGAGGGATTCACTTGGAAATTGTAATGAATTGCGGTGTTATGTTCTGATCATATCTTCTATCTTATTATTGTTAGTATAAGTACAATGCTAGGTTAGTGTTGATTGTGCTTGCGCCCTTGTTATCCGTATTCAAACCCCACAATTTCATATTTTACATTTATTACAACTAATGTAGTCGTTAAAATATAATTATTGACTTTTTAATAAATCTAGACCGCAATAATAGTTGTGTATTTCACTTTTTAACTGCCTTGAAAAAAAAAAAAATAATAAATAAACCACCTTCAAAAAGATGGACACTAAAACTATAAAATGAAATTTCACTCGGTCGGTCGGTTAATCGAACCTTATTGCTTAATATCGATATTGAAGGTGATTAAAAATGCGATCAATTTTGTTACTTTCTCAAGCTTTTGTTTAACTTCACATGTTTGCCAGTTAGGCCTCAGTCAGTCAGTTTAACTTATATCTTGAAAGTCCATTTTGAACCATTTTCAATGGATCTATTGCCTTGAAATTTTGCATACATATACAAGGTGCACCAATTAATATTCCTAGGCGAAGTATTTCGGAAAATAATACAGATATTACACTTCTGCAAAAGCTAATTGCTAGAATGTGTAAATGGCTTTAGTTCTGGATCCAAATCGTTTTTCGATATGTTAAGATGTAGATGGTGCTGTGTTGCAGAGAAATTTTTGATCACAGGCACTTTGAAATGGCGGCATTTAAAAAAGTTAAAATTTTCAATGAAAGTCCGTTATATAAAATATTTTCGAAAATCGAACCGTTTGCTAGATATTTGAGTTTAAGTGTTGTAATTTTTTGAAAAGAAAGATTTGTGCAACTATTTTAAAATTAATTTTGGACAATAGGTCACTGGAAATCTTTTTCATGGAAACTTAATGCGTATCATGCTACAATAGAACAAAATGTACAACTTTCTTTTTAACCGATAATGACCATTACTTTGGATTTTTAAATGGAATACTATGTATTTTATCAAAAGAAGAAAACATCTATACAAAATAACCTTGGTGGTAAATTTTGTTATAATGGAAATATTAATTAAATAATAAAATAAAAGATAAAAAAAATATGCAAAAACGAAAAACAAAGAAAACTAAAAGCAAAATTATGGAAAATGTTCAAAATTATTTCCATTTATTTATGCTCAATGAAAACCTATTACTTAATCAGTTCAACTCCGCACACTTTCAGTAATGTAGTCCTGTTGATGGTTACAACACTAGCATATATCGTGTTGCGAAAACATCGGCCATGTCTTCTATTGGTTCCTTACACACATTTTTTAAGTAACACAAATAAAAATCTAACGGAATCAAATACGTTTCCGTTTGTGCTGAAGATGGATTCCTAGATAAGTATGGTCAAGATAATTACTGACATTGTTGCTATTATGTGGATCTGAACCGTTTTGATGCAACCAAATTGTCTCTAACTGAATTGGTACTTAAATGGCAAAAGGTTAAAACTGCAAGTAGCGCACTGGAACCTAGGAAAATCTTTAAGGTGGCCATTCCCTAGAAAGAGACATCCGTTAGGAAAATATTTATTATTTTTGGCCACAATTTTTTTTTCTTAGTACGTATATTTAAAAAAACTATAAGAGTACCTAAGTAGAACTATAACAAGACTATTACTATAAATTTTCACTCAATAATTTCAGTGATTTGCAAAATACCTAGACTTAAATTTAAAAATTATGTTAATCTTCTTATTTCGTACTTTTAAATCTAGCTATTTTGCAAATCACTGAAATTATTGAGTGAAAATTTATAGTAATAGTCTTGTTATGGTTCTACTTAGGTACGCTTACAGTTTTTTTAAATATACGTACTAAGAAAAAAAAGTTATGGCCAAAAATAATAAATATTTTCCTATCGGATATCTTTTTCTCGGGAATGACCACCTTAAAACATTATATGTACTTTAAACATGCCCCGATAACATTTTTGGATTCTGACAAACCGTTTTCGGAGAAACATCAGAATTTGAAAAAATTGTCAAAGTAACGTTTTCTTTGGTGTTTTATGAAGGCGATTAAGTTAGAAGTTGAAATAGACGTATTTCATTACTATCTAAACCAGTCTTTTTTACTATGAAAAATCTCCCAAAGGACATTGTTTGAAAGATTTCAAAAACACTGGTAATTTTTCGAAAGATGTTTATATTATAAAAGTTGCTTAGAATCTAATATCCCACCGCATGCATCTCTTTTCAAGGTTCCTAGGATCGAAAAATTTCTTTTCATCTTGTTGTGTTGAAAGTGGTCCCGAAAGTTTTAAGTGGGACAAGTTTTAGCGTCATCACATTGACAAGGTATCATTTTTGCACATGAATTAAGTATAAGCGTTAATACAAGCATGTCTGAGTCGGCCCTTCATAATTATTGTGAAATTGCACCTTGAGGTACGAACTCGTGGATAACAGAGAATCCTCACATTCTATTGTATCAAGTTTTATGGAAATCTGCGAACGTTCTGCAATTAAGACTAGTCTATTAAATTTGTTATTCTGAATTATTAACCATTGACATCAGATTCAGTGCTAGCTGCTCCGAAAATACCTAATTGCCAATTTTAATGCAATTTTTAAGAAATTTTAGTTTTGTTCCTAGCGCATCCACCAAATTCACGAATAATTCTTTACAATTTTTGTTCACATTAAGATCAACAATAACAGTTGATATTTAAACACCACAGACGGAGGCCATTTTTGCCAACGATTTATTTTCAAATGAACGCTTCTCAACCATCTGAAGTTCGAGAGTGGCTGGCATCGAGGATAAATGTGCTGTGGGTCACTCCCGAAGAAACCTCAAAATGAACCGGTTAAAATTCCGTTAAACTCGATAAAATTTAAGTCATCGGTAGGTTAAAAAATTCTGCGTACAGTGTTGTGTAATAATAGAACAACAATGCACATACCCAATTAATAATTGAAAATTACTGGTAAAGCGTTAGTTAATAGTACCAAACATAAAGTAAACACGTGCCCAATGCAGTGCTTAGTTGAGCCGCCGTCGACCGATCCATACATTTATACCTGGGACTCTTTCAAGTGGATGATTAATGGTAAAGACTTGTGTTTATAGACTTAAAAATAATAAAACTTCAACTAGAACTAGATATTGTCTGTAATTGTTTATTTGTGGCATATTCAGATTTTCTTACTTTTTATTGGGTATTTTGCCACTGAAAAATATTTAAAAATTTTAATGAAAAAACCTCTGCGCCAAACGGATCAAACAGAGGTTGGTTCTTGAGTACTTGACTGTTTCAAAAAGTCTCACACCTAAAAATATATAAACTAGAACAATGTTATGAACTAAAAACTGAAAATCAAAGCTATTGGTAGTTAACGTTTCGAAAGAGAATCTACTTCCGTTCTCAAAACTTTTTTGGCCGTCAACCATGACAGTTCTTTGTTTATGTATTTCCATAGTCACGTGAGACATTAAATTATATTTACCTTATTTTTACTTACTTCGTCTCTAAGGATGGGCAATCAACTAGTACAAGAATCTATTGAATAATTAGAAACGCATCTATCTTCGTTTAATAAAATAATCGCGGATTCTTTAAGTTTTCTTTTAGTTCCGTTGCTCTCTTTTTCCAAAATCTTCGCCGAGTCCCATTTAATTCTATGATTATTATCCCACGCGTGTTCACAAATTTTGGATTTTGTAATTCTCCCCTTCTAGCGTAATTTCTATGTTCACCAAGTCTTACGTTGAAAGGTCTAGATGATTCACCTACGTAATGTTTTCCGCACTCACACGGAACACTATAAATACAATTTTTTGAACTTTGAACAATATTTGGAGGTTTGGTTCTTGATAAAACCGATCTTAGCGTGGAGCCCATGTAGTAAACTCTCAAAATATTTATTAAAAATCCTAAATCCTTTATCAGGTTCCTCCGAGTCTTATATTAAAAATAGCAAACATTTTTTGGAAAAGCTGTCAGAAAATCATTTTAACAATAATCATCTAATGGTCAGTTTTGATGTAGTAAGCCTATTTACAAATGTTCCTGTAGATAAAACATTAATAATAATTACAAACAAATTGCAACAAGATGGGAATTTGGTGAATAGAACTAAGTTAAGCATTGAAACTATAATGGAATTACTTACATTTTGCATTAAAACAACATACTTTCTATTAAATAATGACTTCTATCAACAAGACTTTGGGATGGCCATGGGTTCTTCATTATCTCCAATATTAAGTAACATTTTCATGGAAAATTTCGATGAAAGTAATATTAATAATCTAGCTTATAAACCCATTGTATGGTGGAGTTATGTAGATGACATTTTTGCTATATGGCCTTATAGTAAAGAATGTTTAAGTAATTTTTTGAATCAGATTAACGAAAAAGAACCTTCAATTAAATTTACAATAGAAATAGAGAATAATAATGAATTACCTTTCTTAGATATTTTAATTAAAAAATTAGATAACACATACCAAACCAGTGTGTATAGAAAACAAACACACACAAACAGATACTTAAATTTCAATTCAAATCAACATATTAGTGTTAAGAAAGGTGTTGTTAAGTGTTTGTACGACAGGGCCAAAATTATTTCTTCAAATGATGTAATATTAAGGAACGAAAAACAATTTATAAAAACTGTCTTATTAAATAATCAATATCCTGAGAGTTTTGTTGATAGTTATTGAACATTGGTAGTAGAGAGAATATACTATCACAACCTGAGGTATTTAGGTTAATGGCAGTAATTCCATATATACATGGTTTATCGGATAAATTACGAAAAATTGGGAACAGGTTTTCCGTACGAACGGTTTTTCAAACGGGCTCCACGCTAAGATCGGTTTTATCAAGAACCAAACCTCCAAATATTGTTCAAAGTTCAAAATAATGTATTTATAGTGTTCCGTGTGAGTGCGGAAAACATTACGTAGGTGAATCATCTAGACCTTTCAACGTAAGGCTTGGTGAACATAGAAATTACGCTAGAAGGGGAGAATTTGACAAATCCAAAATTTGTGAACACGCGTGGGATAATAATCATAGAATTAAATGGGACTCGGCGAAGATTTTGGAAAAAGAGAGCAACGGAACTAAAAGAAAACTTAAAGAATCCTCGATTATTTTATTAAACGAAGATAGATGCGTTTCTAATTATTCAATAGATTTTTGTACTAGTTGGTTGCCTATCCTTAGAGACGAAGTAAGTAAAAATAAGATAAATATAATTTAATGTCTCACGTGACTATGGAAATACATAAACAAAGAACTGTCATGGTTGACGGCCAAAAAAGTTTTGAGAACGGAAGTAGATTCTCTTTCGAAACGTTAACTACGAATAGAGACAGGCGAAAAAGATAAGTTCTAATTAGTAGTATTAGTTTATTAGTGTATTAGTTCATCAACTCTTATTAAAATCATTGATTACAGAGCCTCCTCGATCTATCTCTTACTTTTGTAGATTTTACTTCTCATTTTGCTTTAACTGGGTAGATTGGTGTCTCGGGGCTTTTGCTTGCACTTTCACTGAGAATGGCTGTTTACCTGTGGAGCGGGTAATAAACGGGATCTTCTTACAGCTAATGTATGTCTTGGCAAACAGATAAAATGGACTCAGTAATGCGGGACGTTGAAGAAGAAACACAAGTTCCAGGGAAGCATGAAATCATATCTGGATGCAAGCGGGCAGGACAGAATGCACACTGCTAGATGCAGACACATAAGACTTAGAGGAAGAATTAAAATAAGAATAGAAACCTAAAGAATCATCCCACAAACACCTACACTCTCCATCCGATGATGATAGATGGAAACTTAAAAGAAGCACCACAAACACCTACACTTCCCATCCTACATTCCTACCGCATGCGTCATGTGGCTCTCGCTGCTGGCAACAAGTATGCCCCGTGTATGGCCGGTTCGGCGGGATATAAAAATATCCAAATTGGATATCCCGGAAGCGGCAGTAGTGCCTACTATACACTGGTTAATAAATCAATCAATCAATTAAATGAACACTTCTCGACCATCCAAACTCAACTATGACATCCACACGGCTGCGGCTTAAGTAATAGCTGATGCATCACTTGTTCTTTTAATTTAGTGTCAAAATGCAACCGCAATAAGAGTACTATCGTCCATTAATTACAGTAAATAGGAGATTTATTGTTTAATATATCACGGGCAGTATATTATCTAAGTGGCAACCATATGTTTTTGTGTAGTTAAGATGATAATGTTATAATAATTATAGTGATTAATAGGGCCGTAACTTCTGTAGAGGAGAATTGCCATAAAAATATGTTTTACGTGCTAAGACGTGTAAAAATTATGACCGCTTAATTAGGTAGCACGCAGAAAAGATTGCAGTGGGATTACCATGCGGAAGAAGAGAGCGGGTAATAAAAGGAAGGGGCATTACAAGATACGAGGGAGAAAATATACGGACTAGATCGTCAGTGATAATATTTTATAATTGGATTTTTATCTTGTTCTTTTAAAGCGAGAGTTTATTTATTTTTTAATTTTTGAAGCAACTTCGAGCGTAAAGTGGAGGGTACTGGGGGCTCAAGATGTTTTTAATAAACGTTTGACAAAGACGTCACATTGTCCTATATTTTGATACAAACACAAATAGTATAGGAGCCAGAGCGCAATTACCTGATTTGTAGCAGCTAAACAGATGATTAATCCTCCTTCTTAGATAATGGCAGACAACGAAAGTCGAGACATAACAAACATTTGGTGGGTAGGTTCCAGCCGCTTCCAGTAGATGCCCATTTTTTATATAACAAATCCAAAATGGCAAAATACGTTTTTATTTTCAGACGAAGCAGTAGTACATACCACTACAGCTCTTACGATGGTATTAGCATTGCGTATTTATATCTCCCGCTCGACATACTATTAGCACAGAATAAAAAACAATTGGAATGCAATCTCCTAGTGGTGGGGGAGGTTCGCTCATTTATCTTCACACATGCTGATCCGCCAGTAGGCATGACGTTATGATCTCAAATGTCATGCAAATCACCTTGAACATAATATCCAAATGTTAAATGGAACAGTGCTGAACTTTTCCAGTGAAGTTAAATATCTAGGAATAATTCTGGATCAAAAACTTACCTATGAAAAGAACACTTACCAAATCCACTGAGGCTATTTGGACGTGCAGTAGGCTAATTGGTTAGACTTGGGGTTTAAAACCGAAAATGATCTACTGGTCGTATTTTTCGGTTGTGCGACACATGGTAACCTATGGCATCATGTGTGTGGTGACCAAAAACTGAAGAAAAGCTAACACAAAAAAAGTTGCAGAAGTTGCTACGCCTTACCTGCTTAGGGATTACAGGACCAATGTGAGCTCCTATCCCACAGCAGCTATTGAGGCAATGGTAGACCTACTTCATCTACATCTGCATGTAAGGAAGGAAGTAGCACTTAGTGGCCTGTAGCAGGTACTCTCTTTCAAACCAGGCGATTTGGTTGGTCAAGGATTCTGGGGTTAATTCAATTGGAATCCACAACCAAACCCACTGACTCAGTGCCAATTAAGCGAGACTTTGACTGACCGTTTGATGTGCTATTTGAGAGCCATCAAACGAGCATTAACGACGCTCTGCAGTTGTAGAAGGGGTCACTCATCTGGTACACTAGACAAGACCCCCAACCATCTGCCAAGCAGAAACTGTGCTATAGATCTATGTGCCCAAGAATGCATAAATACAGACATTCGAAGACCAGGCAGCGTTAAAAGCTCTCAGATCCTATACCTTTGGGTCTAAAATTACCTAGGGCATGAGGGAATAGAAGCAAATGAATTGGCTGAAGCCCCATTTTTTGACCCGAACCGTTTTGTGGCTATCCAAGGGACACATAAGGGGGGAGATTCTAAAGATTCTAAAATGGGAAGTCCTACTGGAGAAATACATCAAGCCAAAGAGGATAATTCACAAAATATCTTTTAGGTCTTGAGAAAGAATCTACAATCTACTATTCTCGATCCTCTTTGCATGTTTTCAATGTTATCTGTATTAGGTTAGTGGTTTCACTGTTAGAGGTTGTCTAATGTTCTCATAGATTGTCTGGCTCTAGTATTTCAGAACAGTCTCTTTGAAAGGGCTAAAAATTATTGATGCACAATCCTAAACTGTCAGTCGAGCAACGTGGCCGATAGCTGTTAGAGGTCACTCCACCCTAATTATAAAAGATCAAAAGATTTTTGCCGAGATTGCATTCTGATTGTTATTTCTTCTGTGCTATTAGTGCATGGCAGTAGTGCCATTAATAGGCAAGTACCTATCAATCGGTACAGTTTGTTCGCATATTAGGTGTTTACCGCGTTCGCATTGTATCTCAACCAGCAAATTTGTTTTATAATTTAATGGTGCTACGATTACATTGTTTTATTGTTATTTTATTAATGCTTCTAATATACTAATTATATTAGAGTTTCAGTCTGCAACTGAACTGTTTTATTTTATTATTAAAACAGCAAAATTATAATATATCTTATAAGGCAATTAAAAATTACTTTATAAATGTTTTCGTGACTAAGTTATAAAACATTTCAGCTTATAAAACTAAATTGTTTTATAACGCATTGTTAGTGACGTTCAGAAGTATTTTTACCACCTTCACAAATATACATTGGAATTGTTTTATAGTTATTTCTTATCATCATATATACCAATTTATTTGAGGTTTATTTGTGACAATGTTGCTTTTAGGAATAAACTGTTGTTCCAGAATCTATTACGTAATCATTATATAGCAATTTGGTGTAGTATAGGAACAGCAACAAAGTCATTACAAACCAAAATTGTTTACTTGAAAATAAAAATGCTGTGGCTAATAGTACAATAAAACATATTTGAGATAAATGATTTCTTCCGTTTGCTGTGTGTTTATATTTTGTTCTAATTAAAGTCTACTTTTTAATGAATATGTCATAATTATAGCATACAAGTTGATAGAAAAATTATTCCCGCAAAATTTTGGTTACCAACATTAACAGATCATGTAAAGGCGAAATTAAAAACTTCAGATTTAGGACAATGGAGAAACTTAAAGAGTGGTTATAAAAACATTAGGTACAATAACAGCACAATGGTTTTGGCAATAAGACGTAACAGTATAATGAAACATGATGCGTTGCACTCATATCTCTAATCTATTAGGTGATGCCAAACTACTGACTATGCTTCAACTAGTACAATTACATGTTTTGAGCAGTAGATAAACACCCCTGCAAATAAAGTGATTCATTGCCAATAATTTCTAGGTTATATTTATACAGGTCGAACCAATTCTGTTTCCATGGTTGAACTTACAACGCAGCCCTAACAGATTTATCATAAGAGCTGCAAAGGTATCGCGATAGTGAGTGATCTATTTTACAAGATTCACGTAAAAGTTACAATAAGGCGCATTATTTTATAGGAATCGTCTAGTAGTTTAAATATCTTGAAATGCTTGCTACTAACACAAAAATATTGTATAGAGGGAAGCCATCTTAAAAGGGCCAGCGTTCGTGATGGTAAATATGACGAGATATGAAAAGTTAAAATATCAAATGTTTATTAGAATTTATGGAGTTAGAAACATGCTAATCATACAGTTATGACTACTAAAACAATATTAGTAGAAGTTTCATTGCAAAAAACTCAATAAAACAGATTTTTCTAAAATTTCAAAAATTATTAGAAATCATCAACAAACGTGGTGCGTTAAAAATTTACTAAAAACATGGCCATAGTTCACAGTAAAATTGTCTCCGCATCAAAATTGCTGTCGCTGTGTCAGAACAAGTTTCTTAAATAATTATTATAGGTTACTAGGTATCTAGTAAGTAGAAAACAGTTGTTTAGTTGTTTTAAAGCAGTAGTTTCACAACCAGTGAAGTGTCTTTACTGCAATTAAATTAAGCTTTAATAAACCTGTTATATAGTGATGTTACTGAATTTTCATAAGGCCTGCGGAAATGTGTATATGTAATGTATTTTGTAATGGTTCCTATAGGCTTTACAAAATATCAACAGCGACTGAAACATTTTATAAGATGGTGCCAATTTTGCGTTTATAGTTGCTGTAAGAACGTTATGAAGGTGTTCTTGAGAGTAATGTTGTTTTATAGTATCAGAAGCATTTCCACAACTTTTATAAAATATCAAATTACTAGTTGGGGTTGGACTGTAATACTGATTTGCCAAAAATATTACGAATTAGAATTTTTCTTGATTCACTACCAAATTCTTTGAATTTTTCATCATTTTCGAAAAAATCTCAAATTTTCTGACTTGATTGGTGTTCCCTGTTTTCTAGAAAGTACTGCTCCGATGCTCACGATAGTGTAAATAGAATTTCACATGTCCAGAGCAACAACAAATTAACAAAATGAACTAAACAAAAAATGTTCACCAGCTCTTAGACTATTAGCGCGCCTCTGAGCGAGATATTAACTGATTCCCGAAAAGTAGAAAGTTGCTATCTCACTTTTCCAACTAATTTAATAAAAAATACCTTGTAACACTGGCTGCAGTTAAATAAGCACGTGTAATTAAAAAATTAACCTCAACATCGTTAATTTATCAAAGTTAATTATGAAAAAAAAGAACAGACACCCCAGTTAAATTAACAGGTCTTATAAATGAGTGTTTTTAACGGGTAGGAAGCTTCTGTAACAAGCAAGTGAGCTAAATAAGAGCAAGGCCAACAAGCACATTACATAAAGTGTTCGTCCGTTCCCCTGCTGTAAAAACTCGTTCACTTGCTGGCATCAGATATAAAAGCCAGTAGTGGGGTTGCTAAGGGACGCTTTTATTCAATGCGATGTTCATTTATTTCAGCCTCAGGCTGCTGCGACGTTTTGCGCCAAAATGCATTCACGTCATCTGATAAAGTACCCAGTAATGATTTCGTGATTTTATCACATACGATACTGAATTTTAAAGTAATTCCTTTTTATTTTACGGATCGTTTATCATCTGGTTGTGCGACATATGTCACATGTTACGATGCATCATACGATTTTATCTGCGTATGTAAATAAAAATATGCATTTGTTTTGATTTGTTTCGGTAAGGAAAATTATACAGGGTGTAATCAGTTTCATGCCATTAAAAAAAAACTGGTAATGGGGACCGACTAGACAAACAAAAAACTTTTATGACTTCCCTCTAGGGGCACTTTGAAAAAAACTGATCGATGGTAACACATTTAATATTATGGTAGACAACTATTGAGAACCACTGTTTTTCTTGGTCGATGGATTTGAACTTCCCAATTATACAACTTTTAAATTGTCATAAAAAAGTGGTCGCCGACACACGCGGTGTCAAAGGATCATCGACCGCCTTTGATGCACCGCCTCAACTGAACTGAGGCAAGTATAAAAAGGTAAATAATTCGTTCTCTCTTCGTGCACAATTGCAAGCAAATAATGGCCATAGAGGTTTAAACAGAGCATTTCTTTTCATGTGTGTATTTTAATTTGGAACAAAATATTGGACTGTTTATAATTTAGAAAATTTAAATGTGGTTTATTAACATTTGTAACATAAATGAGTGTCCTGGGTTAAAAGCTTACTACCTACCTAAATGATTCAAAATCTCTGCATCTGTATCAATACACAGTTCGGTACGTCGAATTAAGTACATACGCACTTCGTTCAACACTAAACACTAAACTATCAACTAACGTTGTCAATAAAGAAAAATAAAATAAAAACTTGGTACAAAAGCCAAAAAAGAATACAAAAAGAACGAACAAGTAAGTTGTGTCTGTACGTAATCAAGAATTTGACAACTTGAACGGTAAGTCAATAAAATAAATCATGACGCGAAATTCAAAAATAACAAAAACAGCGAGCGGCGGGTCGGTCGTGTGTACATAACGAAACACCGACAGTAACTAAAATATTGCACAAGGGAGAGTTAGAGTATAGTTTTCTTCAGATCAGATCTAGATCTAAACCTACCTCAATATTCCAGCAGTTCTCAAAAAATTTTATTGAAAATTTGCGAAATTTTTGTTTATTTTTTTTTCTCCAAAACTATGAGCTTTAGACCCCATGTTATATAAAGTTTTTTTGTTTGTCTTGTCGTTCCCTACCACCAGTTTTTTTATGACATGAAACTAATTACACCCTGTATAAGTGTAGCAAACTTGATTTAGCAGATCTATTATTAAATGACCACTTTAAATTCTTTGTCAGGCTGAGATTCCTACCAAAATAAGGTAAGTAAAATTGTATAAAAAAAATTTAAAAAAGCTTTTATTTAAAAAAACGAACTAAAAACTAGAACATATTTTTTAAATGAACTTTTACGAGAAAAGCTTTCGCTCGTGCCGAGCCGGATTTTCGGTTTCGTCTTTGAAATTTACTATCAGGATAAAGTGCCAATCTTCCTGTTTCCATAGAGACCTCGCACAACCTCGTACTCGACATATTTATTTAGTTATGAATTTTTAAAGAATCCAAATTTTTGTAATTTTACAAGAAAGACCATTTTTCTTTCGCTCATGCCGAGCCGAATTTCCGGTTTTACTGATGCACTTTGATATCAGGATCAGGCCAATCTTCCTCGTTCCATAGAGACATAGCCCGGCCTTAAATTCCACGTATTCATTCAGTTACGAACGTTTAAAAAATCCATGTTTTTGAATTTTCAAATTACCAACCAGGTAAGGTAAGATACACAAATACCCCTCTGCTAATTACACCATATACAGGGTGAGGAAAAGTTACCGAAAATTGCATTAAAATAGTTTCATTATTTTTCGTCCGATTTCGCTGAAAATCGGTATGTGGGGGTTCTCAACGTCGCTGATTAGAAATACGACATCGGAATTGAGAAATTCAAAATGGCGTCATCAATATGGCGAATGACATTTCCATTTATGGTCCGATTCCGCTGAAAACTGTAACGTGGGGGTACTGAAGTAGCAGATTACGAATATGAAATCGAAATTGAAAAATTCAAAATGGCTGCAGGATATGGCGGGCAAATTTTATCATTTATGGTTCGATTCTATTGAAAATCGGTACTTGAGAGTTATTGAGTTCACAAATTACAAACATATGACCGATGGTCAAATGTTCAAAATGGCAGCGTCAAGATAACGAATAATTTATTATTTACTGTCAGACTCCATTAAAAACCGGTGTCTGAGGGCAATTGAGGTCTCAGATTACAAACGAGACAACGAAACTCTAAAATTTAAAATGGTGGCTTAACCATGGTGGACTAGTCTTGCTATTTATCTTCTGATTTGACTGAAAATCGGTAATCGCAGATTACAAATATGTGATCGAAACTCAAGAGCATGAAAAACTGAAAACCTGAAAAACTGAAAACTGAGAGACTAAAACACAAAAAACTGAAAGACTGAAAACTGAATAGCTAAAAGACTGAAAACTAAAATTACAAACTGAAACAATTGAATAACTAAAATACAAGTGCTCAAATATAATTGAGACTGAATTCCACGCGCTCAACTAGTTGTTTTTAAACTCTGGACACCAGAAGCTTTGGGGCGCTCAATGGGGTGTTTGCATGATGTTGAGATAAATGCACATATCAAAAGATCATGAAAAATAGAGTGATCCGTATTTTTTAAATTTTTTCAATAATAAATCAGTATTTTGTTCATAATTAACGTAAACCTAAAAATATTGGGAATATCGTGACGTACGAAAATTTATTGAATCTGCGCCATCTGTTATTAAATAGAACATGTATATTTTTAAATATTAATGCGGTCGTCTTCTTCTTATATTACCCAGAGATATTACCAAACGCCAAACGTCATAATTCATAAATATAGATCGGCGATTTGTGAATGTTGTGATTGATTGTTTATTTTGTATTTTTGTCGGTCTAACTCTAGTTTATCCTCGAGATATTTGAAGAATAATGCAAATAAATTCGTTGCATACCGTTTTTCGTAAATATATTCAGATCTTAACATGTTGCCTTTTTAGGTTATAAATATGAGTTCTTTTAAGAACTGCATTGTATCAGCTCCTTTTTGCATGAACACATTAATGAATTCACCAGATAAAATATTTTTAACTATCCCTAGAGACTTTAAACGCAGAACCGATTGGTTTACTGCTGTAACAAATAATACAGACATTAATTTGGAGTGGTCAGAAGCAGCACAGTATTACATGTTAGTAGAGAGTCTAGAGCGCGCTACGATGCATTTTAAAGGAGGAGGGGTATACAAAAACGAAAAACAGACCCTTATGTAAAATTTTCTTCTGGTTTCGAATTTTAGGTTCGCCAGTTAATTCGGAATTGCGAAATTGGAGAAAAAAAACATATTTTTGTCAAAACTAGGAAAAGCATGAAAATGTGTATTTTCTTATTTCTCACTCAGTATCTTGAGCCTTGTGAGAGATATTGGTCTCAAATTTTATGAACATATTCCTCTGATATTGTTCTTGATTGATGTATGAAGCGTAAAAAAATATTTTTAAGAAAAAGCCTTTATTTTAAATAACTATTAAAAAGTTTTTTTTTTTTTAAATTCATACACCTCAAAACCAAAAGCTTTAGGGGTGGTCAATGGAACAAAGTAAGCATGCAGTAGTACTAATAACCGTCCTCAGCTTTTGGTTTCCAGGTGTATGAATTTAAAAAAAAAATATTTTTAACTTTTTAGTACAAATTTTTAAAATAAAAGCTTTTCTTAAAAATATTTTCTTTTTATAATTCTTTTTGTATTGTTTTTTAAACAGGTTTCAAAATCATATAAAGCTTTGCAAAACAAATTGTAGTTAGTTAGCTATTAGTTAAAGGCGGGGTTTTAGGAGATCCCGAGAATAAAAATTATGTAGAAAAAAATGCCGGTTGAAGTCCCCTTCTTTAAGTTGACTGGTGTGTGTATATTCTTCAGAGGTGACTCAATCTTTTCAAAAATGTTTTTATATACTGACACTTGATACTTTTTTAAATAATATACAACAAAATAACATTAGCGTGCAATCCCGATCGCTTCCACTCCTGACCTCCAGTATCAAGTTCAGATTCCCAAGTCTGGTCCCCTGCTAGAACTGAAAAAATATTTCACACAGTTAGTAGAAAGCGTCGTCTATTGCGGATTTATACTTGCATCCAGCCACCGTACATTGCATTGACTGAGCGCATCTTTGTAATCCCAGTATCTGCACCGCCACCGTGCCAGATACCATCAAATAAATCACGTGGTATTAACATATATTAAGCGATTATCGGACGTATCGTGCGAAATGCTTTATTGCTTGTTTCCTCCACGAATTAGGTGGAACGTCGCTTTAATATGTTTGTAATGTGTTTTTTTACAAATTGGATACTTATCTCTAAGACACTGACGTGTAATTTCAGAGAGCGATTTTAATGTCTGTTGCCTAATAAGGTCGATTTGAAGCATAAGAATTAATGTGCTACCTATTACCTATGTTCAATATATCTTTAAAGTCTGTGTGGGAATGAAAAAAGGTAATAAAAGCTCATTACAAATACAAATCTTATAAAAACTGCCTTAAATATATATAAACTTATAAGTTCTTTCACATAAAAAATACGTCCAGATATCTTATAATGATTACATTATTTCTAATAGTTTTGTTTCAAGATCTCTTCCAACAATGATCACTAATTTATTGGTTGAAAACAATCCCTGATAGGTCTGATGTGCTCTGACCGGTCTGTGAAAGAAACAGCCATATAGATAAAATATTGTAGTTTGTTAATAGGCATTCTCTCAAAAATCGCATTAATTTCTTTTCAAAAATAATAAATTTTGGCCTGTTTTGTAAGATTTAGTTATATTCTCCCCAGATTCAAAAATTGCTGAAGTTGGTTTAAAGTGAACCTCTACGTAACATTTCTTTAATTCGCTAAATGTTTCTTTATATTGTTTTGGAGCTATTTTTACTCCATCATAGCAGGAACAATCATTGTAGAACTTCCAATTGAATACACATACTATCTATTAAAAACAATTTTCCATTTCAGGAGCTGTGCTAATCGCATAATTAAAGTTTTAATTACATTTTTCCACGCATTGATTTCATTGACTCAAAATAATTAATATCTGATTGCATATGAGATTATATCCATTTACGATTATTATAAAAAACGATGAATAATCATTGTTGAGTAACTGTCGACAAGGCATTTTTAATAATATTCCGGAATAAAATCCTATTATTCCATAGACACAATAGACAGTCCGGAAGTTACTGAACACCACAACTAATGGTACAGGTAAATTGAATTAAAGTTGTAGAAAAATGTGGAGAAAAAAGTGTCACTGACAACGGGGAGAGACTTATAGAAGTATGCAATGCATTCGAGTTAAAGATTATGGACGGATTCTACGAACTAAAGAATAAATATACATGGATTCAGCCCACGGGAAATCTGAAATCGATAATAGACTATATCAAACAAAAGCAAAACTCTCAGTTTAGAACCATGGAGGTTCGAGCATTCAGAGGAGCAGAATGCGGTACTGATCACATACTTATCAAAGCGAAAGAGTGGGGTGCCATAGAAGCACAAAGAAAGAGAAAGGGTTGCGCAACAACAAGAAGGAAAGATCGAAGACAAAAGGTACAAACTGCAACTGTTAAGAGATGAGTCCATCCAATTCTTATATAAAATGCGTTTAGCAAACGAGTTGAGGCAAACAGTGATCGTAGAGACTGTGGAACAGATCTACAACCGAATGAAAAACGCAGTACACGAAGCAGCAAGTGAGGAACCAGGCGAAGAAGAGAAAGAGAATAGAACAATGAATTGGTGGAAAACAGGTATTGAAGAGAAAATGAAAAAAAAGGCGACTAAATAAGTGGTTCATGGCACAAAACAGAGAAGATAGAAAAGAGTATGCAACAGCGACCAGAGAGGTTGAAAGAGAAGTGATAAAAGCAAAGAATGAGTTCTGGAATAAAAGATGTGATGATATTGATAGTAGTATAGGAGGAAGTAGAAGTAAAGAAGCATGGAAAACGATCAAAGATAATAAAGATAGGTTAAACATACAGATGATTAAAATAAGAGAGTGGAAAGAATACTATGAGAAAATGTTTTATGAAGATCGTGACGAATTCAGACATCAAAAAGGGGAAATACGTGAAGCCCTGAAACGCACAAAGAATGGCAAGGCACCACTCTCTGGAAACATTCCAATAGAATTAGTGAAAAATAGCCCAAAGGTTGCAATTGATGTAATACAAACTATTTTCAATAAATGCTTAACTGGCGGAAGAAGGTACCGGGAAGAGTGGAAACATGGGTACATTAGCTCGATACATAAAAAAGGGTCTCGTACTGACTGTCGCAACTATCGAGGAATAACTGCAACTTCTTCTATTGAAAGATTTTATGGGCGAGTTATCGAGCCAAGGATAGAACAGGAAATCGAGATCGGTGAAGAACAGTGCGGATTCAGGGCTGGAAGACTGCGTGCGTGGACAATATATTCACTCTACAAATAAGCCAAAGCGAATAGCAATGATACAGAGGCTCATACAGTGTTTGTAGATTTAGAAAAGCCATATGACACGGTGCCCTTACAGAAATTATTCATTATAAATACGTTATCACCATACGAGATCTTTATGAAGGGCAAAAGAGTATAATTAAAATTGGAAATCAATTGTCCGACAACTTTGAAGTCACAAAAGGATTGCGCCAAAGGTGTTGCCTATCACCGACCCTATTCAAAATCTATATAGATAAGGTTTTACAAAAATGGCAAGCCGAATGCAGGAATATGGGCGTGTGTGTAAATGACGAATACCTGCATTTCCTCCTTTTTGCAGATGATCAAGTGGTTGTTGCGTTAGACGAAGATGACATCAACTACATGATGCGAAAATTGATGGAGACCTGTGAAAAATGGGGATAAAAAATTAAATTGGACAAAACCAAATATTTGGTGATCGGGGAAGAAGGGAATGACGTGAATGTAAATGGAAGATAAATAAAAATCTGTAGTGAATACACGTAGCTAGGAGCCATTAGGTCAATGGAGGGGAATAGCTAAAGAGATATAAATAATAGAATAATACAGGGCAAATAGGCTATTCAGAAACTAAACCCCATTTGGTGGTCAGAACTATTAAAGAAGCTGACAAAAAAGAAAGAATTTATAAAAGCGTTGTTCAAAGCATAGTGACATGGATCAGAAAATAACAAAACAAAAAAATAAGGAAAGGCTGCTTATGGTGGAAATGGACGCGTTAAGAAGAAGTTGTAGGGTATCTAGGCTAGAACATATAAGAAACACCGAAATAAGAGAAATAATGAACACGGAAGAAATAATTATAGATGACATAACGTAGAAAAGACTGCTGTGGTATGACCATCTAAGACGTATGGACCCAGATAGGTGGCCTCAAAGAGTGTGGCATTGGTATCCCCTAGAAAGAAGAAAAAAGGAAGATCTGCAAGAGAATGGATGTAGGCAGTGATGAAGGCGATGGAAAGAGGAGACCTGGATGAAAATGAATGGATGAATAAGAGAGTGTGGCGCTTTCTTATTTTCCACCACGGTATTCATTTTTATTATAGTTTTAGAAAATAGGTGTTATTCTTATTTTAATGATATATCACGCTTAACTCTTCTCCGTTAGAAAAGGATTGCTCAAGTCCTGTGGCGTATAGCAAAAAATAAATAATAAATAAAAACTGCCAAATATGAAGGTTTGCGGAAATACCTTTATAAATTTCCACCATGGTTGAATTATTTCTTAGGATGACCACCCTGTATATTTTTCAATAAAAAAATGTCTTCCTTTCCGATTGTGTTTGTTATATGTTAAATATTATTGCCATCTGTCACATTTCTACTTTCACATCTACGTAGTGGAGCGAAAGTATACTTAGTAATCGTAAACAAATTTTCGAAATTTTTTTTTTGTTGAAATAGCGTTAGAACGTCATGAAACGTCAAGATTTTAAATTTGAGCGAAAAAAATTTCTTCATTATCTATTCTCTTAAGACGGCCCACCCTGTATATTTTCCAGCGAAAGTCTACCCATTTGACAGCGTCACAAAATCTGCAATGCCTGAAGTGGAGATTAAGAAGACGCAACAGACGTAGGGAACCCTGCTTTGCGTAGTTAGTATTATGCTAGTATCATGCGTGTATGTAGAGTGATATTTGTGCGTGTGCGTAATGCCATGACAGCAGTAACGTTTGTTACTATAGCGCTATAGTATTTGCGAACATTATACGAGAACCGGTCGAGTTCTTGTGTTTGAATACAAATTGTGTAATTTTAAATATCTGCTTAAACGTGGAAATCCGAAGAAATTTCGGAGGGTGATTACAGTAATACAGTACTTGCCTTCAGTAAGCGAAGGAGTAAATATTGCATAGGAGTTAACTTGATGAACATTGCTAATTTTCATTTCTACCAGTTTTGAAAATATTCTTTTAAATTTTTAGCAAGTTTAGAGATTTTTTTCAATACATGCATTGGAAACTTACTAATAAGAAACTTTTTCCTTCTTCGAACATAATTCGCGGACACACTGTACATTTACCTAACCAAACTCTGTTAGATATTCTAAGACTTTGTCAAAATATCTATCTAAGATTGCGGTGTAGTGACCTATATTTTGAGTAAACGAGTTCAATTTGTCAGAATTCTTATTGATTGTTAAAGGTACCGCGACATTATATTTACATACATGTTCCACGTCCACCGTGTCTGCATTTAAGTCATGCAATTCATTCTAATTATCTCCTGTGCCTTTTAGCCACAAGTAATTAGTTAGAGCAAGTTTTAAGATTCCGTTCGAGTTTAAAGAGACATAATCTTGATGAAGCCAATTAGTATGCAGAGTGCGAAGTAATTATTTCGCACCATTAAAGAAAACAAAATGCCCGCCGTTGCCGTAATTAATAACCTCCCTAAAACTTTAAATGAAAAACAAACGAATTTAATTAGTCATCTCATTTTACAATCGGAGTGGCACAAAAGAACAGAAAAACGCGCTGTAAAAGTTAATTAAGTAACATCCGTCAACTAAATTCGAGTTAAACAAAATGTACTGTAACTGAAATAAACGGTCTCATCCCCTATAAAAAACTTCATAAAGTACGCCGAGTCTACGTTCAACAGACGTCTCGAGAGACATCTAGCGGTGGAGCAGTTACCATGGCGATACGCGGAGACATTCGCTTGTTTTAATCAAGGCTGTCATGGCAACCGAGATCCCGCCATTGGACAATTCATTTTGTAATTACGTTGACGACACCCTAGGCGGCCATTTTGAAATGAACACAGGCGCCCAGCACGAAAGATGATCCCTTTTTACCGGAAGTGAACGCAAGACGTAGGTGACCGGATGTACACGAGCTCCAGGAAGCGGGTAACTAATACAATTAACGAGAGACAAGTGAAACTCTGCTATCGTAACTCGTCCGTGTGGGAGCGCAACGAACGACGTTCACTTGTCTCCTTCTCTACCCCCAGCACACGCTGATGGAATGCCTCGATGCTCCCAGGTTGATTAAAACAGATTGAATGTTTCAACTTTATGCGGTAACTTTATTATAGTTTCATTAGCCACTTCGGAACTTTTCTGCTCTTTTGTCTATCCGCGTTTTAGGGGCCCTCGCAAACTTTCTTTATTACCCACATCAAAAGTTTTCTATTTTCCGCCGTCCCGAGATACACGCCGATAGTTTTTAATTATTTCGCGAGTTGTAAAGTAATTTACCCCACCGACAGACATTGATTAAACATGTCTTCGCATTCACAACGATGGGATTTCATAGCCCTGTCCTTTTCGATTATAGACGCGGCGCTGAAATAACGGGAATCTATCTTTCGACTTTCCTTTCAATTAATGATTACTGGATCAGTGAAATAATTCTTTAATCTGTATTAAAAAGACTCAATATATTCGCTACATACATAAAAGGCCGAAAAATCACTGTCTCGTTAGGACAAGGGATATCCCACAGAGCCGTACTTAAAATTTTTGTGCACAATAACAGTAGAAATTTGGAGGTATTGTCTTTGGTAAATAAATAGTTATTTGGTACAGAAATATTTTTTACTCTGTTTTGCTTATGTCAAGGTAGGTATAATCCCAAGAAACAATTTAAATGCTTTTTAGATTTATTTAGGTTTTATCAGTGATTTATAATGGCCACCTCATAAACCATTGATTTATGCTAGATTTATCAAATGCCAAATGCACTTAAAGAAAGTTTTAAAAAGGCGTTTAAGACTTACATTAAACCTAAATTATCTTTCAGTCTTTATTGGCTTATGATTGACTTATCAAGGTATTTGTCAAGCCTTCAATAAACCTTTATAGCTGTTAAGATCAAGTTGGGAGGATCAAGTTTTATAGAAATATTGTGGTTTTATTTATTTATTTATTTATTTATTATTATACACTACCCAACACACAACGTCCCAATTACAGGGTAGGAAAAAATATACTGCAGCAAAATACTTAATATAGCAATAATACACAATAAAACAAGATTATATGATGAATTAACTGTTACAGCAGGCAGTTCTTATATCTGCTGCATTGAAATTGGAAAGGTTAATTTATCCTGAATATCATGCCAGTTGTGACGCATGCACTAAAATGTTCTAAAATAATTGCTATGTACAATTGTACAGGGTGTAATTAGTTTCATGTCATTAAAAAAACTGGTGATAGGGAACGACAAGACAAACAAAAAAACCTTATATAACATGGGGTCTAAAGTTCATAATTTTAGAGAAAAAAAAATAAACAAAAATTTCCAAAATACTTAATAACCTAGTTTGAGAACTGCTGGCATATTGGGGTAGGTTTTATTGCCTCGCGTCTTGCCGCACGAGATACTCTGACATTCCTGCAAATAAGTATGCTGACAAAGCAGTTAAAAGCGACCGACAGAGGACATCGTCATGTTTTTTGCTTCTTCGCGGCCAATTATCCTATTAGGCGTGCTAACTTCCTTGTAATATTTTCAAGTAATGATTTCAGTTTTGTCCTTACTTGGTAAAGAACGCACGCATAACGCGACGTACTCGTTCCTTGGTTTTGTTTGTTTTCTTTTTGAATTTTGTGCCACTTATGTTAAGATTTATTTTATTGACTTATCGTTCAAGTCGTAATTGGTTACGTAAGACACTACTTATCATTCGTGCTTTCTGTGTTACTTTTTGGATTTTGGACCAAGTTTTTCTTTTTGTTTTCTTTATTGATAACGGTAATTCACAGTTTAATGTGGTGTTTTAAAACGCAGATTTTGGACATTATGGGAGATTACACTTATCCAGAGCTCGCGGATATGGACTTGGTACATGGAGAAAGTGGTGGAAAAGCAGCTGGTGCGGAAGAGCTTTAGAACAATTGCAACGACGTATTTTAATGTGCATAGAAACCATAAAAAATGATCCTAATTTACCAAATGTGTTGAACGGTGTAAGCATGTTATTAGTTCGACGTACCGAAATTATACACATTTCGGTACGTTGTGGAGATGGAGGTCATTTCGAACAATTTTTGTAAAAAATTCAAAAGAATTGTTCAGTTATTGGGTGTTACCTATTAAAGGTATGATTATTATTATTAGTATTCGTTGTCTTGTTTTTATCTGTTTATTACTGTTTACATTGATTTTCATAGAGACCAAAGACTTGATTTTTAGTTTTCGATACCTGACTGGGAAAAATTATGCGCTCAATTCGTTAAAAAAATCAGATTTTTTCCTAACTTAAAATACACAACTATTTTCTGTTATCGTATCTCGGACGTCTAACTGTTCGTTTTCCAATTTCATAAAACAATTACTAATTTTTTAAGCTTTTAACACAATATTACAAATGTTAATAAACCACTTTTAAATTTTATAAATTCTTATAAACGACAATAAAAGCTACAATAGCTTTGTTCCAAATTAAAAAACACATGTAAACAAATCCTATTTAAACCCATGCGGCCATGCTATGCTTGCGTTGTGCCGAAAGAGAAGGAATTATTTACATTTTCAATATTATTGGTATAAAAAGTTCGATACAAATAATCTCGCAAATAATCCTATCAAAGTGCCGCACTTCTGCTGACAAAAACACAAGTCGGGTATTACAGTTTTTTTATTATTTCTAATATTCGGAACTATAACATCCATTGACCCTGAAAAACAGTGGTTCTCAAATCTGTCCTACCTTAGCATTAAAAATGTAAACCCAGGTCAGTTTTTTTCAAAGTGCCCCTAGAGAAAAAGGTCATATAGGTTTTCTGTTTGTCTAGTCGGTCCCTATTACCAGTTTTTTTAATGACATGAAACTAATTATACCATATATAAAGATGGTGATAAAAATAATATTGAGAACTAAATATTACGAAAACTAAATATATGTCATTTTCCCCAACAAAAGTTGGAATGCCCCAAGTGCAAGAACCTATACTCGTTAATAAATCGATTAACAATTGTGTACATAGTGCCGACACCATAAAATACTTAGGGTTGATCTTAGACCCGCACATGAAATGGGTAAGTCACGTCGCTTATTTAAATGGAAGATTACGGAAACTAATCTATAAATTTTATAGCCTAAAGGGCATACTAAACAATAAAACTCTACTAGTTGTGTACAACAGTTTAGTTGAATCTATAATTAGATAAGGTGTCACAGTATGGGGCTCCGCTTATAAAGCAACTTTACAACCTCTGCAAATAACACAAAACTATATATTAAGAATAATTTTTAACAAAAAAACCAGAGACAGCTGCAGAGACATATTCATCGAAAAACAATTGCTTGATGTAAAGGGTATATACATGCATGCTGCCATATCCTACGTACATAATAAGAAGGACACCATTGGATCTGTTATTGAACACCAATATGAAACAAGGGCTAGGACATACAGCACATACACAGTACCGTTCCATACCAAAACTGTCACTCAAAAATGCATTAAATACAATGGAACCAAACTACTTAATAAACTTCCGCCACACATTAAAAAAATGAGGAAAAAACGTTTTAGAATAGAAACAAAAAATATCTGATTGACAATTACACTACACTCCTGTCCATCCTGGCATAACTTACACAAAAACGTCACATATCATTTCTTTAATATAGTTAACATTACTACAAATTTAAAATTATAAAGATTAATGTATTATATAGGTGGCAATCTACCGTTAAAACTTACAATTCTTTTTATATATCCATCTCTTTTCTTTCTTTCCACCTCATAATTATTACCCCCGTTTATAGTTTATAATTTATAAATTATTGCACTCTTTTCTACACAGCCGCAAAATATTTATACTATTTCTATGCCCACTTTATTAATTATCAACTTATTATACTTCAATCAAATTTATATACTATTTTACACATTGTTTAAAGATGATTAATTATATATGTAGATATAGAACACATATGTAGATATAGAATGTAAATACTGCTCGACACAATACGAGGTCTCCTCAGGTGTCACTTTTTTGTTCTTTATGTAATTAGGTTAAGACATTTTGTTTAATAATTTTGTTGCAGTAATAAATAAATAAATAATAAATAAATAAATTACAGACCTATTACGATTATCAACAATCATTAAAATTTTTTAGAAATTCTGTTATATGAACCAACATTTTCTTATGCAAAGAATCGCATTACTGAATACCAGCACGGCTTCTTCAAGGGGTGATTTACGTCAACTAATCTCTTTTGTATAAATCAATATATATCTAATGCTATCGACGCTAACTCACAAGTTGACGTAATTTACACAGACTTTACTAAAGCATCTGTCAGACTAGATCGCAGTATTTTATGTTCTAAATTTAAAAAATTTGGCTTATCAAAAAATTTGTTGTTAGTTTTCAAATCATATCTTGAAAATAGACATCACCATATTGAACGCCGTGCACAACGACCTGCGGAATTCGTATCTACCTCGGGTGTGTTCCAAGGCTCTGCTTTAGGCCCATTATTCTTCAATATTTTCATTAATGACGTCGCAGAGGAATTGGGTGTCAATTGTCCCTCATACGCAGATGATATGAAGTTATACAATAAAGTAAATGATATGAATGATTATGTGGTATTACAAAGTGCCCTTGTTACTACATTTTGAAAAAAAATGTAGTATACGTTTAGCATTTTTCCGGTGCACCATCGAAACCCGAAAAAAACGTCGGATCGATGTGAAAGTCATATCTATCGATTCGAGAGCGAATTTAGAAAATTCCGTCCGTCGGTCAGTCGGTCTGTCTGTCTGTCTGTCTGTCACGCCCAGCCCCCCGAATCCGTTTTGGGATTGCGATGAAACTTGGGTGGTTAATAGGAGGTCTTTAGAAAACCTTAACGCCGGAAGCTCGGCTCCGTTCGGAAACCGGAAATTGAATAACTCGATAACGGGCAGTCGGATCGAGACGTTTCAAAAAAGAAATGGTGCCGCTGGAAAAACTCTACAAATAAGTATACCAGAGTCGAAAAGCAAATGAAAATTGATTTTTTTTGCAAAAAACTGGTTTTCTCGAAATCGGGCTAGGAAGCACGATAACTGTCCAAAATATTGATCGATTTCGATGAGACTTGGTGGGATCAAAGGTACCCGGCCACAAATCAAGCCTATTGCTGGCGGCCCGAATCCGTTGACCGCAAGTATGTTTTCCAGGGCCGAGTATGATTTTTCAAAGAAATTAATAACTCCCGAACCGAAGGTCCGATTTTAATTTTCAAAAATGGCAATTGTAGGGCTCGATTAGGTCTATTAGTTGACGTTTGTGAGAAATTTGAGAAAACAAAAGCGAATCTACAAATCCTGGAAAACTTGATTTTTTTGATAAATTCTACAAATTCCGAAGAGTTTCCTAATAAAAATCGAAAATTAACTATTCCGTCGATCGAACTCTATAACCAGTATAAGGCATGGGCCTTTTTGGACAAAAAATATAAAATAGAGTTTTTTAGAAAAACTTAAAATAAACGAGTTATTTACGAAAATGCATTCCAAAGAATTATTTTAAAAAATATTACAAATTGATAAGTGATAATGTTATATTTAAAATATCATCATTCATTTAGTTATTTTCATTTACTAAATAAAAATAGAACCGATGCCCTTTCCGTGTTTCAAAATGTAGTTAGCTTTTACTTTAGTCAATGCAAAAAGAAAAAGAAAAATAAAACATGTCAAAACACTGAGTCATCTTGCGACCCTCTGCTGAAAATGTGAATCATCCCAACAAATTGAATAAAAAGCATATCAAAATGTAGTTTTTTTCACTTGTTACTACATTTTGAAAAAAAATGTAGTATACGTTTAGCATTTTTCCGGTGGACCGTCGAAACCCGAAAAAAACGTCGGATCGATGTGAAAGTCATACCTATCGATTCGAGAGCGAATTTAGAAAATTCCGTCCGTCGGTCAGTCGGTCTGTCGGTCTGTCTGTCTGTCTGTCACGCCCAGCCCCCTTAATCCGTTTTCGGATTGCGATGAAACTTGGGTGGTTAATAGGAGGTCTTTAGAAAACCTTAACGCCGGAAGCTCGGATCCGTTCGGAAACCGGAAGTACCCGATATAGACGTTTCGAGTTTTTCGGGAGAAATTGAATAACTCGATAACGGGTAGTCGGATCGAGATATTTCAAAAAAGAAGTGGTGCCGCTGGCCAAGCTCTACAAATAAGTATACCAGAGGCTATGTCGAAAAACAAATGAAAATTGATTTTTTTTGCAAAAAACTGGTTTTCTCGAAATCGGGCTAGGAAGCACGATAACTGTCCAGAATATTGATCGATTTCGATGAGACTTGGTGGGATCAAAGGTACCCGGCCACAAATCAAGCCTATTGCTGGCGGTCCGAATCCGTTGACCGCAAGTATGTTTTCCAGGGCCGAGTATGATTTTTCAAAGAAATTAATAACTCCCGAACCGAAGGTCCGATTTTGATTTTCAAAAATGGCAATTGTAGGGCTCGATTAGGTCTATTAGTTGACGTTTGTGAGAAATTTGACAAAACAAAAGCGAATCTACAAATCCTGGAAAACTTGATATTTTTGATAAATTCTACAAATTCCGAACAGTTTCCTAATAAAAATCGAAAATTAACTATTCCGTCGATCTATCTCTATAACCAGTATAAGGCATGGACCTTTTTGGACAAAAAATCTGAAATAGAGTTTTTTCGAAAAACTTAAAATAAACGAGTTATTTACGAAAATGCATTCCATAGAATTATTTAAAAAAATATTACAAATTGATAAGTGATAATGTTGTATTTAAAATATCATCATTCATTTCCTTATTTTCATTTACTAAATAAAAATAGAGCCGATGCCCTTTCCGTGTTTCAAAATGTAGTTAGCTTTTACTTTAGTCAATGCAAAAAGAAAAAAAAAAAAGAAAAATAAAACATGTCAAAGCACTGAGTCATCTTGCGACCCTCTGCTGAAAATGTAATGAATCATCCCAACAAATTGGACAAAAAGCGTATCAAAATGTAGTTTTTTTCACTTGTTAATATTAGTGGATGATGTAATTTAAACAAATTACAGTTGAGTATCAGGAAGTGTATTCTTCTAACTTTACAAACACCGATATGTAAAATTTAATTACCGTATAGAAGATTCAGTGCTTACAAGTTCGTCAACATTCCGCGACCTAGGTGTAATTTGACATCAAACTATTATTTAATTGCCATATAAATACCATCATTAATGGAAGTTTTAGAACACTAGGATTCATAATACGATGTTCTCGCGATTTTATCGACATTAATACACTGAAACTACAATATCAATCTTTTGAAATATTCGTCAATTATTTGGTTGCCCCATCATACCATACATATACAGACCATAGAGGCATCACTTTACTTATAATTCTCTTATACATTCACTTCCAGTTCCCCTTCACTTATTTTATCGCGAATACTTAAAAATAAAGACGCCACAAATTAGGCTACATCGCCCTTCGCTTCCTATTAAATACCAAGCAGCGACAAAAACCCAATTATACAAGTTATCCAACCAATTACTGGAAGGACCCCTGTTTACATTACGATGGGACGCGTCTTACAGCGTGCCAAATCTAAAATAAACCGCACTCCCCAGCTTCCGTAGAGCAGGGGCGTCCTGAAGGGGTCACGGGAAGCGCAGATTTGTTTTTTACATGGTTAACGTTCTATATACGTTTATTAAATTACATATTAATTGTAAGTGGATAATATTCTGGAGTAGACGGCAATGAGAACTCTAATAAACTTGCAAGATAAGAAGCAGCTAATATATCTCGTTACCTCGTGAACCTGTTCTGGAAATAATCAGAGAACAGTTAAAGGGATCATCGCTACTCTCTCGGTAGCATACTAAGAACGAAACTAAACACCAATATCCCTCCCTTCCAATCAGCCCCTTGGTCACATCAGTCCAACGATTTTCCTCGAACTATCCATCGTTCTGTATTATCCTATATCTGGTTGATGTGGTGAAAATATTAGAGGATGAAGAGGAACACTGTGCTGAAGAGCCGCTTGAGAGACGTATTTCTTTCAGAATCGAGCTGGTAATGCAATGGACTATTCAAGGAATTCGCAGCAAACCTCTCCCGACCCGCATCTTGAACGTGTCAATATGCTGCCTGTTTGCTTTCCTGACAATCCATGTCTCAAAGGCGCAAGAAGAGATGATGGCAAGTTGCAATCTTCCTTCTTCATCGAATCTCATGTTCGCAATTACCGATATTATCCATAAAAACTCTGAAGAATATCATCTTGTTTAGGACCTCATAATCCCTTATGTGGTTCGCTGGTTTTATATCCCACCTACAATCATAATTTTCGTATTCAGCGTTTATTGTTTGAAGGTTATCCAGAAGATGCATGAACCCATCCTCGCTTGGGTGATGTCATCGGCGAATAACATAGACCAGATATCTGAGTGATCCCATTTCCAATAATTTTCCCTCAGTTTGTCTCATGTGTTCATGTTAAATTCATATTTGGGATATCAGCATTTTTTATGTAAATAGCAAAAAAGGAAAACATTGAGGCTTGAATATTATAATGTATTCAGTACGTATCCAGTACGAGAGAAGCTAAGACCGACAAAGCTTATAATGCTAAGGTAAGGTGTTTAATTGATAAAAGGGCAGTATATTACATTGGCGACAAAGAAAGAGATTTGCAAAAAACAGTGTTAGTGCGGGCTAAATTTAGAATAATTTCTAGATATATTGTGACAAGTTTAATTAAACTATACTAAACGGTATTGGTTAAGTTAACTCCACATATACTTACTACACGCAGCTACATTTTTATTTGAAACAGTATTAATTTATTTAAGTTATTATTTTAGCATTGGTAACTATACGATGCAAAAAAATCTAGAGAATAATCTTGTACGCATTTATCTTTCTTTAGTAATATTAACGTTAATTCATTAATTTTTCTTTTTTTGCCATCGTCAAACGTTATAACAAGAGAGGCACAATTTAGAATAAACAAAACGAAAGTATGAAATATTTTTTGGTAAAATAATATTCATAAATTTTACATCATTATACAATATGTCCGCGGATTGTGTTTGGAAGAGGTAAAACTTTTATTTGTAAGTTTACGAGGAATAGTCATGATATTGTATATTTTTAAAACCTTGGAAACGCTCATTTTCAATGGTTCCAAAATATATTTTAAACATTTATAAAATTTTCAACCATTCGATTTACAGCTTTCAAAATCCCCTAGTCGAAATTTTAATATTCACCGCAACTTGTAAGTTTCTTGTCGTCAGTAGTTTATTACTAAGACCAAAATAAAAAATGAGGTACATTTTTCGCGAGGCAGTGCATCCCATTCACCAGATATCTCCAGCGCTGACGCCTCTGCGTCGTGCCCTGTGACTCAATTTATTTTTGATGCGGTATATAATTTTTCCGGTCGTCGCGTCCTGAATCGAAAGTCCCATGGGACCTCATTCAATTTAGAACATATAAATAATAACGGACTGTGACGCACTTCGCAATACTTACATTAACATAATAATGTGGATCCTTGATAAAAATTTCAATCTCGTACTACGTTTTAAAATACGCGATATACAGGCTTTTTATTATTAACACGTTTTTATTATCATGACCTGTAACATTGTAATGGAAGTTTACATACAACTCTTCACTCACTTCCAGATGTCGTATTGTCCTGATATTTTGCATGTGTAGATGGTTCGCATGACAATGCAATTTGACACTTTTCATAGAAAAGTCCAAGACGGCGTTTCGAAGATGACGGACAGTCTATTGCTATTTAATATTCGATTTTACCAAAAATTGGTATCTGGAGATTCTTGAGGTCGCAGATTACAAGTATGTGATCAAAACTCAGAAATTAAAAAAGGCGGCGTGAATATGGAGGGCAGGTTTTATCATTTATAGTCTAATTCGTCTAAAAAGGGTTATCGAGATCGAAGATTACAATAATTTGGTCCTTTAACAATCCAAAATGGTGGCGTCAAAATGACATGGTATTATGCATCCAATAGTGGACAATATTTACGACAGTGAGTGATGCAATGATTAAGTTTATTAATAATATATTTACCTACTCTTCTATATCTTTATTTTTAATTTGAGACGTGTAAAAATTAAGTTAAGGTTATCTAGTTAAGCAGAGACTACTTTGAAAAAAACTGATCTAGATCAACATTTTTAATATTATGGTAGACAACAATTGAGAACGACTGCTTTTCTTGGTCAATGGACTTGTAGTTCCCAATTATACAACTTTTAAATTGTCATAAGAAAGTGCTCGCCGGCACACGCGGTGGTCTGCGGTGTCAAAGCAAAGGTCTTAGATCATCGACCGCCTTTGATGGGCCGCCTCAACTGAACTGAGGTAATTATAAAGAGGTAAATAATTTGTTCTCTCTTCGTGTACAATTGCAAGCCAATAATGGCCACAGAGGTTTAAACAGAGCATTTCTTTACATGTGTGTTTTTTAATTTGGAAGAAAATATTGGATTGTTTATAATTTAGAGAATTTAAATGTGGTTTATTAACATTTGTAACATAAATGAGTGTGCTGGGTTAAAAGCTTACTACCTACCTAAATGATTCAAAATCTCTGCATCTGCATCAATACACAGTTCGATACGTCGAATTAAGGACATACGCACTTCGTTCAAGACTAAACACTAAATTATCACGAATAAAGAAAAATAAAATAAAAACTTGGTACAAAAGCCAAAAAGGAATACAAAAAGAACGAACAAGTTGTGTCTGTACGTAATCAAGAATTTGACAACTTGAACGGTCGATAAAATAAATCTTAACTATAAATACACAATGACGCGAAATTCAAAAATAACAAAAACAACGAACGGCGGTGGCGGGTTGGACATGTGTACATAACATAACGAAACACCCACAGTAACTAAAATATTGCACAAGGGAGAGTTAGAGTATAGTTTTCTTCAGATCAGATCTAGATCTAAACCTACCTCAATATTCCAGCAGTTCTCAAAGAATTTTATTGAAAATTTGCGAAATTTTTGTTTATTTTTTTCTCCAAAACTATGAGCTTTAGACCCCATGTTATATAAGGTTTTTTTGTTTGTCTTGTCGTTCCCTACCACCAGTTTTTTTTTTAATAACATGAAACTAATTACACTCTGTATATAGTCTATTTGGATTCAAGTAGGTACATAATGTAGTATACAATACATGTGGACATATACTACAATCAAATAAACAAGAAACTCACAAAGTCTTAGACTGTCTGTGAGGAATGAAATGTAATGAACAGTACAAGTGTTGATTTTCAAATTACTAGTATGGTTACCCCTTGATGATATCGTAAGCTTACAGTTTACACGAGTACTATTAATTTTGGGCATAAAATCAAGGAAAAAGATATAATAGAGTCTGCCTTTGTATACCATTTGAGTTAGCAACGGATTCTTATTGAAAAAATTCCGCTGAAAAATTTTCCTAAACCGCGAGCTTTACGGTCAATAAGTTAGTTTAAACTAAATTTTCTTCATTTTATTTTATAAAATGAAAACGGTTTGACGGATCCAGAAAAATCTGGATCCAATAGAAACATATTTTCAATACGCGTCCTTTGGCGCAAGGCACAACTCATTTTATCAACTCGTTCATTTGTTACAGCCAAAATAAATTTCTTAATTAACAAATTGATTACTCTGAAACCAATGGGGTCAGGATATTGTTATTTTCAAAAAACATGCCTTTTATACAAGGAATACACAATATTTCTTTTGGTCCGATATCTTCAATGCTTTTTGATTGTTTAAACAGTTGGCATAATTTGTTAATTAGCAAATAAACTTTCTTGAAAAGTTTGATCGACTTCAAGCCAACTTTAAACGATAAATAGTGATGACGGGCATAACCCCCATAGAAGTCTGCACAAAGGCAACTTTTTGCTTTTGTTTATTTAAAATTTAAATTAATTTTGCAAACTAACAAATGGAATATCTCGGCTCTGGATAAGCATATCGAAGAAACTTGATCGGATGACCGGAACCGGAAATAAAGCAATATTGCGTGAGAGGCTCTAATTTGTTTATTAACAACTTTTTGGACGCGAGGTTCGGTACAAATGAAAGCTAATAAGTTTTTCCATCAACCGCAAAAAGTTCTACAAAAAATATTCAATCCCTTAAGAGTTATACGTGAAACGTGAAAATTGTAAGTTTTGACGCGCAATGGGATGGCGGGTTCGATCCTCGGTGTGCGCAAATTTGTGTTGTCAAGTTCACTTTTTTCGTGCAATAAAATAATTCCTTTTAATAAAATAATTTTTAAATAGTAAAACACGCTATAAATAATTATTTATCCTTGAGAACTTCATTAAATCCGTAACTCTCGAGCTGATGCTGTGCACCTGTTTTATATGCTTTACATTTCTCATAGTCCAAATCATGGAACCCCCCTCAAATAAAGTAAAACAACCCTTCTTTTTCACAGAAAGTAGTAAAAAAAACAAGAACTACCGACAAGACAAGAACAATCATACGTTTGTTGCAAAATAGCCATTTATTTCATGAAAATTGCAAAAAAAAAATATTTACGACGTTTTTAAACATTTCTCAGAAAGTAAAAACATTTATTATCATAAAAAATACTTGGTTACATGAAAAAATGCAAATATGACGAAAAAAAATTTGCCCACACTGAGAATCGAACCCGCCACCCTATTGCGTGTCAAATCCTACTAATTTCACGTTGCGGGAGAGATTCTTTTGAGGATCAAAAACGCGTATAACTCTTCAGGGAATGAATATTTTTTGTAGAACTTTTTGTGGCTAATGGAAAAACTCGTTAGCTTTCATTTGCACCGAACCTTGTCTCCAAAAAGTTGTTAATAAAGAAATTAGAGAATTTCACGCAATATCACTTATTTCCGGTTCCGGTTATCCGATCAAGTTGTTTCTGGTCTCAAAATTTTCCTTTTCCAAGCACTTTCATATGCACAAAACCCCATTTCGATACGCTTACCCAGAGCCGAGATATCCCATTTGTTAATTTGCAAAATTAATTTTTACTTTAAATAAACAAAAGAAGAAAGCTGCATTCGTGCAGACTTCTATGGAGGTTATGTTCTAGTGCCTAGCGCCAAACGACGCGTGTTCAAAATATCTTTCGATTGAATCAAGATATTTTCGGATTCGTCAAACCGTTTTCATTTTATTAAATAAAAACGAATAAAATTTTGTTTAAACAATTATTTGACCATGAAGCTCGCGGTTTAGGAAAATTTTTCATAAGAAATTTTCCAATAAGAATCCGTGGCTAACTCAAATGATATAGAAAATTTTTGGGAAAAATCCCAAGCAGACTCGCCTATAAACAAAAGTTAAAAGCACAAGCAGTGACATTTGCAGAATATATTTCACCAAATAAAACATGACATGGCAGTGTCTACATATTATAATTACAGCGACAATTATGTTTAGAGAGGTATTAAAGTGATAATACTTCTCTAAGCCCTAGATTTACTATTAGTAAAGACACTTGATTGGTGTAGTGATACCAAATTGCCATCTCCTTAAAGAGTGAAAAAATAATTTTAAAATAACTCATTTCGATATTTCCACTATTTCCTTCGAATGCTCTTTGTGTATAAATAAAAGCCATATATAAAACTTTATTGCATAAATTTGTACAAAACACCCCCTACACGTTTGTTTCCTGTTGTCACAAGGCCTAATAAAATGTAAATCTCCACGCTGGAAACCTTTTTCTGGAGTTTTTTTTACCGAATCAGCACGGGTTTTTCATGAAGAAACAAAGTAGGTACAAAGCACCTCAATAAAATTTCCCAAATGTCGTGCGATACAGTGGTTGGTTGTAAGTTAACGGTTGCTGATTTGTATTCTTGGAGCGCCGCGGCAGTTTCACAGGCTACTAGATCTCCTCTCGCTCCTCGTAACTGAGTCCTTCCAGAGGAATTCCTTACTAGGGGGTGTGAGGGCGGCGATCCCCGCTTTCATTCCACGTCATTTGCGCCCGGTTTCTCACACTGAATTATCAAATATGAATTAGATGGAGTAAAAACGCGCTCAAAGTTCAAATCAAAGTTCATTTTTATGTGGACACAAGAATTATTTTGCATGTAATGTTCAAAAATCGATGTTTATATAAATTGCACATGCATAAAAACACGAATTATACAGGGTGTTCCAGGACTATGGGACAATTTCCATTTTACCAAATAGTACGGTATGCGGTGTCTATCGCATAAAAATGTATAAGCGAAAAAATTCAGGAGATTCCAGCAAAATCGATCAAAATCGATTAAAATCTACCAAGTTCTTATACAAAATAGTTCAAACTTAAACCAAAGAAGTAGACCCACTGTTACCTATGAATAAGAATAAGAATAATTTATTTTCGAAACAAAATAAATATTACAAAATATCAATTTCTAAATAAAGAACATAAAATAATATCATCTGCATTATACATATATATGTCTAGATAAAGTAAGTGGAAAATAAACAAAGGAGTCCAATGGGAGGACCGTGACCACTGAAGTTAAGGACTACGTGGCTGCTGTGTAGCTTCAATTTATTTTCAACTTAACTTAATGTAATGTATATTGTGAATACAACAATGTAGGGAAACATTTTATATCTATAACTAAAAGATGAGAACTATTAATAAAAAAATATTTTGAATAAGTTGTTACATCTAAATCTATTTATATTTAAACGCTAGCAATTTTTTAGATCAATAATATTATGAATAATATGTCTTTCGGTAGTTTTAACCCACCTTTTTGCACGTTCTTTAAATACATTTGGATTTAAAATGTTTCGGATTTCTTGAGGCAGGTTTGAATAAATACGTGGTGCAATGAAATAGTGTGATCTTTGGCCGATTGTTTTATCTGACTTACATGTCTGTATTTGCTTATCTTTTTTATAACGGGTATCGTGATGGTGCTCAATGATTTTGAGTTATTGCTTTTTATGCTGGTGACATAGTGTTTTAAAAGCATACAGTTGTCTAATATCTAAGACATCACTTTCTTCAAACAGTAAAGCACTTGGATAACGTTTGTTTCTGTCGCTCATAATTTAAGGAATATCTTTTGCATTACTTCCAAATTTTTTAGGTTACTTTGGTAAACATAACAGAAAACAAGGTAGTAAGTGCTCTCAAGGGCATTAAACTGGACTGTAGTCCAGGACCAGATGATATACATCCATTATTCCTTGCGAACACCCCTTCAGTAGTAGGCCATTTAACGGGTCTTATGAGACTGTCATTAGAGGAAGGAAAAATACCAAGCCAATGGAAAACGTCCACTATCATCCCAATATACAAAAAAGGCAGCAAATTCGACCCTGGAAACTACAGACACGTAAGCTTAACCTCCATACCTTGTAAGATGATGGAACAAATTTTGGTAGAGGAACTTACTACATTTTTCCTTGAAAATGAAGTGATATCCAAGAAACAACATGGGTTTTTTCCCGGTAGATCCACAGTATCTAATCTGCTGGAGTGCGTTAATTCCTGGACTTTATCCGTGGATAGAAATGAAGCAGTAGACATAATTTATCTCGACTTCAAGAAAGCTTTTGACCAGGTTCCTTACAATAAACTGATTAAAAAGTTGGAATTTTATGGCATAAGGGGAAATCTGTTAAGTTGGATCGAGGATTTTTTATCTGACAGGAGCGGTAGAGTGAGAATTGAGGGAGAATTATCGGATAGCTACCAAATGACAAGTGGAGTTCCTCAAGGTTCTGTGCTGGGTCCCATCCTATTTAATGTCTACATTAGTGATCTTACAGTAGGCCTAAAATCCGAGATATCCATGTTTGCCGATGATACTAAAATATATAACAATCCACAAACTCACTACCAGGAGATACTTGCTGACTTACAGAGAATAGAAGAATGGTGCACCCTTTGGATGCTTGCTCTTAATGAAAACAAGTGCTCTGTTATTCATATGAGCTAAATAACCCCCGTCATCAGTTTTTATTAAATAGCACACCAATTAAAAATGTAGATCTACACGAAGACCTAGGAGTCACCATAAGTCAAGACCTAAAATGGGCACCTCATATCGGAAAAATCATAAAAAGACAAACTCAGTCTCCTATATGGTTTCACGAGCTTTTAGGAACATTTCGCCGGAACTCCTTGAAAAAATATATAAAATCTATTTTAGGCCCACGCTTGAATATGCAGCACCAGTATGGAACCCATATTTCGTAAAAGACATGCATGCCCTAGAGTAAACCCAAAGACGGATTACCAAACTTTCTCCTGCAATTCGTCATCTAACTTACGAACATCGCCTCTCAAAATTGCACTTGACAACCCTAATAGATAGGAGGCTTCGTGGTGACCTAATAGAAACCTACAAAATACTTCATGGGCATTATTCAATTGATCTGCAAATTTTCTCCCTAAACACAGATAGAAGACTAAGGGGACACAACTATAAACTAGTTAGGAATAAATTTCATAAACTGTGCCGCCAGCACTTCCTCTCTAACAGAGTAAATAGGGACTGGAACTCTCTATCGAACGACTATGTTTGTGCAGTGTCAACGAACTCATTTAAAAACTGTTACGACTCTTCCCATTAATACTCTGTGCTAATTAAAAGTTTAAACAGCTTCGCTGCCTAACTTAATGTAATAATAATAATAATGTTTGGCTACTCTTCTCAGCTCTGGAATGCTGATTTCGCGACAGGCTCGTCTTTTTTTAGCACAAAGTTCTTCTCTATTTCTAGGCCTTGTTTTGTAAACTGTATTCTTCACTGTTCCCCAGAAATAAAAATCTAATGGTGTAATATCGGGTGACCTAGTAGGCCAGAGTTCAAAAAGACTACTGACGAACATTTATGGAATAATGTATTGACGCACCATCTAGCTGAAAAAACATCTCCTGTCGCACATTAAGAGGAAGATTTTCAATTGCATCCTATAATTCCGTATCGAAGAAGTCAACTAAAACTCATCATTTAACGAGCTATTAAAGAAAAACGGACCAATTATTCGGTCTCCTAAAATTCCACACCATACATTTACTTTCCCTGAATATTGGTTTTTACAATTAATAACCCAATGAGGATTTTCTGTGGCTCAGTATCTACAGTTTTGAAAACTTACCACCCCATTAGTGGTAAATGTAGCCTCATCAGTAAATAAAATTTTATTTAGAAATTTTCGGCCGTCTAAAAAATTTCACTGCGCCCAATAGCAATAATCTAACCTATTTTCATCACCTTTCAAAGTGTGTAAAAATTTTGGTTTATAAGGCTTGATTTTATGACGTATGGAACATCTTCTAATTTTTTTCTTGTCGATATTCAGTTGAAACGCTAAATTTCGTAGACTCGCTCTTGGATTCGCTTGATTTGCGGCTAAGATTACGTTACCTTCAGGATGCTGATGTATTCGACGGGGTTAATCATTTTGAGGCCTTTTAATAACACTGCTAGTTTCAATGAAACGAGCATTTATGGTGGCTGCAGTTCCATGAGTAATATCGACTAGTAAAGGATGTCTTCGGTTAAATTCGGTGGCTACTTCTCTGCTAGTACGAATCACCAACACCATCACCAACAACCTTATTATTTCGATTTTTTCCCTTAAATGAAGACGCATTTTACGATTATACACTAGAACTTTACACTATAACTCAAAGTTTTGTCAGATTGACATTTATTTTAATCATAGTTTCTGTTTCCACGGCATCCTATTGAAAACCAAAATTTTAACCTTATGTGGACTGCGGGAAAATATTCAAACAACTAAAAATGCGAATTTCATAGTGAAATTTGGTATTGGGACTCAAAATTAGATTCTGAACAACTTTTTCTAATAAGTTCTTTCGATTTTTGAAACCTAGATTTCAAAAAATTACGAAAATATCCGTGTCTTCATTTTAAATGAGACACACTGTATAAAAATTATTTCTAACACTGTTCTATCCTTTTCAAAATTTTGAAAAAAATATTTGATATGGAGCATTTTTTTTTAAATGGTGATAGTGTCTGTCAATATACATGAAATTTTTTGTTTTAAAATTTCTAATTTGAATATTTTGGTATTTTATTTACTGCATATATTCAATAGTTTTGTATTTAACACCTATTTGGTATATCTACCACATATATAAAAATCATAAAAATTGGTTACATTATTAAAGACAAAAAATTATTTTTCAAAATTCGATTAATTAATTTAATTAAAAAACCAGAGGGGTAGGTGTGTAATATCTTGCAGACTTCTTCCGCTTAGTAATGTCATGTCAAGGTAAAAATATCAGCCCTATTTCCCGAGGGGCATCTGACCCATGCGTACCCCACACTCTTTACATGAACTGTCTTTTACCCACAAGAAATATATGGAAAACTTCATCGTCTCGAACGCACCTGTTAATATCAACTGATTTTACTTTAATTTGGAGGATATAATTATTTGGGGTTTGCGAAAAAATTTGGGGGCGAGGCGAAAAAATTAACATTTATTAATTAATTTAAGAAAAAGTGTAAATTTGAGCCATACTAATGTACACCTTAAGATCCATAAAAACTCCCCGTCATAATATCAGCTACACTGTAACCAGCACCATTCAGACAAATTTTACATTTTTTTTTTTTGTTATTTACTTTAGAATATGCCACACAGCAACTAGCGGTCGACTTTGATTGATTCACATAGTTACGAATCTCTACAAGCTCGAATTAGAAGTTTTTTTCTATAGCAAATTGTATTCAAAATACACCGTTAATAATTCCTTCGGTGTTGAAGCATCTCCAGCTCAATTATTGATTTCAATGAAGCAGTGGAGCTTACAAATTAGATTAAACTTTTTATAATTTGACAGCTGATTTCTCGCTAGCGCTTTTTTTTTAGGTAGTATGTAAAGAAATTATTCGTGCAGGTGTATTTCAATCATGTCGATTTTCTACGGGGCTCGTCAACAATTTTAAAAATGATGACTTTATTATTAATGAAGTCGATTAACAACAGCATCACAATTATAAATTGATATTATTAAATTACATTTTGCAGCTTCTAAGTCTATTTAAATTCATATTTCAGACGTTATAGTACAGGAGCTGCACAGTGGTACAAAACTGTAGTGTTCCACCCAAAGTAACTAAGTTTTAAAAAATATATTAACACCAATGAGACTCCAAATATGCTTTTGCAAGAATAAATCGACATACCTAAAGAGCAATTGGTAATGTAGTAGCCATTTTAAGACATCACATGTTTGAAGTAGAATTATTCACAGCCGCCATTTTATTTCCAGCCGTCGAAGAATATAACGGTCGGTCATGTGGGGAGATTGACAAAAGAATGTAATTTGTATCTAATAGAAGTGTTTTATAAAAATAATTTACATATACTGAATCATATTATAGGTAGACCCTTAAAAGCTCTCTTTACTTTTTAAGTTACAAACAAAATTAATTATTTATATATATATTTTTTAAATTGTGTATATAGAGAGAGCACGAACTCTTAAGAACTATCTAATACATATTTTACAGTAAACTCAGTCTCGTTGAAAAGTTTAGCCCACTATAAGTAGTCCCATCAATTAATTACAAGTAGTCCATCTTTAACTGTTTTCTTGAATTGTTTTACTAGTTGCCAATTGTCCATTATATAACTTATATATAACTATAGCGGCCCACGGTGCATGTAGACTAGATTTATTTGCATTTATTTTTAGTTGATTACATACAAAAAGTCCGCTCAAAGCATATGCGTGTGTCTTTTAAGTTTTGATATGGTGCTTATCCTAAACCATGTATGGTTTTATATTACTTTTCAGATACTCTCTGAATAAATCTTTAGATAATTCATTAAAACTTGAAAGTTTTAATAGCAGTTTTAAAAAGAGGCATATAGGCCCTTCACTAAATGGGCGTCTGTACTCTTATAAAGGTTTTAAATCGACTTCTTAGAGTCCTTCCAAACTATTTACGTTCATAAGTAGTCTTGGAAATAAGTTTCTAGGATAATATTGAACAGATTGGGCCGTTACTTGATGAAAATTCGTGATAATAATTGGGAAGAAAACTATATCAGTTTTTGATTTTCACTTTATTTCTTGTCAACATGACAATTGTTTCGCCACACAGTGGCTTCTTCGGATGTTGAGTACTGGTATACTAATTTTACAATGCACAAACTATATGGTTTTATACAATTTATATGTAATCCTAATCTTAATTGCTAAGCGGAAAAGTACAATATAATTTTAATTACTAAATGGAAAGGTACATATATTTCTAGGTAATTTATTGAATCTAATTCTAATAGTCTAAGTAAATAAATTTAGTAAGGGAGATGAGTTTGTTTCAATTTGGTCATTTAATAAACTAAAGTCGTCTGATATTTTATTAAATGACCAAATTGAAACAAACTCATCTCCCTTACTAAATTTATTTACTTAGACTATTAGAATTAGATTCAATAAATTACCTAGAAATATATGTACCTTTCCATTTAGTAATTAAAATTATATTGTACTTTTACGCTTAGCAATTAAGATTAGGATTACATCGAAATTGTATAAAACCATATAGTTTGTGCATTGTAAAATTAGTATACCAGTACTCAACATCCGAAGAAGCCACTGTGTGGCGAAACAATTGTCATGTTGACAAGAAATAAAGTGAAAATCAAAAACTGATATAGTTTTCTTCCCAATTATTTCTACGATAATTTATAGATTTTAAACCTACAATTGTTACTTGGGTTATAGCATTCTTTGTGAGTATAGTAAATATTTTATAGGTGAGTCTTCTAAACCTTTCAACGTAAGGCTTGACGAACATAGAAATTATGCTAGATGGGGACAATAAAAAATTCAAATCAAGTCAAATAAAAAAACTTGTAATAATAATCATATGATCTTATGGGATCTTGAGATTTTGGAAAAGAAAACAGCGAATTTGAAAGGAAATAAATACCAAGTAGTAATAATAATAATAATAATAATAATAATAATAATAATAGTGTCGTGAGGGATATTCAAAAGTCAGTGATCTTGAACACTTGTAGCATCGTCCGCAAGTTTCTCGCTTAGATATGACTCACTTATTGCATATCTTGCCTTCAGGCCGATGTGCATGAGATAAAGTACCGCTCAGTGCGAGAAAAAAGAATATAACAATAATAATAATAATAATACATTTATTTTACTCAGAGTAAAAAAGGTGCAAATTGAACTGTAGAGCTCTTCTTCCATTTGCCCCATACAAAAAAAATCTAATTCTAAGATTTGCATAAGAAAATATAAATCTAATATTACAATAAAAATAAAAAAATATATATTAATTTGCTTTTTTTATGAATGTTATACTAGTAATTGACACATTTTATAATAATAACAGCAATAGCACCACACAGCAACACGAACAGACACAGGGAACAGGCCGACCTCACGAAATAAAAACAGAAATGCCAAAGATGAGTACGATTTATAGCTAGGAAATATATACACCCACACACGACATCAAATTGCCAACCTCTGGCCGGTTCGGATGTAGTTTTTGACTACTTTGGTTTTTTTTAAGTTTATAATGTTTAAGTTCATTTGGAAGTTCATTCCAAAGATGAGACGCAAAATAGGTAAATGATCAGTTCTATGCTGAGGTACCAAGAAATTTTGTATGTGCCTTGTATTATGCACGTGATCTCGAGAAGTTAATTTTCGCCTTAAGTATTGAGGTTCATCATTATAAATTATTCATCATATAAGTGTAAGCATGTGAACACGTCTACGATTTTCCATATTTAATATACCATGTTCGTTTAGATATGGTGATATATGTTGTCTATATGGAATACAGTAAATATAACGCATACATGAATTTTGAAGTTTTTGAATTTTCTGTTTTGCTGCCGCTGACAATAACTTCCCATAAACAACATCACCATAGTCAATTGTAGATAATATGAGATTCACAAAATTTTGACTTACACTCGCTGGATATATCTTTCACAAAACTGTATAATTTTTTCAATCGACTATATGCAAGTTTCAGTTTGGATAAAATATGTTTTTCAAAATTTAATGTTGAGTCTAGCCAAAGCCCTAAATTCTTTGCCTCATTCACAATAGGGAGGACGTTATTATTTATAGTGACATCAAAAGAAACTTCCGATAACTTTTTCAATGTGACGGACGTACCAATCAGCATTACCTGCGATTTTTCAGGATTTAATTCGAAATTATGGTTAGATGAATACTCAAAAATTTTATATAAGTCTTGGTTTATTAAAGGTAAAGCATCCTGCCGCTCTTGGAAATCAAATGATTTGTATTTCTGCGAGTCATCTGCATATTGATGTAGTTGGCAAGTAGTGACTACATCTGAAATATCTGAAACGTACAAAGTAAACAACAGTGGCCCCAAGATGGAACCTTGGGGCACGCCTGTATTTAAATTACTTAAGTGCGATGTAATTCTAGTGCCATCATCATCTATGACCACAGCTTGCTTTCTTCCACATAAATAATTACCCATAAGATCAGTCGCAAGTTTCGAAAAACCAAGATAATGGAGTTTTGCTAGTAGCATAGAATGGTCTAAGGTATCAAAAGCTTTTGAAAAATCCAATAGTACCAAACAGGTACATTTTCCACCATCAATGTTTCTTCTTAGGCATGCACAGTTTTATATCAACTATTGACAAACCATCCACCCCACTAGCATTAGTTTTGATGGAATTTATTATTCTCAATAATGATGCTTCATCTATTAAGTTAAATGTTAGTTCACTTTCAATATTAGGATGGATATTATATATTATTATAGTCTAATGACCATTTATTTAATAATAAATTAGGGTTTCTTAAATTTGCGGGCAATTTAAAATTTGGTGATTGGGTTATATTAAGTTTTTTGGCTGCAGCCCAAATTTTTTTTTAATCCTTTTTTAAGCAATTAAAATACGCACATTTTTCTCTTCGTATTGCACATTTAGTGTAATTTCGTAATTGCTTATAATAATTTAAATTTGCTTCAGATTTATTTTTTTCATATTTTAAGTAAGCTTTATTTCTAAGCTTAATAAGTGTTTTTATTGTGTCTGTAATCCAGGGGGTGTATGGTCTTTCAGTGATACATTTGGTAACGATAGGCGCATGTGTATCTAATAAACTTGATATCAATTGGTTAAAATGATAAATTTTTTCGTCGATCAAGTATTCTCTAGGTAGGGCTAGAGATGCTGATTCATTTCTAAGATTCACAGAGAGACCCTCGTAGAGATTGTTGTCTTTTAGATCAAAATAATTACTGTAATTTCAAAATGTTAATGATTGGCTTTGTTCGTATATTTTAGCGAGGTCAGAATTGGATCAACAGTATACATTAAGAATAAATATTTTTTAATTTTTATGTTAAATATTGACTGTATGAAGGCTGTTTGCAAAAACCCCAAATAATATTTTTTAATATTTCACCTCTATATTCTCGTGATGAAGCGGACAACCAGTCGTTCACGTGACATAAATCAACCTTCGCATCAAACCAATTTACAAGAAAAACTCCGAGTCCATTAATCTACATCTACAAGCGCTAAAACTAATCCTCCGGTGAAAAATGCGCACAATGAAACCACTTAGCTCCACAAACAGAGTACAAACCCCTCAATAATCCTATCAAAGAATCTTCATAAATCAAGTTATCCATCTATCAAGGAGGTGTCTCCGCGCCCAAGTGACCCGATACCGTGCACGTGACTTACACGTGTCAGGCGCCCTTTGCTTTATGAGGATTAGGCTAATAGTGTTGTTAATCCGTAAAGAGGCAGCCACCCAAGCTTGAGAACTATTACCCCAATCATTACTGCATTATGTGTGTAATACGATTTGGTGGTGGGCCTCTTTGTATGCCCTTTATTTGCAAATCTATGCGGTTGGTTTACTGGCACTCTGTACAAGAAGGTATAATTTTACTAACGTTTATTACACCTTATATAAGAATAGTCCCTATCGGTATAATTTAATATCTAAAAGTGTAACCTTAGAGACAAAATGAAAGAAAATAATAAATTCTTGGGATAGGTTTTATTTAATGATTTAAATACAACAGGCTTGTTGCTCTAATAATAAGCGAACTACTGTCCATTATTTGTTCAAAAACACTATTGGCCACTCAAAATGTTATTGAGTTAGAAAAAACATATAAAGTATATACGAGCACAATTGAAATCGTATAAAAACAAACAGCCTACAAAAACGGTCGGCAACTCTTTATTGTACATGGGCGGAGGTAAATAGAAATTCTTGTCATAAGAAAATGTTATAATTTTTTGAAAATTGTAATAATTTTTATTATCTTTTGTTTATTAGATACGCTATTTTTGTTCATTTATCCAATAACATGTTTTTGAAGTATTATATCAGTTTTAGATATAAAGTCTAAATATTTAAATTTATTGGGCTTAGTTTTAAAGTTATCCCATACTATATTGAAATATGTTATTGCTCAGCAAGGAACAACGAGAAGGTATGAACATATCCTTCCCGGGATGAGGGAATGGGACAAGTTAGATTGGCGAGGGTCAAGGATGTTAAATAGTAAAAATAAAATTTAAGTTTCTTCTAAAATAAAAATAAAAATGTAAGTTTCTTAACCAAAGCAAATAATTAGTACAACAAAAATAAATACTTGTATAGATAAAACATAAATAAAAACAAAATTAAAATATGTCTATAGAATAAAGTAATTTAAATTAAAATTTCTTATCAACCAAATAAAATATATAACAAATGTAACAGTAAAAAGTAAACTTCATACCTAATATAATAGCTAAATATTTTGTTGTGAAAGTATATATTAAAAAAGTTAAATGCTAAAAGTTGACGCATCCGAATCTTCACTTTCTGAAGAGGAAGCATTATCCGGTTGAATTATAATTGGCGCAATGGGGGGTAGTGTTGGATATTGATTTTCTTTTTTAATTACATGCTCAACGCAATTTTTCCATAAATCAGTATTGTCGAGGTCATTTATTACTTCTCTTATATGATCAACTACTACCGCGCTTAACGTTGGAGAGTCATTACATTTTCGCAAACGATCTTTTAAAGTTGCTCAAACCATCTCGATAGTAAATATACATAGTACGGAGGTAACCGCAAAAGTGTATGACCGTGTATATTGGATAAGTTATCAATAACATTCCCTTTTGAAATTCTGTTCTTTTATTCATTTCAGTAATTCGCGTTTTATTGGAACTTTTACGGGAATTTCCATATTTATTTCTATCATGAATTTTAAAATGTCTTCCTTGTACTGGTGTTTGGTATTTTATTTAATATTCGCGAGTGATAAGAAGCATTATCTAATGCAATTACCGAATTATGTGGAATATTTGGTATAAAGTTATTCTGAAAACCATTTTTCGCACTGCACTGGAGAAATATCGAGTCCACGTTGACTAATGACTGATATAACTCAAACACCGACCAACCAATTGGACTGAGGAATACCCGGGTGCCAACCAATCGTCGCCACCCGTCCTCAAACACAGGCCAATGACAGCATATCTCACAAGTCCACGTTGACTGCTGAGAAACGATTTACAAGTTTTTCTTATGCTAGTGGACCTGTCTGTTTTATTATCTTTAAACCAGTGCACTTGTAGATGGTTCATTCAGGCTGATTACATTGCCAGCCTCGGACTCACCTGCCCAATTTCAACTACTATTCGATTCTCGATACCATTGTTAAATACATAGGACAAATTATCAAGTTAAGTACGCACGGTCCTGTGCTTTAACACTGACCAGTTTCAATTGACTTCGTGAACACTATACAGTGCTGGTCATGCTGTGTTTATACTATATAAGAGAAGAACAAAACTATTTTTAGTGAAGTTAAATAAAGAAGAGGGATGCGGATGCCACACCGATAAATTTACATTATATGAATAACAAAATTGTATCACACAGTTTCGCTTCACCTGATTGCATTTATATTCTAAGATCCGGCCTCTAATTTCTGCAGATATTTGTCCTTTTAATGAAACTAGATTTAAATGAAGGATTAATGATAATGTAATACGTTCCTGGCAGGTAGCCCACCAAAAATTAGAAGTAATTGCCTTTAATTAAAGATATTGTAACTAGTTTATTTTGACGAATTCCAACTATATGTTTTTTAAGTGAATTAAACGGCATTTGAAAAAAAAATTATGTGGAGAATGTAAAAAAAATGGTTGCCAGCTCTGTCAGCCGCAACCTCCAAGTTCCAGGTGTAAACAGGTATGTGATTATTAATTATTTACGCTAATCTATATTTCAAGAAAATTTTATACTAAACTGAAGTTTAATTTTTTTTTACACGATAACACATGGTTGTCCGTAGAAAAATGGCAGCAAGTAGGGGTTACCATTATTTGAATTAATTACTCTCGCACTGGATGAGTGTGAGCGAGAGAGACGGAAGAATGAGAATGAGAATTATCAAATAAGAAATTAGACAAATTTATTTTTGGATTTTAATTTGTTAGCATAACCAGAATTCAGGTTATCGAAAGAATGCAAAAATTTCAATAATATTTTTACACAAAGTTTTTCTTTTAGTTATAGACAGTTATTTTTCTGCTGTTTGCCAAATCCTATAAAGAATATGTTTCGATACAATTATATTTTTAAAAGACGTTCTTGTCTCCTATAAAATAACATTATTTTTATAATACCCAACATTCAATTTCGCTATATCTAAACTGTATGGAAATTAATATTTATATTATATAATGGTATTATTATATTGATAGCGGGTGTTTATAAAATCTATTAACATTTTAAAGACTTTTTCCGCTTGCATTTATTTTTGGATTATCATTTCATGAATGGCATAAGATATTAAAAATAGGAGTTAGTCATTTCAAAAGCAATAAAAGTTATCATATTTATACAAATAACACAGGCCTGCATGAAATTTGTGATGACGTGATTTTTGTTTGTTAAGCTCAGTTTTTATATAGAAATAACTAATTAAATACCATTGGGCTCCATCACCCACAGAATTTTTTTTTCCCAAAAAAAAGAAAAATATATTAAAAACATCTTATAATAGGCGTAATACATTTTAAAATAAATTTAGTGCTTGAAATTCTATTCTTCTATTAACCCAAAAATGATTTTATGTGGTACTTTTCAAGAAATTTATTAAGTAGGCTCTAATTACCTGAGGTAAATCCATTTATTAAATCTATTAATTGCTATATTTATGGTAATTTGAACAAAATTTCCGGGAATTTTGACCTGCTAAGTCCTATTTAATATGCTTTAACTTTATTAGTACTGGGAAAAAGAAAGGTTTTAAGTTTATGACTCCAAACAAAATTTATATTATAATGTCATTGGGTTCATTCTTGCTCTAAGTTTTGATTACTAAAGAAGTAAAATTTATTTTTTGTTTAGTTTTGTGCGTGGTATTTGATATACATTGCTTAAAAATATGTTTAGCAGGCGTTGCAAAAACAAACCAGATGATTTTTGTTATATTTGTGGATATTTCGTCTTGAAAAAGTGTAAGAGACCAATTGGTGAATTTGTGAAAAATGCATATTATGCTTATTTCAAAATCAAATTAGGAGATCGTTGTTTGCAAGGTATGTGAAGAAGGTTTAAGACATTGGACCAAAGGAAATAGAAAAAGCCTTCCTTTTGGAATACCGATGGTTTGGAGAGAACCGCAAAATCATCATGATGATTGCTACTTTTGTCTTTGTGATATTAAGGGGCATAATAGAAAAACTTTGAAACATATTTTGTACCCAAACAATATTAAATCAGCTATCAGACCAGTTCCTCACAGTGATGATGTACCTATACCTATACCCCCCGAAGTACTAAAAGATGATAGTGAAAACTCCTCAACTTCGGGCTCAGTACAGGATCGTGATTTTGAACCATCAACCTCAGGTCAAAACCAACCTCAACTATTTTCACAAGCCGAACTGAATAATTTGGTAAGAGATTTCGGACTTTCAAAAGACATGTCTGAAGTACTGGGGCCTAGGTTGGAACAAAAAAATTTGCTTGCCCCAGAAAGTACCTTCTCTTGGTAGAGAAATCGTGAGGCTGAATTTGTAAAATATTTTGCACAAAACGGACCACTTGTGTACTGCCAAGCAATTTCTGATCTAATACTTGCCTCGGAGCTCCTGAATACACTCCTTCTGACTGGAGACTTTTCATCGACTCTTCAAAAAGGAGCCTTAAAGCTGTTCTTTTACATAATGGCAATGTTTTTGCTTCTGTTCCTGTCGGCCATTCAGTTCATTTAAAGGAAAACTATGAAAATTTAGAGGAATTACTTTTAAGAATACAATATAAAGATCACAACTGGGAATTGTGTGGAGATCTAAAAATTTTAGGCCTTCTCTTGGGTCAGCAGTCTGGATTTACAAAATTTCCATGTTTCCTGTGCGAGTGGGATAGCAGGAACCGAGAACAGCATTGGATAAAAAGAGACTGGCCATAAAGAAAGACTTTAACACCTGGAACCAAAAATGTAATTCGCGAAAGTCTTATTGACCCTAAAAAAGTTTTACTTCCACCACTTCACATAAAACTTGGACTTATGAAACAATTTGTTAAGGCATTAAACAAAGAAGGAAATTGTTTTAAATATTTGTGTAACACATTTACGGCTCTGTCAGAGGCAAAATTAAAGGAGGGAATCTTTGTAGGGCCGCAGATTAGGAGCTTGATGAAAGATAGAGAATTTGAAAATGTAATGGAAGATAAGGAAAAACATGCATGGAATGCTTTTAAAAAAGTTGTACATAAATTTCTAGGGAATAATATAGACACAAACTATGTTGAGATCGTTGAAAATATGCTGAAAAAATTCAGGATTCTTGGTTGCAATATGAGCATAAAAATTCACTTTTTACATTCCCATTTGGACTATTTCCCGGAAAATCTTGGGGACGTGAGTGAAGAGCAAGGTGAAAGATTTCATCAAGCTATTAAAGAGATGGAAAAAAGATATCAAGGGCGCTGGGACACAAAAATGATGGCCGATTACTGTTGGACATTGAGGAGAGACCTTCCTTTAGCTGAATATGACAGAAAAACAACAAAAAGAAGCTTTTATGAAAAAAGAAAACGGTTTTTTAAGAAGCGTAAAGAATAAACAACTATTCCAAATAGTTTCAATGTCTATATCTTGTATGTTTTTGTATTTTTCTCTTTAATATGTTATAAAACTAGCTTATAAATGAAATAAATCGTGTTTTTCTAAATTTCTTGATTTTGCTGGTTTGAAAAATAACCTTACGTGATACAAAAAAACTGAAAGCAGATTTGAAATCAGTGCTACCCAATTACCAAAAAACAGTTAAAATTTTTAAATCAACTTTGAAAATTTTATCAAATGCAGGCCTGTGTAATTGATAAAAATGAAATAAATCTTAATAAGTAAATTGCATTATAAATTTTATTATTTTATTTCTACAGCTTAGGCAAACATGACTACAGTCATTAAAAAAAAACACAATACTAAATCATTTGATAGTTTGTATTAATTTTTTTAATATAGTATGCAGATATGTATATTAGTTATATTACACTAATCGTAGAGACTCTCCTTTAGAGGATTATAAATCCCTCTTTGTATAGTAGAACAGATAGTTGAAGTGAAAAAAAAAAAAAATTAAACAAAACATGTGTGTGAATCTAAAAGAAAATATAATAATATGCCGTTTTAAATTTTTAAGCTTTAACATTAGACTCAACAGAGAAAAAATATGAAATTATGAAATCCTATTAGATTTGCCATTTTGAATTTTTAACCGTTGATATTAGACTCAGACAACCCCCAAATGCAAGGCCTAAGCTGTCACACATTTTAAAAAACCGCAAACAACATCCACTACCCACCGAAATTACCAGTACCGAAGTTGGAAATCGAACTCATTATACATAATCCGGTCAAATTAGACCAAAAAATAGGAGTGAAGTTACAAGAATTCACACCCAGCTGAAAGTTGGTATGATTGTTCAAAACACAATTATAAACGAACTCAAAAAAGTCCTCATCAAATGGGTTTTTCGCGATTTCCAGCAAAACTGTAAGTTTTATCATAAAATTTGGTCAGACAAAAATTGTAGATCAGATAATTATCTATAAAAAATATCTCAATACTTTTTTCCCAAGAGCCACCGTTTCTGAGATATGACGATTCAAAAAGTTGGAAGAGTTGTAATCGTTATAATATGCACATGTTTCCACGCCACCTTTGAGGTAGTGTACTTAGCGCTTTTTTTAACGTGGTTTCCTCGGTAGGTCTATTCCACGGGTCTGTTGTGATTCTGTTTAATTTGAAACTATTGAATAATAAAAGGTATTAGCAAGGGTTGAAAATGATAAAAGCGGTGTAAATTAAAAAAAAAATGGGGAAATTTATTCGTCTGATTCATAATTCTCTAATACTTCTGCTTCCTCTTCTTCTTCATCCTGGGTGCAAGTAAATTGCCTCAATAGTGATGCATCGCATGTCTCCTCGTTGCTATCAAACGAATCCTCTACTGTTGCTGATTCAACATTGGAGCACGACTGACCTTGACAATTTGTACATGCTAGAGAACAAAACAGTCCTTCTTTTTTGCAACCACATTTAGCACTACATCCCCTTTACAGTTGCAAAAAATTGTGTTTAGCAGTTTTTCTGGCGCAGGTGGGAATAAAGTCTGAACTGGTTCTAATGTATTGTCGACCAACTTCCAACCCAAGTCTTTTGGGTCTAGCTGATAACCAAGCCACACTTGAACTTGGTAATATACCCGAAGAAGATGTTGATGAGCAGCCACTGAGGTTGGAGGAAGACAAGCTAATTACACTTGTTTTTTATTTTGAGTATTTTTAACGAAACATGCATATCGAAACTTATCTAAGCAGGTAGTTTTTTTAGGAGCTCCGTACATAGAAAGAAGAAAGCGAATTCCGTTGGTGATAACTTTTTATGGAGTTGAATTACTCTTTTTAAAAACTTCAGCACATTGAACTACATCTTGTTTTTCAAACATTTTAAAAACTGTTGTTTTACCCCTTCTTAAAAATGCAGATGTCGTATCACAGCCAGTGATTGCGTGTAAAAATAGTACATGATTTTGACACTTTGCGAAAGTAGATAAACTTTTCGATGAATATATTTCCGATTGACGTCGAGCTTTTCCAGGTTTAAAAAAAATAGTTTTTTCGGTTGGAGTTCGAGCAGTGAGTAATACGAGTAAGTCTACATCTTCACCAACAACAATAGTTGCATTTGTTATATTGAATTGCTCTCTTGCTGTTTCAATTATCCGTACATCGGCATCATTACTAACTTGTTTTCCCAATATATTTTCAGCAGCAAACTTTTCTTTCAACATTGAAATGAACCGAGATTTGTTGTGAGTATTCGCAAGAAATTTCTGTTTACTAGTAGGAACTGTCATAGATTGATCAAATAAAATATCAGAAGATGAAGATGTTGTTGAAGTTCGACGACGTTGTTCTGCGGCTTTAATATTTCTCGTACAATCATTGTAGCCATCAAATACGACAGTATTACTTGTATTACAGCTTCAGTGATGTATACTTATACATATTATGACGATTACAACTCTTCCAACTTTTTGAATAGTCATATCTCAGAAACAGTGGCTCTTAAGAAAAAAAGAATTGAAACATTTTTTACAGATAATTATCTGATCTACAATTTTCGTCTGAGCTAACTATATGATAAAACTTACCGTTTTGCTGAAAATCGCGAAAAAACAATTTTTGTGACCAATGAGGACTTTTTTGTGTTAATTTATAATGGGTTTTGAACAATCCTACCAACTTTCAGCTGGGTGTGAATTTTTGGACCTTCCGATGTCTAAATATACCGGACTAACAATAGACACTCTGACCAAGCTTGCTTGCCACTAAGACGCTTTAACCGGCACACAGCCTGTACTATATTAAATCACTTTTTACTTATGATGTAAAATTGGGTAACTAATTTTTCATAATTATTGTACATTAGTCTGGATTTTCATGCTCTTTGCAGTATGTCGGATTTAATTGAAGGCTTGAATGTCTAATATGATCGGACTATACATTGTCCCTAATCACAAAATAAAAAATATTTTACGCTGGGGCAACGAAGCGCCCGGAACGAACGTTGGAATGAAGTAACGTAATAAGAACAGATCGCTACAGTCTCTGAGCGATAAAATAAGCTCCCGAAATTCCCTTATAAAAGACATAACTTATAATTTCGGAACAGTAAAACTGACACACGTTATATTGTTTGCAAAATGATGGCTCTTCTTCAGATGTATGGGATCAAGAGGACTTTGGGAGGGCATAAACTCGGAAAATCTGTATCGTGCCTTTTGATATAAATCATTTATTATTTATTGGTAATAATTTTAGGAGTCGGATATTGGGTTTTTAGTTTAAATGTCCCTTTTCACTTTAGAGGTTTGAAATAGATAGGTTCTTCACGGTATGTGAATAGTTGCAATGTACTTATGTATTTGACGTAAGGGTTACATTTGTAAAGAACATTAAGGCATATACAGGGTGATACTGAAGTGTAATCACTTTATATACTAAGTTGATGCGCGTAAATTTTTCTAAATAATTAATATTTTTTTAATTTACTGATCCAGTTTGTTCAAATATGATCTTGAGAGTGGTGTTGTCCATATGATGAGCTCCAGAAAAAAGGCGGAACACGTTTCAAGGGCTAAGCATTTCGAAGAGATAAATATAACACTTCCAAGTGAGCCCTGTTGAATATTTATAGCTTGAGAAAAGATTTGTAAATAAATTCTGTTTAGACGACTTTATTCTCTAGCACAGCCAAATGAGGCTGCTACTGATAATATTGTTGACATTTTAAATAGATTTTCACTTTTTTTATTGAATAGATATGTTTTTTGTTCTTATTTCTCCGAACCTTACTCTTCATAGTCATAAGTGGCTATGTGAACACTAGTCTTCCACTGAGAAGTGTCAAATAGAATTGTTCGAGCACTAATCACTGTGCTTGGGCAGGTCTGAATAACACATGGCTATCTAAGATTTTGCTGCCGTATAGAAAAAACGTATACTTTACAAAAAAATTGTTTAAATAAATCACCCACCTGCAGGACGTAAGTGGGTGGAAGAATCGAGGTGACAGTGCTTGCTTGCGCACTAAGTTTTCTTTTCATTATTTCTATAAAAATTTTCGTTTACCCAACTGGCAATTCTAAACACTCCTACAACACAGACAATGACTGATTTGTTCCTCGCATGATTTACATTAAAATTAAATTCTGTCAGTCCCAGATCATTTACAAGCAGTTACTGGTAAACAACAGATGTTTAAAAGGTCTCAAAGGAAGTAGGGTCAAACAATTAAAATTAAAAAGTACTAATATTACCCTATTTAATATTCTTTTTTGTCATAGGCGCATCGCCGCTAAGGTCATAGTTTACTTGATAAGATGGTAAACTAGTTAGAGTTAATAGAATGGTTCGGTCTTATCTAACCAATTTTATTAACGTTACAACTGATTTTGTTTGACATTTTTAGATTTATTGATTTAATTTGTCGGTTTCCGTTCAGATATTATATCATTGGCGGGTGAAACAAGCGTTGAAACAAGCTCTATGTTGGTGATTTTGCCACATTGTAAAAATATTAAATTTAGTAATATGTAAACTAAAATAAATTTGTTAAATTAAGAATTGAAAATGAAAATCTGTTAACGTCTCGGAAAAAATGTTCTCTCTCCGTTATCAAAACTTTGAAAACGTCAAAAATGTTGTTATGTCTTTTCCTAGTCATGTTAAAATATATCTGTTTTATTTTTACTTACTTCTGAGGATATGTAACCTACTAGATAGTCCAAGAATTTATGGAATATACATTTATCCTCGTTTAACAATAAAATGCAAGATTCCTTCAGCTCTTTTAGTTCAATGCTTTCTTTTGCAAAGTCTTCACAGAATCTCGTTTGATCACATGATTGTTATACCACGCGTATTCACAAATTTCAGATTTTTGGAATTATCAGATTCTAGCGTAGTTTCTATGTTCATTCAGCCTTATGTGGAAAGGTCTAGATGACTCACCTACATTATATTTTCAGCACTTACAAAGGACATATACATATAAATACAATTTTCGGAATTTTGAATAAAATTTAGCTGCTTAGTTCTCGATGAAACCAAGCGTGGGCATCGGGAATAGGTTTTCTATATGAAAGATTTTATAAACTGACAACTTAAAAAATTCTTTCGTATGGAAAACTTATTCCCCATTAATCACAATTTAACCGAAAAACCAAGTATACCGGGTGGCCACGAGTCAATGTACGCCCCCAATATTTTGGTTGTTTATTAGTAGGTAGTTAATTTTCAGATCGTCAGTACATACTGTAAACATCAGACATCGGTACGTGCTAACAGTGCCACAACATCGTACAGCCCTCTTCCAATGTAGCTTTTCTTACACATCCGCAGCCTTATATAACTCTATTGATCCCATATACAAAAATCTATCGACAGTTAATATCTTCCGTAAAAAAATCAAAGCCTGGTTCATTAATTCCAACAAAAACTAGAATATATTCTTGGGCACCATTTTTCACTGTGTTTATGATCGATTTTTTATTTAGTTATTTTGAGTAATTAATTTTTTAGTATTTCTATAAATATATTTTATAAAGTGTATACCGTCCGCCTATTACATTGGACTATTGTAATATTGTATTGTATTTTTGTATTTTAATGTTTTATTTTTAACTTAATTAGTTAGGTAAGTGATTTATAAGGTTAAGTGTATGGCTAAACTTCGCCTTGTGAATTGCTATTTGTAATGTACTTGTAAATGTACATCTACACCCTTTGAATAAAGCCGTTTATTATTATTATTATTATCATCGGCAAATGCAACACAGACGTTAGGGAACGTGTTATGGAATAAGTCGTGGACGTAGATAATATACAACACAGGCCCTAAAACTGAACTCTGGGGTACTTCGTATATAACTTACCTATAATCGGAAAATTATTTTTATTCATACGATTTGTTTTCTATTTGACAAATACGATTTGACAGCAGTATAAATTGTTTAATAAAATATTGTGCAAACCCAACAGAGAGTAAGAAAATTATTTTTCCAAATATAAACATCTTATTGGTTCTACATATAGGGTGGACCTTTAACAATAGGCCATAATTCAAGGATTCAGTCTTTGGTCCAAAACATGAGGATATAAGCAAACATGCTTTAGTAAATTGTTTCTGTGGAAACAGACACATGGTGTCAAAGTTGCATAGCAGTAGGTGAAGGCCACATCGAAAATTTACTCTAAATTGCAGCACATAATTCACAAGAAAGTCAGTCAACTTGCGTAGTTCAATAAGTACAATTTGTTCTTTTTATATTGAGTTAGTTTTCAAAGAATCCTAGAAATCTTTTACTTGCAGGTTTACTTTGTTGGAATAATCAAGTTCTATTACCGTATTTTACGTTGAAATGACTCCTGCATGAGATTTTCCAGTCAGTAGTGCCACAACGTGAGGTAAAAAATAGGGAAAAAATATCCATCATCAGGTATAGGTCATGAGGCGCCCTCCACGGGCTACCGTGATGTGATCCATAAATTATAATTATAAAATCACGCGACGTGACGAAAAGCGATCTTGTGCTTCTCTTTTGCTTTGTTTTTAATTTTTTTTGCGGAAACCAGATCGAAAGTGTGTAGGTGTGATATATCGTTGAAATCGGAATTTTAACTACTTTTTAATGGTTCGATTACAAATTGTAACTAATTATAAAATAAACAACTTGTTGTGCCAAAACGGCACAAAACGTAACCCGATCTCAACCAAAACCTTTTCAGATCTTCTGAAGCACTAAAGAAATTCCCGTGCAAAGTTTTATCCAAATCTGTTCAGTAGTTTCGCCGCTATGGTGCTAACGCACATGTACAAATACACACAGACATTTTTTAAAAACCAATTTTTTGGGTTCCTGGGACCTCAAAACATAAATATTTGATGTTATCGCAATTTTCAATTTTGGACCAATTTTAGTAACCTCCACAAATTTTTTTCTTAGGGAGGTTAAAAAATGTTTTCTTACCAAATTAGGAGATGATCGGTAAATAGTAAGTTGAGAAAAATACAACTTTGACACCTTGTATCTTTTTCCACAGCAACAATTTACTAAAGCATTTTTGGTTGTCCTCATATTTTGGTCCAAAGAATATACCCTTTAATTATAACCTACTATTAATGGTCCATCCTGTATATTTATTAATTAATCCTTCGAGAAAATTCAAAATTCTTGGTGTAAAAATTCTCTCACTCTCCGTCCATGTTTGATGTCGCATCGAAGCATCATGTAAATATGAACTTTCTAAATAAGGCAATTATTAAGCTGATAAAAATTAATTAATTAATAACAACAGACATGATGCAATTTGTTATTCAAATTAAAGAAAAAGAACCGCTACTTTATCAATTTTAAATGTTACTTTATTAGTAGTTATGAATGAACGTTGAATTTATTTTTAGATATTGATACGTAAACAGATGTTTCAAGATATTATATCTAATAATTATTAATGTTTTTAATTAAATATGAGCATCATAAATTTAATGTTAATGTGCTAGATGTTTCTCGAGAAAATTACAATTTAATTATTATACGCAATCGCGAGTCCGAGATAATATCGATATCAGAAGGAATATGAATTACATTAATTATAGTAATAAAATGAGATGTATAGTTATCAATATTAAATAATTAACATGAAATTGCTATGACTAAACCAAACTATAACACAGATAATTAATTTACAACGAAAATAAATTAGGTAATTTGTAGTCACTGGCGTAGATGTTTGTGCTTGTAAATTTCGTTTGAAAAGTTGGGACACCATTCACGTAACTTTTGGTACAAACAAGCACCATTATGCTCTTCGCCGATTTACTACACTTTTTATACAATTGCTTCACATTCTATAGAATATTATTGTCAATAATATTAGTTTTAGACAATGTAGTACAGGAAAAGATTGAACAAAATGACGTGTAGCTATATAGTTCCAAAACAGGCCAAAGTTCACGATACAAAAAAGTTTAGGAATTTTACGGATCCGCGGAAACCTATAGAGGCTAAAGAGAGATAGTTTTAATGAAAAAAAAAAAAAACGATTTTTCTCGGGATATATTTCATTTACAAACAGATAGTTCAAATAAAAGTTGTTTCTGATAAAACGATCTTTAATTTGGTGTTTTTAAATTGAATTTATAGCATTAATTAACCGAAATACGGCCATATTTCAAAGGGAGAATTAGGGGAAATTAAAAAAAAAATGAAATAAGTTTAGAATGTCATTTCGAATATAGTTTGCATTTTCTTTGTATCAACGTTTATAGTTTATTAGACGTGAACAACATAGAAAAAGTATACTGTAAAACTCGCACAAAACGGTCATTTTGCACTCATTCTCGTGTACAACTCTCACAAAATGGTCATTTTGCTTTCATACTCGTGTAAAATGAGCCTCATATTGCTTGTTCAATATAGTCCAAGCGACAGGTATTGTGACAAGATCACCTACCTCGCTGATTTTTTGCATATGTTTTAAGCCTCCCTTAAGTATCCCGCACAAAATTCTATATTTTTTAAATCCCGCGGGGGGAAGAGGGGGTGCTAATATTATTGAACCCAGTAAAACGATCCCTTTGAAAATTATCCAATTTACTAAGAAATTAAATTCAGACAAAAAATCCCATGAGACTTGGTGTAACGTATCTATCCCAAACAAGATCAATTCTTCAACATCCGAAGGCTGTGATATCCTTACGAATGTGAGGGAGAAATTGGTTTGTATAATAATCAGCAGCTTTGAAGCTTGTGGCCTCAATATGTTAGAGGTGTTTCAGAATCTCATGAGCCGTGAAATGCGCAAAAGGCAAAGTTTAATCTGAGTTATAAGTATGTTTTTGAAGACACTGGAGGCTGCCTTGCTGTATACATAAACAAGAGCTCGGGATAAATTGTAAACAATAAATATTATATTTTTAAATTCCCTAACCCTAATCAATTGTATACTGATGGATCCAAGTCCAAAAATTACGTGGGTTGTGGTTTTTTTATTAAGACCAATGGAATATCCTTTGGATATCGGCTAAATGAAAATTGTTCAATATTTACGGCAGAGTGTATGGCTATCAGTAAAGGTCTCGACTGGGCAATCGACAATCACAACTGCTTTATAACTATCCTCATCATGTCCGACTCACAATCCGTCTTAGGTGCAATTTCAAACCCAAACAAGCACATTATGAAATATAAAATAATAACAGATATTTTGGAAAAAGTTATAAAATTGAAAAGACAAGGAAGTTGTCTTTATTTGGGTAAAAGGACACTCTGGTATAGTTGGTAACGAAACAGCAGATTTAATAGCTAGAACTACCAAAGGTCCCAAAATCGAGTATTTACCATATTATGACCTGATATCCAGTGCCAAAATGGATATGAGGAAAAAATGGGAGGAAGAATGGATCCACACAAGGCAAAACACCCACTATTGTCGCATATATAGCCGCCTACCTTCTAAACCATCTTTCATTTCATTCCCGTACAACAGGCAAATGTTTATAACATACATTCGTTGCCTATTTGGTCACGGAGCTTTCAAATCCATGCTGTTCAAGATGAAAATCCTTGATAGTCCTATCTGCGACTGCAACGGAAATATTGGCGACATCAACCACTGGCTATTTGACTGCAATTTTAACGCAATTGGTGTGAACTTCTTAAAAAAAAATGTTGGAGAACTGTATTCCGCTACCATTGGATGGTACCTCGCTGCTATACATAGTAGTAACCACAAATGAAAATTTTAAATGTATATTTTGGGAGTTTATTAGGTTATGTCGTGTCAAAATATAGGTTTAGATGAGTTCCTCTGTTCTTATCCACTGTTTTTTATATCACCCCCTTACCGTTGCCCCGTGTGTGTTACGTGTTAAACAAAGGCGTCATGAAGGGCACCTTGACGTGAAGTGTGTGTCCCTGTCCAATAATCTTTGAGTCTTGCAACACTAGCTGGTCCTCTCGTGTTAGGTTATAGGTCGATTAGTTTATGGAATTATAGATTTTAAATATAGATTAGTTATTATATAACTAGTATAGCGTAAAATAAAAACATCGTGGCTAAATGGAGACATCCAAAGCCAGTGAAGGAAAAAAAAAATATTTTTAAGAAGTGTAACTGAGTCAACAGGACGGATTATATCTCTGCGCATATGAAGGTCACAGCTCACGAGGTTTTAAAACACCTCTAGTAAGAACTGCACCATCATAAATTAAAGTGTCACAGGTTCTTGGAAAGGATGCTCATTTATGTTTACAATGTCTTCCAAAATGTGCGCAAGGTCAGATTTAATGCCTAAACGAAATTTACCATTACTAGAAAGTGTAGGTGGAAGTGGCTGATTCTCATGTTTGAAAAACTCTTCATATCTAACTGACGATTTTGTGTAACTATAAAGAGCCTGGAAGACAGCTGGACATCTGCTTTTAAAATCTTAAGTGTACTATTTTTCTTGCTAAAGGTTACCTTAGGAGTGCTGAATAGAGGAACGAATACATATAACGCACACTTTTGCATGGCGTGTATGAAGAAAAGTGTAGCAAAAGCAAAATACGGGTAGCTATTTTGAGACATAGCCGCCATTTCGGATTACAACAAGTTTGGGCAATACCTCCCCATCTTATTTTCATTGTCTGACCATAACCTAAATTCATACCAAAAGGCTTATTCTTATCACAATTTGCAGTTTTTATGTACAAGTAAACCATTGTAGGATGGCCAACAGCCGCGCAGAGAGAGAAGAAATATTGTCGCTGTTGATAGAGACAAGTTTCTTAACTATGAACGTAGTACAGTCGGGGGAAGAAGTTTAAGTAAAAGGTGCTCTCTTATTCCCCAACAATCCGGGTATGTCACAGGCTAATTGCTGTTTTCGATTGAACAACAGTTCTTTGTACACGTAATATTAATGTTTATAAGTAGATACTTCTAATAGTACCTATGTATTAAATATAAGTTATACACTACAAGCACTTTTGTCAAGACTGTACCGATGTTTACACGAGGAAAGAACATAAACAAGTGAGCTCCGTAAAGGTGGGGTGGTTTCAACTACTGCGCATCCTAATCTCGTTGGCCATTCTAGGATGGTCGACCTGTGTGTAGCTCCCCCACTAGACGTGGAAACTAAATTTGTGAAAAGTAATGAATGATATATTTTTTGGTTTATCTTGATCAGTTCTTATTCCAATTAGACCAATTTCGTCTCAAGCTTCTAATTTACTATCTAGACATTTTCCGCTAAAACCTACAGTTTTCGAGATATTTGCAAATGCTATCTTAATTTGAGACTAGTGTCCTAAACACTCTTTAGATGTGAAATTGTACGCCAATCGTAATTCAAACACGGGGGTCTATTCTCGAATCTACTAAAATTTGTCGACCACGACAAACGTCGCCGATAATTGTCGCATATTTTTTTATCGCATAACAAAGTATGTTAATGCTGTATTATGCCTCTGCTTTACCGATAGCAAAGGTTATCTGACAGCGCAAAATTTAGTTTAAATGTCAGTGGAAGAGATCTAGTCAAAAAACTATATTTTATTCTTGTTAGCTGTAATAATAGTGTTTTATTTTGTTAAGAGTTAGTACACTCGAGTGAAAAATGACCACTTTCGTCCTTGGTGCAGATATAATTATTAACAAAGTAGAATTTTATCTTCATTTACAATTACACTTAGCAGAGAAGCTCGCATTTACCTTTGTATAAACGCTCTAAACAATTCTATTAGATTTGTAACCAAATCTTTACTTAACCCAAACACTTTGAATATAGGTATTTCTTCTCGTACATTCTGCGTTGTTGTGAACCTTCTTGAATTTCTAAGTTTTCAACTGTACCATTCATATTTGCCTCGTTCAAGTTAACCATCTTTATAATACAGCTGTCATTAATTCGCATGCGAGATACAATGCCGTGTGGTATTTACCCACTCGTTGAACATTCTACTGAAAATTGTAGAACGCAACATTCGAAAATACATATTTTCGGAATCGTGCGAATTTTGGTAGACTTTTTCCCAAAGCAGTATGGGACTTTTGGTAATAGAGACTTGAGGATAGACCCCCTACCATCTCCATTATTTACAAAAAAAAAATAATTTCAGTGGCCTAATACCATTTTAGGTGGCGAGAAAAAACAAGTCCTTTCATCTCATAAACATCCTTATTATTTTTTATTATTAATAAACCCTCGGACAGGTAATAACAAAATAATAAACTCATCCAGCTAATAAAAAATCTATTAATCAGTTTGTTGCCTAAATATAAAACACCATTCTCTTCTACCGGTTTTCGAAACGAGGGTACACAAAAGATGCACAAGATTTGATCATCTAAACTTAACAGACAACATACAAACTATCTCAAACGACCTGTAATTATAACTTGATTGATATGTTATTATATACCTGTTCATAATTACATCCTTGCCGTCCCATCCCATCATGTAGTTTCTTTACAGGCTGCTTTAGCACCATCGATATGGCGAAAATAAACAACTTTCTTTACACAATGGATTAAATACCTAATATTATATTCCATTTTCTAAAATAATTCGCCGAGCAAATTTTGTGCACGCAAAGCAAGTAGTATTTTATATACGGTAAAATATCAAAAGTGTGCACCCTGTGTCCTAAGAATCACTAAATAATGGGGTAATTTATCTAACCGATAAAGTTTTTTAAATATACCTAAGTGTAAAGAATGTCGATTTTATGTATAATATAGTATGAAAGGTGAGAATATTTTACAAAAAAAGGGTTCTAAGCATTTTTCGTAAGGACTACGATTTTCAAGTAAACGATTAACAAACACTGTTCATCAAGAGGTAACAGGAGACGGAGTGGTTGGCTTGCGAAATACCATCTGATTCATGTTATTGAAAATATAATGAGAAAAACTCATTTTGAATTCGTAAACTTCTCAAATTAACCTATTATGTATTGAGTAAAAAAATCTTCGTAGGATTTATTAGTTTATACATATATTTAAGAGATAACATAAAGTAAATATCTTTTACATTTAACGGCATAAAATGAGACGGTAGAAAAAAATGTTTCGTTTCCTAGTTTCGCAATTTTTCAGTACTTATAAACTAAAAATGGCTGTAGAATATTCTAAAATTGCAAATTAAAGGTTAAAGTGTGAACTTTTCCATGGCGCTCTTATATTGTATGAAAGATTTCGTATCTCATGGTAGAATATTTCGAAACGCGTGGCTTTAAGGGGACCGACCCGGTCTCTTGCAAATTAATCGGAGCACCAAGCGAGTACACAGTGGGACAGAATGTCTTAAAACTTGGCCGAAATATCAAAAAATCAGCTTCTTAGAATTAAGTAATTAAATGAGTACATAGTTAGGTAATAGTTCGAAGAATAATAAAATACCCTTACTATCTGCAAACACCCTTTGCAGCACGCACACAGTTTAATTACAATTGTGAGAGAGCGATGATCATTAGGAATTGTAACTGTGAAAGTTTATTAAAATGTATGTGTTTACGCTGAACTTTGTCCTTTAAAAAATTTAATTAGCATGGATCAAATTCCTTAAGATATGTACTCTTTAATGCTACTAAACATTGATGGATAATATATTTTGATGTAAATAATGTAAATATATAACGATTTCTTTATTTCAATCAACTTCGCCAATACAGATTATTAAATAACCAAACTCCCGTTGAGTTATAAAGTTAGACCCCTGCTTAGACCCGCGCTAATTTCTTAACCATATGAACCCTATACCTTGAAAAATAAATGGCAAAAATTTTAGGCACTTTGAATTGCTGCTGTTTGAGTTATTTCATATTAAAATCCTACGTGTTAGCTGTTGAGAAAAAGCGAAAATTAAATCATTTTAATTTATGTAATGTTTTACTAGAATAATACAGTCTTTCTACTTTTTAATCCTATTAACTGTATTCTAAATAATTTTGTTATATCAGCTGAAAATGAAGAGGGACCAAGTAGGATCCATATTTTTCAAATATGGAAAGAAAAATCTGGTTGTGATTCTTCTGTAAAGTGTCAGCACATTGTAAATGTAATCTTAAACCAGCCACATATGCCAGAGTTTCCAGAAAATATTCAAAATGATGAACGATATAATATATATCGAGTTTTGAGCAATACTGGATGACGATGGAACAAAAACGGAGGAGCAGAAAAACCATTTGTGAGCAATAATGCTGACTGGCTCAAAGAAAAATATAATTTATATCATAATGTTGCGGTGGAAAGTGATTTACCCAGCACTTCTGGATTAGCAGGCAGGGAGAGAGAAACTGTCTTTTGATGAAAGCAGTGAAAGATCGAAATATAGAAAGACCCAGAAATACCGTTAGGTATATCAGCATCAATACAAACCTCAATTTCACCCGATGTTGATGAATTGAGTACATCCACGCCTGAAAATGATTTAAGTGAGCCACAAAGTGACTATGAAAGTGACTATTGATAAAGAATAAGGATTTTATTTTCTAAGACATGTCATTTACGTTCAGATTTTATAAATAATAATTTATGTTTTGGCAGTTTGAATTGGGCACTACAAAGATCAAAACAATATACAGGGTGTGCGGAGGTTTCTCTCGGGCCGCTTTCTCATTTGCTCGGGCCGCTTTCTCATTTGCAACTCGCTGTAAAAAGTTATTTTACCGCGATACAGATAACATAATAAAGAGACTCTCTTACAGCAAGCTAATATTGGTTTTGAAAAACAAGGCAAATAAAATGGACATACTAATACAGGACGTTGAAATGAGAACACGTCAATTACTGGTACAAAAAAATCGACGGCGACGGAATGCCTATATGGAAACAATTGCAGTAACAACAAATATGAAAAACAGGACAATAATAGTACATCAAGAAGAAGGAGAGCATATACTCTTCCATCCTACTAACCAACAGGAAAGAGAGAACACACCACTAGAGATAGTATATAGGAAGCACTGAAACGAAAGAAATCACTACGATAGCGCGATTATTGCACAAGAAAAACATGAAGCAGAACAACCAGAAGAAACATACGCTCGAACTGGAGCTATAACACCCTGCCCAGAATTAGAGGAAGCAACGCACATAAACATGTACCAAATATCACAAAGAACAGAGGAAGCCAACAGTCAAGAATTACAACACGATGACATCATTCTGGCGACATGGAATGTCAGAGGATGCATAACGAGAGAGAAAAGAGACAAAATCGAGGAGGTTCTTATGATGGAACACATACACGTTGCATGCATACAAGAGACACACACGATAGACGGAACAGCAGTTACTCAAAACTACAAATGGCATCTAAGTGGAGGGGACAAAGAAAAAACCAGCAGAGGAGTCGCATGGGGCAATAAGACGGAACACCCCTATCCAGATAGAGACAAGAAAAGTAAACGAAAACATAACCATGGCAGACTTACAAATTGGAAAGGAAAACATATGCATACTAGGAGTACATGTGCCCTCCGACAAACGGGCAGGACGAGTATTCAGACAGATTACCCAAGAGACTAGAAGAAATAGGAATAGAAAAATGAACACAATAATACTAGGAGACTTCAACGCGCATATAGGAAAGGACGACCAAACACATGAAGACAAGAATATCATAGGAAAAACCTTACTTCACACATGGACAAACGATAAGGGAAGCTTGCTAAAAAACTTGGCACATCTGTTAGATCTAACAGTTAGAAACACATGGAGCAAGAACCTAACCTGCCTTAATACCTGGAGTAAAGGAAACATCAACTCTCAAATAGACCATATCCTAGTGGATAGAAAAATAAGGGACAGGGTCAAAAATATTAAGGCAAAACAAGCAACAAACGTCAAAACAGATCACAAAATATTATATGGAACACTAGTAATAAAGAAACAAGAAGAAAAAAAGAAAAAAAAGATACAGCAAAACAGCAAATGACACATGGAACATCTCACTGCTACAAAACAAAGGAATAAAAAAGAAATACCAGGAGGAGATAGAAAAACAGTTAACAGGAAAGGAACTAAATTGGTCAACAATGGGTTTAAAAATCAAAATAGCGGCGAGGAAAACGTTGAAAAGGAACAAATCCGCTATGAGCCCAACAAGAAAAGACACCAAAAGAAATTACGAAAAACTAAAGAAAATAAAGGCCACAGGAAAACAATATACACCAAACATAGACAAAAAGATAATAGAAGCGAGGAAACAAAGAAGAGACACAGAGAGGAGGCACGAACAAAAAAAAATGCAGGGAATTCTTCGAAAACATAGAATCTACTCCAGCAGGACAGAGATTAAACCAAACTTTTAGACACCCCAAAACATACAGGAGAAACAACAATACGCAGTCAAGAAAATACATACCACTACAGCACTGGGTCAGGAAACTAGAAGAAGGAAACGCAGAGAGAAGTCAAATAGAACCAATACAAGAAATGGACCACTGGCCTCTGGGAAAGCCACCGTCAAAAGACGAACTACTAGAAATAATGGCCAGAGCTAAAAGAAACACGGCCCCGGGAATAGATAAAATAAATAACGAACTAGTATACTATGGACCGGACAACATAAAACAGCTAATCCTAGAAATCATCACCAACGCATGGACGGAAACCACACCCCTGTCTGAGGAATGGAATACAACCATACAGATACCGCTCCCTAAAATCAAATCACCGCAAAACGTGGACGATTTCAGAAGAATAATACTCTGCAGTGTAGGGTACAAATACTACGCACAATTCCTCCTCAGAGAAATGGAAAAATACATCGGCGAACTACCAGATTATCAAACGGCATTTATCAAGGGTAGATCGACAGACGACCACATGTACACCACCAGACGGATCCTGGAAGAAAAGTGGAAAGAAGGAACAAAACTATATATAGTCTCAATTGACCTCAAAAAGGCATTTGATACTATAAGGCATGAGGCTATAGTCAACACTTTGCTCAACAGGGGAGTACCGCACTACTTAATAAACAGAATAATAAAAGCATGCCTACACGAAAACACTGCAATACAATGGTTTGGACAGACGACGGAATCAAAAATGAAGAATATAGGAGTCAAACAAGGATGTCCCCTATCCCCCCGACTATTCACTACAGTCCTGGACCAAGTCAAAACAGCCTACAGAGTCACAACAGCTCTACTACCCTTCATTGAGGACAACAAACCACCATGGTGCCTAACCAAAAAGGTATACACGACCATCATAATTCCTACGATGATATATGGAGTCAAAAACGCAGCAACGATAAAGGCCAACCGAAGAAGCCTGAGAAGAGCTGAAAGGGACATTATCCAACTGCTAGCAAAAACAGGAAAACCACAAAAACGACAGAAAACGTCAACATTACTAGAGGGAAGAACAATAATCAAAAGAATAGAATCATACGCAATGAAATACTGGGGACATGTCCAAAGACGGGACACGACACACCTACTGAAGAAAGCGCTGCGAATGAACAGCAACAAACTGAAAATAGGGAGGCCATGCTACACATGGATTACAACAATCGAGAGGATTATGAATAAGCTAGGAAAGGATTATACACACTGGGAAAAGTTGCCACAACAAAAAATGGAATACAATAAAGAAATATCAAGGATATACACACTGCCAGACTCAGAAACAGAAGAAACAGAAAACTCAGAAGTAGAATAGGAGAGAAGATGATCACAGACAGAAACTAGGAAGAAGCATATCACAAAAACCTGAAAGTAAAAAAGAAGCACGAAAACCTAAAAGAAGCATCTCACAAACGCCTACACTTTCCATCCGATGAAGACAGAAGGAAAACAAGAAGAAACATCTCACAAACACCTACACGCTCCATCCTATACTCCTACCCCATGCGTCATGCGGCTCTCGCTGCTGACAACAAGCATGTCCAATGTCCAATCCAGCGTATGCAGCTGGTCCGGCGGTATATAAAAGCACTGGGGGTTTGTTCTGGCACACGGTGGGATGATCGGTGGGCGATCGGGCTGCGTGGTGGAACAAATCTCCCTGCACCGGAATTGGCAGCAATGCCCACCTTACGCTGGCAAATCAATCTATCAATCAATTAATAATTTATGTTTTGGCCTTAATTTTAATTTTGTAATTATGTTTTTAATTATTGTCTGTAATTGTTTATTTGTGGCATATTCAGATATTAAAATACCCAATAAAAAGTAAGAAAATGTTTTTAATTATTGTATTATATTTTTAAAATTTTTGGTACTATATTTTCATTCGTTTTTGCAAAATACGCCCTGAATAAATCCATGAGTTTGATGGAATTTTGTGGTTTCCGGATTTTTATTAAGTTTTCCTTACTTCCATCCCTTAAAACCACCTTATTTTATAGAGGCAATTTTTTCGCCTTTTTTCGAATTTTACTCAATTATTTTGGATTACACCCCCTAGAATCTCCCCAATTCTTCGTTGACATTTTTCCTGAAATCGCTAGCTGATTTTGGACCAGTTTCACACGTTTCAGAATTTTGGTTAAAAATGGTTCATTTCGACCCACTGTGGCGTACCCCAATAAAAAGGAACACTTGTCAAAGAATGCATTTTTGTGCCAAATATTCTGCTCCACAATTTCAAATTTTTATCTTGAAAAATAAAGAAAGAAGTGTGGGTATATCTAGTCTCGTGGACACCAGGTGTATTCAATATTTAGTCCACGGACTTCAAACCTCTTTGCTCAAAATATATTTTCCTTTTCGCCATACATCGCATTGTCAAATATTTGTTTTTAAAATTCAATTCAATATTAAAAGCATGCCGCAGTTTGAATTAACCACCCAGGCTAAACTCGTAACGTGGAAGTGTTAATATATATAAAGGTATTTGTTACCCAACAACATCAGGTGTACGGTGTACCTAAGTTACGTAAGTTAATGGTGTGTTAATGTTCAAATATTTTAAACAAAGAATCGAGTTGATTGAAATAACTGTTCAGAAAATCGCGGAAATGACAATCTGGCGATAAAGTTTTATATCTTTATGTAAATATGAAATTGGTAACAGCAACTTTGTTACAGAAATCCTAGCCTTTGTGGATTTTCGATCAAATTTTACTATTTTCTTAAGGATCACTAACTCACCGCGGATGGCAGGGATTTAAATACACCGCTAAAATTTCCGTTGTTATACCAATTTGATTTAATAATCAAAGAGATATGTTATACCCAAACAAATTTTTCTTATTAATTACACTGACCCCCAAGGTTTTCTTTTCTTAATACAAATAAGTTACACCGAACATTTTTGGCGTGCTGAACCCGATGCCGTTGTCCGTTAGTGCTAAGAAGGCCGTTTCTGCATATATTCGTGCCCTAATAACTAGATTACGATACGAGACTGAGTAAATCGGACCAGACCATCTTATTCAGCTGCCCAAGATCATTAAAAATCAATAGTAACAATAGAAAAAACATCACAATAGATGGCGCAAACATTATTTTATTCCCGAGTTTAGCAAAAGTACTAGAATTTTTGTGGTGACTAATATGCAAGTAAATCGAAACTAAATAGGTAATTCTATAGGACTTTGACGCGCAGAATACAGTGCTGTTACCCGTTTTGCTCTATGTCAGCATTTTAAGAAAACATAACTTCAAACAATAATATTTGAAAAAACTGCTGTCTATGGAATCACTACTTCCACATCCAGATTTTCCTTCCAAGTCTCTTTAAGAATAAACTTCTTGACTATATTTGCACTTTAGTATGCGGAAATAGTTGGTCATAGAATTTTAATAATATTTGGGGCAGATATGAAAAAATGTACAGAAGAAACTTCGTTGAAAATGAACCTGGCCAACTTTCAAGCCTGACTTGATATTTGCCAAATCTGCAAAATGTACAGGGGATAGAAATAAAGAACTTTTAGAAAGTTTCAAACTATTAAGCTGCGGATGAAAAATTTAAAGTTACACAACTCGGAGTAACTGTAATAGGCTTTACATTAATATTCCACAAAAAGATGGGTTTCGTAAAACTGCGAGAATATGAATCTATCAAATTTTATCAAATACACAAGTTTTACAAAAACGATGACAGGCGTCAGTCGGTGTCGAGACGTAACAATGCAAAAATAAGAATCTAGGTATCAAAACTTATCAAATATACAAGTTTTACAAATGCGAGACTAGGCGTCGCGTCGGTCTGCGTCGAGACGTAAAAATTCAAGAATATGAATCTACGTACCAAGATTGATCAAATTCAGAAGTTTTACAAAAACGACCCTAGCCGTCGATCGGCGTTGAGAAGTAAAAATGCCTATGAATTTAGGTATCAAAATTTATCAAATACACAATTTTTACAAAAAACAACGATAGGCGTCGTTCTGCGTCGAGACCTAAAAATGCAGAAATATGAATCTAGGTTTTTTTTCCTTCTTCAATTCTTTGGGACTTCCTGCCACATGTATGTTTTCTTTCTAAGCGGTGCTAGGGGAATCTACAAAATATCACAATTAACCAGTATGACGGTATTTCAAACAAGCAACACTTTAAGATCTATTCTGACAAAGACGAAACCAACAAACCACGAGCAAAATTCAAAAAACGGCATTTATAGTATTCCGTGTGAGTGCAACAAACAATACGTGGGTGAATCATCCAGACCTTTTAGTGTAAGATTGGGCGAACATCAAAATTATATCAGAAAAAATGAAATTCAGAGGTCCAAGATCTGTGAACACGCGTGGGAGAACGGACATAGAATAAACTGGGACTCGGCAAAAATTTTAACAAAAGAGGCAGATAGCAAAAAAAGAAAAATTAAAGAATCCGCGATAATATTATTGAATGAGGATAATTGCGTGTCGAATTGTTCCGTAGATGTCTGTACAACTTGGCTGCCAATGTTAAAAGAAGAACTTCACAAACTTAACATTGTATAGAAACTAAAAAAACTGTTAACTATATCAACAGTTCTATGTAAATAGTAAGTATCTATGGATATTGAATATAACAAACATTCTTAGAGCTGTGTATTTGTCATACACAGCAAAAAAGATTTTTCAAAAAAGCCTTGAAAAAGGAAACAGATTAGATTTCCGAAACGTCGGCGAAATATTTAATTTCAAGTTTTTATACTTATTTGTGTTGTTTATTTATAAAACCCAACCTTTAACTGATCCTTTGACATAAACGTCACAGGCGTAGAGGTTTTTTACCAGTAACATACTGGTTAATTGTGACATATTTTGTAGATTCCCCTAGCACCGCTTAGAAAGAAAACATACATGTGGCAGGAAGTCCCAAAGAATTGAAGAAAAAAAAAATTAAGATAACGCCACAAATAACATTTAGACAATATGAATCTAGGTATCAAAATTTATCAAATATACGAGTTTTACAAAAACGACGCTAGGCGTCGGTCAGCGTCGAGGCGTAAATATGCAAGAACATAAGTTTAGACATCAAAATTTATCAAAGACACAAGTTTTATAAATGATCGGCTTTGGAGACCGTTGACCCAATCTGCAGTGAGCAAAGTTTTAAAAAAGTTAACAATATTTGTTTTGTTAAAAATACTCCTAGAACTGAACGACCAAAATTGGCAACTAATGCGGATAGCACGTTGAATATTTTGTTAAGGCTCGAAGAAAATTCACAAACATCGACCACGCAGCTAGCATTAAATGAAAATTTAAGTGTAGGTAGGATTTTGAAAAAAGAAAAATTATTTCCCTACAAAGTCTACTTGGTACAGGAGAAGACGATTTTGACAGAAGACTTGAGTTTTGCAAAGAAATGGCTCAAACTTGTAATCCTGATGATAACTTTGCGCAAAATATTTGCTTTTCTGGCGAAGCAACATTCTGTCTCAACTGAACAGTTAATCGGCATCATAACTGTCGCATTTGGTCCAGGGAGAATCCTCAATGGATTCAAGAAGCTCACACCCAGCATCCTCAAAAAATAAATGTGTGGGCAGAAATTTCTAGGGGGAGTACTATTGGCCCTTCTTATCGACGGGACATTGAACGGTTTAAAGTATTTAGAGCTCCTGCGGAACGATGTTATTCCTGCTTTGAGAAACGAGGAAGAAGGTTCACAGAATGTTTGGCTCCAACAGGATGCCCCCCCCCCTCATTATGCAATCATCCGAGAATACTTAATTGTTACCTTTCCTGACCGCTGGATTGGAAGAAGAGATGCTATTGAATGGTCTGCATGTTCCCCGGATATATTCTTTGTAGATTTTTCCTCTGGGGGTTCGTAAAAAATAAAGTTTATCAAAATAGACCAAATAATTTGGGCAAAGACAAAGAATACGTGATGAAATAATGCAAATGTCCCAACATGTTCTGGTAAATTCGACAAGAGGCTTTGTGGATAGGCTTGGTTATTGTCAATTAGTGAATGGGGAACACTTTGAACAGTTACTGTAAGCGAAGCGTTTTTTTTTCTATTCATTAAAATGATTTTTATTTTTTTTTCAAAATTTTTCTTATGCAACCTATACAAAATTTTACATGGCTAAGAAAATAAAAAACTGCATCAGATAGTGGCAAAGAAACTATAGGTCGCCATTTAAAAAAAAATCGATGACGTCATATCTAAAAACCGCTGACGCAAAAATAATTTAGAGGTCACCCAAATAGGCGCAAAAATAAAAATCGCTACACCCCCTCATGCATTTTTTCAGGAAACTTCTACAGGCAGATTTATAGCGATTATTTCATACTGTATATACAAACAAGAAGCAAAAGTGGCAATTTTTATAAAAATAGGACATGACTGGTAGTTTGAAGCATACAATAATTCTGTTAAAATACCAACAATCCAAAAAAATTATTTCATACATTACCCTTGACATAAATTCGGCATAATAAAATGACAACACCTTCTGGTTTGTAATATTACTTAATCTATAAAAAGGAAAAGAGAGCGAACATAACTTTTTCGAGAAATTTTCAATATGATCTTCCCAAGTTAGTCTATTATTAATATGAACCCTTAGAAATGTTACATTTACCTGTTCAATCGATGTATGCTCTACTTTGGTATTAGGTGTGGTATTAGGAATTTCTGAAAATATGTTGGGTTAAAACCGATATCTTGTAAAAAATCACGAATCACTAAATTATTCATAATAACTGGATAGCCACATTAGAATTTCAATAAATGTCTAGATTCATTACACGCAGTTTTTCAATAATAGGAGTCACTTTGTAATGCTATGCTACTTTGTACTGCTAAAAATGTTTCATTAAGTTGAGTAAAAAATATAAATAAAAAAATAAAACAAAATTCTTACTTCTCTAGCAACAAGTACGGAAAACCGTTAGGCTAAATTCTGCTATGATTTAAATTTTAATTTTTACGTAGTTTTATCTAATAACTTTGGACTTACTTATGACGTTATTTTGCATTTACAGACCAATCTGAAACCATAATTTTCTAAAATAAAATCCGAGTCACATATTGACTTTAACATTTAGTTAATAATATTAATAGCTAATAGATGCTACTATGGAGTCGAAAAACAACTAAAGTCTCCAAATCTGCCACGAACATCTAAATCCTAAGACCAGTATTAACGTATGCCTCCAAAACGTGAACCCTAATCAAATTAGAAGGAAACCGCCTGGGAATTTTTGAAAGAAAACTATTAAGACAAATATTTGGCCCCATTTAAGGAAACCAAGTATGGAAAAGCAGATACAACCACGAATTGTACGAATTATATGAAGATGTTGTTATAGTAAAAGCGATAAAGTTGGACGATTAATATGGGCAGGGCATGTACTAAGAATAATCGACGAAAGGCCTATAAAACGAATACTAAGAGCAAAACCCGATGGAAATCGAAGAAAAGGCAGACCAAGACTGCGATGGATAGATGGGGTGGAAAAACACTTGAGGAACATAGGAATGATCAATTGGAAAAACCGAGCCCAAGATAGAAACGGATGGCGGAAAATCCTCGAAGAAGCCAAGACCCAAGGGTTGTAGCGCCACCGATGATGATGATGATGATGATGAATAATAATAGTCTTTATTTCACAACGACATACACTTACAAAATAAACAATACTTATAATGTACAAATAAGTTTTGAAAAAGGCGGAGTACAATCATTTTGGATTTGTTATCCAAAATTATTGGTCGTCCACTCAACCTAAGAAGTTGTTCTTCTGAATTTTTTTCATATGATGTCGAACATATGCATTTTTGAACCCAATACAAAAAATTAAAAAAACATATTGAGTCAATTTGAGGTATTTTCCGTAAATAAGAAATAATGTTTGTTTGAATTAAAGTGAAATGAAAGCCGCCAAAGCTTGATCCATAATCTTATCGAACTCGTGACAGATTTATTGCTGTTAAGACTATTGCCTAATTAGTCGGTTTTGCAATGTACCAATATTATATAAATACATGAATTTAAGAAATTTAAATAATTCATAACTTTTTTATTTATGGATCGACTTTGTTCAAAAATAGCAGGGTTCTTCCTCTAGCTAACACTAACTTACTGTCCAAGTATCAATACAATCAGACTTTTCGTTCTTAAGTTATCGTGCTTACAAGAAACGTGACTGACTGACAGACAGACGGACGGACGGACATTTTGAAAGTTGTTCAGAAGTCGATCACTAACACAGTGATGTTACCTGGTTTAGAAATGTGCCGATCGAATGCAATATACTCTTCGTTTTGTATTTGCGAAGAATTTAAGAATGTTAACTTTTATCTTCAATAATCCGGCGCCATATAAAAACATATTTGTTATTGATTTATTGAAATTTACTAAACAGTTCCTCGTATCTTGTACTTGTGATACTAAGTATTTAAGCTATCTACACTGTTTTTGATCTCCGGCTACATATCAGCCAAATAAATGGCCGAGTATGAGTTCTCTTTTCAAAACGTTCCACACATCTAAAAATGTAAGTCGTACAGTTATGATAATGAGCCTTAATTAATTCCATCACTGTCGAAAAATCTGACTGATTCTTGACAAAAAATTACGTTCTCAAGAGAAATTAAATTCGTATCTTAATAATATCTGAGCCGTCAGTATAACAGAAGAAAACAATTGAGTTGCCATAACACCGCAAACTAAAGAGGCCAGACGTGTAATTAGGTGATTAAAACGCTATTGTTCCCCGGGGCTGACAGCTCAATCAGGCGGCTTTTTGTTAGCCAGAAAATTAAAAAAGACCCGTGATTATTATTTTAAGAGAAGAACCCCGCATTAAAAAACAATTTTTATCTACCATGTACCATGTTGAGATAGAAGCAATCTTCTTATTGAGAATTTCACAAATATTTTAATATTTTTAACAACATTTTGACACATTTTTTTATATCAAGCTTAGCAGAGTTTAAATTACGATATGGAACCAACATCTGGGTGAAATATAATGTCCCTGGATGTGGTAGCGCAAACCTGTAAACATTATTATTGTTGTCTTTTCGAGAACATATTATTCTTTATAAAAAGTTTCGTTTGTCCTGGGGAAAAGGGGCAACAGTCCTCACAGAAAATAAACACCTCGATTTTTGTAACTATTTTATTTTATGAAAACAAAACTGATTAAAAAAAACGATTCAACTCTTGTATGTTTAATTGAAATGGTTAAATATGGTTTTCTCAAAGAGAAAATACGAATTAAGAAGTAAAAAAATTAAATAACAAGCGTGGAGTGGAAGTATAGTAATACAAATAATAGTTCTACTTCCCTCGCATACCGAAGGGAAGTATCGTATTCGAGAAAAAATCACTCTCCGAGATTTTTTCGGATTTTGACGTTTCAGAATACGTAGATTACGAAAATATATGTTTTCAATTCCGTCAGCCTGTCTGTCTGTCTGTTGGTGCATTAACTAAAAAAAACTACTTGACGGAGAGCAATCAAATTTGGTAGGTAGTTGACGCTACTGTCAGCGAAGAAATGGTTAAAATTTCACTGGAAAATATACAGAGTGGACCTTCTAAAGGGAATAAGTAATGAACAAATTTTTTCTTTGCTGAAATTTAAAATTTCCACGTTTTATCACACGCTAAACATTTTTTACCACTAAGATGAACAACATTTTTCTTTGTTCAAATTTAAAATTTCCACGTTTCATGGCATTCTAAACCTATTTCAAAACAAAAAATTTAATTTTTTTTTACCAACAATTTTGACAATTTTTTTATCATTAAAGTACTTAGATGGAAATTATTTTTTCTTTTTTCAAATTTAAAATTTTCACGTTTCATAGCGTTCTAAACCGATTTAAGAAGAAAAAAAATAGAAAATTCTTTTACAATTTTTGAAAAAATTTTACCACTAAAATAGATGGAATTTTTTTTTCTTTCTTCAAATTTAATATTTCCACGCTTCCACGGCATTCTAAACACCTATTTCAACAAAAACAAATTTAAAAATATTTTTGAAAAATTTAAAGAAATTTTTGAAAAAAGTTTTAGTCTATTTATCACTGCTATAAAATTTCCACGTTTCATGACATTCCAAACCTATTTCGGAAAAAAAATTGCAACATTATTTTACCATCTTGGAAAAATATTTTACCACTAGAATAGATGGAAAAAATTTCTTTTTGCACAAATTTAAAATTTCCACGTTTCATGAAATTCTAAACATATTTTAGAAGAAAAAAATTATGAAAATTTTTTTACCAACATTTTTGAAAAATTAAAAAAAAAATGAAATTTTTTAACCACCACTATACTTCCACTCCACGTGAATGAGGAATTGAAAATGTGACAGATGGCAATAATATTTGGCATATGCACCTATTATACTTTTATTGAAAAATGTACAGGGTGGTCATCCCAAGAAATAATTCAGTCATGGTGGACATTTGTAAAGGTATTTGCGCAACCCTTCCATATTTGGCACCTGTGATTTAGTATTAAACTTTTGTTATTGGATGAGCACTCTGTATATTTTTTTGACCAAAACTTATCAGGTTTTCTTTGTAATAATAGGGATAACTATATTTCGATTATTATTTTCAGTGTCATTTCGTAATTATTAAATTTTTAGAGTGACCGCCATGCACAAATAAAGAGGGAAGTTCTGTGTAAACTTACCTTTATCGATTTTTTTTTAATAGGAATAGAATGTCATGTCATAGTAGTACACGGTAGTAGTAGTGATTAAATTGTATCTTCCTGTATACTTTTATATATGTTACTATTTTAAAATAATTTATTTAGCGTCACTAGTAACAACGTAAACAAATCTTGCAATCAAAATTTGACTAGCTCTAACTGAGCTAGAGCTTTGAAATTCTGCAAACGTGTAGAATAAGATAAATTATGTGACGTCATCCTAAATCCAACATGGCGAATGCCCCCACAATGGCGGATTACCCTTTTCTTCAGAACTCTCCTTAATATGGGTATGAAATTAAAGGGTTTGAGTAAATACGATATGTGCAAAATAACGCGAATGCCCCACAATGGCGGATTACCCTTTTCTTCAGAACTCTCCTTGATATGGGTATGAAATTAAAGGGTTTGAGTAAATACGATATGTGCAAAATAACATTCCAACTAGCAATTTTATGTTTTGTAGAAGCTGAAAGAATGTTTACAGAACATTTTTTATAAAACAGGATTGATGATATAAACATTTTCAAAACGTTTATACAACGCTTATAAATGCAAATTGTATAAATGTTTACATGGTATTAAAATAATTATAAAATGATTCGAGATACGACAAAACATTTTTATAAGCATTGTGTTATCATTTCCACTGATACTTTTTCGTTATGTACAGCAACAACAATATAAGTTATCATTTATAAGTGTTTTTGTAGACAATAATAATTCTCAAAATAGTTTTAAAATATTACAGAGGTATATGGATTATATGTAACATGGCCAGGGCCGGTTTTAAGCAATTTTTATGGGGGGGTGTGAAATTGTTATAATGCCGAATGACTTCTTCTCATCTGGTCCTGTTTTATTTGTACATAAAGTTCATTTAATTTTTGGGATACAAAAAAATGTAAATCTGATTGAAGAAAAAACCTTTAATTTAAAGTAAAATGCAAAATATGAAAGATACAAAACGGTTATTCCTTCTGTTTGTTGGGTATTTTACCTCTGTGAAAATATGTAAAAATATCGATGAAAAAAAACCTCTGCGCCAAAAGGATCAGACAGGGAGTGGATGGTTCTTAATATTTTTACTACAAAATGTCTCACACCAGTCACACCTAAAAATATATAAACTGAAAGAAAATTGTTAAATGATAATGAAGTAAATTAAATCGAAGGCTGTTAACGTTTCGGAAACTATTTCTTTTTCCGTTATCAAAAATTTCACTTGTGTGACATTTTGTGCTAGAATGATTAAAAACCAGCCTCTATCTGTCTGATCCTTTTGGCGCAGAGGTATTTTTCATCAAAATTTTTACAGTGGAACATACCCAACAAACATAATAAATGAATATTGCCACAAATTAATTATAAATATCCCTCGAGCAGCTCGACAAGTAATAATTATTTATGACATTGAGTTTCTATTGTTTGGGGTATTTCTATGATTGTATGTACATAATTGCCGAACGCTGAAATTGCCGAATGGTAAACGATTTGCCGAATTGGCTTCAAACTTGGGGGGGGGGGGTGACACCCCCCATACCCCCCCATATCCGGCCCTGAATATGGTGGCATAATTAACCACGTGTTTAGTGAATGAGATAAATGTTAACTGATTAAGACTATTTTTATTTTAAAGTCCGAAATGGTTTCTATACAAATAGCTTGAATATAAATAATATTATGGCATCAATTTTATAAATCATATTTATAACTATGTAAACATAGAACAAATATATTTTCCGAAGAATTGTTATATATCAATTTTTTTGTAAACAGAAGCGTATTGGAAATAGCAAAGGTAATTTCCATTAATATTTTGATCCAAATAATTTTGCCCGCTATTGTCCTTTAGTCAACTACAAGGATTTCCCGTCAGAAAAGAGCGGTCAGTATGAAATAATTAAAATACCAGTAGTAATTAAATAGTACTTATTTTCTGTATACTTTCAAATATGTAACTATTTTAGAAGCTTTTGTTTAGCTTCACTTGTAACAATGTAAACAAATCTTACAATCAAAATTTCGAATAGTTCTAATTGAGCTAGAGCTTTAAAATTTTGCACACGTGTAGAATACGATAAATTATGTGACCTCATCCTAATTCCAACGTGGCGAACGCCCCAAGATGGCAGAGTCCTGCAAAAGGATACTGCTAATGAGAAAACAACATGGCACATAAACACCTACCCATGTTTTATAAAAATGGTGCAGAACCTATTATAGCCTTTAAGGACAATTTTTAATTTTGTAACTATTGTATAAGTGTTTTATGAGAGCGATGTGTGCATCGTCTATATAACAATTGTTTAGCAGCTATGGTTGAATACAATACGCTCTCAGAGATAATGTTGTGTTCAGAAGAATCCTAATAAAATTGTTTTATTAATGCTCAGCTAAACTCTTAAATAATAGTTTTATAGATATTCGCAAATTGACCAACAGGTGCCGAGGGTTATTTTATAAATCTGTTATAAATCAATTTTGCTCCTTGAGCTAAAACATCCTATAATAATTGCTGTATAGACGTTTATAAAACACCGAAAAACAAATTCTACAAAATGTTTTATAATTTAGCTGTAAGAATATTCTTAGCACTTATTTATATGACGAATTAGTTGTGAACACTAAATAATCAATTTGACAAAATGAAATAGCTTCTGCAGAGCAATAATGCAACAGTAATTAAAAAAAACTGTACTATTATTTTATATTTATAGAGCAACTTTGTTAGTTGGGTAAGACACCCAAGAAAAATATTTACACTTTTTTAGAAGAGGTAAATTAATAGACCAGTTGAATCAATAATTTTCAATTTTATGAACGAGAAAAACCATTAAAAATAATTTCGAAAATAATATATTAAATATTAATTGTTCAATTTGCTAATATTAATATACCAATTATTCGATATCTGTATCACCCTTATTGTACCCGGTAACTTAACCCACGAAACGCTTCTATAAGTATTAAATGGGTGAAGAGAATATTTTAAAATTTGCTACAGTGATATGAGATAATATCCAAGTCATGTAAAGAACCAAAATTGAAAGTTGTTCAGAATTTGATCACTAATTCAGCAATACGATTTTTTTCTCCACGAGCGATATTCACGGCTTTGGAAATGCGCCGATCAAATAAAATATACTCTTTCGTTAGGGAGCGAGCGTAGAGACGTCTGCATATACTCGTATTTCGATACGCAAATGCAGCAACGTCGGGCGCGGTTAGTACTTGGATGGGTGAGCCTCTCCAGGGAAACACAGCGTTCTCGCTCCGTCTTCTAACGGCTTGTATATCAGCGCATGCGTAGAAGGTATGTAACTTTAGGCGGGGGTTACATAGTGGATATACCATCCTTCGGAGGGGATGTAAAGCAGTCGGTCCCTTGTCTATTAAATGTTAGGCAAGTAAAAGATCCCTACTCTTCGATAGAGAAGAGGTTCGGCAAAATTTCCAGGTTGGGGGTAGCTCGTCTCCTGGCGTCGGTGATTGGCCTTGGTAGGGGAAATAGGCAGACGTTAAATAAGTGATTAAAAAAAAAAAATACTCTTTCGTTTTCGTGATTGCGAAGAATTTGAAAAAAAACATTGAATAGCTGATTAGCTGAATTTACGTTTTAATGATTTTTTTTCTGCAGACAGGGATATGGGAAATACTATGGGTATTAAGTAAAAATGTCCATTCTAGGTGTTGATTTATAGTCGTTATAAGGTGCTACATTATGTAATCATAAAATAAGTTATTTAATATCCGCCATCACATCAGACTTAAAAAGCCGTAAATTATTTCAAAATCAATGCAATAAACATAAGACCGGCGCGTATGATTTTAAAATACCTATTTCTATTCAAACGTCAATATATTGTGATATTCATTTTTCTGATATACAATCTTTCCATTTATGTAGTGTTCGAACCAAATAGTTTTCCATGATATCCAACAGCTGGCTAAATAATTCAACTGGTCGACTGTGACCAAGCACAATAAAATAAACGAACAACGAATTACTATGATTGTATTGTGACGTGTCAATTGACTCGCCGTTTCAGACGATATTCTATGGGTTTATCTTTACTGCGGCTTTCAGAGCTATCGTCCAAAGCCACTTTCACGCAGCTAAAAGGCGACGTCAACACACAGAAAATATAAATATTAGTTAAAAATATCCTATTGCGGACAAAATTATAAAAATCTTTATGGAACCATCATCGTAATAAAATTAAAATTTAAAAAATACAACATTGCCTTCCCCGGATCACGATCCGGAGCCCACCAAACAACCACGTCGCGCAGAGTCGTGGTGTGCGTAGGGTCAGGTGGATCGCGGCCTGTCGGCTCAATAAAATTAATAAAAAAAGTTAAAACTCTTGCTGCTGGCGGCAGCTTAAAATTAATATTAAAATTACAACATATCTGTATTACAGATTTAAAATAATTAATACTAACATAAAACACTTGGCCACAAAACACTGATTAGATTTTGATTGCTGGCACGAGAAAGAGTTCACGAAAAAACTCGTTCGAAGTAATTGAAATCCCAACAATCTGCCTGCCTCGCCGTTAGGAAGGTAGAAAGGGAAACACTTAGGGTTTTTAAGAGTTACAATTTTTAAGAAGTATTATCGGTTTAAAAGGAATTCAGAACAAAAAGCGGCAAGAGGGCAAAAACGACAAAAAGACAAACAAATAATAAACAAACAGAAAGAGGAAAGGATGTTACGAAATCAAAAGTGCATACCCCATAAGTTACATACACACAGGCAAAGGAAGAGGGTAGATAAAATTCATTTTTGGCCCCAGGGAGAACTAAAAACTTATTTACTTAAAAAAAATGTTTTGATGTTTATTTAAATGTAACTTGGGTTTCACTTCCCGGGGGCTGAAATGTTGCACAGAGGCAGTTCATGACATGCTGATCAGAAGTCCCCACGGTCACAAAAAAATTTAATGTAAGGACTTCGAGATATTAGCCAAAATTTCGTCGAAATTAAGACCTATTTGCTTTGAAAACTTGGTTAATGAATCACCCCCTGGGACCAAATGCTACTCCCTTGGGGTAAAAAGATACCCCCTGGGACCCAAGGGCCACCTTCTGTCTTAAAAATGTACTCTCTTGGAGTCACAAGTCATCCTTCATGGGTGAATAGACTCCTGGGGAACTGAAAGGCACCCACGGGGTCAAGGTTCTTCCAAATAAGCCCGCCTAGGTTAAAAGTCATCCAGGATGGGTCAAAATTCATATAGTATGAGTAGCAAGCAAATAGGCTAGCTATTGCCTCGCTATAAATGTGAAATTAATATTTAAAAAAAATGAAAATACAATTAGTATTGTTGGGATAATTCTTGTTTCAATACAGGATTACATAGAAGACGTGCTTCTTGCAATGTGAAGATAGCCTACTTGCTACTCATGCTATATGTATTTTGACCCCAGGGGATATTATTTACCAATTTTGGATGACTCTTAACTTCGGGGAGCATATTTGGATGACCCTTTACCCCAGTAGGTGCCTTCCTCATAACTGGGAGACTATTTACCCATGCCGGATGACTTTTAACCCCAAGAGGATAACTTTTTGCGAAAGCAGGTGCTTTATCCCAAGGGGGCAACTTTTGGATCCAGGGAGGTGTCCATTATTCCATGGGGATGATTCATTCCTCAACCTTTCAAAAGGCCCCCTCATATCTAATAAATGTGATTTTTCGCAAACAAAATGAAAACATTTTGAGCCTGACGCACGAGGTTTGGAAATTTCTGAACTACATTAAAGGTTGCATTTTTTGGTCACAAATAATATGATGAAATAAAATCTTCCGCGCCTCTTTATCGCAACAAAAATATTCGACATAAAAAAATATATTAGGGACCTCGGTGAGGTTAAAGGTCTTTCTGACTACTATATGCATGATTTTCCGCAATTTTACATTGCTTCCATATTTGTAAAAAAAATTAAAACCAAAATGAGTCCTTTCTTGACAGGAGAGGGGGATTTTTATATACGGACCCCATATATCTTATTTTTTAAGCCCAAGAAACGATCTTATCGGGTTGATTCCAAAATCTGTGATTGAGGGCATTTCTGTCTATCTTATCCCGATGTACCCCTTGGGAATACAGTTGACGTTTATATCAGGACAATTTTCAGGGGCACTTCCCAGACTTAGCTCTAATACCAAAGGATTTTTATGCACGTGTTACTGGTTGAGTAGAGTCAACCAGTCTCGCAAAACATTGCAAAACTTTTTATGTGACTCATAAAAAAGGTGCTGGTAAGGCAACCGTTTGTATGGAAGTTGTTAATGATGTTATTGACATATGGAGAAAGAGCCTGTCAAACAATTTATTTAGGAAATTGAACTTCCATATGGAACATATGGAACGATTGTAAAGAACTTGGCCATGCGTCCATATAAGATACAATGATATCGCGTTCTCTTTTGCTGATGGGCCACAGCATTTTCAAAATATGCGGATGTCAAATACTGATAATCCATATATTTATGTAGAATCTCCAGAACATCTTCAAAAAGTTGGTGTTTGGGTAGCAGTTTCTGGTAGGAAATTTTCAAATTCACCGTTAATGTTGAGAGTTACAGAAACAACATTTTGTCTGTATCTGTTTAACAAAATTTTTTCCGTAAGTTTTTTGATAACCGGTTGATATGTTGATGAGTTTTCTACAGGACCACCTTGTTTTAACATTATGGGCCATATTGTTATCCCTTACTTCAAAACTAGGATCTTCAGAACTCTTCTACCTAATTTGCAGAAATTGAGGAAAATAATAATCTTAGAAGAATATGCAACTATAACGCCTTTAGTGCTGCCGAGTGCTTTTCATAGAATGATGCATGTAACTTGTGCATTGAACATTGCAGGGACAATTTCAATAGTTCTTGAATTAGCTTTTTTGTTACTAATAACGTTAATAGTTTTTCTCTTAGATTTTAGCCGGAGGGAGCTGGCGATATGCCTTTCCTACTGCGACCTCTATAGATATACTGTGGTACTCCTTGTACTTTAGGGCTCCTTATCTAGACACGATCCTTACTAGACTTCGAGTCTGTTGATAAAAAGCTCCTTGGTATAGTTATCAGCAATTGGTAAAACGAGAACTTGGGTCACCCATTTAATAGTCTTATATTTAATTTATTATTATTTTATCCCTACAGCTAAAATCATACGTGCACATTATTGCAGATGATGTCAGTGTGGGACGTAACTTGAAACACTTAATGACACAATCATTACAACAAGATGACATAAGTTAAGACAACAGTTTTCAATTCCATAACCATCTTTGATCAAGATTATTGTTGATATCACTGTTCGTATTCCACAAATTATCCACCACCTTTAGCCCGTTTGGCATCTAATAAAATATACATTCTACCGCAAATTCAGTTTCCTCCGTATAAACTACCGAACTCCAGATCGAGTCAAGGGTCAGGGATAAAGAAATCTTCTCGGATTTGGACGCCAGGGACAGTTTATTGAGGCTCAACCCGCAATAAAACAAACGCATCTCGGTTTGCCATGCATTTATACCTTCGCACCCTTTGCCACATTCGCTTATTACGTGATGAGATTTTAAAAAAAGAAATTCTCCGACCGCTTTTACTGCAATAAATAAAAGTTTTTATTACACAGCTGAATATTTTCGAGCGGCTTCGAATTATACTCAGTCTAGGGGTGGTGTTAAATATTTATGGAATTAAGGTACATAAAACAAGCAAGTCAGTATCTTTCACGCTTATTTAAAAATTGAGATATTAAACCACGATGTGATGAATGACAGATGTCACATAACACAGGGTATTCCTCAAGGATCTGTTTTAGGACCTCTGACATTAATTAAGATTGTCAATGATTTGATAACATATTTAAGTGGAATATCTATCAAGCGTCTATATTATATGTTATACTGATGACACGAATTGCCTCATCATATACAGTGAATTAAGAGTAGGTATGCCTCGACAAGCTGCTAAAATTTGCAACAGGGGAGGTGAAAGGGAAACTCCAGTGGGCGGTCCTTTAAAAACGATAAAATATTATTTTATGTGTTTATAGTACCATGTAGTAGTAAATAGAAATGAATGACCGCGATTCCACTTACGTATAAGCTCGAAATTAGTTCATGATTGTATATAAATTCTACCTGCCAAAGCTCAAAGGTTATGCCGACACCCGACACATCTATCCTATGATTCTAACCTAAATGCGTTTTTAACATATTATTCCTTCAATAAATACAGTATTTATAATTTAGACGGCTAGGTATTATGCTTCCCTAGAATTTTAATTTGTAATATGGAGTATACGAGTATATCTATATTTTTGCATAATGAAAAAGATATTCAATAATTAGTAATCTGCATTAATTAATAATAATCGTCAATAAGGAAATATTAATATTAAATAAAAAGAATAAGAGTTGATGAGGTCCGATAAAAATTATAAACAAAAATTAGTGGTATGCAATATTGCAGCTACGGACACACGTTTCAGAGTTATTGCTCCTCATCAGCGTAGCATGGCATAAATAATATTGTTATATTGTTAAAAGCAAGACCAATAGGAAAGCACAGTATATTGTAGGTACTCTATTTTGTACCTTCGTACCTCATGTGCCATATATGAAGAGCAATAACTCCGAAATACGTGTCCGTAGCTGCAGTCTTGTTTGTTATTATAGTACTAATTCTTGTTTATAACTAAATGGAAAACTTAACATTTTAATGTTGTTTAGTTTTCGTATGTGTAAAGCTTTAGCTGTCACATCATTCAACAAATCAAAATTTAAACTCTTGGATACTCAGGGGATTCCTCAGGGCTTCTTGAATTTTTATTTTGTAGTCTCCCTCAAATAATGGTAGTTTACCAATAAACAAAAATTAGCAACCATTGTTAAAATCAAAAATATACACCACGCAAGTTGTTTTATCCAATAAGTGTTATGCGTATAGTATTAGTTATTTATTGATCTAATTTGTCTATACGCGATATTCTTAGAAACCGTTAAACAGAAAAAAAGTTTCAAATAAAAAAGGTGTCTCCATCTTTATTTCTTCTCAGCATAGACTTAAAGGGTTTTCCGTTCGTTAACTGATCCTTGCAAATACTCACATTTTATCGACATGGTTTTTGAAAAAAAAACGTATTTTTTACAATTATTAAAATTTGACCTTCATATTACCACAGTTCATTAATAAATATGTAGTGATGACGTAGTAAAATTGAGATCCATTAATGTTTTCGTTTTTTGAATTATGGCAAGTTAAACAAAAAAATAATTTTAATTATTATTGTTATACATCCAATAGACGCCGAGAATAAGAGAAATGATTCGCAGAAAATCAGTGATAAGTAATTATTTATAAGCATTAAACTATTCAAAGGATCATTATGAAATTCACTAATTGTCTATCGAGAGGTAAACCACCGTCGGCACTCGTTCTCCGAATTTTAGGCAGGCTGTCGGCAGCCATGGCGGTGGCGGTCATATAATTGAAAGCCCCGCAAGTGCGGCTGGTTGGAGTTACGCAGGCGCCGCAGGCAAGGCAGTCTCGGCAGTTCGTGTAATTTCTACAAGTGGTTGATCTCTCAGGTACTGTTTTGATAGTATATAGTATAAAATAAGAATTTCTTTACAACCCTAACCTGAAATTTGCAGACGTAAATGTAGCAAGCAAATGCCAATTTTTCGAAGTCAGTAACAAGTAAATATATCGAGAATAAATAAAGATTAAGGATAGAGGCAACCTTTTATTTGAAATTTTACTTTCTAGGAGTAGTAGTTCTCGATTTGACCAAGGAACTAGTGTTATATACTTAGCACATATCTCATATTAGCACATATTATATAAAATAACTTGCGTGGTGTACACTTAGTTTTACGAATTATTATTCATATTTTCTTAAAAAATATATGGATGGGGAGAACTTACAAATTTGCTTTTATAGTAGACAAAAGTTTAATGATAGATGTTTTAAACTAAACCCCACATCAAAATATCATTAATAACTTTAGACATAGTAGGTTATTTCTCAAAAATATGGATATCTCTGGTTTTACTGGTTAGATTTTAAAAATCCAAAACATCAATTATTTGTATCAATGAAATTTAATAGTGCCATTTTTTAAAATACGAATGTCAGAGTGATTCTAAAAATTTGCAAAATTTTGAAAGTAAAAAAGATGGCTAAAATTGGTATTCAAAAATGTTTTCTCTACAAATTTTTAAAGCAGAGATAAAAACCTGCCACTTGAGTCTTAGAACGTCTACATTGGTGCGCGATCTCAACAAGAAAATATTTTCAACATCGGTCCACATCACCTTCTGGACAATACTTTTAGCTCTGATTTGTTAAATTTTCACGAAGTTGCTTTTTTCTGGAAAATATTTTCGGGTTTAAAGGAGTAAGTTGGTTTCTCTGTTTCTTTTTACATTTTGACCCTAGATTTCATTATTTTGACATATCGATAGATAACTTTACTGCCGACAGTTTTTATCCCAAACATCTCTTTCTATTTTTCCCAAAAATAAAAGTTATTATGAAAAAAATCCTGTTACTTGGTCTAATGCAACAAACTGATGCGTGTGACTTGATGAGAAAATGGGAAAATGTGCGCTTTACTTTTGTGTTTCTAACTACTTTCATTGCAAATCGCATCGCCCCTTATAATTCTATATTCATGTGTTTACGACAAGACCACATCTTTAAAATTTAGTATCAATTGTATTGTCCAATAAATGTTTTCAAATATACCAGCATACCACCATTTTATAAAGAAGAATTGAAACACAATTACACATTATTGTTAGTGCATGGGTGGCTACATATAACTAGTTACTATATTGTTATAATTCCGTACTTGTAGTATAATCAAAGAGTAGAGTACCTGTTTAGTATAATAGTAAATTAATGGAATTTGGTATTTTATTGGGCGTCCCGTGTTATTAGAAATGATTTGGTTTAATTTCTTATTTCGTTCCCTCGTTATATTTTCTCATTCATAAAATAATTCTGGGTGAAGGGCGGAGCTTAAACAATAATAAATCCAGAGGGAGCTCGCATCAGTGTAACATTTGTTGCAAAATGTGCTTTTGCACGGTTCCGTGCTATACATGTTTTTGCAAAAAGTATTGTTTTTTGGAAAAATAAAAATAGTACGATACACAGAAAACATGAATGAAGGTTTGTATAGAGTCCTTTTTCTCATATTTTGGTTCTAAATATTTAAAAAAAAATCAGCAATTTGCTGCTAATTAAAACAAATCTTATTAATTAATACCATTTTTTCTCAAAATATTAAAAAGATACAAACCTAGATTGATATGTTTTCTTCTATTTTTCGCCTGTACAAATTTCGTAACTGCAATGGTCTAATTATAATTTGTCGCGGACGGGGCGGCGTTTGAGAGTAATTTATTTCTGATTTTTAGACGGCATACCCACTCTTAATTGCAGTTAAAAATACTAGCGTATTCAAATGCAATTAAATGATCTGAAGGAAATAAACCTGATTTGAATAAAAATAAAACAAAAATTTTATATTCACTTTGCAAAAAAAAACATAGATATCTGTCTCTCTGAAAGTGATATTGAAATCTGCAAATCTGTAAAAGTGCTGAAGAATTAACTTTCGATAACCGTTTAAAGAGGGGCAATTATATAGACACTATTTGTGATAAATTACGTAAAGAAATGATGTAAGAGATGGAGAGTCAGTTAAATGGGGGCAAAGTTGAGTAATGTATACTGACTAATATGGCATAAAGAAATCCTAAATACTCTTACAGATTTTTGAGACATTCATTGATTGATTGATTGATTAGCCAGTGTAAGGTAGACATTGCTGCCACTTGCAACTATCCAATCTGGATAGGCAATTCCCGTCGACGCGTCGACTTTTTGCATCAGTAAATGATGTGTTCTCGTTTCAATGTCCGGTATTAGTGTGTCCATTTTATTTGTTTTTCAAGACCTATCGTAATTTGATGTAAGAGATTTTTGTAGTAATTAATTTCGGTTGCTGTTTTAAAATTTCAGGTATTTTCCTATTCTATTGCCTGCCTTCTGTTTAACACAGGTTTATTTTTTTATATTATTAAGAAACTTTTTTAAAATTAGATTCTGAATTAATAATAGGTAAATTGGATTAATATAAAATTGAGAAATTAAGAAAATGGATTAAATTAATATAGTTAATAAAATAAATTAGCATAGCTTAGCTTTCTGTAGTGTCTGGTCTTGTGATTGCTGGTTTATTTTCTTTTCTTGAGCTGATTTCTAACACTTGTAGATTTGTAAACTGCACACAAAAGGTTCATTATTTATTTACGCTTTCCAGTTCAATAAACACTTGAACGGGTCTTGGGTATAAGTCGGTACGTTTCTATCGACGCTTAAACTAAGGCACACTCCATTTTATTTTTAGTGCTATTAAAAATCACTTTACCAGCAATTTTCAATTATTAATTATGCACTTTGTTCTTGAATTATAACACTACGCAGAATTTATGAGATATTGGCAAAAAATTCAGCTTACGGATTTTTTTATTTTTCGAAGTAGGTTTTTCGGTTTTTCTTACTTTTTGTTGGGTATTTTGCCACTGAAAAATATTTAAAAATTTTTTAAAGAAAAAACCTCTGCGCCAAACGGATCAGAGAGAGGTTGGTTCTTGAGTACTTGACTGTTTCAAAAAGTCTCACACCTAAAAATATATAAACTAGAACAATGTTATAAACTAAAAACTGAAAATCAAAGCTATAGGTAGTTAACATTTCGGAAGAGAATCTACTTCCGTTCTCAAAACTTTTTTGGCCGTCAACCATGACAGTTTTTTTGTTTATGTATTTCCATAGTCACGTGAGACATTAAATTATATTTATCTTATTTTTACTTACTTCGTCTCTAAGGATGGGCAACCAACTAGTACAAAAATCTATTGAATAATTAGAAACGCATATATCCTCGTTTAATAAAATAATCGCGGATTCTTTAAGTTTTCTTTTAGTTCCGTTGCTCTCTTTTTCCAAAATCTTCGCCGAGTCCCATTTAATTCTATGATTATTATCCCACGCGTGTTCACAAATTTTGGATTTTTCAAATTCTCCCGTAATTTCTATGTTCACCAAGCCTTAGGTTTTTCGGTTATTATTGAATTTATTAAAAATCCAAAAATACTTTCTTAGAGCATTTGGTAGAGCACGCTTAAAGTATTCGTTTTACTTGACGATGTTATGTCGTCTCAGGACCATCATCAACTTTAATATTTTAAGTAGGGTCCTGGAGTTTCTACATCATTTTTGGAAAGCATTTTGTAATACGAATTCAGTATGCTGCATAAAATTATTTTCCAACGTTTCATTGCACTTAAACCATTAAATTTTTATAGGCTGTCCTGTAGCTATTCTGTAAGTTTTGATTTTTATATTAGATTTCACGAGTTTTATTAGTAAGGAAGTTGTTGATTTACTTGACATTATTTATCGATTTTATAATGGGATCACCATTTTTAAAGTTAATTAACGAAGCGTAACATTATGGCATACGTTTATTCTTCTGTTGATATTATGTATTTCACGTCCAATGTCTCTCCTATGCAAAGAGGCAAAATAATTTGGAATTGTTTGCCTCAGTTGTTCAATATTATTGGTGGGTTCCTTGCACACTTTGTTTTTTAAGGTACCCCACGAAAATAATCACAGGGTGTTAAGTCATGTCACCTGGCGGGTCACCTCATCGATTCCGGAGTAATGCTACTACAGTCATAAAAAATATTCATACGGGCATTTCTTCTTAAAAATGAAAAGAATATTACCTATATAACGAGTAACATTTTTTATTAGAGCGCCCCACAAGCAATCTAGCTAATAGCTCTGTTTAATGCATACACGAATGTCATATTTACCAATATATTAATAATTGAAACTCTTATAAATTATTAAGAGACTCACTATTTGCTAAGATACTTAGGTTAATGGCTACATTTTATTTCTATAATTGCAGTTAAATATTTTACATACAAATATTGATTTGAATGAATTTGTATCCTTATGTTACAAATCAAATGAATAATTTGAACTTATTTTTATTTTCAAGTCAATTATTGTATGATGTTGACTGTTAAGTAAAATGGCTGACACCACGTGATTAATTCTAAATGGAAAGCCTGTCTTCCTCCAGCATAATTAACTCGTAATTACGCCCAAAAATAGTGTTATTACTGTAATAATTGATACTTTAAAAAGGAAGTTTTATTTTCCGATTATGTGATCGCTAAGTACACTAATCAAATCAAAATATACTTTATTGTTCAGATGAAAGAGTTTCTTATTAACAGAGTAAATAAGCATAGGTCCATAGTATATATAGTTTACACAGTTCATCTATATTATATAAATACAAAACATAGTTTATATATAAATTTTAATACAATAATTATAATAGCTAACATAAAAAGTCAGAAAAGACGATAAGGCAAGGTAGTAAATGCCTAATTAAAATGTGTCATTAGAGTACTCGTCTAAATTATAATAGGGTTTAACAATTAACAGGCTTTTAACCGCCTCTCTGAAATTTATATTTGAGCTCAATTCTTTAATATTATTTAGGAAGTGATTGAACATCTTATAGCCGTTGTAAATAATTGTCTTTGACTAGAGTGGATCTGGGAATTGACCGAGCAACGTTATTGACTTGCCGAGTTACATGTATGGATGAAGTATTTATATTACTTCTATGCTTATGAACTAAACAAACTGTTTCTACAATGTAAATGGATATCACAATGAGAAATTCATGTGTCAAGAACAGTGGCTTACATGATTCACGAATTCCAGTTCTATGCAGGTAGCGAATAGCACGTTTTTGAAGATATTTACTGCATGCGCCCCAGAAGGCAATGCCGTACCTTAAGTGTGATTCGATTAGTGAAAAATAAACAGTCTTACCAGCTGCACAACCCAGTTCATTTGTGATCAATCTGATAGCGTAGGATCCGAATGCTAGTTTGTTACTAAGTATTTGTTACCTAGGGAGATGTTTGTTAAATTGCAGTGAAATGTTTGTTTTGTTAATGCTGAATGAAAGCAAATTGGAGTCACACCACTCCTTGACCTTATTTATGTCGGCCGACACCATTTGCTGAAGGACAATAGCATATTTATTGTGCCATAGTATGGTGGTTTCGTCAGCAAATAAAGTGAATTTTCCTTCAATATTAATGTGTCAGGTCGTTGATATATCATAAAAAAGAATTGGGCTAAGATCGGAATCTTGGGGTACCCCATCCTTTATATTTAGTTTATTAGAATAATTTGGATTTCTAACTATTTGGCTACGGTTTGATTTGTGATTGAAACCACTTTAGGGTGGTGCCTCGAAAACCATAATGCTCAAGCTTTCGTAACAATATTTCATGCTGGACACAATCACAGGCTTTCGATAAGTCGCAGAAAATTGCCGCCGCTGCCTCCCCTTTATTGATTTCGGCATAAATCTGACTTAGAAATGAGAACGTTGCACCATTTGTACTTTTTTCCTTTGAAATCCGAATTGTTGATCACTTAGTAGGTTGCAGGACAAAAATTCTACAGCCCATTTGTTAACTAATTTTTCGATAATTTTTGCTAATGTGGGGATTAGTGAGATGAGTCGGAAGTTAGATGGATTATCTACCTCTCCGCCCTTATAGAGTGGAATAACTATCGAAATTTAAAAAAAAGATGGAAATGATCCGGATTCAAACAATTCGTTTATTAGAGATGCTAATATATAAACAGCCGAGTCTGGTAGATTTTCGAATATATTTACAGAGAATTCGTCGAGACCAGACGATTTCTTATTTTTAATGTCGCTTACAATTTCTTTAAGTTCGTCGATGCTTGTGCAATATAGGTATAAGGTCTTATGATTGTATATTTCTTCGAGGTATTTATACTATTGGGGTTTAAAGACGACGTTACACGCGGTTGGCTTTTACTCCTAAGTTTGCTTATACTAACTCGGTTTTACTGAGTTTTTCATAACAACGAATAAGAATATGAGATTGTTTTACAGTTAAAATTTTGTCTAATATCTTTTTATGGAGAATTAGCTACATTTTTCTTCATAACGACGGACGCCACTGGTGGATTCTAAAATATTTTACCGTGACACCTTCACCCAAATTTAAAAAAACATCGCATTGTTAATGAGGGCGCTGTGATGTGGGAGTCATGAAAAGTGGGACATACTGTATATATGTGTACTTAAAATCAAATCAATAGAGATGCTTTATTATTATCAATTCAACTTTACGAGGTTTTCGACCTTTTCCGATTTTTTCGGAGACAATCCCAATGATTTATACGTTTCACACGATTACAGACTCGTAGGTACCACAGCCACGTGTAAATAAAATGATATTTCGCAGAGTTTCAAAAAAGCTGAGTCGTGACTAAGAGTAATGACGAGTGGGCACAGGAGTTGACTCCGGGCTCGCTCAAACTGCGCTCCAATTTCCTGCTAATTCAATGTCTTTCAATCCAAAAGATACGGCGTGATTGATTACAGCCAGCACCGCCTACTTGACTCTTTCGCACGGGACGCCCATATCTAGCTACTTCGACTGACAACTTATAGAGGGATTTTGTAATTATTTCATGTGCCCGTTTTGCGATCTTATCACTGTCGCTTATATGCAATCCTATTCACTTCAAGCATGGGTGTACAACTTCTTAAAATGTCAAAAAAGAAACAAATAAATGTAGGTACGTTATAAATAATTTGTTTCTATTGATTCTACAGTGTCCATAAAAAGTCCAATCGCACCAAGTAAATCCAAGGTGTATCTGTGAACATTATGCTTCACGTCGCCTTCATACATAAATGAGATTATTCTACAGTGCCATACTTATTGTGAAGTACGTACCTATTTTTTCGGATTCAAAAGTTATTAAAAATAATCTCACCATTATCTGTCAGATAAATTAACTTAAACCGGCCCTTAGTGTTGTACATAAAAATAAACATTTACACGATTTACACTTAAATAACTCGCTCTGTAATTGACTGAAACCCTGTTCGGTTTTTCTTAAGGGAGAACGCCGAAAAATTTAAATAATCGAAGTATTTTTCAGCTCGTTTCTCTCTGATGGATTGCAATGAATACGCAACGTGCTACAACTGATAAACAGATCCCTCTTTTTGATGTAAATATAAGAAAATCAGACGGTGTAATATCTCTCAGCCTCCGAATAGCTGCCAGCGTCAGCTGAAATAAATGGAATGAGCAAAACGTGAACATTTGAATTCGAATTGCATCTAATCGAAGAACTCGTGATCCAGTATCGTATGCATTGAAATCTAAATAATATTATGGATATACGGGTTAGGTAAGATATATTAACTTGGTTGTGGCTTTTATGTAGTTTCACCCATTAATATGCCAATTAAATGTCAATTTTTGGGATCGCTGCACTAATCAAATAATAATAACAACAACAATAATAACAACAAATCAGAGAAACTTACTTTTCTGATTGACATAGCCATACCAAATACTCACAGACTACGACAAGCACATGCGGAAAAACTTAATAAATACAGTGAACTTGCAGAAGAAATTAAAAAGATGTGGCAACAAGACAAGGTATCCATTGTCCCGATCGTTCTGTCCTTAACTGGCGTTATTCCTAATGACTTGAAGAAGGGCCTGGACACACTCGGCCTTAGCCAGCATATTATTGGTCTGATACAGAAAGCTACGATACTCAGCACTTGCAATACAGTCCGGAAGTTTTTAAATCTACCAACTTAATAAACCTACAATAGAAACTTATTATCTTGCTTTAAAGAGCCGATAATAAGCGAACCCCACCCTCAGTGTGTGAGAACTTTGGATAATAATAATAATAATAATAATAATAATAAATAGGCCGATCACTTGTCTGAACTCCTGCTACAAGATATTTACACGTATCTTGAATGCTAGGACATTACGGCAGGTTGATCCGGTCTTCCAACAGATTTACGAGCAGCGTGGTGCCAAGAAGGGCATGGCGGGCTGTAAAGACAGCCTGCTGATAAACCGCTGTATTACACAGGATTCTGAGCAGTACAAGCGGAATCTATCGATGGCCTGGATTGACTATCGTAAGGCATTCGACACAACATTGCACGAACTATTGTTGCATTTGCTCAAGTGTCTTGCTGTAGCAGAACCACTAGTGAGATGCATAGACAACTGCTGCCTCTCTGGAGAACTCGCTTCACCATAACATCCGGTGCACAGCGGGTTACAACAGAGCAGGTGGCATTCCGAAGTGGAGTTTTCCAAAGAGACTCTCTGAGTCCCCTCCTCTTTTGCATCTCACTGCTGCCGTTATCTGTTGAGCTCCGCCAAACGTGGATATCACTGTGGACCACCCAGCAACCGGAGGCATAAGGTCACTCTATTCTACATGGATGACCTTAAACTGTATGTCTCCGGAGAGCATGAACTTCAAAATGCTCTAAGGGTGGTCGAGCAGTACACGCGGGCCATTGGTATGGAGTTCGGGTTGGAGAAGTGCGCGGTCGTTCAACTCAAGAGAGGACGATGCGGGGACTTTGCTGAAGACGCGCAACTCGCAGACGGAAGCATCCTGAGACATCTGGATGCCGGAGAGACCTACACATACCTGGGTGTGGAGCAACATCACATCCAGGATGTGCAACAAGTGAAAGAATCTCTCCGCGGCAAGTACAGAAGCCTACTCCGAAAGATTTGGTCATCCGAACTTTCTGGAAAAAACAAGGTATTTGCAACTAATATGCTTGCCGTTCCTGTTCTGCTCTACTCCTTTGGAGTAGTCAAATGGGGTGTAGATGAGCTGCGCCAATTGGACAGAGGTACCCGCAAGATGATGAATATCCATAGGAGCATTCATCCTAGATCGTCCGTCCCTCGTGTGTACCTCCCACGAAATCGGGGGGCAGAGGGCTCTTGGGGTTGGAGTGTATGCATGGCAGAGAGGCACTGAGCATGGCACGTAATGTCCTTAGGAGCTCAAACCCGCTCCTGCAATTAGTGAGAGATCACGAAAACGCAGGGGTGGGTGCAGGATTGTTTAAGGCGGCAAAAAGAGCCGCAGATGAACTTGGTCTCGTATTCGACGATAGGCGAGGAGGCCGGCGCGGTGCTGATCCAGAGTCAGTCACTGGACTACAGCCAACTCGTCTGAAGGCCCAAATAAAAGCTACCGAGCAGGAACTTCTGTTTAGGCAGCACGTCGATAAACCCATGCACGGTGTATACTATAAGAACGTAGAAACACTGGGTTTATCGACCAGGCTGACATTTGCCTTTTTAAGGTCAGCCGGGCTAAAGTCGGAGACCGAGGGATTCATTGTGGCCTGCCAAGATGGTGTAATTAACACGTTGGTCTACCGAAGTCGCGTAATGGGTGTAGAGGTTCCTGATATAAACTGTAGGAACTGCCATCAGGCGCCGGAGTCGCTCATGCATTTACTTTCTGCATGTCCGGTGTATGCGATTTCGGCCTACATCCAACGCCATAACGCGGCGTTACGGGTGCTGTACTATCATCTACGGCACTCGTACGGGATAGACCAAACACCAGTGCTGCCTTACGTCCCCGGAGATATTGAGTCCGTTGTCGAAAACGAGAGGTGCCGAATTTATTGGAATTACTCGTTTCCGACAGTCAGGTTAATTCAAGCCAACAAGCCTGACATAGTCCTCCTCGACCATCAAAACAAGGTGATTTTTGTGATCGAGTTATCGGCACCTGCCGAGCCAAACATCGCTTTGAAAGAGGAGGAAAAACGGACCAAATCCCGTGATCTCCGGTACGAGCTCCAAGTGCTGTACCCAGGCTACTCGGTCAGGATGGTCGTCCTCATAATCGGTGTCCTCGGAGGTATGAAGCCCACGCTGCTCTCAGGATTGAAGATCATATCGGCCTGTCAGAAGTCTGCTGATTGGTTGGCAGGCCAAATGCAGAAAGCAGTCATCTTGGGGTCCCTTCGCCTGCTTAGAGCACATGATTCTGGAATCTACAGTCACTAACGCTGGACTGTAGCCATATTAGTCTTTGATTTCTTTTTCTAATCACTCATTGTTATTGACTGAATTGGGCAATTCAAGAATTAATAAACCAATAAATAAATATCTGTTCAATTTTAATTTATAATTTTTCAATTTAAGTAAAGAAATAGAGTTCATCAATGAGCTAAACTAAATTAAAACTAAAGTAAACAAAAACTTATCTGCTTCATTCACATCCACATCTCGCTGGTTGTTGCTTATTTTATATCACCCACTTGAAAAAGGGACCGCATCCATCCAGGTATAGATTTTACGGTCAAGCAGTACACTTTCTCGGGTTGTTTATATACACTCTTTTGTGTTGATTTATTCAACCAACATAATTTAATCAAATACAATATGAAATAGCAAGGCTCGTGCTAATTTATATCAATAAATGCAGAATTGTTTACGCTTTAATGCCATACAATTTCGACGTTTTGTTGCCGCTTTGTCCGGATTTATCTTGAAATCTTGTAGGAGCCACGAAACACGCGCCTGTCACCAAATTCGACACACAGAAAAACATTCAATCGATAGAGAATTATCGATTTAAAGCCATTTATAAGTGTAACTAAGCAAATTCTTAGTTAAATCCGTATAATATTTATTGAGAAATTTAAATTAAATAATTAAGCGTAAAGATACTCAGGTGCTCGCTTATTATTTCTGTGAGCGTGGAGGACGTTAGAGTGAACTTAGCGTGTCTCTTGATAAATGTCAAATACAGCATTCAAAAAATGTTTCGGTTTAATCATTTTTCCAAACTTTAGTAGAAAAAATCATGTGTGCAACACGTAGGAAATGCGTCTTTTTGTTATGTGGTGTATTTTTGATCTCGGCTACGCCAAGAAGAACACCTTTACTAACTTGTTGCACAAATATCTATTTTTTGTTAAACTTAAGATTAGATAAATCCAAAGGGCTTTGTGCTTAGTACTCGTGATTTTACATTAGAATCTAAAAGTGCTTAGTAATTGCGAGCACGTTATTCAAAGTGCTTAGTATTCGGCACAACTCTGATTAATGTAAATAAATAAATAATACAATATAAATAAAAGTATCACTTTCGAGGACCTCTTAGAAAACATTTTTATTATTTGTTTATGGACACCATACAGGTTTGGATTAGTAATTAGCAGACCCCGGCTTCGAGGTAGTTATGACGTAAAAGCCATAATCGGCTTTGCGCAATATGAACTATATAAACATTTTCCTGCGGAATAATGCAATATTTTAGCTTATAATTGTATCTAGTGAATTTCGTAATATTTAAAGGTAAATGGCTCCGAAAGGGTTATAATTCATACTTTGATGGACTTATTGTTGGATGCACAAACACTATGCCTTATTAGAGTTATAAAAATATATTATTTGCATTTCTAAATGGTTCGACGTTAAGCTTCTATGCCTATCACAAAATATTCACTTGTGTTGTGCAAAGGATCGTTCAACGCATACCGATGTAATCTGCGCATATGTAAAACAAGATAACCATTATTCTCTTTGCCGATTTTCTGCACTTTTTATATAATTGTTGCACATTCTATAGGATACTCTTCGCGGTTCTTAATTAATTTAAAAAATTAATAACTTTTTTATTTATTGATAGATGGTGTTCAAAAATAGGGTTCTTCCTCTAGCTAACAGTAACTTACTGCCCAAATTTCAATACAATCGGACTTTTCGTTCTTAAGTTATGGTGCTTACAAGAAACGTGACGGACGGACAGACAGACGGATGGACGGACATTTTGAAAGTTGTTCAGAATTAGATCACCAACACAGTGATATGAAACTGTTTTCTCTACGTGCAATATTACCGGTTTTAGAAATGTGCCGATCGAATGCAATATACTCTTCGTTTTGTATTTGCGAAGAGTATAATAAGTATATTTTCTTATAAATGGCAGATTTATGTTCGGCACTGAACAGTGCACTTTGCCATACACAAAAATGTTGGAAAACTTGGGTTGTTTCTTAACACTATCCAGTTTGTATTTTACTGTCTAAGCAACACCCCCTGATACTATAAAAATATACTGACGAAGACCAGATACAATGTTCATTGCGTCAATTGCTGTATACTGATCTGTTTCCGGCTTACGTTGAAGATCGTGTATGGCTAGAGGGATTCGTGAGAAATATACAAGTATATATGCCAAATTTTAGTTTTTATGATGTTCAGATGATACATGTTTTAACATGCTCGACTTGCGTCCCCGAAAGTGTTTTTTCACAGCTGGAACAGAAAAGTTCTACACCGTTAAACCGCAATTCCAGAGAATCTTGAATTCACGAAAGTACTGTTTCATTTAATGGAAATTTAATAAGCCACTCGACGCCATAATAAAATAATTCACGACACATTTACTTCTATCAAAGCTGAAAATATACTGACAAGTTGGTAGTGTTGACTCCGTAATGCGTATGTGCATATGAAACAGGCTCACATGCCATTGGTCGTTGTGTAATAAAATAATTATGATTGTTGGACCTTTTTTATTCCAAGTGCTTCCTGTATGTTTAAAGTCTTCTGCAAAATATAAAACGTAATTTTCGGTTTCTTTTACTATTATTATTGTTTACCATATCCTATTTGCCGTCGTAAAAAAACTAGAAAGTGAGCGACAAGAGTGGCGGTGTCTTTGTGGTGTCCAAAATTTTCTTTATACTTTTTTAAAATATGGTGCCTTATATTCGTAATATTATGTACACAGAGGAAAATAATATTTTAAATTAAGAATTGTTTAATATAATTGTGAAGAAACATATAGGAGATCTTTACATTTTCTTAATTGATACAAAAAGATGAAGTGGCGTATGCCGATTAAAGTGTCGAGTATATATAATGTACGGCCGAAATCCGGTGTTTTTTATTCACCAGTTTCAGGTTTCAGTAAAGACCGTCTCTGGCATAACTACTTTTGCGCCGAGGTCTGGTAATTAGTGACACATCCATGGTAATTTCATCCGTTCACTAATTACTTCTCTAATTGAGGCCCACGTTGCCTTCAAAAGTGGCCGAGTATTCATAAAAATACTTAATTATTTTCAGATACTCCTTTCGCCAGCTGTCAAAGGCTGAAATATTGATAAATGAGTCACACTCTGCCACGCACTAATACGAAAATTTTAATAAGATAAATAATTAGATGGTTTAATGCCCCCTGACTTACTTAACAAAGGCAATTTTGAATAATTACAGTGATACCTGCAAGAAAGACTCCGCTCCTCAACGACAACGGGTAGAAGTATAACCAGGTGTTAATTGGAAATGTGTCGGAATGCACACCTCAATTGTTACCGGGCAGACATTTTAATTTAAAAAGTTAGACTGCTCGAAAATTAAAAGAAAAAAACTGAAAGTAACCGTAAGAACTGTGAGAGCGAAATAATTTAATTTGAAATGGGGCTGATTGAAACGTTTCTTCTTCTCACCTCGGATGATTTATTTGGTAATATATGTTCAGTTCTGTTTTATGTTTTACTGGGTTGCAAAACGCAGTCGGTTTGGACTCGGGGCATTGGTGGGTTTTTAAGTGAGTGCAGAGAAGCCAATGATATTCTGTACGCTGTAAGATCTCCAAGTCACTATTGTGCCTAAAGCACAATAAAACTAATTTTGTTTGGCAGTTACACGGGCTCAAATAGACAAATGTGATAACCTAACACCAAACAGAATTAGGCTCCGGCTAGCCAGTTTTATAGGAGGCAAGGGCCTGGGTAAGCGTCAACGACAACTTAAATAATAAGGCCAAGAGCGATTAAATGATAAAAAATTAAGTTAGAAAATTTAGTTTAAGTGTTTAAAATCTAAGTTTTGTATTAAAAAAAAAAATATTCAAAAGTACCTTGGGCGCCAAAACCTAAAGGAGGTTTATTAAAAGGGAAGATACGTCACAGACAACACACAGAAAAATGACAGGTAAAATTGAAATTGATTTAATATCAATTAGCATATATATAAATCACGGATAAGTAAATAATGACAACATACACGTATGAAAAATTTCTAATACAAGAAACATGGGTTAGTCAAATTTAGAAGTAGGGTTAAAATGTTACGATAAGAAAAAAATATAAGTTACAGAAAAACTGTACGGTAACGGTTATCACCAAAATTAGATAAGAAAAAAAATTCTAGCGATAAACAACAAGATAATACCTTAAACAGTTTCGCAATAAGCTACCAAATTTATTCATCAAAATTTTAACTACTCGCAATACATGAAGTTAATTTAGGGTAAAGGTACGAGACTATGAATTTCTCATAACTGGCAACCTAGATTGACATATAAGACAAACTATCGAAATAGGGAGCAGTTCTCTTTTTGCTAGAGACTTTTTGAATGTGTTGCTAAACCTGATGACAATTTAATAATTATCATATGACATATCCCAACCGCCAAGAAAAATAAGGTACAATTTACCAGGCTATATCAAATATTAGCAAGTGGGAATTATTAAATCAACACTAGAGATGACATCTAATTAAATTTGTACTTAAACACATTCATTGAACTGCTCGACAACAATAATAAGAAAAGGTAGCCACGCCTTGCTAGAGTGAGAGAAATTTATATAAGGTTAGTAAAAAGTGACACACAAGGCTAAAATAATGGCGCTTAGCAACTAAATTATAAAACAATTTTGTTTATCACTAGAAACTTCACTTATAGACACTTCTAGAACTCTAGAAACTTATCACTAACAATACCCGAAACTAACCTAAAATTTACAAAATCGCATTAAAAATAGGCAGTGACTAGTGCACCGTCCAGACAGTGCTGCTTGAAAAATAGCTGCACTGTCCAATTTGTTCGGACATGCGCAAAACGCCTGTTCAGACTTTTCTTTACAGTTTTGGGATAATGCAATAGCAATATAGGTTAAGAAATAATTTAGAGCTTGTGGGCATTTTTTGTGATGTTTTAGTCCTTTTATGCACATTATATATTAGTGATAGTAGATATTACTAATTAAAGTTAACTGTTAACTACCTTTATTCTCTTTTCCAATTCATAATTATCTAATACACCATGGAAAGTATCTCGGAAAATATTGACTTAGACATTAAAGTGGGAACAAGATTTTCAGATATAGTGCAATTTGAACATTTTATCTACGACCAGTTAATATAATAAAAATATAAGTATAGAGCGAACTGGCCTAGCTTTCTATGTTATGGTAATTGCGCATTTTGAAAACTGGTAATTCAATCGGCACTGAAACCAATAGGTCAATAGTCATTAAGACCTAACATTTAAAAGAAAATTCAACATTGCTGGATTTCAGAAGTTGCCGTGAACGGAAAAAGCTTCAGATATACACCACACGCAGAGCCCCCACGTGGAAAACTATTTATTTATATTTTGAACTTTCAGAATCTGGCTCTATCTCAGACACAATGATTTTTTTACCATTATCATCATACTTCTATTTCCTTTCAGAACATAGACGTGAATGTAATAGCATTCACGTCTATATTCTACATTTAGTGCACTGTCTGGACAGTACTGCGCATAAGAAATATCTACACTGTCCAAAAAGTTATATTAGTGCTCTGTTTGAGAAGTATTGCATAAAACATACCTATACTTACTAAACAGTTATTACAAAAAATGAAAAAATATCCTGCACCGTCTAATATTACAAAATTTGTATTATAAAAGTTAAAATATCTATACAAATCTGTATAGGTAATAATTTGCAACTTCCGCAATATAAGTACCTCGTTTTAGAAACTGAACTTTGCTTTTTCATGACAATTTTTCAAGTAATAGATGCGTATTATACTTTATCTACAATCGATCGGACGTTAAAATACCATTTTCGAGCGTGAAGTGCGTATTTATGTCAATATTGTCAACGTGAATTTAATGTTTCATGACAGAATGTAAACAGTAGTAGTTTTATTGTAACTGTCTGGACAGTGTAGCAGCTATTGCTTTAGAAGCACCGTCTGGACGGTGCACTAATATTTTGTACCGTCACTGTCTGGACAGTGCAGCTATTTTATTAAGGGACACTGTCTAGACGGTGCACTAGTCACTGCCTTAAAAATACATGCCTCTCGGCTACAGATAATATGACCCACGGCCAAAATATCACGATACGATACGATAAGATACAAACTAACGATAAACTGGTAGGTATAAACCAAATAAACCAGAAGATAAGAAAATATTTACGGGGTTAAATAGCGTAAGGCTATAGAACTGACCGGCGATTTTATGGCAGCACTGAAACACAAAATCGTCTCATGGACTAAAAATTAATGAAAACTTCATTAACAGTGCTGTTCTTATGGTCTAAAACCTTATCCGACACAACTACCATGAATTTAAAAAAATAGCAAAACTACACAAATTTACGTATAGGCTCATTACTGTTATATTTGTGGTTGGTAAACATGAAATTTAAGTTAATTTAATATCCCGTCTAGCGGCAGTTAATTACATGAAGATTGACGAAATTTTGTTGGAAAGAAGAAATAACAGTGTACTTAGCTTATGAAAAGTTTCCTGTTGGTCTTGGCATGTAGCTGGTGATATTGTAGTAGGTAATGTTGTCTCTCTCATACACGTGCCATGAGTGAACGGTAACTTCTAGGATTCTCTAAGCGTGGTATTCATAAAAACAGCAAAAAAATTCAGCAAAAACTTCCTCGTGGTGGTTGATCAGGCCATTCGAAGAATATTTACATCGCTGGATAATGACCTTGGCGGAATATGTTACGATATGTTGTTAAAACTTCTAAGATGTGTCCATCAAGCAGGAAAACTTCAAGGGTATTAAAATACGTAAATCGGTAAATCGATAAACTTTAAGAAACTGGAAACGAATTTAAGTAGGTAGGTTTAAATTTCAAAAACTTCCTTTTAATCTTGAGAAAAATAATAAATAGGAATAGTTATAAAATAACTATATAATAAATCGGAATAAGTCGGAATAAATCAGAAAAGGTATATCAGATAAATCGGAATAGATCGGAAAATATCGGAAAATGTCAGAAAAGGTACATCAGATAATATCAGAAAATATCGGAAAGGTCAGAAAAAAAAATCAGAAAAAGTCAGAAAATATCGGAAAAATTTCAGCAAAATATCGAAAGATTTCAGCAAAAATATTCAATCCATAATCTAAAAGAAAATGGGAACGTATTAATATCAATTTAGATTAAAATTTGAGACAAACTACTTACATTCAGATATCCTTTTTAAGCGACTGAATAATAAAATTTAAGCCGGTAGGTTAAAATAACATGTTGACCGCTCGAAAACAAAACCGTAAGAGAACGTATTCGATTAGACTCGATACAATATTTTAAATCGTTCGTGCCTAGGCCTATCACTTATTTCAACACGGAAACGGTTTCTACAATCCATTAGAGATGGAACATTAACGGAGTATTGTTACAACGCATGCATATATTAGTGTTTTATTGGGCTCTACACCAAACTATCAAAATGTTTTACTGCCAGAATAACATTTATAGTATTTAGAGATTTCACTGACTATGCACAGTGCGTTTGAACAAAATTATTATGACAAAAAATTACGCAAAGGGGTTGCATGGAATAATACCTTAAATGTGCTGAGAAAAAACACCACATCCACGTAGTGGATTGGAAGTACAGTAATCGTAAAAAAAATTCAATTTTTTTTTAATTGAAATTTTCACCTTTCCATGCAAGTGGTATCTTCCATTGAATTGATTTGGTAACGATTCCAATGTTTTAGAAATTATCTATGAATCTATTTTCCGGCCTTTTCAGACCATTATAATAGGCATTACCGGATACAAGTTTAAAAGCCTTTTTCAATATGCTTCAGAATTACAAGAATCTTTAAACTTGTCGACGTCTCTGTACCCTCAAAGCCTTTTTCTATGTCTTGTAATAATTTCTGTAAATCACAATTAACTTTATTCATTGATCTGCATATTTCTACACCGTCCAATTTGTCAGCATCTTATAATAGCTCTCTCGAAAGTTTCCCCATTATAGTTTTTTCGGCACTAGTTTCATTGATATTAATTTAGCTATTGACACCAATTTTAAACTAGTGGGTCGCATACTTCTCGTTTCTTTTATCTCCGCGTTCAAATCAATGAATAAAGTTGTAGACAGTTACTTTGATGCAAAAAAGTGAATTCTGATTTACAGAAATTACTAAAAGAGTTAGAAAAATGCTTTAAGCGTACAGGGATGGCGACGAGTGTAAATATTTGTGATTTTCAAGCACACTGAAAAAAGCGTTGAACTTTTATCCGGTGATGGCTTAGGATTATGATCTGAACAGGCCGGAGATTCATACAAAATTTTTAAACACTAGAATCATTATAAAATCAATTTAATCAATGATACCACTTACTCGGAAACGTAAAGATAAGCTGTAGTCGAGTCTTCTTCTCATCACATCTAATTATTAAATGGATTTCGTGCGCTCTTTGTAAAATTAAGCTTTTTTGGTTCCTTCAATTTTGTATACGTTTTTTTAGTACTTACTTATACAAATAATAATCACAAAAACCATTAGATTAATTATACAAATTCAGTCGATTACGTGCACTATCTTCAGTGTTTACTTTCATCAATTTTCCGCAAAACTATTTCTTCGCTCATCAAATAATAACAATAATAATTATATATGAGTATGTCTGTATTCCTCTAGAAAAAATGGCAATTTAATATAAAATGAATAGAGAACTTTTAGGAAAAATAGAGTCTATATACTAGTAATTAATACTTCCACATCCACGTAGTGGATAGGTTTAGAATGTCATGAAACGTCGAGGTTTTAATTTTGAGCGAAAAATTTTTCTGTCACTCTGTCTGTAACGTTTCTTTTGTCCGCACGTTTTCTCCGGAACGGTTTAAGATATTGACTTGAACTTTTGTACACGTATATATTATAACGAGATCTAGAACTGGATTGTTTTTTGAAGATATCCGGTGAAGGGTTGGGGGGTAAATAGGGGTAAATATGTAAAGCAAGCTGGTAAGAGTACAGAATCTTCAAATTTGATGTATATTCTACAAGTCAAGGCCTAAAAATTTGTTATAATATTTCTCACACCTATCCCCCCCCCCCCCCCCCTCCTCACTCCATTATTGAGATATTCACTTGGAATTTGGTACACGTATATATTATAATGACATCAGGAACTAGATTATATTTTGGGCTACTCTGATGAAGGGTTGGAGGGTTAAATAGGGGTAAATAGGGGAAAATAAGTAAAGCAAGCTGGTAAGAGTACAGAAACTTGAAATTCGGTGTATGTACTAGAAGCCAAGGCCTCAGATTTTATAACATTTTTCAATCCCCCACGACCCCTACACCATTATGGAAGGGTTTGGTAAAATTGAGATATTCACTTCAAATTTGGTACAGTATATATTATCTGGAACTAGATTATATTTTGAGATAATTCCGTTGAAGGGTTGGGGTTAAATAGGGGTAAATAGGGGTAAAGGGGAAAATAAGTAAGTAAAGCAAGTTCGTGAGATTACAGTAACTTGAAATTCGGTTTATGTACTAGAAGCCAAAGCCTAAGATTTTTTCATAATACTTCTCGACCCCCCTCCGTATACACGTATATGTATTATAACGACATCTGGAACTGGATTATATTTTGAGATGATTCCGTTGAAGGGTTGGGGGTTATTTAGGGGTAAATAAGGGAACATAAGTAAAGCAAGCTGGTAAGAGTACAGAACTTAAATTTAACGAACACACCGTGGTTTAATTTTCACAATAATACACAATACTTATTGTGAAAATCAAACCACGGTGTGTTCGTTAAATTTAAGTTTAATATGGATTTTCATTAAGTAAAGGCCGAATCAATCAACTATCAAGAGTACAGAAACTTGAAAGGCCTCAGATTTTTTTATAATATTTTTCAACTACCACAATACTTATTGTGAAAATCAAACCACGGTGTGTTCGTTAAATTTAAGTTTAATATGGATTTTCATCAAGTAAAGGCCGAATCAATCAACTATCAAGAGTACAGAAACTTGAAAGGCCTCAGATTTTTTAATAATATTTTTCAACACCCAACACCCAACAAAATTGAGATATTCATTTGAAATTTGATACACGTATGTATTATAATGACATCTGGAATAGATTATATTTTGAGATGATTCAGTTGAAAGGTTGGGGGTTAAATAGGGGAAAATAAGTAAAGCAAGCTAGTAATAGTACGGAAATATAGGATTTGGTGTATATACTAGAAGCGAAGGCTTCAGGCTTTTTATAATATTTCCATCCTCCCACTCCCATATTAAAATAGTTGATAAAATTAAATTTAGATTTTCACTTCAAATTTGGTACACGTATGTATTATAACGATATCTGAAATTAAATTATATTTTGACACGATTTTGTAAAAGTATGACACTATATAACTATAGTTCCAGATCTCAATATGATACATACGTGTACCAAAGCACCCCACCAAATACATGAGAAAATGGTTCTCGATGAAATATTTTGTAACTTTCGGAAAAGACAGTTCTTGCTGTCCTCATCAAACTTTCAAATGGAACTTGGGTCTAAAAATTTCCCATTTCAGAGTTACGCGTCATCGAAAATGGGCAGAAGTGGGCGAATAAAAAGTCACGGAACAGTCAAATATCTCGAGAAATATACATCGAATCGAAACAAAAAAAAGTACGTGTTGAATATTTTTGAAAAGCTATCCAATGATAGCAAACTCGACCTCCTACTCTTACCGCCTGGGAATGGGGTAAGAGGAACATTGAAATCTTAAATGGAAACCCTCATTTTTTTTATTACAAATTCAGATTGAACATTATAAAATACGTAGGCTTTGTCTGAAACTTTCTTTTTGATTCTCGAAAGATGGCGTTGTAATCGCTAAAATAATATTTTTCGCAACTTTTGAGAAACAATTTGAATTCAAAAATAAAAAAAATACGTGTTCAATATTCTTAAAAAAGCTATCCAATGATACCAAACTCGACTCACTACCACCGCCTCCTGGTAGTGGGGTAAGCAGCAACTATGGAATCTCAAATGGAAACCTTAATATTTTATTACAGATTATTCTATATATCCATCCATCGTGCACAAAAATTCCGGGCAAAACCTACTGATTCTGTACTGTAGAAGTCGAATCTGTAATAAAAATTGGGGGTTTCCATTTAAGATTTCAAAGTTGACCTTACCCCAACCCCAGGAGGTGGGGGTAGTAGGTCAAGCTTGGTATCATTGAATAGCTTTTTTTTAAAATTCAACACGTACTTTCTTTTGTTTCGATTCGATGTATATTTCTCGAGAGATTTCACCGTTTCGGGACTTTTTATTCACCAATTTATGCCCATTTTCGACGACTCGTAACTCTGAAATGAGAGACTCCAGTTACATTTGAAAGTTTAATCAGGACAAGCACTGTCCTTTGCCAAAGTTATAAAATATTTCACAGAGATCCATTTTCCTATGTATCTGGTGCGGATTTCTTTCAAATCAATATTTTCAACCGTTCCACAGAAAACATATGCACAAAAAAAGTTACAGATCGACCGACCGACAGACAGACCGAGTTTTTTTATCTCCCTCAAATTTTTTAAATATTTTTACGATTATTATTTCAACTCCACTACGTTGATGTGGAAGTAAAATTTAATATTTTTCCCCGTGCGTGTGTGTGTCTATAAAAATTATAAGTATATATCGTATATAATAACAACTCGTTTATAAATTTCCAGCTTTACTGCGTCTCCACGATCATTTTGTGTTATTATATTATTAAATTAATTGAATTTTCGTGTCTGTTACATAAATCTTCAGAACGCGTTTAACAAAATGTCCCTATAAATCGTCGAATTATGGCAGGCCGCATCCACAGATAGAGATACCACGTTTCAAACGTGTTATTATATTCAAATTATTAAGGGTCTGAATAAAAAACTTGTAGCAAGATGATTGCCTCGTTACAACATAATCAAATTGATTATTATGTGTAAATTATTCTGTAACTAAGAGGTACCAGTTTATAAACTGATGTTTAAAATTATCCAACAACACAAACATACTGCAAGTTGTTTTATTGCAAGCTTGTGTTGAAATCCACAGGTCTCTCACCACTCGTGTCTTCCTGTTTTTTTCAAGTCAACTTCAAATATTTATCAGTTATGCAGTCAACCGAATTGATAATTCTTAAGACTTAAAAAAATTACTTTGTCGATCATGACCTACTAGAACCATGCACACTAAATTTCCTCTAAAGCTGCTGAATTTTTCAGGATATTTCTTTTGGTGTAGAATACGATAAAAAGTAGTTTACAGCTGTAAGGTGCCGCCGACCCACAGTGGGGGATGTTGCTCTCCCACAGTCTCTCCCTCTCTCCAAGTTGCCCAATTTTGAACGGATTTTGATGCGGATGGGCTTAAAATGCTTGAAATGTTTCACTTTATGACGTACAATTGCCCTCTTTGGGGGGTGCATTTAGGAGGTGAATTTTGGATGTAATGGATAAAATAAATATTAGGGGCTCAGGTATTTTGGTCTACCTTCTTCATTTCGGAAGTTCCTTTTCAAGTACAACTCTTAGAAAATATAATATCGATTGTCTCTATTAATTGTCTAAATGGAGGTTTCATCAAATAAATTGATATTTTCTACCTTTTTGACCACATACACTTGGAAATCTGTTAGGAAAATGTTAAAAAAAATGTTATGCTATAATAAATTAAGTTTGTTTATGTATCGTTATGATACAGAGTTAATAAAAACTTCAGAAGCACATTTTGTTTACATTTTATTGAATTTATTGTAAAATAATGATGATCATAATCATATAGGCAAATTAGTTATACACATCCTTTTTTGTATTCAGGGGGTGATGGATAATTTTTGGGAGTAATCGAAAAAATCATTATTGGGGATCCCAAATGACTCCTATATAGTATTTTGGTTTTGTCTTTCAATTTCTGAAGCCCGCTTAAACATTGGAAATGTTTATGGTCGTATACGGGGGTCGAGTTACCAGTTTTCGTTCAAGGTCAAAAGACAGCGGTGTCCGGTCGAGTCAGACTGTCGTATATGCAACTGCTGATATATGCAAATGCAATATGGGTTGCATATACCACAGGGGGGTCAAGTTACCAGTTTTCATTTAAGGTCGAAATACACCGGTGTCACAATCGAGAGTGGATTGTAGCTGAGTCCGGAAAAAGGTTATGTTTTATGTATGGTGTTATCATTTACAATGTCCCGAAGGTTGCAAGAATTGCGAAATCTGTGAATTTTTATATTAGATCTCTAGAAAATAAAATATACACCCTTGAAATACGGTAGAATTTGAATTAAACTTTTAAATATAATTTTTTAAATGTACTGCATGTAAGGGAAACTTTAAAATTTACCTCAATTTAGGAGTTGATATTTTATTTTTTAGAGATGTACATAAAAACGGGCTCCTGAAGTGAAAAGAGGAGACCAAAATGGGTGTGTGTTAATTTGCAAATATATCATTGTTTTACCTTCAGGAAAGACCTATCTGACAGTATGAAAGCCCAGTGTCATTTTTCTTACATGCAGTAACATTTTAAAAACTTAGGGGTTGACATTGTATTTTCTAGGGGTTGTACGTAAAAGTGGACTTCAGAAATGGAAAAAGGAGACCAAAATAGCTTATATAGGGTCCACTTCGAGCCCCTAGTATATTCATTTTATTCATTACATCCAAAATTCACCCCCTAAATACACCCCCAAAGAGGGTGTGTATAATTAATTTACATATATTTGATTATATTACTTCCAGAAATTGTCCAGTGACCTTTTTCTTAAATGTTAATGACTCTTAAAATTATTTTGAACTTCTTTTTTAATTTTCCTTATTTTAGGGGTTGTACGTGATAGTTTATGAAAAAGTGGCAATTGCATGTCAAAGAATGAAACTCTTCAAGCATTATATTTGTCAATAGTTATTTGTTACTTGTTAAAATTTTAGAAACTGTGTCCTCAAATTTAAATTTAATTGTATTTGTTTCAACCTAGTTTTGTCTTGTTTATTTTACACTTAATAACTTATTTGTCTAGTCTAACTGTTTTACTTTCCTTATTCCATAATCTGACTGGTGTAAATACTTTGTGTATAACACACCAATAAAATTTTATGATTATTATTAATATTGCATAACCGAGAATTTGAAATTGATTTGAAAAAACTGAGAAAGGTACGGGGGTGCGATGGAGAGGTGACACACACTGTATACGAGCTGTAGGTTGTCAATTTATGAAATATATTTTTTTTGTCAGACAATCGTCAGGTTTTCATAAAATATTCTTCAATCTGCATTGTATGAGTATTATGAAAGAAAAAACACAGTAAATGGTTAAGTAGTGCGATATTTCCTCCGGCTCTATGCTGATTTAATTCATCTCGCTAAGTGTTGCAGTGTAAAAAAAACTCCACAACTTGGCACTTTTTTCAACCCAGTTAATAAAAATAATCAATAGCGATTATCTGCTAAATAGAAACATCACTTGTCAATGGCTTGATTTGCATTTAAAAAGAAACAATCTATATTTTAATCAACACCTCGTACCGGCATAATAGAAACTAGATTGATTAATAAACTGCCACAGAGCTCATGCTATTAATATCAGTTAATATATTTTGTGCCGGAGATAGACCCTCATCATCAGCGTCTGACCAGAGCGAATCGTTGTGGAGTTAGCGCCCTTGTAATTAATACCGAAATTCTGTTCCAAGAACACGTCGGAACACGCCTAGATTTCAATCAACGTGTTTTGACGCTATTATTATATACCCACTTATTAATTTAAGGAAACCTCCTAAACTAGTTTTCGTTTTGCGGCGAGTTTGCTCGTAATTTATTACGTATTTTAGGGAACGCGACGGTTATAAAACGAGAAGTTCGGTTTGTCAGTTTACCAGAGATACTGTAAATTTCAAGCAGTATGTTATCGAAAAAAAAAAAAACATTACAAATGTAAGAATTTGACCGCCTTTTCCTTCCGATCGTGGCAACAAACACAAAACGAATATCATAAAAAAAAATCGACTAATATTAGAGCTCAGCAACAGATAAACCACTGAATAACCACTCCATTAATTTAATCATTATTTTACTTACTTAACAGGGGCACGTCAAGGTTCAAACTTGGGGCCACTTTTGTTTGTTGTATTTATAGATGATTTATGTGATATCTTAGATTGCGAAAAACTTTTATTTGCGGATGATTTAAAAATATTTCGTGAAATTAACAACATCGAGGACTGCCTAACTTTACAACAGCAAATACGCAAAATCGAATTGTGGTGTACGTCTAACCAATTAGATACGAACGTATCAAAATACAAGGTAGTAACGTACATGCGTAAGATCAGTTTTATATAATTTTTGTATACTAATGTATTTTTGTATATCAATGTCACAGAATTGTCAAGAGCTCAATCAACTAAGGACCTGGGAGTATTATTCGACTCTAAACTGGACTTTACAGAACATATAAACTCATCCACAAATTCGGTACTAAAATTAATAGGCTTTATAACAAGAAACTGTATTCAATTCTCTAATGCAGATGCACTTAAAACGTTGTATTTCTCAATGGTACAATCAAAACTTGAGTATGGTGCGATAATTCGGAACCCAACTTATAAGGCTTACTCACAAGCACTAGAGAAAATTCAACTAAAATTTATGAAGTACCTACTTAGTTTTCAGAAATACTAATTACTTTAGTATTTTTATATAAACCATTTAATTGACTGTCCAACACTATTATCAAAATTTAATTTCAGAATTTCGAGATTAGGAACACGTCAAGATATTTTATTTTATTATCCCAACAGCCATACAAACAATCTCAAAAAGTCTCTCATATACTCTATGATGGAACTATATAAATATCTTAGCAGTCAGTGTGATATATTTAGCACATGTTTAAGTCAGTACATCAAGACCGTTACAACAGTTTATTGAAATCATCAGTATTATTTTGAATATATTGTTATGTCTTTAATAATTATTTGATTGTTCTTTACAAGTTATGCTATACTGGTGTTATTGTTACTCTTTAGTATGTATTAGTTGCTGCATAAACAGTACCCGTTCCCAGTATAGTCCTTAGTCCAGTATAGTGTTATCATGTGTGACGAACATTGTCCTGTAATTGTATTCTGTTGGGCAACAAATCTATTATTATTACTATTAACAAAACATTTTGTTAATTCGACGCACAGTGAGTAAAGTTTGATCTAAAATAAAATAACAAAGAAAGCCCAGAGAGCCTCATATTTTTTAAATTGAATCCTCATAGGTATGGGGTTATGAAGTTAGAGGATTTGCTGTTGAAGAGCCATGGTACCATAGGGTGCTTGATTCCAAGATTTTAATCTCACAATGATACGAATTTCCCTACTTAGAATCTCAGCTTATTTTCGTCGGATCTTTAAAGTTATGGGGTTGAGGAGTTAAGGAGCTTTATAGTACCTTTGGGGGTTATGTGGTCAATAATGAAGTACCACAATGTCATTAGGTTAAAGTTTTAAAGTTGAATCACTTTCGGAATCTGATTTAAATGAGCTGGGTAAGCATGTAAGCAATATTACGATCCAACAGACTTTTTTGGTGTTAAGAAAACCCTGACATGCTGGGGAAAACCGAAGATCAGATTCGTGTTCAGCGGCTCAAAGCACAAGAGATAGGTACGATCACTACCCCAGCATACACCAATTTTTTTTGTGTGCCTGTGTTATCGTTTTAAATTTCAAATAATTGTGTCGAAGATGCTAAAACATTAATCACTTAAACATTTATAATTAGATAAATACATTGGCTGGAAGACCGTATAACGTTTATATACAAAGATAAATATTGGTATTTTGGCGGCATCGTATATTAATCTTGTGTCATCTCGGTATGAGTGTTCCAATAATGACAAATTTTTGACAATTCACGAAATCGATTTTGCGGTTGCTGCCAAACCGCAAAGAGTAAGGCGTACAGATCCTTTAGTTTACAGTGGACTGAAAACGAAATATTTCATAACGTATTTGTTGCCTAGCAACCGATGCGAAATGATATGTATTTTATATTAAATATAGTTGTTAAATCCCTCCAGGTTGTCGTAGAAAAGGGATATGGTACTGATTGTTGTATTATTCTCATATTTCTTCTGGATAATTTCGCAATAAAAGTTATTTTCAGATCATTCCTAAGTCAAATAAATCTTACATGGATGCATAACTATGACACAAAAAGCGTGTGAGATCATAGTGTCATGCTCATTTAATAATAACAATAACAATAATATTTTTTAGTCCTCTTGTTATTACAGCATACAAGTATTTTAACATTATGGGATCATCAGGTGGTATATATGTACACATTGTACACATATATTATAAGTAAAATATAGTACTTATTTAGTAATTGAAACAAATAATATATAGACAATTATAATCGTCACATAGTGATGAAAACATATAAAAAACAATAAATAAACGTGCAATAAAGACACACAAAAATATCAAACTCTGACCCTGACGTGGTATTATCATTAAAAAAATCGCCTATTGAATAATAGTATTTACATATTAAATTTTTTTTATCTCTGCTTTAAATCTAGACATTTTTTATACTGCAATCAATTTTTTTTAAAATTTTGTCAATTTATTAAAGATTCTAACACCTATACAGGGGTTTTCTTACTTTTTATTGGGTATTTTGCCACTGAAAAATATTAAAAAATTTTAATGAAAAAACCTCTGCGCCAAACGGATCAGACAGAGATTGGTTCTTGAGTACTAGACTGTTTCAAAAAATCTCACACCTAAAAATATATAAACTAGAACAATGTTAAAAACTAAAAACTGAAAATCAAAGCTATAGGAAGTTAACGTTTCGGAAGAGAATCTACTTCCGTTCTCAAAACTTTTTTGGCCGTCAACCATGACAGTTCTTTGTTTATGTATTTCCATAGTCACGTGAGACATTAAATTATATTTATCTTATTTTTACTTACTTCGTCTCTAAGGATGGGCAACCAACTAGTACAAAAATCTATTGAATAATTAGAAACGCATCTATCCTCGTTTAATAAAATAATCGCGGATTCTTTAAGTTTTCTTTTAATTCCGTTGCTCTTTTTTTCCAAAATCTTCGCCGAGTCCCATTTAATTCTATGACTATTATCCCACGCGTGTTCACAAATTTTGGATTTTTCAAATTCTCCCCTTCTAGCGTAATTTCTGTGTTCGCCAAGCCTTACGTTCAAAGGTCTAGATGATTCACCTACGTAATGTTTTCCGCACTCACATGGAACACAATAAATACAATTTTTTGAATCTAGACCTTTCAACGTAAGGCTTGGTGAACACAGAAATTACGCTAGAAGGGGAGAATTTGAAAAATCCAAAATTTGTGAACACGCGTGGGATAATAGTCATAGAATTAAATGGGACTCGGCGAAGATTTTGGAAAAAGAGAGCAACGGAATTAAAAGAAAACTTAAAGAATCCGCGATTATTTTATTAAACGAGGATAGATGCGTTTCTAATTATTCAATAGATTTTTGTACTAGTTGGTTGCCCATCCTTAGAGACGAAGTAAGTAAAAATAAGATAAATATAATTTAATGTCTCACGTGACTATGGAAGTACATAAACAAAGAACTGTCATGGTTGACGGCCAAAAAAGTTTTGAGAACGGAAGTAGATTCTCTTCCGAAACGTTAACTTCCTATAGCTTTGATTTTCAGTTTTTAACATTGTTCTAGTTTATATATTTTTAGGTGTGAGATTTTTTGAAACAGTCAAGTACTCAAGAACCAATCTCTGTCTGATCCGTTTGGCGCAGAGGTTTTTTCAGTAAAATTTTTAAATATTTTTCAGTGGCAAAATACCCAATAAAAAGTAAGAAAATCTGAATATGCCACAAATAAACAATTACAGACAATACCTATACAGGGGGGTCCCACAACGAACTGCGGTGACGTATATCTCGAGAAGTAGACATTGAAAAATTTTGAAAATTTGGTAGTAAACTAATGTCGATGGGGGCAACTCGGTTAAAATATTTTCAAGATCGTGGCACTTCCGGTTATACCGAGGGTTGATACCAACTTGCTTATTTTAAATAGAACACCTTATATATTTTCGATTCTTTGAAATGACCATGAAATTCTGAGTCGAAACATGTAGCACATCCTATATCTAAACATAGCAATTTCGGAGATATTTGACATTATATAAAGAATTTGACAGGTGCAATGGTTTACAAGAACCATAATAACTTTCTTCCTGTGGGAGGTCCTCAATTGCTCTTTGGCACGTAGAAAGAACACAAGATGAGCTAGTCTCTACAATAAAAATAAATTCCATAATAGTATACCATTTTGTCAAATTCAAACTTTAAAAACTTTTTTATTTCAAATGGAACACCCTGTATTTTTTAACATCAAATTGTGTACAATTAAATTCCCTTTTCTAGTATAGGCATTGTAGGGGTTAAAGTTACAACTTTTTGAAATATTGGTGACTTTCTGAAATATTCAATTTTTTTAAATAAAAATTGCCATCAACTTAGCCATAATTGAAAACAATCATTAATGTGAGTCATTTTCTTATGTAAAAGGATGCTAGCATATTTAAATTACACCCACGGAGACTTTTTAGATTTGTTGATGTCTACTTTTCGAAGCATCGTTGGCGGCAGTTCGTCGTGGGACACCCTGTATATCTAGGATATTGTTGGCACGCAGATAGATTTAAATACAACAAAAACTAGAGTAAACATGATGTTACCCTTAGATATTTTTAATGTTATGTTTTTGATCAATTACAAACCAAACAATAATTTCTTTTTTAATTTAAATAATAATTAATGCCTTTTCTTACCGATCGATTTTATTTTAGAATAATAGAGTTCTTCCTCTCTAGACAACACCAAATTTTAATACAATCGGTCTTTTCCTTCTTATGTCATCATTCTTACAAGAGATGTAACGGACAGACAGACAGACAATGGGATGGACATTTTGAAAGTTGTTCAGAATTCAATCTCTAACAATGATACAAACATTTTTTCTTTACGATAGAAATTTATGGTTTTAAGAAATATACCGATCAAATGCAATATACTTCTCATTTTCATATTCGTGAAGAGTATAAGAGAAAGTTATACAGACATTTTAAGCCCGATTCTTACAAAAATAAAGAAATCCAATTAAATTTTATTCACCGAATGCCATAAGAATATAATTTAGTCAATAGTCTATCACGGTTGACAAAGTCGAATCTCCTACAGAGACCACAAATGATGGTCTTTAGTAGAAATAATTAAATTTTCCATATACAGCGATGAATTGAATATTGTTAAATACTATTTACACCTTTTCCAAGTACGGCTATCGTGAATCGGTCTGCTCATTGTGCCGCTTGAAGAGCTGATGCCCCCTGTGTATCTCTGCAGGGGTTCACACCTGCCCCCTGGATTATTTAATATATTCACATACCGACGTTAATCATTCCAACACTTCTTTGTCATGGTACCGCTCATCATAAGCGCCTACAAAGGGGGACAAGGCGTTATATCTCCATTCGAAATGTTAAACTTGGAGTATTTTTATTAATAATTTGATTGGGTTGGATAGGATAATTCGATTTGAGAAAAATTCAACAGCCTTCATAAAAAGGGTCACTGAATATTATGATAAATGCTTGTAGCGGAACAAATTTCATGTAAATATACAAAAATTATGCAATACAGATTTAGTATTGACTATTCCAAAAATGCCCAACTGCCAATTTTAATTTAGCGCTTTCGCCATTTTCTCGCATGCAGATTTTTTTTTCGATTTTTGTTCTCCTACTATTAGATATAGCTTGATGAGGGTAATATAGGGAACCACCGTCGAGTCATACTCTACAATTGGCAAAAGCTTGCCATAGAAATCGCTTAAATCATTAAGGAGAAGGGATTATCATATGACATGATATATGATATGATATATGATATGATATATGATATGATATATGATATGATATATGATATGATATATGATATGATATATGATATGATATATGATATGATATATGATATGATATATGATATGATATATGATATGATATGATATATGATATGATATATGATATGATATATGATATGATATATGATATGATATATGATATGATATATGATATGATATATATGATATATGATATGATATCTGATATTTTATTTAACCAAATTACATAGTATTTAGTATACAATATTTTTGGCAAGTCAAAAGAAAAACAATGTAATATAACTCTATACAGTTATCGAATGCATACTACGGAGGCTTACAATTGTGAATACACTAAAATAAAAAAAGACAGGTACAAAAAGTAAGTAGCTACAAGAACAATTAACAAACAATTTGTAAAAATTTAAACAATTATCAATTTATAAAATTGTGGTGACGGTAAGAATTTCAGAGTATATAATTTTATATAAATATTTATTTAATACAATTACAGGACAAGGTAAGACAAAAAACTAAGAACCTAATTTAAAATAAAAGTTAAAATTAAACGAGAGTAAGTGCATCTCAAGTAAGTAGTGGATTGAAGAGACTAGTAGTTATAGCAAAGAGTTTAATAAATAGAGAAGACAAGCTGTCGATTTGCCGGGAGTCGCGGTTTGGTTGCCTTGGAGACGATAGACTCTTCGTCCTTGTCGCACACCTCCTACCCTCTCTCTCCACTCTGTTTTAGAAAGCAACACAGCCTTACCCGGCGAGCTTTGATTTCACAAATACCGTCAATTTTAAATCTTTGTTTTGAATAGCGTTTTGCTTTATTTACAATTACACGTGTTTTTTCAAATTGTTCTTCTGTTTATAACGTTTAATCTGTTTATAACGTTTAATTTGTATATTAATTAATTTTTTTGTGTGTGAATGGTTTATACTTGTAAAGTTTGTAGAAAAACTAAGTCACCCATAAGTCCCAGGTTGGTACACACCTATTGTCATCTGTCATACTGTCATCGTATTGCAATCGTCACCTCCCCTCATGTACTGTGCGACAAAGAGAGAACGAACTGTGTGAGAAGGATGAGAAGCCTACAGCCTACCGCTGCTTATGCATTACGCTTATGGAGCTTGTCTCCTCTATTTGTTAAACTCTTTGAGTTATAGTGTTATGAAAAATGTTGACTAATTAATAATTTAGATTAAAATGGGGCGCTACAGAAATCTTCGACGGAATAAAAACAGTACTAAATGTCGCTTAGTCTTAAGTTTAAAAGGATTAAAATAAAGAGATTTTAAGTTATTGGAGATATAGTTATACAGTTGGGAGATTTAGCGTGTTCTTAATTTATTTAGTTCTTCTAAGTCGAGGCTGTCTGAGTTGCGAGGCAGCCCTGATGCCATAATTATGAAAATCAGAATTGGTCGAAATGTTTTTATTATTCTTGTGGATATCAAGTATACATATGCAAGCAGGGAACGGGTATTATGCCTAGCTTTTTGAAAATTAGTTGACATTGGTCTCTCCAGCTGGCATGATCAATTTACCTAACGACTCTCTTTTATAAACGAAAAATGTTTTTCTGCATGAGAAGAGCTACCCCACAGCAGAATTGCCTAAAAAATATGAGAATGGAACAAAGAGAAATAACAATTTATTATGGTGCTTGCACACAGTATATTTCTTAGTCTTCGAAACAAAAAAAAAATACTAGATAATTCATTAAAAGGAACCTTTACGTAATTAAGCCAACGCAGAGTATCGTCAAGGACGACTTCAAGAATATTTATACTACCACCTTTTACCAATGAGACACTTGTAGAGTAAACAAACCTTTGAGTTTTATCTTGATTAAGCTTAAGATTATTCATACAAAACCAATAACTACCTTATTGTACGAAAATAACGCTGTCTCTATTTAAATTACTTATGTTGGAATTAAAATCCATCCAATCGATGTGTCGTCGGCATAGGCAAAGCATTTTGTGGGGGACATAAAATGAAATAAGCCATTTACATATGAAATAAACAATAGGGGCCTCAGTACAGAGCCTTGAGGCACCCCGTACCTTATTGTTAGAATTTCGTAGCTTATATTATCAATAGCAACGTATTGTTTCCTATTGTTGAACGAACGTTAGAAAAACGGCCTAAAGCATGTTGGGTACGCACATGATAAGGTTTCATAGCCATACTTACTAACATTGTCTCCAACTATATGTTATATACCTACGTATTAAGAGCTATTTCATCTTGACAGATTTGTTCGTTCTCTAAAAGCAGTGACTTCATAATTTTTTAGAATGCACTATTGCTACAGCGTACATTATAATTTTCATTGAAAGTACTAAATAAAACTATAGTAGGGATTTTCTGCATCAGTAGTTTAGAAAATAGAAGGGTTAAAATCATAAGGTACCAAAACATCTTCCCACTCAATGGGGTAAGTGTAATTTTTTCTTTTTATTGATCACTTTTCACTGCATGGGAAGAGAGTTAACAAAACTTTTTTTTCAAAAATCTCACTTCTGTTTTTGGGTTATCAATTTATGTCTGTATACCAAATATCTTAATAAGTATAAAAACGAGAGCTGGGAGAGCTATGACATACAGACAGACAGACGGGCGAACACACTGAAACTATAAGGGTTTCTACGAAACCTTAAAAATGCGGAAGTTTAGCGACCCTCTTAATAATTATGATGGAAATTACTACCACAATCGGAAAGAAGCTAACCCTACAAACTGGTGCGTGTTTGATACAAAATCCAGTCTTGCTTAAGTTTTTTCTTGGAATAGTATTTATTAAGACATAGTAAATTCTTTTTTTTGTTGAAATAGGTTTAGAATATCATTGAACATTTTAAATTTGAGTGAAAAAAATGATATGAATGATAAATAAATATCAGTATATTTAAAAAAATCAACAATTTTAAAACATTTTGAGTATACCATTTGACAGAGTTCATTAATGTAACACTGGCACCAATCTATAAATGCGAATAAAAATTTTAAAAATGAGCAAAAACTTACAAAAATGTAAAATTTGATGTTGTTAGTCATATGCCGTACGTGTCCTACAGCAAGAAAATAGATAAAGGCAATTAACCACAAAACTTAATATTAAAGATAAATGTTATTTGTAAAATTCTCTTAATGTATTAATTCATTTGTTAATTGTTAATTTACACTTTACCGGTAAAATTCTAAGTACTAATGATATACATATGATAAAAAATATTTTTTTTAGGTCAAGAATTTAGACAATGGTCTCTGTCTTCAACTCTAAACCCATTTTAAAATCATTTCAAGTCAATCTTTTATTTAATATTTGACTATAATTAAAGGCATTTCACGCTAGGTTCAACTCCAAATCTATATATTTGTCTCAATTTTTCACTATGTTCATTATCAAACAAACAGAAGACTTTTCCATCTCCTGGAATGCACTTAAAATATATTAAGAGTATGAATAATAATTACGTAAATGGAAAATGCTGTACCAGATCAATTGTATGTGAAATTAAAAGAAAGAACCCAGTAAAAATCGAGGGGCGTGCGCCCATGCTCCGAAAAGCAATATCTCGATGATGTCTCTATTAAACCATTTGTAGCGTTGTCCAAGATATCCGATTATTAATATGATGTGTTGTTATAAGTTTTATTGTAATCCTTCACATCTCATGATTAAATTATTATTATTTAACACATGGATTTCCAACTAATAACATGCCAAATCATCTTAGTTGGATATAATACATAGTCCTTCACACAATACCAAACACTCAGGCCATTGTGCCTATTATAATACAAATAATTAAATTGAAGGAAATAAAGTATTCATTTGAATATTAACAGTTAATTTAAAATTAAATACTTGTTTGCCTTAAAAGGTCTGCTACTATCACTTGGCATTGTAATCTGCTGTTGCAAAATTTTTATGATGCATTGATTGTGGATGCCATTGGAAGATTTGCTATTTTTACGCCTCGATGACATTTCTAAAGCTGCGTACTGGGGTTACTTTGGTCAATTTTGAAATTTAAAAGGTTCTGTTTTCTGAAATAGATGATTGAAAATTCAGAAAAAAAATAGAATGTCGGTTTTTACTGTTTTATCAATCCTCCTTGCAACTTTTAATTCATTTGAGTTTAGAAAAAATAAATGAAAAAAGCACTAATCAACTTTAAACTAAGAGTGGGGTTACTTTGAGGCTCCCACTTTTTGTCACGAAAATCGAAAGTAACCCTAGTTAGAAATACAGTACTAAAAAGAAAATCTGTTCATATGTTTAAAAGTTGAAAGGAAATTTAGGTTTTTGATCCAACCAAAAACTATTATTAGCAATAAATACCATTATCAAAGTCAGAAATTTCTTCCAGTAATTCTTGGGCATTCCGTGGTCTCACATTTCGTTTTTGGATACTTCTTACGAGTAGTCTCCATACGTCTTCCACGGGGTTAAGATCTGGACTATGACTGGGCCAGTTAAGAACATTAATGTTATTGTCTTGAAACCAGTTACTCACGGTATGTGCAGTATGAACTGAACAAATATCTTGTTGAAATAGGACTTCATTATATTAGGAAATAATTGTGACACAGAAGGGAGCATAATATGGTCTAAAATCTTAATATACGTTTCACTATTAAATAGTTCCACAATATGCCACAAAACTCCAGATCCAAGCCCACATGTTACAGGAAAATCTGCCACTTTTGTCATTGTTAGATATATACTTGTCATCGAATCGAGTATTCGGAGGTCGGTAAACACGAATACCACCACAGTAGAGAGGACTGGAACATTTTTTGATCTGTAAAGATTACAAACATTTATATCATGCACTAAAAATTCAAGCGCAAATCCCAGTCGAGCTTCTTTATGTTCAGCTTTATGTAGGTATTTCTGTGCCGCTCCGATTCTCCTACTCGTCGGCGACCAGTACTACTCGATCCAGGAAAATTCGTTTCTTCAGCAGCCTGACTTACTGAGTGAAATTGATTTTTAACAATAAAGCAGAGAAGTAGAATCAACTTGTATTCTTGCGTACATATATAACACTATTATAAATCTTTCTCAAACTTAAAAATCATAAACTTAAATATGTAACTTAACAGAATGACAAAACAGATTTATTATTAACAAAATCGCATTCGTGGATATTAACATCAAAGGGAAACTCTACGTTACCATTTTGATCTATTGGCCGTATTAAAAATGCCACAATAACAATTTCTGAAATGTCGTTAGGAATTTTTTTGAATTTTCTTTGTCTACAAACGACTTAAAACCTTATTTGGTATACTTATAAGTTTTTTTTACCGCGCGTAGTACAAAACTTGACCAAAAGAAATCCACTTACAATGCATTCCGTTTCATCTTCCTCCTCAATTACAGATGGTCCTTGTTAATCATCTAAACTGACATCATATTCTTGATTTTTTTCTTGAACTTGGGCATTCATTGTTTCTTCCTGATTTCTGGTTTCTTGTAGATCAGCGGTTGCAACGCTCAAGCCTGGAGCAACATTGAAACTTTTTTTTTTTTTTTCGAGCAGGCTTGTTGGGCGCAGTCCCAAAGCCGCTGTTCTAGCAAGAAATCTGAAAATGTGCTCTTAACTACCTCATTACTATTGCAATCTTCGTTTTCTTTTGACTATTTATCAAGAACTTTTTCCTTAGGGAAAGGCTAAATGCCAGTTGCACGGAAGCCACTTTGTATTGACTTTGTTGCCAAATGATCCATTCTATTTATGGCCTTTCAAAGGGGATACGGAAAGGTATCTTTAGGTACAGATGCTATCCTCTGGTTCTGTAACTTCCAAGAAGTTAAAGTATGACGCCATGCTGCCTTCATTGGGCGAAAGAAAGCCACGTCCAGGGGCTGACAAAAGTGGGTCGAATGAGGAACTAAACATACAAAATCTATATCATTTTCATGAAATAGTCTATTACTTATTGCCTAGATGGGATGAAAGTTTGTCTAAAATCAGAACTTTTTGGCCTGATAACCTTTTCGCATGAGGTAAAAACTCGGCAATCTCTCAGCTCAATCCAGCCACTAACTATCCTGTTAAACCGTGAACCTTCAGAACAACAAGTCTTATCACAGCTTGGCAGGCCGCAAGGTGCTCTTTCTTTCCACGAATCGTATAAATGTAGACTTTTATATATGATGTATGGAGGCAGAAAAACACCATCAGCCGAGCCACAAACCATGACTGTAATCGCACTTTTGGAAAAATTCATAGCTTTTTCACGATACTTAATGCCTCTTCTATAGATGCCTATTTTCTTTCCGGGGTTATCACTTATATTGGTGTTATCATAATTGAATATGTTTGGGGGTGGTATGTCTTTTATAGTATTTTTCAGATTGTCAAAATATGTTAGTAGCAATACGTTGTGAATATATGTTTTTATGCTTCTTTAGTACTGAGTATGCCCAGTCAGTGCCAGGTAGGTTGTTCTCGAATTTTGCAACTGTTCTTCCTTGCTGTCTAACAATGTTTTAACAAACATGAGTAAATCCAGAATTGTAAGAGGAAAACCCCACATTTAGCAACCGATTTTAATATGCATTCCTCTTCTTTTTCGGAAAATACTGTTTGAGCTCCCTGCTCCTTAATGTATTTGCCATGGGATTTGTTATGGTCTAGGTGCCCGCGTACAAAAAATGAATTTATACATATCCTCTTGTAACTTCTTGTATGGGTTAATTGCGCCTAATCTACAACTTTTTTCCTTTGCGAAAATTTTCGAAAAAGCGGCGTTCCCCCGCCACTTCCTTCCGAAAGATTTGCACGCGCCGTACTGGAAAATCGGAAAGTCTAGTTTGTCGGACAATTCGAGAATTGGACTCTACATGTTACTATTAAGCAATCTTGAAAAATTCAGCTGGTTATCAATAAATTTTTAAAAGTTGTTAATACAGAATTTTTCCCGAGAAAATTTTCAACCAGTTCATGAAGATTTCATTGAATAACAAGGCCTAGAAGTTATGGAAACAAGGACTCAGGGAAACTGGAGCATTAATATGATGGCTGAACTACGTTTGGACGCTAAAGAGAAATTTAGAAATAGCAAACAATGAAGACTGCCGTTACGTAGGTTCTTCGAATATAAATTCGTTAAAGTAGAAAAAACTAAAAGAAAGAAAAATAAAATTTTCTGAAATAAACAACTTTTTTTACTTGATTTTCTGAAAAAATCAAGCATTGTCTTTGAACAAGTTAGAGGTAAATCTTTTCATACCATCGGCATGCAAACTTAATATTCAAGAAAATTAATTAAAAAATTACTTTACACTTTAAAACTCAATGGATATATTTTCTTTAATTGGGGGTGGTTACATCTCTCCTAAAGAATTCTTTTTTTGTCTTTTTGTAATCATGTGTCTTAAAATATACTTAAGTAATATACAGAATGTGCTGAGAATCGCACTTTATTTTTACTTACTTCTATATGACTTTTTTTTCTTGGGGAGGCGGGTACTTTTCCAGCACCCTAGAGGTAGAGTGTGATCAAATTAAAATTTCAAAAATAATCACTCAAAATAAAAATTATTTCAGATTTCTTAACGTGATACGTGTGATTTTATCATTTAGGGCGGGGCGGTTTTATAACCTGTTACGGGTTGCTTTACTATAATATGGATATTGAGTGTAAAAAATAGCTTACTTACAGTTGACTAGTATGACTAACAACCTCAAATTTTACGTTTTTGTAAGTTTATTCTCATTTTTGTTTTTATTCGCATTTCTATATCGGAACCAGTGTAACATGAATAAACCCTCTCATGTAGAACACATATAATTTTCCACTATCGTTGAATGTTAAAACAGACCGCTAATTATTATAGGTTGGAATTCTAACCTGTAAATATTTGTACATTTTTTTTAAATCAATAATATAAAAAAAATCTGTGTTTTCTATATGAGATGATTCATTAATATTATATTGGTTCCAATCTAGAGATATGAATAAAATCATAAAAAATGAGAATACTTACAAAAACGCATAATTTGAGGTTATGTTAGTCATACGGTGATATTGATCATTATCGGTCATCTGATGTTGACACAGTCTGGAGGGCACACAAACCTCATCCAATCACAGATAAATGCAAATGTAAACAATTAGGGATGAGTTGCTAGCAGAAGCAGTTTAAGCTTGTTACTAAAAAATAACAGCTTTTACCAATCTCTGAAAAACAAAACAATGAGCTGTGTGCCCTCCACGCCATCAGCGTGACGTCAACCTAAAACGATCAATAGACCAATTTCGGTCGATCAGGCTGGTGGCGTGGAGGGCACACAACTCATTGTTTTGTTTTTTAGAGATGGGATTACATTTGTATTCCTTTGTGATTGAATGAAGTTTGTGTACCCTCCGACTGTGTCAAGATCAGGTAACCGAAAATGGTGAATTGCTCCATTGCAAAGCATCGTTCTACTTATATAGTTTATATATTTTTATACATTTTTTGAGTTCTCTTTTCAACATTTTATTATTAGTTTCTATTGATTTGAGTCCCGGCAAAAGGAGTAAAACTTTTGACTGTTATTGTTTTTCAAATTCGACCTGGCTCCTCCCCGTCCAGCCCTTCAATGGCCACGACTTTTATTCGCTCCGTGGATATTAGGTTGGATGCGGGAGTGGATGCCCAGGAAGAATAAATTGTATTTTATAATTGTTAATTAAATTTGTTTTGATTGATTGATTGAGTGTTTAACAATGAAACCTGAAAATCTTGGACAGGGCATACCCGATACTGCATAACACTGCATAAATATATGACATATTAAAGTTTTCAGGCTATCGCTCCATAACCATATGGTTTATATTTGTATAAAAATATTACGATCAGATTTATGTATATAATCTATGAACCTACAGAGAGATAGCTTTTGCCGCGTTTGTTATAATCGCACATTCAGCGATGATTTGTTTATGGTTTCATCTCGTACTTTGCGCAATATGTAACATTATTATTCAATAGAGACCACGTTAATAAAGTCATTATAGTCTATTATATAGATAATTATCTTTAACACACATCAATTCGAAATTCGTTCGAGTGTATATTTAATTAGATAGGCACCAGAGTATTGATATATTGTGTTTTAGATAGTCATCATTGTGATGTTATGTGTATTGTTAACGTAAATGACTATACCTAATTATAAAAAACTATCCTGTGCTTAATGACTCACGAAATTGTACAAAAAAATATTAATTTCATGTATATATTGATGTAGGGGAGTGAATCTATCTACATCGCACCGTGACTAAAAGGCAGTTACTTTTTTTTAATACAGAGTAAAAAACAAGCTAAATATTTTACTCTTCGCCGCGCCGACTTACTGCACTTTTAACATTGGAAATGTTTATGTTTTCGTATATGGGGTAAAGTTTTTGTTCAAGGTCAAAAGACAGCGGTGTCGCGGCATAGTAGAAAGACCAATAGGGTCACTTACTCTTGAGATTTGTTGTAATCGATTTTATTTTTTATGAATCCACTGCGCATCCGATATTTGCACGCTCATCTACATATACACTGCTCGAGCTAGAAAATGCTAATAAACTGGTCAACACTTACAATGACACTAAATTATTTTTGTTCGAAGATATTCTTGGCAGATGATTTATTTTGTGATTGAATTTAATGTTTACTGATTAATCAATAAGTAGCGAATTAAAATTTGACCTGCCTTGACTTAAATTTATTACATAACATCCGCGTCTGACGCCATAGACTGAAAATGTATGACTTTATATTATTCAAGCAAAAATTTGTACACGGCTGCGGAAAAGGCCGCGCTACTATCGATTAGGCTGCTGCGCTTGCCAATTACATTACCTACTGTGTCGGGTGATTGCCTAAAAGTTGTACAGCGATGCTGACGGTAGAACACAAAAGTGTACAGCTTGCTACAAATAGGTGCCTGCTTGCAAATGAATGATGTGTGAGAATTGCAACTAACTGATATAAGTTGTCTGTTGTAGAGGTGTTTTAGAATCTCATGAGCTGTGACCTTCATATGCGCAGATACATAATCCCTCCTGTCGACTTAGTTACACTTCTTAAAAATATTATATTTATTGTCTATAATTTATCCCAAGCTCTTGCTTATGTATCCAGTGTCTTCAAAAAAATGCCTATAACGCAAAATAAACTTTGCCTTTTGAGCATTTCGCGGCTCATGAGATTCTGAAACACCTCTACAAATTGAGTGACAATGATAATATCTCTTTATTTCAAAGTAATGTGTCGCGGTCGACTGAGAGTACCATATGTAACCGCTGATATACGGAAATGTAATATGGGTTGTACATATCACAGGGGGTCAAGTTACCAGTTTTCGTTTAAGGTGAAAATACAGCGGTGTCGCGGTCGAGTGAGACTACGTATATGCAACGGCTGATATACGCAAATGTAACATGGGTTGCATATATCACAGGGGGTTAAGTTACCAGTTTTCGTTTAAGGTGGAAATACAGCGGTGTAGTGGATCGTGCTATTTCCGGACTCGGCTTCGCCTCGTCCGGAAAAAGTTGTAAAAGATGAAAAGCTTTATGTTTTATGTATGGTGTTATCATTTCCAATGTCCCGATGATTGCAAGGATTGCGAAATCTGTGAATTTTTATATAATCGTTACACTTTCGATAGAATACGCATTTTAGTTTGACTAACTGCGAGATGAATGGGAGCCGCCAAAACTTGGTCCATGATCCTATCGCATTTGTGACTAATTTATTGCTCATTAGGGAGTATTGCCTAATTAGCCGGTTTTGTAATGCAGCAATGTTATATAATATAAATACTAAATTTAATAAATTTAAATAATTAATAACTTTTTTATTTATTGGTCGATCTTGTTCAAAAACAATAAGGGTTCTTCCTCTAGATAACACTAACTCCCTGTCCAAATTTTAATACAATTCGACTTTTCTTTCTTAAGTTATCGTCCTTAGAAGAAACGTTACGGACGGACGGACAGGCAGACAGAGAGACAGACGGACGGACATTTTTGGAATATGTTCAAGATTCGATCACCAACACAGTGATATGAAAATTTTTGTGCCGATCAAATGTAATATACTCTTCGTTCTGTAAATGCGAAGAGTAAAAGTGTTTTTACTTATTAGTTCGCCGGAATTAGATATTTATGACGAAAACCGCTTAGCAATTAAGATTAGGATTACATCGAAATTGTATAAAACCATATAGCTTGTGCATTGTAAAATTAGTATACCAGTACTCAACATCCGAAGAAGCCACTGTGTGGCGAAACAATTTGACAAGAAATAAAGTGAAAATCAAAAACTGATATAGTTTTCTTCCCAATTATTAAAATAAATACAACTTCTGAGGAAAGTATTTGCAGTTCTCGCTTATTGAAATCAATGCGCTGAAAATTTTTCTGTGAATAATAGCAGCTGTACTCCATAAAATACTCATACGCCTCAAAAATATTTCATCTATAAGAAAATTTCTATTACCAAATAAAAAAATTATTGTAATATTTTAAGCCCAAAGTATCCTACACTTGTTAAATATGAGTTTACAGGTATAATTATGTGTTTTCTTAAACTTTTCGTCAGTTTGTTTCCATATACACTCATTTTACAAATTACAATTTGGAATCATACTTCAACTGCGCTGAGAAAATATGACGTCTTGTCAAATTTTTTAGTAGTTTTCCGTATTGTGCCAATTAGACCTCTAAGTTAAAATTATCATGATAATATACGTATTTTATAGGTGGAAATTATCACAGGTCAAGGTACACTAAAATTTACGACATTTTGGTTAACTTTACCTATTGAAAGTATTATTAACTCTATTGTATATCAAATAATTACTTGTAGGTAAATATAACCTATTTATATTAACCTTATTTTTAATATATTACCTATTGGTAAATTCTACTTATTATGTGTAAATTTTAACTCGACTAGTGTATTATGTTGACGAGTGAGCTGTCATAGTGGAGCCATATGATATTGCCTTGGTATTCGCCAGAGCCTAAAAGTTCTGGAAGCTCGGCTGGCATTCTTCAATGCCCTTTTATTGAAATTCTATAGGCAATTATTTCCACATCCTAGAGTGCAAATATAGTCAAGATGTTCTCCTTTAAAGAGACTTGGATGGGAAATCTGGATGCGGAAGTAGTGATTCTTTAAGCGGTGGTTTTTTACCTGTGGCATACTTCATTTGTATATTGGCACCACGAATTATCCAACCATTCTACGTTAATGGCTTCTTTTAATGACTAAAATAATTTTTAGATAATAACTAAACCACCTACCTAATTGTTAAAACAACCTAAATAATATGAATTTTACAGACAGGTTAGGCGGGGGTTAGCTTCTGAATTACTATTTTATAGTCAAGTTTACTTTGAGGTCCATTTGGTTTAAAATGTATTTTTTTAGAGTAACTTTAAGATCAGTTCAGGGGTAATTGACTTAAAGAGTAAAATTAAGTAGATAATCTAGGTAGAATATATCAATGTTGTCTACCTAATATTACCTCAAAGAAGAGTAATAAAAGTGACCAAATAAGTTGCTATTTAGGTATATATTACGTAGGATTTCCAACAAAATCTACCTAGAAAGATATTCGACTATTATAAATATTTTTTGTCGCTAAAAAGGTAACTACTACCTAATTGTATTACCTATTTCGACCTTATTGGAATTTTACCCTTGAGGTCAATTTTGGTAGATATTTTATAGTAGTTTTCCACTTGCTGTTTTCGTTAAATTTACTTTCAAAGAAAATTGTGTATGAGGTAGATTAATTGGTATTATTTACATAAACTTAAATCTAAATTAAGACTAATTGGTCAATTTTTATCGGAGGTCTATTTCTCCAGTCAATTTTACGTTATAATTACTTTGGTAAGTAAATTTGTCTTGTCCCAAGTCAAATTGGAGCTAATTTTGACAAAAATGTTTGCTGGGTGGTTTTCGATATATGGCCGGTCGAAGTCACTGGAAGGTGGAAATCGATATTTTTACCGCTTTCCGAGGCTATATCTCGAAAACGAAACGAGATACAGAGCTACGGTTTACTCTATTCGATTTCTCTCGCCTTCCTACATACCTCTGAAGTTTCTAGATGTTTTACCTTAGAAATTTTGCAAGAAAATGAAAGTGTCAACAAAAATCTGAAAAAATTCAGATGTATGTAGGAAGGCGAGAGAAATCCAATGGCGTAAACCGCAGCTCCCTATTTCGTTTCGTTTTTGAGATGTAGCCTCGGGAAACGGTGAAAAAATTCAATTTTCACCTTCCGGTGACTTCGACCGCCATATCTCGAAAACCAAAGTGCGCACCTACCTCCGATTTGCGCCAAACGATTTCTTACATCTTTCTACGTACCTCTGAATTTTTCCAGATTTTTGCTAGCTTTCGTTTGGCAGAAATGGCCCTCGAAGCTGGTCCGTGTCGCTTGAGAAGCGAAATTCTCGGACCTGTCACTTTGGCGGCCGATATCTCACTTAAAATGCTCCGGGAAAATATCGTTCATCACATCATCAGATTGGAAATTTAATTTGTAATGTAAATAGTACAAAGAAGAGGGGATTATTTTTGTCTACAAAAAGTTACAGCGATTTTTGTGGAGATGTCGAAATTGCTTAAATTATGGGTTTTTTGAAGTTGTGGCAAAATCTTGATGTGATGGAGTCATGGATGTAGTTAACATGGTCAGATCCCCAGACCAGAAATATATTTTCTTTTGTGTGGCGGTGTATTTTATATATAGGCATATATAGTTTAGGACACATGTCAAATACATTTTAAAATTTCCAAATTTAATTTTCTGTATGAAGAATATACAATATTCAAAAAACCTTATATTGCTGGATAGAGAATTAAAACCCTTTCAAATGAGCTATCACACGTTCCATCAACAAATTTTAAAGGGGTAGCTGTCACTTCAAGGGGGTTGAAGAGTGAAGTATAAAATTACTATAAGCAAACAAATAATAAATAATTCACTTTTAAGTATAATATGGTGCTCAAAAATGTAATTTTAGAATTAAAAATTGACGTGTTTTTAGTCATAAATTACGTAAATAACGAATTCATCCATTACTTACGGACCTCACTGTATATTAATTACTCAATTGCTTCTGAACAAGTAACAGTATACATAAACAACACTTATACGCTTGTAACTTCCAGTACTTTTTAATTTCGTTTTAACTGTAAAAGCAAAGCAATGTTAATGGATTTTAGCCAGTCTACAAATATTTGCTGTAAGTTTTTTTATGGTGATAGCAAAATACTTTTAATTCCAAAAATATCAACCACAGAACTCTTCAAATAAAATGTTCCGTAGAGTTATAACTACATTGTATTGCCATCTGCATCCATCCATCCATCCCACGTCAAGATTTAGACATTTTTACCGAAATTACGGTCATTTTAAAAGTTGATAGGCTCTCACACCACTAAACAAATGTTGAATTGTTTGCGTGATCCTAATCACTAAGAGAGATAAATTCTTATATTCATACCAGATACATTTTCGGGAAACTTAAAAATAAAACTGTGTAGTTACAACTTCTTTAAACATGAACATAAGTGTTACAATGTTACAATGATTTGAATGTAAAATAAATTGTATAACAGATATTGTCTATAATTGTTTATTTGTGGCATATTCAAATTTTCTTACTTTTTGTTGGGTATTTTGCCACTGAAAAATATTAAAAAATTTTAGTGAAAAACCTCTGCGCCAAACGGATCAGACAGGTTAGTTCTTGAATAGTTGACTGTTTCAAAAAGTCTCACACCTAATAACATATAAACTAGAACAATGTTATAAACTAAAAAATGAAAATGAAAGCTACAGGCAGTTAACGTTTCGGAAGTTCGTTCATTCTCAAAACTTTTTGGCTGTCAACCGTGGCAGTTCTTTGCTTATGTATTTCTATAGTCACTTGAGACATTAAATTATATTTACCTTATTTTTACTTACTTCGTGTCTAAGGATGGGCAACCAACTAGTACAAAAATGTATTGAATAATTTGAAACGCATCTATCCTCGTTTAATAAAATAATCGCGGATTCTTTAAGTTTTTTTTTTTAGTTCCGTTGCTCTCATTTTCCAAAATCTTCGCCGAGTCCCATTTAATCCTATGATTACTATCCCACGCGTGTTCACAAATTTTGTATTTTTCAAATTCTCCCCTTCTAGCGTAATTTTTATGTTCACCAAGCCTTACGTTGAAAGGTCTAGATGATTCACCTACGTAGTGTTTTCCACACAATTTTTGTGAACACGCGTGGGATAATAATCACAGGATTAAATGGGACTCGGCGAATATTTTGGAAAAAGAGAGCAACGGAACTAAAAGAAAACTTAAAGAATCCGCGATTATTTTATTAAACAAGGATAGATGCGTTTCAAATTATTCACTAGATTTTTGTACTAGTTGGTTGCCCATCCTTACAGACGAAGTAAGTAAAAATAAGATAAATATAATTTAATGTCTCACGTGACTATGGAAATACATAAACAAAGAACTGTCATGGTTGACGGCCAAAAAGTTTTGAGAACGGAGGTAGATTTTCTTTCGAAACGTTAACTGCCTATAGCTTTCATTTTCATTTTTTAGTTTATAACATTGTTCTAGTTTATATATTTTTAGGTGTGAGACTTTTTGAAACGGTCTAGTATTCAAGAACCAACCTCTATAAACAATTTCCTTCACGTAGCCCCATAAAAAAAACATTTTTGTAAGATCTGGGGATCTAGCAGGATATTTAATGGATCCATATCTTCCAATCCATTGATGAGGGTAGGTTTATTTAAGTGGTGTCTAACTGCATTTAAATAATGTGGTGGAGCGCCATCTTGCTGAAACCACATCCTATTTCGAATTCTTTCAGGGAGATTTACCAATAATCGGGGCAGACAGTTTTCCAAAAAATGAAGATAAGTAGCTCCAGTCAATGTACCATCAAAGAAATGTGGCTCTATTACATGTTCTCCAATAATTCTTCCTCAACCATTTATAGACCATCTGTGTTGGTTATCAACTTGCATAAAAAAATGAGGATTTTCCGCAGCATAATAATGGAAATTGGGCCTATTAACAAATCCATTTTTATGAAAAGTTGCCTTATCAGTGAATAAAACATTATTGCAGAAGTTGACATCACCTTGCATTTTACCTCTGGCCCAATTACAAAATTGTAGGCGCTTTTGAAAATCGTCATCAGATAATCCCTGGTGCATTTGAATATGATATGCAAGCAACTTATTTGTTTTTAAGATTCGACCCACAGATCGTCTACTTATTCCTACTAATGAGCTCACTTCTCTTTGACTAACAAGGGGATTCTCAACCGTTGCCAGCACCACAGAAAACTTATTTTCTTCGTTCACAACACGTTTCATTCTTTCACTTTTTTTAAATTCGACATTTCCAGTTTCCAGAAATCTATTCACTTGAAATTTGGTACGCGTACAGCGACATTTCGATTAGGTTATATTTTAAGATAAATCCGTTGACGGGTTGATTAAGCCTCAACCGGGGAACATAAGTTGGTAAAAGTACACAAGCTTGGGACTTGGTGTAAGTATATACTAGAAGCCAAGGTCTCAGATTTTTTTATTGCATTTTTCAACCCCTCCGCCACTTCCACTCCATTATTAAAGAGGCAGACAAAATAAGAATGAGACTCAATTTTTTTATGACAACTGCCTCAAATATTATTGTTAAAATTCCATAACCAATTATTTCCACATATTAGAGTGTAAATATAGTCAAGATGTATTACTTTCGATGGAAAATATAGATGTGGAAGTAGTAATTCCTCAGGCAGCAGTTTTTAATAATGGTAACGTTCGACTCTTTAAAAATATTTGGAAAGGAACCATTTTGAATTTCGTCATTTATCAAATCCTTTGGGGGTTGTGTAATAAAATATTTAATTGCATTAATTCAATACCAAAAGACCTTTTGTTTTTAAATTGATTAAACGCATTTATTAATGACAATTCAGAGCCGTACTAATGATTACATTTTTACAGTGGCTTTGAATATATTTCAATTCTTTAGAATTTTAAAAGTTACCATGTTATTATGCTTTGAAAATTACCTTTCTAAGGTATTAATTCTCAAATTCTCCAGTCAACAGTTTACGCCGCGGTGGTCTCAAATCGTCGAACTTTAAAAAGAAATAAGGCAATTATTGGAAAGTACGGATAATTAAGCAATCAGCCAGTTACGTGAAACTACCCCAATTAAACACATTAAAGTGCATTTTAGGTAAAACCTATTATAGATATCGTAATTGTAGCAATTTTTAAGAGCAAATTTGCCCCGCTCTATTAAACAAATGTCATAGTGGTCGCGTGTATTTAAACATTCTGCGACCGCAGAGTCTTTGCTTTTGTTATTGCCAAATTCGAGTTATAAGTATTTTAATAGTACCCTCTAGCGAGCAACTATTAGACAATATGTTTAGAACGCAATAACAACGTAGGCAGTGAAATTATAGTCGTTGTTTTTGGTACTCTGGATGTCTATATTTTGTTCTTCGATGATTACAATTGCTTTGGGTGCACAGTCCCTGCTGTTTGCGGTGCATTAGTATGCAACAGTTGCTATGCAATCCAACGCAGACAGATCTATGACGAACACAGGGTGGTCTTTCGTATTGTTTTAAATGCAACCGTACTTATTTAGGACTAACATAATTGGCCACCCATTAAAAAAAAATTTCATTAGGGTGGCTCTAATTTATATCTTATTACACAAAAGATCTTTGAAACACTTCTTGTAGTTTTTAATTGGCATCGTTTTACTTGATTAGGTAATGTGTTATATATAGATACGTATTAATTCGTACGGTGTACTTTTTTGAACTTTAGTTCTTCTTGTCTAAATGTTATTTGTGGCATTATCTTAATTTCTTTCCTTCTTCAATTCTTTGGGAATTTCAGTGCCACATGTATGTTTTCTTTCTAAGCGGTGCTAGGGGAATCTACAAAATATATCACAATTAACCAGTATGTTACTGGTAAAAAACCTCTACGCCCGTGACGTTTACGTCAAAGGATCAGTTAAAGGTTGGTTTTGATAAATAAACAACACAAATAAGTATAAAAACTTGAAATTAAATATTTTGCCGACGTTTCGGAAATCTAATCTGTTTCCTTTCTCAAGGCTTTTTTTGAAAAATCTTTTTTGCTGTGTATGACAAATACACAGCTCTAAGAATGTTTGTTATATTCAATATCCATAGATACTTACTATTTACATAGAACTGTTGATATAGTTAACAGTTTTTTAGTTTCTATACAATGTTAAGTTTGTGAAGTTCTTCTTGTTTGTGCTGGATTTAAGTATAGATTCACTGTGCCTCTTGCGTCATAAATAAGTTCTTTGTTGCTAAATAGTTCATAATTGAGCTTGACAAAACATGCACATTCATAAATGTAGATGCAGGGTACAGTAAGTATAATTTTCTTCTTGAATGTGTTTTTACATGTTGCATTATAATCTAGTTGGAACATACTTCTAATACAGGCTTTCTGGATTTTAAATAATCTTTCGGCTTCTGCTGAATTACCCCAAAAAATAATGCCATATTTTAGGACGAGAATGGATATAAGCATAATAGGCACTCAAACTGGCCTCTCTATTAACCGTTCTTGCCAAAATTTTTAAGGCGTAATTGAAACTACTTAACTTCCAATTTAATCCGGAATCAATGTTGACTCCTAGAAACATTGTATCGTTGGTGGGATAAGTTTTTTATTTTTGAATTTGATTGCTACATGTTGGTTCTTTTTAAATTCCATAATGTTGGTCTTGTTTATATTCATTTTCAGATTATTTTGTTGGTACCATTCATTAAGAGATTCCAATACTAATATTATTTTATCAACAGTAACACCTGACGACCGTATTACGATCGATGTGTCGTCAGCAAATGACGTTGTTATGTGGTTTAACAATTTTGGCAGCTCGTTTACATAGAGAAGGTATAAGATCGGTCCCAAAACCAAACATTGAGGTACTCCTCTTTTTATTGTATATCCGTTTGATGCTATTCGTTTATCAGTATGATTATCTTCTGTGACTAAATATTGTTGTCTATTGCTTAAGTATGATTTAAGGAGTTCTAATGTTGGCCCTCGAAATCCTAATGCTTCTAATTCATCAGGTAAAGTTTGATGATGCACACTGTCAAATGCTTTTGTTAAGGCCACATATAGGCAAACTGTATATTCGTCTTCATTTATTCCTGTTATTATGTTTTCTAACATTTGGAAGACAGCTCTAGTAGTAGACCTATTTTTTATGTAACCATTTTGATTGATGTTTAATATTTTGTACTTTATAAGAAAATCATAAATTTTTTACATGACTTTGATTTATTATTAAGTACACTAGTGAACAAACAATATAATCATGGGATACATTACATTATGAATAATAATAATCGATATAATACATATTTAACGTAACTAGGTACATCATAAATGCGGAGGTAAAGAGAAATAAGTACATACCTACATACTAATTTAACCTACATATATATGCACATCAGTATTACAAATCTGACATTTTAGGATGAGAAACATGTGAAGGCATGCACATACGTGATGTTCCAATAAACAATTTTAGGTACCTAGGTAGTTATGTGGCTATAACTGCCCGTATGTACCAATTCTGTTGGCTATAATTTTTTCTCTTACTTCGATTGTTTATCTCACCTCCAAATTTGTTCGAAATGCCAAGAAATGATCTCCTTTGACGAAAATCCCGTGATATCAACACATGCCTCCCGAATCATATGAGGTTTCTTGTGTATTTCTTAAGGGAAAAATACATTTTTTCGTGAATTTGCAATAGAATCGTGAATAATTTAGTGAAATAAAGGTAAAACACAAGTCCCCTCTATAAGGCATTCCTGGGAATACGAATTAATTATTCCCTTTTAAATTCATCCTCCATATGATCCTTTTGTAGGGTCCTATACAGTGGCGGATCTAAGGAATAAGGCCCAGGTGGCAAACGCTTTGAAGGGCCCATTTTTTTCGGATGATAACCTATATAATCTACAATATAAAATTACCCCATGTTTGGTATATAATTAAATAAATAAATTATATTCGTAAATATGTTCGAAAATGTGCGCCATTTTTTTGCTTCCTCGGTGATTTGCTTAGTTTAGTTTGTGACGAATATCTGCTTTCTGAAGAAATGTTGCGGCAGCTACGGCATTATTGAGATGCGCTTTACTCAATCCGTGTTGCAAAACAGATTGAAAACAATGTTTCCAGTCCGTAAAACCTATATGTACCACATGCTTTTCTTTTTAGCTTAATCTCCAAATAACCAGCAGTAGTGACAATAAGCATACTGTTTCGTGAGTAGGACAACCAGAGACTGCAGTTATTTGCTGCGAAAAAGCTTTTCTTATTTTGGTAGTACAATGAAGAATTGAAATGTCGTTTATCAGTAGATTGTTGAAATTCTCCATTAGGCATATCGCATTCCTTAGGTTGGCAAGGTCCTGCTATCAATAAAGTCCTTGCCCTCGCTCAAAAAAGCATAACGTTAAAAATTGCTTTATTGTTTTCAAATGCATTATAACGAGGCTTGGACGCGTATTCGAAATTCAGGCGTGAGTTCGGCTTTGTTTTTCTCGCATAAAGCAGGGGGTTCTGTAGCAGATTCCGGTCCATCATATTCGTTTTGATGTTGATGTTGAACAGATTTAGAAGACGATTTTGGGACGGATTCATTTTCAGTTAAAGATTTGTTCTCATCCTGCACAGGGCTTTCTTCAATTGTTCATCTATATAGGCTCATTTGGACTTACTGCTGATGATTGTTTGCTATTTTCAGTGGATGTAGTAGAACCATCAAAGTGGAAACAATTGCTAACTTTTGTTTGTTTACGGTCATTTGCCGCCTCCTCTAGTTTTCGCTTCTCTTTTTCTTTTCTCTTCATAAATCCACTTTTTGGCCTGGCATTTGTTTCCATTATTAGATTCTAAATCCACAAAAAAATACAGGAAATCAAAAGATACATCTAAATTTTGTTTATTTTTATTAGTGAAAACTGAAAACAGTAAAGTAAACGAAATTCGAAACATTTTTTATAGAAATAATATATGTATCTCATCCATACCTAAAACCTAAAGCAACTCGTTTATTCAGCTTCAAAAGATTTATTCAATAAAAACACAAAACATCTCCTATTTCTGTTGTTAGAATCTGACTTCAACCTTCCGTTTCTGTTACTGCTTTCATAGTTTCATACATTCACCCTTTGGATTCTTTCGTATCCGTAGACTATTTAATTATTTCTAAGGGCAAGTAAAAATCCAATAAATTAACACATAAGTATAAGAAATAGATACTACATTACTACATAGACTGTTTTTTAAAACTGATATTTTAATACAAATAAATTACTATTCAGTAACTGAAGACTACATTTTATAAAAAAAAAATATGGATAAAGTGTAATTTCTAACCTTTTATAACGGAACCTCTCTCTCAAGTTTGAATAATAATAACGGTAAATAGAAAAGTGTTAAAGTAATATAGTAAACAACTTTATTTCAGAGGCTTCAGATATCGATAAAAACAATAGCATTCACACAACTTAACTGTTACTCGATCAAGTATCGCACACGAACTGAATTTTGGAATGTAAGGTAACCCAAGTGCAGAAGTGCATCTCTAGAAAAACGTTATAAGTGTGGTGAGAAATAACCACGCATACGTATGGTGTTCTCGTAGAGCGTGCGGCCATATATTTTGATATCTTTAACCCTTTCCGGACTAATATCGTACGCAAGCGACGCGACGGATGCATTGTCTTCGAAATAAAAAAAAAAATTCCTACTTTTTTGAGGGCCCTGAGGGCCCTTTCGCACAGGGGCCCAGGTGGCATCTGCTCATTGGCCGCCCGGTTAGATCCGCCGCTGGTCCTATAAATGACTCCAATAAGGAGAATAATATAGTATCGCATATTTTTTAAGTTTGTTATTTTTTATAATTTATTGTGTTTCTTAAACATCATTTTGTTACGAAATGCGTGTTTTAAAGGGGGTGGAAAAGGGGACGAGGGGATGGATTTGACTGGCGACCTCACAAACTTGTTTTACATACCCCCAAGAATAAATAAGTGAAGTTTTGAGTCTTATTTTTTATTTTTTTTATTTATTTATTACTGCAACAAGATTAACAAAACAAAGAGTCAACCTAGTTTACAATGGAAAAAAAAACGACACCTGAGGAGACCTCGTATTGTGTCAAGCAGTATTTACATTCTCGTAAGAGTATGTTTCATTAATATAACAATAGTTTGTAACATAATAAAATATAAAGCCTATAATTAATAGCTAGTAGAGTGAGTATAGAAATGCGAGTGAATATGTTAAGAAAAAAAGAAAAAGAGAAAAAAATACAAACAATTTAAGGTGGTCTAGGTTCACTGTAGTGATTTATATACAGAGGCGAGTCATGAAAATATTAGAAAAATGTTATAATATAATAAAAATGTATTGGTGAGCGGTAGATTAATTAGACAATATTAATATGGCAATTATTGTATATTTAAATATAAATTTCTATCTATAGTGAGCAAATAATCATTCCTTCTTGTCTAAATGAATTTTTTGAAAAACGATACAAAATTTCAAGTTTTCGGTCGAATTTCATAATATTTTAAGATTTTGCAAAAAAAAATCGGCAGCCACTGGAAGCGGCCGGAACCTCCCCACCTGGTTGAAATTAGTAATGGGCTGCTAAACAACTACTTTTTAACTGCTATTATTGAATTAATTAGAGCCCCTTGAGGAACAAATGAAGATTCTGAAATACATGATATAATCCAACTTTAACGTATCGTATCTCGAAATCCTTAGGGCTTAGGACTTCGTGCCTATGGACACATTTGTTCAGGATGCCGAAATACACAACATATCAAAAACATAGCCAATTTAACGGAAACCACTTTTACATAAGGTCAGAGCGTGGTCCTTTGCATTTAAGGTCAATATATATAATATATTATTTCTTTAGGCACACGTAAGTAAAACAACTAAATGTTTTATTAAAGTGTAAAATAAATCAACGGTACTTCGAAATAATAAAAAAAAAATTATGCGATGGCCGGGAATCGAACCCGGATCAACTGCTTGGAAGGCAACTATGCTGACCATTACACCACCATCGCACTTAAACAAAGTAATGGAACGTACATATTTCTTCAAATAGACGTTATCATTTTCAAATAGGTTTATCTTGTGAATTTTTAAAATTACCAGATAATTATTACAAACGTCCTACGATTCCTTCATTCAGCGTCGTGAGGACGTATAAGTTTTGCTGGTCGCACCCCACCTCCAACGAGCCTCGGAAAGCTAAAATTGATTTTTGCAGGAAAAATAAATGTCTAGGTAATTATTTTTTTCTTGCAGCTTTGGTGTGACACAGACACTAGTGCGGAGATTATTTTACCATTTTAAGTTGGATTTGGCACATAGTAAAAATAAAATTTATAGAGAATTGTGTGACTGTAACAATTGTATTGCTGAAACTTATCGTAAACATTACAAGTGAAGCAGAGGGTTTGCACTGAATTTAAGTGTTAAGTATATCAATCGTCAATATTTATTTTAATTTAATTTTTAATTTTCATGGTCCACTTAACCATGACTTCCGATTTATTCTAATTGACCCGTAATAATGCTAATAAAAACTGAGCAAATAACATTCCTCGCAATTTTACTTCCACACCAACGTAGTAAATTGGAATTATACCTAGTAATCGTAAAAAAAATGTTTAGAATGTCATGAAATGACGAGATTATAAATTTGAGCGAAAACTATTTTCTGTTTGTCTGTCGGTCTGTAACTTTTTTTTGTACGCACCTTTTCTCTGGGCGGTTTAAGATATTGAGTTGGAATTTTGTACACGTACGTACTATAACGAGATCTGGAACTGAGTTGTTTTCGGACATATCCAGTGCAGGGTTGGGGGTTAAATAGGGGCAAATATGTAAAGCAAGGTGGTAAGAGTACAAAAATTTGGGATTTTGTGTATACCGGGTGAGTCACGAATTGCGCTCGCTTCGATATTTCCTAAAACATTTGGAATAGAAAATTTAAATTTGGAGGCTTTATTACACGACTAAAATGCCATCTTTTCAATAAAAAATCAAGTTTGGTGCACATCCGGTTTAACCGGAAATGCCCACAACTTTCGATTTTTAAATGGAACACCCTATATATTTTTACATTTTTGGAATCTAGAGGAAATTTTGAATACAATTGCCCATTTTGGTCACTTTTTGATAAACATTAAAAATTTTGTTAAAAAATCTATTTCTGAATTCAGAGTGCTGTGGTGCCCAAAATATATTTTAGTTTGTGTGCTACGTTACTATAAAAATAAAAAGAGCAATATGATTGCATTACTTAATTCTCTAGAGGCGTTTAAAATTTTTAAATGTGATTTTTACCCACTAACTCGGTTTTTTAAATTGGAATTTAATCGTTCACCAACATTTTTAAATATCTCATTTTCATACGAATCTAATGATACCAAAATTTTGAAAATCCGCTCAGAAATATTTGAGATTTCAACCAAAATACAATGCAACTAAGCTTTTAGAAACATGCGGCTAATAGATAATAGATTAGTGGGCTTTGGAAACTAAAATAGCACATGTCTGTGTAAATCTGGTAACCTAATAACATTGGAAAAATCATAGTAGCCATTGAATATAATAAAACAATATCAGCTGTCAGACAGATACAAAATAAAGCGTTGCGGAAATCTCTTTGAGTAAAAATTAAAGAAAATGAATAATTTTAGTAGAAATGAAAAGGTCGCTATGTTTACTGATATATGGAGAGCGTCTCAAAAATTCAACTGCAGCTGCAGAACTGTATCAGCAACGATATCCCAACAGACGTCATCCAAGCAGACACTTGTTTGCCAGAGTGGAACAAGAATTAAGAAACGAACCCAATCAACAAGATGACCATCAAACATTTATTGTAAGTGAGGACAAAGAAATTGATGTCACCTCTGATTCCGTAGCCTCCTATATTATAAACCTTTCAAACATACATACTACAATCCTGATAACACCAAACGTCCCCAGGACGTTCACTTAGGTCCTCGTTTGGTCTGAACGTCCCGGGTTTACATGGTACGTCCCAAGGACGTCCGTTTGCTATCGTCCCTAAAACGTTCTGAATAAAACGTTTTGAAGACATCCTGCTAGAGTCTAGTCAAGACAAACCTAAACACATTTGTGAAATAACCTCTAGGAGTGATGTTTTTTTTGAGCAGATGAGGATATGATTAAAAAAGGAAATTAAAAACTGTAAAAATGAAATTACAATCCTTAAAAAGTTTTACTAACAAAATTTCTTTTGATAACAAAATATTTTCATATTTCATGGTACATTTAAATTTTGTCAATTTGATTTTTCTGATTTCAGAAATCTTATATTCGTTTCAACTATTTTTTTCATGAGTTTCGGTTATATTACAGCCATTTTCACCGCAATATTTAAGCAGAGCTTATGTAATGTTACTCAGTTGCTGTCAAACGTCAAACTGAGAAATTCAATTTGGCAAGCATTGCATCATTTTTACAAACAATTTATATAAATTCTTTGCATTTTTATTTCTTCCGCACACTGGCACTAGTCACTTTTAACGGCTACAAAAGAAAGTACCAAAAACAGGTAAGTCTATTTAATTGATTTATTAATATATAAGTATTTAGATCGATATTTTATTCTAGATAAATTTGGTGCGGCTTATTTGTAGGTTATAATAAATATACTACCACGTACCCACCTTATTTGGATCTGTTAAAATTCTATGGGAGATCACCTGTGAACCTGAGTATGTAGTTTTTAGTTGTTTATCATGGAGCGAACTTATTCACTTAAAAGAAGATTGTTAGTTAAACATTATAAATACAATACTTCCCTTCGGTATGCGAAGGAAGTAAAAATTGAAAAGAAGTACCTACTCATGCAGTGTGTTATACGAAGTGTTATATACGGTTCATCATCTCTGATGAACAAGTGGATGAGGTGATGAAACTTTTAATAGGTAAGGTTTGATACATCGAGTAATAAAAACATTCGCCAGAAAACATCAACAAACTTGGAAAGTATATTTAGGGATTTCAGTAAATTAATATAAGGAAAAAACTAATAAAGGTACTTTTTGAGGAAAATTTACAAATTTGTAACTTATATGCCCTATTTGTTATATTTTTCTGAAATTATGCTGTACGTACGTACAAAAACTTTTATACATCATCAATGTTCAACCTAATAAACCTGCTTCTAACCGTAAATCCTAATGCATCTTAACCCATAGCCATTTTCTTTACTTGAATTCTGTAATAATATTGCCAAAAAATATAACGTTAAACTTATAATAATGTTATTAATCTGCGGTAGCATTAGTCAACATATATTTCTGCTTCTCTCGGTCTTTGGTATTATTTGTAGAATCAATCATTCATATAAAGAGGTGTTCTTAAAATTTTTAAATGAACAAGGGAACCTTTCAAATGCAAAAGTCAGTTAAACAAAAAAATGTTCACATTTAAACTGTGATTTTTGTTTTAAATAGGACACCAAGAAAATTATAACAATTTATTTTAAATATAAGCTTGCCATCAACTGGCATATATTAGTCATAATGTTTTTTGCCAAGATTTCATCTGAAATGTTAATTTTTCTTTTATTTGTACAGGGGCTGCTGCAGTCGCTAACGCTTCAAAGTCTTGAAAGGACACCGAAATGTCTATTACATCGTGATTGAAGAGGGCAAAAGAAAAAACAGAGAGGGTGTCAAAAAAGAGAGAATATTAGAAAATAATATAAACTAAGATAATTATAAAAAGACAAAGTGTGCAAAACGTTAAGAAAAGGTGAGATATACATTTATCTTACGTTTTATTGCATACTTGGCTTATTTCTTATAATATTCAATATGACTTAATGTATATATAACTATATTATACTGTACTAGGTATCATAATATATATAACATTTAAATCCCATAAAAATTGTATTTTTGACACTTGACACATGAATTTGTAGAGTAAGAAGTTAATTTTAAAAAAATACAAATACCATAACTTATTTTTCAATAGCACAATAAAAATAAAATGTTCGCATAAATTTGTCATTTGGTGTTGATAAATAAAAGTACTAAGTTTTAAAATCAATCTAATTGAATAATTTTTCTACATGGTAATTATATATTTTCATTTTTTTAATCTTTTTGGCTTTTCTAACCACATTTATTCCCTTCGAAATAGAATCCAATCACTGGATTCTATTTCGAAAGAAATGCATGTGGTTAGAAAACCCAAAAAGGAACATAAATACCCTCTGCTGTGAATACACCTTAAAAGTGGTGGAGGGGGAGGTACCTATATGTTTTGCATAGTATGTCCCAACAACGTTTTCAGGACGTCCTCTCTAGACCTACATTCGTCCCACATAAGTCCTGGGTGGGACGTCCTCGGGACACCCCGTTTTGCTGACACGGAACGTCCCTCAAACGTCCTCGGTACGTCTTACGTCGGTAGAGTACGTCCTCGGGACGTTTTCATGTCCTGTGAGTACGTTCTTGGGACGTTTTCGGGACGTCCATGTGCTATTAGGGAGGGTTTGCACTGAATTTAAGTGTTAAGTATATCAATCGTCAATATTTATTTTAATTTAATTTTTAATTTTCATGGTCCACTTAACCATGACTTCCGATTTATTCTAATTGACCCGTAATAATGCTAATAAAAACTGAGCAAATAACATTCCTCGCAATTTTACTTCCACACCAACGTAGTAAATTGGAATTATACCTAGTAATCGTAAAAAAAATGTTTAGAATGTCATGAAATGACGAGATTATAAATTTGAGCGAAAACTATTTTCTGTTTGTCTGTCGGTCTGTACCTTTTTTTGTACGCACCTTTTCTCTGGGCGGTTTAAGATATTGAGTTGGAATTTTGTACACGTACGTACTATAACGAGATCTGGAACTGAGTTGTTTTCGGACATATCCAGTGCAGGGTTGGGGGTTAAATAGGGGCAAATATGTAAAGCAAGGTGGTAAGAGTACAAAAATTTGGGATTTTGTGTATACCGGGTGAGTCACGAATTGCGCTCGCCTCGATATTTCCTAAAATATTTGGAATAGAAAATTTAAATTTGGAGGCTTTATTACACGACTAAAATGCCATCTTTTCAATAAAAAATCAAGTTTGGTGCACATCCGGTTTGACCGGAAATGCCCACAACTTTCGATTTTTAAATGGAACACCCTATATATTTTTACATTTTTGGAATCTAGAGGAAATTTTGAATACAATTGCCCATTTTGGTCACTTTTTGATAAACATTAAAAATTTTATTAAAAAATCTATTTCTGAATTCAGAGTGCTGTGGTGCCCAAAATATATTTTAGTTTGTGTGCTACGTTACTATAAAAATAAAAAGAGCAATATGATTGCATTACTTAATTCTCTAGAGGCGTTTAAAATTTTTAAATGTGATTTTTACCCACTAACTTGGTTTTTTAAATTGGAATTTAATCGTTCACCAACATTTTTAAATACCTCATTTTCATACGAATCTAATGATACCAAAATTTTGAAAATCCGCTCAGAAATATTTGAGATTTCAGCCAAAATACAATGCAACTAAGCTTTTAGAAACATGCGGCTAATAGATAATAGATTAGTGGGCTTTGGAAACTAAAATAGCACATTTCTGTGTAAATCTGGTAACCTAATAACATTGGAAAAATCATAGTAGCCATTGAATGTAATAAAACAATATCAGCTGTCAGACAGATACAAAATAAAGCGTTGCGGAAATCTCTTTGAGTAAAAATTAAAGAAAATGAATAATTTTAGTAGAAATGAAAAGGTCGCTATGTTTACTGATATATGGAGAGCGTCTCAAAAATTCAACTGCAGCTGCAGAACTGTATCAGCAACGATATCCCAACAGACGTCATCCAAGCAGACACTTGTTTGCCAGAGTGGAACAAGAATTAAGAAACGAACCCAATCAACAAGATGACCATCAAACATTTATTGTAAGTGAGGACAAAGAAATTGATGTCACCTCTGATTCCGTAGCCTCCTATATTATAAACCTTTCAAACATACATACTACAATATCTATCTTCAAAACTAAAGGCAAAAAGAGAGTGTACCATGATCGTATTACACCCATTTCCATTCCATTTTAATATGTTTTTATTTTGTTTAACTGTGGGTAACTTAAACTAATGTACTTCAATATTGCAATCTTTACATCTAAGCATTTAAAACTCACAAAGATGAGAAAAAATACGAAGACCGCCGATGGTACGGCCGATGACATTAGATTATTTAGTTATTTACAGATTTACGATCGTTGCGAACATACTTCAACATTAATATGTGTTTATTTAAATGATTTTTCCTAAGAACATTTAGACAATAACTGAAACGAAAGTTAGAGGTAGGTATGTGGGTACTCTTTGAGATTTTTTCTCTAGCTTTTTGGCCTTGGAAACTTGTCCTTTAGCCACATTCTTTGAGATATATAGGGAAAAACGTGTAAATAGGTAATCCGTTAAACTTTGACAAACCCGTGCGAAAAAACGCGTATTTCTGCTAGTTTAAAATAACCAGTGCTATCTGCCATACCCTGTACAAGTGAACAACTCATTATATAAGACATCTTTATGCTCCCGGCTTCCTATTGAATAACGTTGACCCATGCACACGCCCATGCGTCCCATTCTTTATTTCACACAGCATACAATATTTGTAATGACTTCATTACGTTATTAACCTAAGCTCAACTGTGATGATCGGTTTAGGAAATTATATAGTAAATAAATTATAAGTTAAGGCTCATAGCATGTCTAAATGGCCACATTATTGTTGTTAGAGCCAAGTGGACCGTGTTTTCCTAATAATTTGGTTAGAGCGAACTTAAATCGAACTGGGGGCGTATATGATTAAGTTCAAAATTATATATTTATATAGTTAGGTAAATAGGTGGGTTGATATTGGGTATTAAACTTTTTTTTTTCAGTTATTCGAATGAATATGGTAAGTGTTGCATGAAATTAATTTCGGATAGTTCCGTTAGTCGATGATTAAATTTATGTGTTCGGCGTAGGTGCGTTCGTAATTATTTTAGTGTGCAACGGCCACATTGACAAAATAAATATTTAGTTGCATCAAGATTATAATTTATTTTGATAGAATTATATCTCATACTCAACCAGCGGCTCGCCTATATAAATAAAATTTTTTTTAAAACTCACTACATTCCTTTCACTCTTATTCAAAATATTTGACAGGCTGAAATTCATATGCAAAGTGTAAAAACGTTAACTGCCTATAGCTTTCATTTTTATTTTTTAGTTTATAACATTGTACTAGTTTATATATTTTTAGGTGTGAGACTTTTTGAAACAATCAAGTATTCAAGAATCAACCTCTGTCTGATCCGTTTCGCCCAGAGGTTTTTTCATTAACAATTTTTAATATTTTTCAGTGGCAAAATGCCCAACAAAAAGTAAGAACATTTGAATATGCCACAAATAAACAATTATAGACTAAAGATTTACATTTCTTGTTGGAAATTACTCGAAAAGATATTTAAAACATTCATTGATTGTAAACAACTTTTTTAAACAATATTAGACCCGGTTATCGTCTGGTAACATCGATTTTAATAATCGGTAGTGTTTTCTGATCTTCGCACATACCGCCTACTCTATATTGAGATAAAGATATTTCAGTGCACCGTAATATTTTTTAATAATAAAGATAAATGTTCAGAGGACTTTTTTTTATCAAACAAAAGTTCTCAGTATATATTCTTCTCTACAATGTTTAGGCCTTACTGGCCATTAATTTCTACCTTCAGATTATTTGATGCAAACTGCATTAAATGAAAAATAATTACTGCGAGTTTATTAGGGTAGGTTGTCTACTATGTCTGGTGTTTATGTTATGTTATGTTACAAGGTTTTAAATTATTATTGATACATAGTTTTTATAGAAGACTTTACTGCATTGTTCAGCTGAAACGAACAGAATAGCTGAATATCGTAAGCTAGAGCTTTTCTAAATTTTGAGCATTCAGATATATTTGTCATGTAATCTAAATAAAGGTACAAGAAGTGAAGTGACCCCTGCGGAACTCCCGATGTAATTAAATTTGAAGAATGATCATCAATAATCACTTTGTGTCAACGGTCGGTCCTATATGAAGTGAAAAATTTTACTTCAACGTGAAATCTAAAATGTTTTGAGCAAAAAATGATCAAGGGTATCGAATGGTCTGGAAAATATCACACCAGCATGCATTTGAGAGCATATAAACTATCGGTGGTACTGTTATTATAGTTATAAGTCTCAAATCAAAATAGTTATTTTTTATGATACGCCTATGCCTAATAGTGACTGGAAACTTGTAGAAAGAGATAGAGTTTTCTAGATTGTGGTGGGAGAAGATTCTCGATTGTGTTCTGGATGACGCTGGAGGCAATTTCAGAGTATATAAGGCGCGATTACCGGCGGAAGAGAATATCAAGTAAACTAAGTGTAAAGGTTGTTTTAGTTAATTAAGAAGTATTGTATAATCTGTAAATAATTAAATAAAGTGTTAGTGGTCTACCCTTGTTAAAATTATTTAGTACACACGAATTCATATAGGGTGTTTCCTAAGAGGCGGAAACACGTAACACTATCATCTATAATTTCATTGATTTGTGTAGATGATTTTTTATTATACCTGCATTATAATCTCTGTTTTTGAAACTAAAAAGCGTACAAAATCGGGCTTTTATAGCACTAGATCTTTAAAGTCGCTTAGGTAACAACCGATTTTAAACAATGATAAATACACAGTAGCAATCAAATAAAAAAATTCTAATCCCCTGTATGTTACCGATTAAAAATTTAATTCAGAGATTCCTGCTAAAATGAATCTACATTAATTAATTTTTCTAATTTTTACTTTGCAATACAGGTATATTAAAAAATAGCGTATAATACAGTATAAGTAGCCTTTAAAGATGAATTATTATTTGTTTGATTATAATTTTATTGAAACATATTCTTTATAGGATTTTGCAAACAGCAGAAAAAAATAACTATATATAACTAAAAGAAAATTTATGTGTAAATTATTAATGAAATCTTTGCATTCTTTCAATAAACTGAATTCTGGTTATGCTAGCAAATTAAAATCCTAAAATGAATTTGTCTAATCTCTTATTTGACAATTCTCATATTAACGCTAGCATCCACACAGTCTCCTACGGCTATGCAGATTAAACAGTATCTACATAACCCTCTACGATCATGAAGATTCAGTTAAAAATGGGAACAAAGGCCTAAAATGAATTTATTTATCTACCTTGCCTTAAAAATTGTTCACTCTAATGGGATTACTTTGTCATGAAATCTATCATTCTGTTTCTTGGAAATGCCTTTGAAACGTTTTTCGCTCTTATTCTGAAGCTCATCAGAAATACATAACGTCACTCATAAAGATGTTTCATGCAAAACCAAGACAATCTCTATGAATTAGTGTGAAATAATTATATTTGAGATTGACTGACAAAAACAACAGATCTTAATCTATCTATTAGCTAACTAGTATTGGAGCCTATATACTCTATACATGTTTAAAAATGAATTATTATTTGTTTGCTTATAATTGTATTGAAACATATTCTTTATAGGATTTTGCAAACAGCAGAAAAAATAGCTAAGTATCTATAACTAATCGAAAAAATTTTGTGCAAAAATATTAATGAAACCTTTGTATTCTTTCGATAACCTGAATTCTGGTTATGCTAGCAAATTAAATCCTGAAATGAATTTGTCTAATTTCTTATTTGACAATTTTTATTCTAACACTAGTATCCACATAGTGCCCTACGGCCATGCATGAAACATTGGCTTTCTAATGAGCTCCAGAATAAGGGCGAAAAACGTTTCAAAGGCTAAGCATTTCCATGAAACAGAATGATAGATTTCATGAAAATGTAATCCATTAGAACGAAAAATTAAAGAAAAGATAGATAAATAAATTCATTTTAGGCCTTTGTTCTCCTTTTTAACTGAATCTTCATGATCATAGGGGGTTATGTAGATATTAATCTGCATGGCCTTAGGGGACTGTGTGGATGCTAGAGTTAGAATGGGAATTGTTAAATAAGAAATTAGACAAATTCACTTTAGGCTTTTAATTTATATGACTGTTTGGATGAGTGGCAAGCGCGCTTGACTCTCAGCCAGGAGTTCTGGGTTCGATTCCCGGTCGTGGCACTGGGATTTTTTCCGAAAGAAATTAATCCTAGTATACTCGGATATTGGATGTGTGTCCCTTGTCTCTAAATGTGTAGCCCTCTCCCACACAAGGCTCTTTCACATCAACACCTGTGGTGTTTATTATTATATTATTATAATTTGCTAGCATAACTAGAATTCAGGTTATCGAAAGAATGCAAAGATTTCATTAATAATTTACACATACTTTTTCTTTTAGTTATAGATAGTTATTTTTTTCTGCTGTTTGCAAATCCCATAAAGAATATGTTTCAATAGCCTTTAAAGCACTTGCTCCTTTAGGACCCGCCTCGCTACGCTTGTCGTGTCCTAAACTCGTGCGTGATTTAAAGGTTCGCTTATACACTTGTATTATATAATATATTTTTACATCCTGGATGTAAAACACTTTTACGCTCTGTAGACAAAAAACTGTCGTTTTGACATTCAATAAATATGTATGTCAACTTTTAATGACAGTTTTCGAAAAAAATATTTTTTGATGGTGAATTGAATAATTGGCCTGAATTGCTTAGTTTACTTCAAAGTTTTAAAAGTTTGATAATATGTAACACTCAGTTTGCCGTCCTCTTAAACACGATTCCTGCGCCCAACCTGAACTGGAACAGTCTCCATAATTTATTATAAATTAAGTCGCATCCCTCGGTGGTGTTTACGTATAAAAATCAATGAAACAGCGTTAAATCGTAATGACATCCAGTATGTCGTGTGGTTAGTGTAATTTAAAATCATCGTATATGAGGTGTAGCTGGGTGTCTGGGGACAACACACTGACGCACGCCTGACCGGCAGATGGGCTGCTGCAGACTCCCCAAAGCCCACCGGGACCAAAAATTAATGAGAATTCTTGTTATTGCCATCCTGACAACAGCCACTGTTGAGGAGATCTGAGCTTTGATTCGGGGATCATCAAGTCGGCTTTATGACGACTACGACTTCGGTTATTGGGGATTAGTCGTGTTATTACACAATACATATTTTAACACTTACTTTCGAGCTTAAGGGCTGACAGGGTCTTTGTTAGCCAACAATAGGCATACTATTGCACATCATAATATCCTACGATTACTACTGTATAACAGCTTCTAATCTTGGAATGAATTTGTTTTAATCCTTTCTTAGGGTATAGAAAAAAAAACGTAGTAAAGATAAATTGTTCTGTGAATATTTCCATTTTGTTCAAAAGTACGTTTCTAAAGGGAAGATTATTTACTAAACAAAATAATTTTGTCAAGTTCCGCTATGAATCCTTATTTTCATAAAGATAATAACGGAATAGATCTTTCGGCTAGTGATTGTTGCAATAGAAACAAAGCGTTTTGTGGTCAAATGTAATTTATACACTTAACACCCTATTCGTAATAGAGCGCTTGGCAGAGCATAGAGACCGGAGAATAGCTGTTGATTTGCAATCCAGTTATTATCTTTATAGAAATAAGGTTTCATAGAGGATCTTGACAAACATATTTCGTTTAGTAAACTCCATCTTTTCTCTCGGACAAAAAAGTTATCAATAAGATAGCAACAAAATAAAAGTTCGCTTTATGTTTTTTCGTCAATAAGCGAGATAGTTGAAAATACAATAGGTTTTAGGATACCATAAAATTGTCTAAAATAATGGTTATAATAAACAAGGAATATGTCGCGGGCCGCATGACAGAAGTAAAACTTCTTTTATTTTATTTTACAAACATTTTATATACTACTATTCAACCCTTCAACGGTCATTAACGCAACTAGCCAACCCAAGTCGCACGAGTAGCACGTATATAGAGTTACTGCAGAGTTAAGGCTCGTTTACACGTTTCCAGTTACTGGCATCCAAGTTGAGGTAATACCAGCTATTGACAATATACTGGCAGTATTCGTTTACATAGTGCAAGTCAAGGCAGCTGTCCACCGTTACAGTTAAAAAAATGACGTGTGCATATAGACAAGTAATACTTCAAAGATCAGTGCGTTTGATTTCTTTAGTTGTGTGTGAAGAACTTTTACAGATATTGCTACAAGAAAAGAGAACAGAAGAAGAAAAATGAAGTGGGTACGAGCTTGGTTGGATAATAAAAGGAAGGGAACGTCGGAAACTATTCTAAGACAGAGCTACATTCAACTGATCCCCAGGAATTTAAAGCAGTTATTAGACTTGTACCAGAACAATTTGAAATGTTACAACACGACTGGCGAGACCTGTTTACACAGTGCAAGCAGCGAGGCGCCAGTCCCAAGCAGTAGTGGGGGAAAGCTCCGAGGTGCCAGTAAAACAAATATATTTGTTTCACTGGCATCAACAGCGACTGGCACGCTGGCCCTGCCAGTCTCTGGCAACAAGGTGTTTACACGTTGCCAGTCTCTACTTGCCAGTCATTGGCAACTTCAACTGGCACGCTGACTGGCAAGATGTAAACGATACTTAAGCTGATCTGTCGGGATACCCGGCCGTGTTGCTCTCGCCAATTTACTCCCGTGTATTTTTTCATGTTGAGGTGCACCATGTTGAGGTGCATCATGTTGAGGTGCAGATGATAGTTGACTCTGCCGCTTATATGTAAGATATTGTGTTTTGAAGCCTTTGTTTTTCGTCATAATTAGTAGCCTTACGACCTTTCTCGATCACTTATGGACTCCAAGACATACTTTTCTGGGCTAAGTTGCAAAAATAAAAACCATTGAGATTGGCCATTAGCCAAATTGATGATAACTTGTATAATAATGCATACATCTTAATAAAAAACCGCTGCCTAAGGAATAACTACTTTCACATCCAGATTTTCCACCCAAGTCTCTTTAAAGGAAAACATCTTGACCATATTTGCACTCTAGTATATAGAAATTATTGGTCATAGAATTTTAATAATATTTGAGGCAGATGTCATAAAAAAAAATTGAGGCGTTGGCTTCCAGTTGCTGGACACTTATTAGCTTGCTCTCCATATTTCCCCCAAAATACCTCCCCCCCACCACCACTTTAACAGAATAATTTCAATCAGATGTCATTACAATACATACGTGTAACAAACATCAAGTGAATATCTAAATTTTATTTTATCAGCCCCTTTAATACCGGCGTAAAGGTGGTGGGGTGGGTTGAAAAATATTATCTGAGAAATTTGAGGCCTTGGCTTCTAGCATATACACCAAATCTCAAGTTTCTGTACTCTTATCACCTTGCTTTACTCATTTTCCCTTATTTACCTCTACTTGCCCGCCCACCCCCCCCACGCCTTCAACGGAATCATCTCAAAATATAATATAGTTCCAGATGTCGTTATAATACTTACGTGTACTAAATTTCGAGTGATTATCTCAACTTAATTTTTATTATTTAGTAATGGAGTGTACATTTGTGTACATTTACCTGCCTGCTCTACTTATTATTTTCCCCCGTTTACCCGTATTTACCCCCAACCTTTCACCGGATAAGTTCCGAGAACCAAACAGTTCCAGATCTCGTTACAATACATACGTATATAAATTTCTAGTCAATATCTTAAATCCTTCCAGAGAAATGTGAATATTCGCTCAAATTTAAAATTTGGATGTTTTATGGCATTCTAGACCTATTTCAAGCGGAAAATTTTTTGAAAATTTGTTTACGATTACTATACCCCCACTCCACTACGTAGATGTGGAAGTAATTTAGTAAAATATGATTTTAATGAAGTTAAATTATCATTCCAAAGTTCAAGCAAATATGTTTTCCGATTATATTAAGAATTCACAGATTTTGCAATTCTTGCAACCATCGTGACATTGGAAATGATAACACCATACATAAAACATAAACTTCTTCCGGAAACAGCTACGATCCACTCTCGATTGGGACGCCGCTGTATTTCGACCTTAAATGAAAACTGGTAACTTGACCCCTGTGATATATGCAATCCATATTACATTTGCATATATCAGCCGTTGCATATACGACAGTCTCACTCGACCGCGACACCGGTATCTTTTGACCTTGAACGAAAACTGGTAACTGGAACCCCATATTCGAATATAAACATTTCCAATGTTAAAAATTTCTTTTATTTACTCAGGCCTACCTACAAAAGATAGTTTCCTCGCAACGCATCTAAGGAGTATATTCCTGTTTTTTTTTTTTTAGATAAACAAGAAATGGTGATCTGATGAGGCAAGACTAACATCATATTCGGTTTCAGTGGTCTAAAAACATAGGAATATATCCCCTGGTGCGCCGCACAATTTCTTTTCATAGACCTGTGTTATTTATAACCATTCCTCTCTAGCATTTCTTTTAACTTTTTTTATCAAAACTTTCATCGATATAAAAATTATTATTGTGCATTAAACGTACTCAAAAAGAAACCATTTAAAAAATACACTGATTCTTGATTTTTCAAAGTAAATACTTATTTAAATAAACACTTAACAATTAGCAAAAGACTAACTTATTTTTTTTAATGATTTGACCAAGCACTTTCTCTTCTTGCGAATTCGCTTTTGAGAACGTACGAGTCTCCTAATTACCTTTCAATATTCCACTCCATCGATCTAAATTATAATTCACTGAAGCATGTCATAAAGAAACAAAAGATATATTCAAATGTAACGACATTTAAACGGAGATACTAAGGTTTGATATGAATCTAATTCTATGGGGTGCTGTGTAGTGCAAAGAACTTGTATATAGCGAGGACGATCCAACATACGGGCTCTTTACTAACTTATGGGGCTTCAGGGAATGCCTTTATTTATTGCATTTCTAATCACCCATTAGGGGTGGAGATTTTTCAATATAGAATAAAAATTAAGAAAACTATTGTTTTGTTATATCAGCAGGATTCGGATGTCGCTCCTCCATTCTACAATTTATCAGGAACGCATTCAGACACATTTTTAAGAGTAACCTTACCTGCATATCCAACACTGATATCATACCTTGTCAATGTTATGATGGTAACACTTCGTGCAATTTACACAATGCAACACTTAGGACACCAAAACCGTTTATTTGTGATGGCATAATAATAAAAGTTTGGTCCTATATACATAATAAGAAAGATGAGACAAGGATACCGGGGAAAATACATTGTGACCGAATTATTACCTCCAAGAAATATATCTAATTATCCGTGCATTAAACTTATAAGTCTGTTAGAATCTGATATATCAGAAAAGTTAAATTCTGAGAAATCAGTTCAAGTATGTAGTGTTTATTTTTAATATTTTTAAGCAATATTTTTATCAATAATCATTTCGTGTATTGTTTATCGGATAAAGGTGCGTTCATCTTCAACTTCAGCTATACCTAGAAAGAAAAAAAACGCATTTTCCAGCTTCCAGCAAATATTAAACAGATAACTTAAAGTATATACACTATAAAAAGAAATATCACGCCTAAGTGTGCATTTTGAAAAATATTCAAATAATTGTGCATCTCTGCAAGAATTTATGAAAAATTCATCGAACGAAATGCAGTTCAAAATTTTTCATACATCATTATTTATTGAAAAAAGTAGTTCATTTCAATTGAGAATTATATTTTCTATAATTTTAACAACAGCTTGATTATAATTCTGCTCTACTGTTTATTTTTTCATGAACATCTCTCGGCGTTTGATTGTTGGATTTGTCGTGATACAAAGAGTAGCATTAGGCCCCTGTTACATCAGTTCAAGATAATAGAGCAATAAACAGTATGCTAACAAGGCAACAACTTTTTGATATTACATATACGACAAAGAAGCGGAGAAAGCCGAAATGTTCAGTCTGAACATCTGTACAACTTTTTGGTTCAGAATACAGATACACAGACACTCCTTAAAAAATATTTCTCTCGTTTTTGTAGTAAATGTTACGAAAAGTTTGACAATTGATAGATTTTTATACAAAAATGAGTCTTGGTTGAAAGGAGCTTTTCCCTTCAAAGCTTATCAACCTATAGCACTAAGCTCTGAGGAGTGTGAGGAAGTAGATCCACTATCAGGAACATCCAAACAAAGTGTTGGTCGTCCAAAACAGTCGTTTTCAGGCATAGGAGATAGAACAAATAGAAAGCGAGTAGCATACTTAACAGAAACATATGAAGCTAAAGAACCTACATTTGCTGCGAAGAAACGTCTGAGAGAAGAGGGTCAACAATCAGAAGCTGTATTTACAACCCCTACTCGCGCTGACAAAATTTGGACTTCGTGGCTCAAGCGCAGTCAACACAAAAATGTTATGCTATTTAGTGAAGATGAAGCCGTGTTACTAATTGTAGAAGCTAAATTGTTACGACACCATTACTTTTTAATAAGAGGCAAAAGAAAGGAATTGTGATATTTGTCCAAATCAAAATAAAGTTTTGGAAGCTAAAAAAGGTGCTACTCTTCGCATTTACTGTCATGGAAACCTTGGCAGAAGTTCGACTACAAGCTCTCTTGGATCATACCACTGGTCGTTTACACGAATTACAGACACCCGTTCTGTCAACTTTGGACAATCACCATTTGAAGAACTTAATATTCCCGTTGAAAGAAATTATTTTGTGAAACTTATGTTCAAATGTAAAAAAGTAAAAAACGAATGTATATTACTTCCACATCCACGTAGTGGATTGGAAGTATAGTAATCGTAAAATAAAATTCAAAAATTGTTTTCCTTGAAATAGGTTTAGAATGCCATGGAACGCCGAGATTTTAAATTTGAGCGAAAAAAAAAACATTTTCTGTCTGTCTGTTGGTCCGTCTGTCTGTTTGTCGGTCTGTCTGCCTGTAACTTTTTTGTCCGCACGTTTTCTCCGGAACGGGTTAAGATATTGACTTGAAATTTTGTACACATATATGTTATAACGAGATCTGGAACTGGATTGTTTTTTGAACATATCCGATGATGGGTTGGGGGTTAAATAGGAGTAAATAAGGAGAAATAAGTAAAGCAAGTTGGTAAGAGTACAGAAACTTGACATTTGGTGTATATACTAGAAGCCACATTTTTTTTATACGTTCCACCCCCCCCCCTCCCCCCCCCCACTACATGATTAAAGGGGTTGAAAAACAAAAATTGAGATATTTACTTGAAATTTGATATACGTATATATTATATTGACATCAGGAACCAGATTATTTTTTGGGATTATTCCGTTGAAGGGTTGGGGGTTAAATTAGGAGTAAATAGGGGAAAATAAATAAAGCAAGCTGGTAAGAGTGCAGAAACTTGAAATTCTGTGTATGTACTAGAAGCATCAGATTTTGTTATATTTTTCAACCCCCCACCACCCCTACTCCATTATTAAAGAGGTTGATAAAATAAAATTGAGATATTCACTTGAAATTTGATACACGTATGTATTATAACATCTGGCACTAGATTATATATTGAGATGATTCCGTTAAAGAGTTGGAGGTTAAATAGGGAAAAATAAGGAAAGCAAGCTGGTAAGAGTACAGAAATATGGGATTTGGTGTATCAAAATCAAATCAAATCAAATCAAAATATACTTTATTGTTCAGAAGAAAGAGTTTCTCATTAACAAAGTAAATAAGCGTAGGTCCATAGCATATATAGTTTACACAATGCACCTACATTATATAAATACAAAACATAGATTACATATAAATTTTAATACAATAATAATAGTTAATGTAAAAAGTCAGAAAATACGATAAGATAAGGTAGTAAATGCCTAATTAGAATGTGTCATTATAGTACTCGTCTAAATTATAATAGGGTTTAACAATTAAAAGTCTTTTTACCGCCTTTCTGAAATTTGTATTTGAACTAATTTCTTTAATATTATTTGGTAAGTGATTGAACATCTTATAGCCATTGTAAATAATTGAGTCTTTGACTAGAGTGGATCTGGGAATTGGCAGAGTAACGTTATTGACTTGCCGAGTTACATATTGTATGGAGGAATTATTTATAATATTACTTTTATGCTTATGAACTAAACAAACTGTTTCTAGAATGTAAATTGATATCACAGTGAGAAATCCATATGTCAAGAACAGTGGCTTACATGATTCACGAATTCTAGTTTTGTGCAGGTAGCGAATAGCACGTTTTTGAAGTACCAATATTGTTTGTAAAAGATATTTACTACATGCGCCCCAGAAAGCAATGCCGTACCTTAAGTGTGATTCGATTAGTGAAAAATAAGCAGTCTTAGCAGCTGCATAACCCAGTTCATTTGTGATCACTCTGATAGCGTAGGATCCGGATGCTAGTTTGTTACTAAGTATTTTAATGTGTTCTTTGAATTTTAACTTGCAGTCAATATTTAGTCCAAGAAATTTTGAGCAGGGTTTATTTTCAAGAAAATGGTTACCTAAGGAGATGTCCGTTAAATTGCAGTGAAATGTAGTTATGTTTGTTTTGTTAATGTTGAATGAAAGCAAATTGGAGTCACACCACTCTTTGACCTTATTTATATCGGCCGACACCGTTTGCTCAAGGACAGTATCATCTTTATTGTGCCACAGTATGGTGGTGTCGTCAGCAAATAAAGTGAATTTTCCTTCAATATTAATTTTTGTCAGGTCGTTGATATATAATAAAAAAAGAATTGGGCCAAGAACGGAACCTTGGGGCACTCCAAACTTTATATTTAGTTTATCAGAATAATTTGTATTTCTAACTATTTGGCTACGGTTTGATAGGTATGATTGAAACCACTTTAGGGTAGTGCCTCGAAAACCATAATGCTCAAGCTTTCTTAACAATATTTCATGCTGGACACAATCAAACGCTTTCGATAAGTCGCAGAAAATTGCTGCCGTTGCCTCCCCGTTATTGATTTCGGTATAAATCTGACTTAAAAATGAGAACATTGCATCATTTGTACTTTTTTCCTTTTGAAATCCGAATTATTGTTGATCACTTAGTAGGTTGCAGGAGGTATATACTAGAAGTCAAGGCCTCAGATTAAAAAAAAAATATTGTCCATCCCTCCACCTCCCCACTCCCCGAGCCACTCCCTTATTAAAAGATATGATAAAATTATATTGAAATTTTGACTTGAAATTTTGTACACGTATGTATTATAACGACATCTGAAACTATATTATATTTTGATATGATTCGGTTGAAGGAGTGGGGGTAAGTAGAAGTAAATAGGGAAAAATAAGTAAAGCAAGCTGGTAAGAGTACAGAAACTTGAGATTTGGTGTATATATACTAGAAACCAAGATATCAAATTTTTTTCTAATATCTTTCAAGTAGCGATTCCTTAGGTAGCGATTTTATTGAAAATAATAATTAGGTATAAGATTGCATCTACCTATGTGCCTCATTCTTCGTTTGTATACCTGAAAATTTGAAGACAGCCCCTGAAAATCACCCCTAAGCATACCTGTAAATTTCACTTTTCACATTTCTAATTTACATTCCTTAAAATACTATTAAACAAGAACAAATTGTCAACATTTTCAATAGATAACGTTTAACACATGTATTTCAAAACTATCCCTTTTTGATAAGAATTTTTTCAGTATTTTTCCCATGATTCTTGTATGCTTAAGAGGCGGTTAAGCGGAAAAAAAATAGTTACTTCAGTTTTCTATTAAATCGGGACTACTGTGCGAGGTGGAGAAAGACTAAAAGAGTAAAGAGCCAAGCAACCTCTTAAACAATTTACAACCATACTCACGATTACTCATCTTATTTAAAAAATATAGAAGTTGTCCAATTTTTTATCAACGTCAACTGAAGTTGTCCAGCAGTTTATTCTAGAATAATTATATTAAGTTCATGTACAGGATATAAAATTGTTACAAATTCAAGAGAATTGCATTTTAACCGGATAAATAAAACATAAACACCAGCAAAGCGCAAAATTATAATTAATGGCCGAAATAAAATAACGCCAATTATTAATATGGAAACTTTAACATTAATTAATTCCCATCTGAAAAATACGACAAAAGCAATTCATTTGTTCCGGACCCGGAACACGTATCAAAAATTTAAAAACCGTGTAGTCTGTCAACCCTAACAAAAATGCTTTTAGTATGAAATTAAGCAGAACCATTAATAATAACACCCTGTCGCCATTTGTAAACTCTAATTAATATAATTTATGATCTTCGGCCGCTGTTTGCATTTTTGGATTCAAATTAATGTTGTCATTTTTTAGGCGAAATTAAAATGAATTATTTTTGCATTTGTATTTTTGTGTGGCGGTAATCATAATTTATTTTGGAGTGCATTTTATAACATAGGTGTTTAAACAAAAGTGCATTTCGTTATATACATGGCTATTTGTTGTTATTATGCAGTTGGGGGATGAAAAATTGTACGAGTTAATGGTAAAAAATTGGGGGTCATAAGCGTGTTTTGATGTTTAAAATAAACATGATATTAATATTAAATGATTAACATTGTAAATTGCTTTGGTGAATGGGTATAAATATATTATGTGGATTGTATGTAACATGCATGCAATTAAAAATCTTCAGCGCTATATTATAAAATATGCTGTTGTTACTAAACTGGTTTAAATTAGTGGTGGTAATAATAATCCGAATTTAAACTGAACAATATTATATTACGGGAAACAAAGTACTGTCTAATAATAATTTACAACCAACTGTATGAACATTACAGCACTATTTCACGACATTGATATATGCGTGGCCACATTGCTGTCATGTTCTAGGTTGCTGCTACGTCCAACATTGAAAGGCAACTAACATTAAATATTTTAGCAAGGAAGCTAGTACAGCTACCCAAAGTATGAAAACATACTGAAATAAAAATGGTTTGTTTTTAAGCTTATTTATATTTAATTTATTGACATTTAATATTTTAGTCAAGACCTCTGGATAAATCATTATTTGGAACTACACAAATCTACTCCAATTTATGTTGGCATATTCAAAGTGAGACTGATGCAAAAAAGTATCAAGAAGTTGTTCTACAATATGTCATGAGAAACTTTGTGTTAAAGCCCATTTGGAAATAAAAATTTTTTTGCTGAAACTTGCTGAAAACATTTCAATAAGTGTGGAAGGAAGTTTTGAATTAAATCCGTATGGATATAAGCTTTTGTTTTAACAAAAGAATGTTCAAAATCGTGTCATTTCGCAGTTTCTTTTATATATCTTTGGTTGCATAACCCGTATCGCAATAAGGAAAGTGTTACAATTTATTCACAGCGAACTTGTGAAGAAAACTAGATATGTCCGAAAATGCCAAGTCGCAAAACACAGACATTTTATAGAGGTCATTTCTAAATAATTGATGATAACCTGAACAATAATGCAAATATTTTAAAGAAACTATGGAAGAATATACCCCTTGTAGAGCTAAACCATTAAGCCAAGTTTCAAATTAAAATGTTTATAACAACGCCTAAAAACAATTGCAAAGTAGAAAATTGAATCGTCGATTGTTTACGGGCATCAAGTCGTAGATCAAACATTATTATTTATTTATTTATTTACTCAAAATATCTACAGTGTAATCCTAATTGATATTAAAACAATATAATGCCATATTGTATAGAGACAAAGGATTGACAATATATAAATTACAAATTAACACATATATAAATTAAAGACTAAAGACAAAAAGTAAAAACAAATTAAGCTAAATTATCACTAACAGAGATACAATTTAAAAATTTTGTAAATGAACAAAAGTAAACATCAATATTTGCTGGCAAATTATTAATAGGCGATATGGCTTTTGCAACAGGACAATGACTATTGTAGTTTGAATAAAAATTACCAGCATAGAACAAATCATTATTTCTCGTATTAAATCTAGGAACTTTAAAATTAAATAATTACAAAATTTCTGAGGAATCTATTTTATTATTGATAATATTAAAACCCAATTTTTGTATCATTTTAAGACGCCTTTCCTTACGAGATGTAATACCCAGCAACTGAAGTCTTTCTTCATATGAATAATTGGTTTTATCAATATGCAACTTAAATAGAATGAAATTTATTATTTTCTTTTGCACACTTTCGAGTCTATCAATGTCAGGTTGATAGTATGGTTCCTAGATAATACAGTAATATTCTAATATTGTTCTAACAAGTGAATTAAATACATTTATTTAAGATACAAGTAATGTCAGTGAAATCCCTGCATTGTCGTTTAATAAAATCACACAGATGGTTTGCTCGCTCTAAAACATTCTCAATATGTAAGTGATATCTTAACCCAGCATCCAAAGTAATGCCCAGATCACAAATAGAATCTACTCTGAGAAGTTTTTTTGTATTTACAGAATAATCAAACAAAATATTACCTTTCTTCTTAGAGAATGCTATTTTTTCTTTCTTCAATTCTTTGGGACTTCCTGCCACATGTATGTTTTCTTCTTAAGCGGCAGGAAGTCCCAAATAATTGAAGAAAGAAAAAAATTAAGATAATGCCACAAATAACATTTACACAATGTTATTATTTTACATTTATTTATATTGATTTCAAAACAATTTTTCAAATTACGATCACAAAAGTTGTCAATATCACACTGCAACTTTTCAGCATCACTTATGATATTAACAACTGCAAACAACTTGTATTGTATTGCACGTCATTGATAAAAAGTGAAAATAAAATCGGAGAAAGATGACCTCCTTGTGGAACTCCGGAAGTCACATTAATATTTCTTCATTTATTTTACCCTATTTTTACAATTTGAGTTCTGTCAATTAGGTATGATTTTATCTACTGCAGTAAAGTACCATTAATACCATATAATGAGAGTTTTCGAAGAAGAATATTTTGATTGACACAATCAAAGGCTTTTTTTATATCAGTCTAAATTGCATCAACTTGGGAGGCATTCTTAAATGTTTCATGTATGAATGATGTGTATATGAAAAGAATTGTCTACGTATTACGTTCTCTGTAAAAACCGTGCTGATACAACATGATGACATTCTTATATGAATTAAAAATATTATCATCTACTATGGATTCCAGTACTTTCGGTATAACAGAACACGATGAAACACATCAGTAGTTTTCAATATCAGATTTTGGACCTGATTTGTGAATAGGTATACTGTATGATACTTTCCAAATATTGGGACACTCACCTGTCTCTAATAAAAGTTTAAACAGATGAGACAGAGGTAAGGACAAGGCTGGACTGCACATTTTTAAGAAATATGAAGGTATACCATCGTGCCCTGGATTAGTATTGAAATTTAAAGATGATAATTTGTCAAAAATCAAATCACAGTCAATATATACGTTATTTAATATGACTGGATTATTATATATACCAATGTTAGAAATCACTACATCATATCATATCTCACGAAAACAGACTCGAAGTATTTGGCAAACATATCACAAATAATTTTAGGATCAGAAGATCTATTACCATTAAAATTTAGTTGATTGGGTAAAGTATTATTAATATAATTATATGCAAATGCAACTTCCTGGAACTGTAAAAGCTCTATAACAGTAGAAACAAATGAAAATATATTACCAGAAAATACTAGTAATTATTGAAACTTTTACCAAATACTTATAACAGATAACTTTAAAAGATATATCCTTCTTATAACAATTATAACAAAGAAAACATGCCCATTATGAACAGTACAACTGTTATAATGTTATTTTTAATTTAAATTATGCTGCTCAGTGAAACCCAAAGATAATCAAAACAAAACCACTTACCGATATAGCAGTAACACAAAACTTTAGAACATCCACAGACACGTGTTTTGACATCTATCTGTGATAAGTATTTTGGGAATTCACGGCATTGATGGTTTGTAAGAACCTCTTCAATAAAATAAACGATTTATTAAATACTTTAACGTTATAGACTTTATAAATACATTTTAATCAAAATTTGCAGTGTTACAGTTTTATACGTAATTCAGTACTTAAATACACTTTTTGTAGTTTTTACGGCCGCAGCAGTACGAAATGTCGATAAATCTAGTGAAGTAATAGAGATAATTCTCGCGAGGCGTAGAATAATAGATCATCAAAATAGATATATAAATTTGCCGTAAACTATTGGTCTGCTGTATGATATAAAATACTGTCAGTGTTCAGAAATCCCAGTGGCCCCCAGTGTGACCAACATAACTAACTAGCCAGAGGCACGCTGATACATGGCCAGGACACGTAATATTTATGTGGAATTTGAAAATTCGTCCACTTTTTGCTAAACGCCTAAACCGTACATGACAGGGTGACTCTCATCTGAGAATTGCCGTTATATTGTCACAAAAACGTATTTATTGTTCTATTGTAAGTACTGTTTGAATATTTAATTTGAAAGATAATTTGAAATAAAATGAATTTGTGATTAATAAAAGAAATTGATGTTGAACACCAACCAAGTAAAGTTGTGTCCAAAATATAACATTCAAAGCGGCATCCCTTAAGAATTGCATCACAGAGAGCCACGCGCTTGCAAACGAACACCTGCTTAATACGTCCAGAATCGGATTCAAAATTTTTATGACTACATTCGTATTTTACTTGTCGCATCACAACTCTCCATTTAAATATTTATTACCACAAAAACGCTACTGGCAAATTTTCCAATTTAATCTCATTAAAATACTAGCACTACACTACAGTTTCTTGGTCTCTTCTTATCGGCAGTTTCAACAAAAAAGGCACGCACCACAAAAATAACAGAAAATTAGATTCATATTTATTCAGCGAATAAAAAATTTCCGTCAAAGGAGTCATCGTATGTGCTTTATAAATATGAACTCAGCTTTTTAGCATTTCTTTTATTACTGTCAAATATGTTTGTTTTTAAATGTGTTACTTTCCTCGCATACCGAAGGGAAGTATTGCATTCGAGAAAAAATCACCCTCCGACATTTTTTCAGAATTTCACGTTTCAGATCACGTAGATTACGAAAATATAGGTTTTCTAATTCCGTCAGTCAGTCAGTCTGTCTGTCTGTTGGTGTATTATCTAAAAAAAAACTGCTTGAGGTAGAACAGTCAAATTTAGTAGGTAGCTGACGCTGCTGTCTGAAATGGTTAAACTTTCACTGGAAAATATACAGGGTGGACCGTCTAAATGGAATAAATAATGGAAAAATTTTTTTTGCTCAAATTTAAAATTTCCACGTTTCATGGCATTCTAAACCTATTTCAGAAAAAAAAAAATTCAAAACTTTTTTTGGTCGGATGACACTTTAAAATGTTCTCTAAATGTACCTTCCTCGAGAGGTAAAGGTATAATAATAGTACACGCGGGTAGAGGTGTTTCAGAATCTTATGAACCGCGAAATGCGCAAAAGGGAAAGTTTGTTCTGGGTTATAAGTGAATTTTGAAAACACTGAGGGCTACCTTGCTGTATATATAAATAAGAGCTCAGGATAAATTGTAAACAATAAGTCTAATATTTTTAAGAAGTGTAATTGAGTCCACAGGAGGGATTATGTCTCTGCGCATATGAAGGTCACAGCTCATGAGAATTTGAAACACCTCTAATGAAGATGGATTTGTAAAAGGGTGTAAACACCCATTAAAATGTTTTCCGCAAAAAACATGGCAAAGTCATCGACCGATTACCACCAAGATATGAATGCCACTTTTTTTGAAAAATGTTTTGCAGAAAAACTATTGCGTTACATAAAGCCAAATTCGGTCATAGTGTTAGATAATATGCCTCTTACCATTAGCGACAAGCTGAGAAAATACCAACTACATCGACGCGAAAGTTTGAAATAATTGAATTTAAAAAAAAGCGGTGAAAAATGCCATTGTTAGGTAGGTTCAATATAATGCTAGAATTAAATCCTAGATAAAATGAATGTAGGGTTGTTGTATTTTTATTTAATAATAGGTAGAATTGTGAAATTCGACATTTATGAAAGCAGGAATATTTTACTTTCATTGTTTCATTACTTGCCAAACTCTGAAATTCCAACTCCGGCTCTGCAAGTCAACGTGGACTCTGTATACTAGACTAATACGCATAATAAAATTCGACCAATCAGTAGATCTGTAGCAGAATTTGCCATCAATCAGATTTAGTGGGCGTACCTTATTTACTTAACTCTGTCGTAGTTTATAAAAAAAACTACTTAATTTAATTTGTGGTCATTTTTTGTCACACCTCCAGACAATAGTAAAAAAAGAATAAAGGAAGCCGCAAATGCTCCTTATATTTTGGATTTGAGTTTACTCTAAAATCTACTAAAGTTACACACCACAGAACATTATGAACATGATTACCTGTACTCAATAGGTTGACACTTCTCTGGGTAAAAATCGTTTAATTTTACTCAACGGTCAGGGCAAGCGAATAATAAATTAAACTCAATGTTAAACAAACAAATATAAATAACAATATCAAACTTAAAAATTACTATCCAACCTAATAGACGGAGAGCTGGCTACGGAAATTAAAAATGATAAGGTGCAGTGAACATTTTTATGTAAAAACCCTCCTTACTAGCTGAAAAGTACATACCTCTGCAGCCAGAAGTCCATCCCAATGAGGGAAGCGTGGGCGGGCGGTCAAGCGCGTTCATTTTTAATTAAAATAAAATGAATCAATGCAAGCTCTGAAATTTTGTCCAGTTATAATTTTTAATTGTAGAAATAAATAAATAAATGCGATGTAATTTTAGGATAAGTAAATATCAGCCAAGAAGTACAAAACAAATTAAAAAAATCGGTAAAGGTATTTACACAGAACTTCCCTCGTTCATGGCAGTCTCTCTAAAAAAATAATAATTAGGAAATGACATTGAGAATAATAATCGGAGTAGAGTTATTGCTATTATTACAAAGAAAACTTGATAAGTTTTGGTCAAAAAAATATACAGATTGCTCATCCAACAGCAAAAGTTCAATACTAAATAGCAGGTGCCTCATATGGCAGGCTTGCGGAAATACCTTTACAAATGTCCACCATGACTGAATTATTTCTTGGGATGACCACCCTGTACATTTTTCAATAAAAGTATGTGCATATGCCAGATGTTATTGCCATCTGTCACATTTTCAATCCAACATTCACGTAATGGAGTGGAAGTATAGTGGTGGTTAAAAAATTTCATTTTTTTAAATTTTTCAAAAGATGGTAAAATAATTTTCAAATTTTTTTCTTCTGAAATAGGTTTAAGATGTCAAAGGTTTAAATTAGAGCAAAAAGGAAAGTTTCCTTCTGTTCTATAGTAGTGCTAAAAAAAGTTTAAAAATTAAAAAAGATGTATTTTTAAAATAGGTTTAGAATGCTATGAAACGTGAAAATTTTAAATTTGAGCAAATAAAAAAAAATTCGATCTATTTTAGTGGTAAAAACTTTTTGAAAAATGTTGGTGAAAAAAATTTTCAAATTTTTTTTTCTGAAATACCTAGGTTTAGAATGTCATTTAAATTTGAGCATTCTGGTGTTAATTTTTTTTCCAAACTGGTAACAAAATGTTGCAAATTTTTTTTTCCGAAATTGGTTTGGAATATCATGAAACGTGGAAATTTTAAATTTGAGCAAAAAAATTTTTTTCGTTTGTTCTACAGTAGTGATACATGAATGGATTAAAAATGTTTTCAAATTTTCTAAAAAATTCTTCAAAAACATTTTTAAATTTGTTTGAATAGTTTTAGAATGTCATGGAAACGTGGATAGTTAAAATCTGAACAAAGAAAGAAAAATTCTATCTTAGTGATAAAATTTCAAAAAACTTTTTTTTTAAATCAGGCTTAGAATGCCATGAACGTGAAAATTTTAAATTTGAAGAAAGAAAAAAAAATTCATTTTAGTAGGTAGTAAAATTTTTTTCAAAAATATTGGTGAAAAAAATTTTCAAATTTTTTTTTACTGAACTAGGTTAAGCGTGTCATGAAACGTAGAAATTTTAAATTTGAGCAAAAACAATTTTTTTTCATCTTGGTAAAAATTTTTTCAAAAATGTTTGAAAAAAGTTTTCAAAATTTTTTTTTTCTGAAATAGGTTTAGCGCGTCATGAAACGTGTAAATTTTAAATTTGAGCAAAAAAAAATTTTTTTCAACTTGGTAAAAATTTTTTCAAAAATGTTTGAAAAAAATTTTGAAAAATTTTTTTTTCCTGGAATAGGTTAAGCGTGTCATGAAACGTAGAAATTTTAAATTTGAGCAAAAACAAATTTTTTTCATCTTGGTAAAAATTTTTTCAAAAATGTTTGAAAAAAATTTTCAAAATTTTTTTTTTCTGAAATAGGTTTAGCGCGTCATGAAACGTGGAAATTTTAAATTTGAGCAAAAAAAATTTTTTTTCAACTTGGTAAAAATTTTTTCAAAAATGTTTGGAAAAAAATTTTCAAAAAATTTTTTTTCCTGAAACAGGTTTAGCGCGTCATGAAACGTGGAAATTTTAAATTTGAGCAAAAAAAAAATTTTTTCACTATTTATTCCGTTTAGACGGTCCACCCTGTATATTTTTCAGTGAAAATTCTACCAGTCCTTCGCTGACAGTAGGGTTAACTACCTACCAAATTTGACTGCTCTCCGTCAAGTAGTTTTTTAGTAAATACACCAACAGACAGACAGACAGACAGACAGACAGACAGACAGACCGACAGACAGACAGACAGACAGACTGACGGAATTGAAAAACCTATATTTTCGGAATCTACGTGTTCTGAAACGTCAGAATCCGAAAAAATCTCGGAGGGTGATTTTTTCTCGAATACAATACTTCCCTTCGGTATGCGAGGGAAGTAAAAAGTACACCCGTACAGGATTCGAACCGAGAAATCCGTCGTTTAACGCAAAGTCAAAACAAATCAAAAAGATATTTATTAAAAAGGAAGAACAATCTGTCCCACCCGAACACCCATGTGCGGAGCCAGCCGAACATCTGCACCGAGAAATGCTACAGTACTTGTAAAGCTGGACGGAGTGAGGTCAGGTAGGATTACAAAAAATTATTAACAAATAGCAACAAAAAGTAAATTAAAAGGCAAGTAAAATTAAGGCTTTAACTATGTAAATTTAAAATAATTCGTAAATAAATAAGTAATATAAAGGCATAAAATATTAATAAAATTCGTTTTACGAGAAAATTATTAAACACAAAACCCGCTTCAGGAAATTCAACACGAGTGAGGTATGGGTATATCAAACCACTTCAAAATTAATCAAAATATAATTAGGAAGAACAAAATTTCGACAAAAGTCGCTTAACGCGATGTGCTACGGGAGGACTTGAAATTTCAATTAGTCTCGTCGGAAAAAGCAAAACATGAAATCTTTAAATGTTCATAACTAAATAAATATATTAGCAGGAATGCTCCCTAAAGTTGATATCGAAAGATCGAAATTGGCATTTTCACGGCATCGTTGTTTGCATGGGCGAAATCGAAAATTCCAGCCGACAGAAGTAAACGAAAAATAGCATTTTTTGACGTTTCTCGAATTTGATTTGTTTTTTTTTTGTTCTATTAATGTCACTGGTACTTTAATAACGAAAACCCGGAAGAATGGGGAGATTTTAAATATAAAAACAAAATCGTCAGAACTGCACCTTGACCAATGTCAAATTTTAATAATTTGAACAGTTTTCTTACAACTTTACCGACTTCTGGCTATGTTTAATCCTCGACCTAGACTTCTGGCGATAATTTTACGGAATTTCTACCGTTCCAAACTATAACTACAGAAAATTTCGGGGCTACACTCAAAGATTTTATTCTAATTAAAAATGAATGCCTTTGGCCGCCCGCTCCGCTTCCCTCCCCGGGATGGACTTCTGGCTGCAGAGCTATGTACTTTTCAGCAGGTAAGGAGGTTTTTACATAAAAATTTTCACTGCACCTAATCGTTTTTAAGTTCCGTAGCCAACTCTTAGGCTATAAATGGTCTTTGAATTTAAAATAAAAATATTCGAAAAATAAATGAGTATACCGTGGATTTAAATGTATTTCTAAAAGCCATTACCTTTTGTGGTGTGACGCGTTTAGTCACATCCGAATATAACCTTAACAATTGATTATCAGTAAAAATTCTCACTTATAATATCCCCAGTGCTTAAATTATTTCCGATTTTTTTTTTATTCGTGATTTCAAACATTCTACTTGGGTGCTGCAAATCATAACATTATATACATTTACTCTGTTAACTATTTCACTAATTAATATGACATCAAAGGCATTAAGGATATTTTTTTTATTTAAAATTAACTATTATTTATCATGATGATCAAGTATTTAGCTGCTAACAGATGTTTAGGATTGATTAGTTAATGTACACAATACAAAATATTCTTTTACTGGAATGTCTTCCAAAACGTTGGCCGGATGTCTTGAAAGAGTTAATGGGAAAGAGCTCTAGTAAGGACGTGCACCTAATAAACAATCATGACAGATGATGTGTTGCTGTGAGACGTGCAATACAGTATAAAAAAATAACGCGTGGATCATAACGATGAAGGCGTTATGAATAGGAAGAACAACTACCTCTTTATCAAACACTGAGTCAGCTAATGCGATCCGATCTTTCAGTTATCCTCTAGTTTCTCTGGGGTTTAGGATGTACATTCTATAGATATATTTTATTTTAGGAAGGATTTTCTAAACGTTACCGAATGGCTATATAGTTATTATTAAAGTTATTCCAATTAAAATTCATTTCGGCATAATTTATGAATAATAAAAGTGGAAAACCTGCCTAAAATTTTCACGTCGCCGCAATATTTTTCCATTACATTATCTATATATGCCGTTGGAGTAAATCAGCGTTATCAAACAAGGCGGTTGGATGCCCTAAACGAGGAATAACTGCTGAGACGTGACACTAAGTCTAATGCAATTTTAAAAAACGGTTGCCGTTACTCATGTCCTAATTCTATAAGGAAACCAATATCTGTAAAATACAAATAACACCTTTTGTATTGATATTACGTCATCGGACCAAAATAATGGATTTTTATTTTCCACAAATATTTCTGGTAAGATATACTTAAAGATAATTTTGAACTGAAAATTAATTTCATCCTATACAGGGTGAGTCGCAAAAAATGGGACATCGAGAAGTGACTACGTCTACTGGTAATCAGTCACAACTACAAAAATTTGAAATAAGTCCCTGCTAAGCTGAATATTAATACAGGTGTAATAAAACATCAAAGAGTTCCACAGAGAGATAAAATGTTTCATAAAATATTAATAAACATTGTCGCACTATTGGGAAAAGCTGATTTTCCAAGGAAAATCCTAGAGTAGAAGTCTCTGTAATCTCTAGTTGTGATCTGAACTCCAAGCTCTTGGAAATCGGAGGTGACATATAAAAAAAGTCAAAGCTGCCGGCCGAGTTAATATAAGGGCAAATCGTGGCATGCTGTGTTTGTCTACACTTTATTAAATAATAAATACAATGTCTACTTTGAATTTATCTGTCGATGTCGCGAAGGACGGGCAACGCGCCCACCAATGCATAAGGTATTCGTATCTTGACGCAAAACAGGGTAGGATTTTTTAACTTAAGAAGCATCATTAAGGTTCTACCGAAAACTCGATTTATAAATCTCTAGTATTATTTTCAGCAGTCAGTACCGATTTTCATATTTTAATTGCTTGTTTTTATGGTATTTTCTATGGGCAGTAAACAAATGGAGACAAGTTAGGATTAAAAGTTAAAATTGGTGGCAACTTCAAAACACAGAAAAATCAGTTTCTTCGTTTCAACGTTCCCTGGAAAAACGCATTTTTGGGAATATTTCCTTAGAGGGAGTAATCCTTTGCCAAGATTGACGAAAATCTCTTAGAAATATTCAGCATTCAATTTCAAAGAAAAGAAAAAAAAAAAAGAATAAAATCGGCGAAAATTATGGGCTGTATGGAATTCTAAATTCTGTTCTGAACTCCGAATTTCCCACATTGTGGAATAATGAGCAGGATATTCTTCATTCTGTACTCACGAAGGACTCAACTTTATCTGAAAATAATTTAAATTGTGGGTTTAAGATTTATAACAATTTTCTCCAGCACTGTATTTTCGGCAATATGACTCCTGCTTGACTAAAGTTATTTTAGTGGTATAATTTGAGCCCTGGATAGTGAATTTCACAATATGTTCCATTTAGAGTTACGTAATGCTACAAATTATTACACCATTACCAATTCAGATACTGATTAACAATATTGAAGTAATTAACAATCGATTTGTTAATAACTCGCCGCTATTAAATTAGATAATAGAACTAGTAGTAGAGAGCAATTATAATTTATTTTGAAAAAAAACCTGTCTGAAATTTAGAGATAACGTTCTCTAAAGTAAAAGAAATTTTGTTTCCTAATTACTTCCACGTCCACGTAGTGGAGTGAAAGTATAGTGATCGTACAAGAATATATAACATTTTTTTAAAGAAATCGGTTTAGAATCTCTACTCTACGAGATTTAAAGCGCGGGCAAGGTGACAAGATGAATTCTAAATTCTGCGCCTAGATGGCAACTACTATGGTTTATCTAGTATTATGAGTATATTCAATGAGTGTAAAATATCAAAATTTGTATTATATTACGGATAAAGATAGTGCGAATGAAGTAGTACTTGAACGCCTCATCTTAAATTTTAAATAGTATCGAAGCGGTTCCATCTATTAAAGCAGCACTGTACTACAATTATGGTTAACAATAAGCTGTTCTTGGTAAATTGGGTGATGTTGTTTAACTGAAAATAAGTGTAAATTGTACATAAATAAATACCACAGGATTGTTGAAGAATATTTTTGGCTATAGTTTGCTTATTAAGGAGATCTCTCTTCACTTGGTGCGTCACCTCCCTTCCCCACTGATCCTAGGCCTTGCTCACTCTTATCAGTCTTCTTTTGTGGTATTGACTTGAAACTTCGTACATGTACGTACTAAAACGAGATCTGGAACTGATTATATTTTGAGATAATTCCATTGAAGGGTTGGGGGGCAAATAGGGGTTAATATGGTAAAATAAGTAAAGCAAGCTAATGAGAGTCTATAAACTTGGGATTTTTTTTACACGGAGGGAAAATCTTGCATAAGACCCCAGCTGATTGTTGGTGCCGGGAGTGTCGAATTCTTACCGACTAAAATCTCTCCCTCTCAACTCTCTCATCTCACTGCAACAGCTTTCCGCATTACTTCGGTCCTGATCTCCAACATTACCTCATCTCGTTTTTGCCCTTGTTCTCGATAATACTCCTTATTGCCCTATAAGCATAGGTCCACTGCTCCTCTCTTGATGTAAGGTCTGTCACCATATTGTCTTCAGTGAACAGCTTACCTGTCTGTCGCGTATAGGTTTCTCGGGCCTCGTCCCGTTGGGGACATACAAAGAGTGTGTGTTTCACGTCATCCTGTCTTCCGCAGTAGTTGCACGAGTCCCCTCATCATACGGTCTCTCAATCCATGTTTGGATGTTCGGGATTAGCCGATAAATCCACCGTCCTTTTGTTGTGTTCGTCCATTTCTCTTGCCACCTACTCATGAGATTTCTCTTGCTGTTTGTTCATGTATCCCTGTATTTTCCCGAGCGTTCTTTGATCAAATTTCTTATGACATTTGCGATCTCCATCACCACCCCCACTCCATTATTAAAGAAGTTAACAAAATAAACCTGTGATTATACAGTAATAACTTAAATTATAGACATATAAAAGATTTAATTACGCTAGACAATATAAAAGAAATTGCTAGCAAAATATTGATACATTTTCTAAGATTAACTAAATGAATTAATTGAAAATCAATAATACTAGTATACAGGGTGTAATCAGTTTCATGTCATTAAAAAAAACTGGTAATGGGGACCGACTAGACAAACAAAAAACCTCTGTCTTTTCCCTCTAGGGGCACTTTGAAAAAACTGACCTGGGTTAACATATTAACTGCTTTTCTTGGTCAAAGGACTTGTAGTTCCCAATTATACAACTTTTAAATTGTCATAAAATGTGCAGTCCTCGGCATCACACGCGGTGTCAAAGCAAAGGCTTTGTTTGGATCACCGACCGCCTTTGATGGACCGCCTCAACCGAACTGGGGCAATTATAAAGGGGTGAATAATTCGTTATCTTTTCCTGTACAACTGCAAGCAAATAATGGCCATAGAAGTTTAAACAGGGCATTTATTTACATGTGTGTCTTTTAATTTGGAACGAAATATTGGATTAATGTTTATAATTTAGAATATTTAAATGTGATTTATTAACGTTTGTAACATAAATGAGTATCCTGGGTTAAATGCTTACCTAAGTAAATCATTCGAAATCTCTGCATCTGCATCAATACACAGTTCGGCACGTCGAATTAAGGACATACGTACTCCGTTCAACACTAAACAATAAACCATCAACTAACGTTGTCAATAAAGAAAAATAAAAGAAGAACTTGGTCCAAAATCCAAAACGGAATACAAAAAGAACGAACAAGTAAGTTGTGTTTGTACGTAATCAAGAATTTAACAACTTGAACGGTAAAGTCAATAAAATAAATCTTAACTATAAATACACAGTGACCCAAAATTCAAAAATAACAAAAACAACGAACGGCGGGGCGGGTTGGACGTGTGTACATAACGAAACACCCATAGTAACTAAAATATTGCACAAGGGAGAGTCAGAGTATAAGGCAAAGACACGCGCGATGATCTAAACCTACCTCAATATTCCAGCAGTTCTCAAAAGATTTTATTGAAAATTTGCGAAATTTTTGTTTATTTTTTTTCTCCAAAACTATAAGCTTTAGACCCCATGTTATATAAGGTTTTTTTGTTTGTCTTTCTTAACGACATGAAACTAATTACACCCTGTATATCTGAATAACTTGCTTGTCGTACTTAGTTGTCAATTAACGCATGTATGTGTTTCCTTAATTTTTTCCTTCCTAACCTTTAATATACTCACTCAATTTCTTTTTAAATCAGTGTATTGATTCTATTAATCTCAGATCTAAAGATTTATAATATTTTGGGCCCAAATAGGCGAAGCTTCTCTGACCTATAGGCATTTTCATAAGGTAATTGGTAAGTATTTTCCCCTTGTTTTGTATCGTACATTTGATTTCTTCTTACAAAATAATTTTTATTACTGTGTTGTTTATATTGCAGGGATAATAAAACGACTGTCTAATATCCAATGCACTGGATTCTTGAAAAATATTTAAATGCAATAGCATCACTTGAATAAGTTTTTTCTTTTTTGAAAATTATTTTAAACATTTTTTTTTGGTATAATTTCTAAATTTTTCAGGTGAGTTTTTGAAGCGCCATCCCAAGCAAATATACCATAGATCAGGTGAGATTCTACTAATGAAGAGTATAATACTTTCGATTCATCGACATCTAAAACTTCACTTAACTTTTGAAATTTGTATAGAACAGTTCTTATTTTATTTATTACATACATTCCATTTTAGGTGGTAACCTATACTCTCAGATATTTTATTTCTTTTGATGGTTCAGTATAAATACTTGCTGAGTTTTCTAGTTTTAAAGGACCAATATCGGGAAAAGTTGAGCTCTTAGAGAAAAATGATATATAAAACGTTTTGTTAAAGTTTGTCGTCAACATATTGTGATCGAACCAGTCTTTGATGCGACCCATATCTCTTTCTACATTTTTTTTAGTTAGCCCAGTTACCTGCACTGTAGTATATAGCAGTATCATCCGCATAAGTTATTTTGCCCCTCGTTTGGGTGGAAAATAGCCCATTTAAGTATATTATAAAAAATAATACAGGGCTAAGTATCCTGCCTTGTGGTACATCAAATTCAATTTTCTGATAATCACTTATTATGTTTCTAATTTCTTAGCCCTATTTCTTGTCAGGTTTCCTCAAGCATGATATGACTAACTGTATCAAGTGCCTTCTCGAAGTCGACGAATACTCCAAGTGATGGTGTACCTTCATCGAGGGCACTTTTGATGTTAATGCGAGTATAGCATCTTGGGTAGATTTTTCCCTTGCGAAAACCATACTGCTTGTCTGAAAGAATTATTTTGTATTTCTCGAGGAATTCATTTATGACTTAATAATTTTCATTAGCAAAATTTGTGATCAAATTAGATCTGTAGTTAGCGACTTCATTCTATCACCATTTGTAAACATAGAAATAACTATAGATGACTTAAAGGCAGACGGAAAGTGTCCCTTTTTCATGCATCTATTGATTACATATGTAAAAGGTTCACAAATAATACGTGAAATTTGCTTCAAAGTTTCTGCCTTTAAGCTAACTATACATACACGTTAATTTTTTTTTGTGAAGACATAGTTGTGAGCACTTCATTTTTGTCGGTAGGTTTTAAAAATATCGAGTTCATGACAGTATTTTTTTCTATTATATGTATTGTTTTTTTAAATAATATTTGCAAATTTTTTGTTTCATTATTTATATAATTATGATTAAAAACATTGGCTATTAATTTAGGATTTTTAATTTTTTCACCATTATTACCTTTTATGAAATCAATTTTATTTTGTTGTCTCGGTTGGCTACACAATTCTTTTACAGTTTCCCATAGATGTTTAGAATTATTTTTATTTTCATTTATTTTGTTTTTATAACAGTTCGCGTTTGCTTTTTAATTAACTTTGTAACAAAATTTCTACAATTTTTGTATTCTTCCTTTAATAGTTCATTATTAGGTTCATTTAATAATTTATGGGACATTCTGTCTCTCGTATCAATTGAATTTATGATTCTCTTTGTTATCCTGGTACTTGTTTATGTCAACTTTCTCTATTCTCAAAGCCAAATATTCGCTTCTGAGAGACCATCCTGTATAGAGGATGTGATTAACTGCATCGCTGTCGACTATATCACATGGAGATAATTAAACTGTGCTCTGCGCCAGGATCGCTCGATCTATATGATAAACACTGTAATAAGCACTATGTAAGTAGTTGCAGATTGGCTCAATAGTCTACGCCGGCATATAAGCTAATTACTATGTTAAGACTATCTGTGCCCGTTATGAAATTACAAATTGTCGCATTAACTTTTGCCTGGAATTCTGGAACTGGATGTTATGGAAGTAGGAAAATGCACTGCTTGGAAAAGGGTGAAGTTTCAGAAGCGTTGCCAATTGGATATATACCTGACGGGTCAAATAAAATTGTTTCAGTTTGAAGAATTGCAATTTTTTTTGGAAAAGCAAATAAAAATCTTCTTGTATGCCAAATGCTGGTTATTTTCTCTCATCAGTTACAAAATACTGCAAGACGCACTATTCTAGTTGAATTCCGTTTGTTGCATAGCACGTCTGACATCATCATGCCAGCTGTCGCGGTTGTCTGTTGGGGACACGGCTCCACTAAATCTCTTTCTTCATTAGCCCATCGTTTTGAAGGGCGTCGCCTTCGTCATTAGAGGGAGAAAGATAACATTCCAACAGAAGAAGAAGTAGTCAAGGCAATAAGGAGACTGAAAGACAGAAATAGATGGTATACGCTCTGAGCTCCTGAAATATGGAATAAACAAACCAAAAAAAGAAGGCCTTTTATAATGCCATGCTAGAATTTAAGATCCCAATACACCTAATAGAATTAGTGAAGGAAACCCTCTCAAAAGTCGAATGCAAAGTTAAGGTGCAAAACGACGTGTCAAGATTCTTCCAAACACGCACAGGACTACGACAAATCATGCTCGTTGTTATATAGTACTAGAAAAATCCATAAAAAATCAGGTATAATGACAAGGGGAACTATTATCAACAAGAGTGTACAAATACTAGCATACGCGAATGGTATTGATATAATAGCAAGATCAAAAAGGGACCTAATGCAAACCTTCAAAGCATTAGAAACAGCTGAGAAAAAAAATGGGGTTACAGGTTAATATTGCCAAAACAAACTATATAAAAGTTTCTAATAGTAAGAATATAGCGCCATCCGAAGATCTGGTGATATACATTTGAAGTGGTAAGAGAGTTTGTATATCTTGGATCTCAAATAAATGAAGATAATATGTGCTGAAATCAAGAGAAGAATATACCTGGTTAACAGATCATACTTTGGGTTAAACGAGTTTCCAACATCAAGCATGTAACGAGGTAAATTTTCCGTTGCCAAAAATGCAGTTTAAATTAATAGTATACTTCGTTATTTGCTCCGCTTACATTCGAACACATGCATTGTAAATTATTATTATAGATTTCTCCCAAATTTAGCTAGTTGAAACCGCGAAACAGATTTCTACTTTAAATAGGTAATTTGATAAACCTGGCAGTGAGAGGGCTGTCCATAATATTAACATTAATTACAAGATTTGATACTGAGGGCGTTGGTAAGTCAGCTGCGTAAATTAGTTTCATGAGAGCACATTTGAAATCACTTCTGTCCGATCCGTCAAACAGCCCCAGTCGGCTATTATTCCGTATATCCAGCACATGTAAGTACACCGTTTTATCACCGCCGCTGGTTTCTTGTCGACCTTTTTATATTAACACCGATAAGAATAATTCACTGAAATGTGTGTTTTAAAGCAATAATTTGAAACCGATTCCGTTTAAATGTATCAGAATATAATTATTATTTTCCGACTTTGCCGAAATTAAATGAATTTAAATTATTACAATAGTAAGAGAGTCCAAGTTAGGACCTGTCAACTTCTCCGATTTTATCCAAATAGCTATGTTCGCAAGAATTTCCTAATGGGAAAAGGAACATAGATGATATTTCCAGAGAAAACTGTGTACCGTTTACCGTTTATATTATTTTAATCCAGACCATTTGTGATGGTACTGCGATAAAATAATATGTTGCTCTACCAAATGGGTAGAAGCTATAATTACCGTATATTTTATTTTAGCTAGTTCGTAGCAAAATAAAATCTGTCTTTGCAAAAATTATTTTTGTGAAATTTATTGTAGTGTTATTGTTAATTTACCGTTCATTTTGTTTCCAATATTTTGTACTGATACGAAATGGAACAAAATTCCTTACTTTGAAATAATTTGTAGGAATTTATTATAGTCCGGGAATTGAGAATTAAATCTAGGCTACCGTAAATAAATTAATTAACATTATATTCTGATACATAGAAAATTTTCCGCATCAAATCCGACAAGATACCACGTGGCTGAACTGAAATGCATTTAATGAAGGCACCCAGCTATGGGGTTTGACGCGCTTGGCAAACACCGCATCTAGTGTTGATGTAATTTCAACATTTCCGAACCGAACCGAAACACCACCGTTCTGATTATTGCTGTCTGTCCGTCTAGGCAGAATAATCTCCGCCGTAAGCTCATACCAAATCCGATAACCGTTTTATTTTCCGAACCGAGTGTAACCAAGGTTACACACCGCTCCGAATCCGTTAACCGTTTTATTTTCCGATCCGAGTGTGACTTAAGTTACACACCGCACCGAATCCGAAATGGGTAACTAGTAGCTAACTAGCTTCTCACCGCCTGGTTACCCGTGCGTCACAAAATGGCGCCCTACTTAATTCAAATTAGACTAAAATGACATATCTTAAGTTTTTCTATTTTATTTACGAGAAACTCCGTATTTTGGTACCTAACCGATTTTTATTGTTTTGTAAACATTTCATTGTATGTTAATAAACTTTGTTATTTACCGACCTCTGCCTTTTACTGTTGAATGTGAGTGAAAGTCTAATCTGCCGTCCGGACCCCTGGACATACCGTGTCTCCACTGTAGCTATCCCAGCCCTACTGCAACAGGCTGCGTTTAGGAGGCTAATGTGGGACCTTTGCCCTACGTAAAAATTGCAAAGGTGGCGCTTCCACTTGCCTATGCGCTAGGCAACTAAAAGAAAGCACGTCACAAGCATAGTAACCAAAAGAATTAAGGTGGTGATATAAAACCCTTATTAAACTTGTCCTCACCTATGCGTCAGAAACATGGACGATGACAAAAAGCGATGAGGAGCTGCTGGGCTGCTTTAAACGAAAGATACTTCGTCATATATACAGAGATGTGCAGAAGAACGGGACGTGGCGCAGGCGTTATAATTTCAAATTCTACGGCCTCTACGAAGAGCCTGATATTGCCCGATCCATCAAAGTCAACACATTAACATGGCTTGGCCACCTACAAGGGATGGATGAAATGGAACCCCCAAAGTATATTCCTCTAAACACCGGCGGGAACTCGAACGGGAGGTAGACCCAGAGCTAGATTCAAGGCCCAAGTAAGAACGTTGAGAATCGAAAATTGGAGAGACAATGCAAGAAATAGGAAAGAATTGAAATTAATCTTGGAACAGGCCAATACCCACCCTGGGTTGTAGAGTTAAAGATGATGATGACGTCTTCGTCATTTATTTTTACATATTCATAAAAATAAAAGAAAACATTCAACGTCATGGACGGACGGACATATTGAAAGTTGTTCAAAGTTCGATTACTAACAGAATGATATGAAAATGCTTCCTCTATGAGCGACATTTACGGTTTTAGAAATGTGACCATCACATGCGACTCTCCTCGTGCTCGCATTTGCGAAATATTTAGGTACACAAAAATATTTTTTAAATACAATAATTCTTTACTTAAAATTGTTTGCTCTCAAGCAATTGCAAGCAGGGTCGCCCCAAGAAAACTATTTAAATGTAAATCTTAGTTTGCTACGGTTAAATGGTTACCGAAAAATAAAGCCAAAAACAGTTGGAAAACGTGGTTATAACTCGGGCAAAAGTAATAACATATGGCAACAACTAAAATTAACAAAATGGTACACGCAATAAAAATAGTGGCAGGGAATATATGTCTAATAATTAGACGAGTAAAATTGGGAAGCAAAGACGCTTAGTTTTCGAGAAAAAAAAAACTGGCGTAGAACCAAACCAGACTTGGTGCGATTCTTTAATTAGGTGATCGTGTACATGAAACCACTTTTCACGACATTTTCTGGTGGTCTGGAACTTTTTTATTTCGAAAAAACTGTAAAAAAATGAATTTTCCATGAAACATTTTTTAACATCCCCATCGTTATATCTTTAAAAATAATTGTGCTATGGAACTGATTTTTTTTTAAATTGAAGTAGACACAATAGCGCTTCTAACTATGTACAATGTGATTGTAAAATATATTTTTTTTAATTGTTAAAATAATAGCAAACTCAAAGTTGTTATTTTCGTGAATGTATTTTTCAGCAATCGAGAAAAATTTTTATTTATGAAAATATGTATATACATGCTGTGAACAAATTGAAGCCAATATATGAAAAAAGTTTTTAGAATCATAATTTTTGATGTGCAGGTTATAGTATGTAGTCAGCGATTTTTTTAAAACGGGCTAAATCATATTCTTGCACGCCCGGCTCTCATTATACTGCTTACCGCCTGCGGACTACGGTTGTTGGATTCATGTGTACTAATCGGGCTTTTATTAACAGCTCCAAAATAGGTACGAACCTACCTTTTGTTGTTTTAAGGTAAAAAATATTTAAAAGCAGGTAAATATAAATCATTGTTATAAAGTAAGTACCCACCTAATAAGTAGGTTATTACACATTTTTGATTAAATTAAACCAAGACGCAGGAATAAAACAACTTTATTTTTTTGCAACTATTTTTCTATTGAAAAATGAGTATTTAGTTACGTAGGCCCTGCGTTAAAAGCATTCTAGTTCGTCTGTACATTCATCGAAACCTTTAAATTAAATAACAGTATTTCAAGTACGGCATTTACACTCGTTACAACATTTTAGGCCTTCTTTAACACAATCATATTTTCGATTTTCACAATTTTTATCTGAACAATAAATACTTAATGAAAATATTGTCCAAACATCGTCACTTAAATTCCGTCCTGAACCATGTGCATTTATAAGTGTAGTTGGCATATTGCTTCTGTACGATATTCTAAGTTGATGCATAAACCTGCAATAGTTAACTAAATGTATTAGATAGGAAATCTATGATTTAAATATATATGTTTACCTTAAGAATGGGTGGTAAAAGGTGCCTTCAGTTGAAGGAAGCTCCGTTTGTTGTTGTTGCTAATTTGATCCTTAGGTCGTTTAATATCTGAATTTGTTTACTTTTGTTTTTGTGCAGTACTAGAATCAATTTTGTGAAGATTTTTAAAGCTTCGTCTTTAGACAGCAATGGCAATTCCGATAATTTTTTAAAAGCAACAATATTCTTTAAGAACATCAAACGCAGATTTTTAAATATTTAAAAAAAAACCATTAGTGGTGTCGCAACCAGTAAAACAATGAAGACAAGAACAAACTGTAGTTCATAAACTTTGCACTACCTTCTATATTTATAAAAATTGTCTGCTAGTGAAAAATGGAGAGTAAGTAAAATTAATACATCTATATCAACTAATTTCACCAATGTTTGTTTGCTAAATTTATTTTTGGTCATTTCTGAATGACGTTTATGTAGTGAAACTACTTTTTCTGTTAATTTAAATCCTCCATCTATTATTAATATTTCGTATTCGATTAAATACTGTGCAGCATCTGTTGCAAATCGGCGCGGCGCGGCGCGGCGGCACTGTATGATTGCAAAAAACGTTCATGTTTTCAAAACTTGTCTACCTATACGACAGTCTATATATTTTAATTAAATTTCGTCATTTAAAATATCTTTTCTGACACAATATTTCCGCGATGTCGTCTTTTTTCAGCACTAGATATTAGTGACAACAAACCTTGTATCCTAGGTCTTGGTACCACATATTTGTCATCATCCCGCACAATTTTCTTACAAATATAATACACTCCATTATTTTAGAAAACTAAATTGCGAATATTCTACAGCATCGCATTTATTTAAAACTATTTATACGTATACTCTAAATCCCGCAAACTACTAATATACGATTCAAATGTATTGACCCCTCATTTTAACCGCGAAATCTCAAAAATGGCGGACCAGAGAAAATTTGAGAAAATATGTGTTCATTATGTGTCTATTGTAAATTATTCACTGAAGTTTGAATAATGTACATTGGACGGTTTTGAGGTTCTGCTAAGTTATATTGAAAAATACCCTACTTTTTAAGGAAATTTTGACCATACCAGTTTTAAATTCATTATATCTTGAAAAATATGCCTACTATATGAATAATATTTTAAATACCGATAAAGCGCGGCATTTTTTGTACGAAGAAATTCTTTCACCATTTTTTATTCTAAAATTTTGCAGTTATTGTCAAAAATGTGACTTAATGTTTATTCGGCTATTTATCAAGGTATTTAAAAAATTTTTAATAAACTAGTTAATCATATAAAAGGTAAGGATTTTCAGAAAAAAGAATTGGTATATATCAAATATTAATTTAGTTATCAAGTGCAATAGATAATATTGCAGAACGCGGGCAATAATATTATCTATTGCACTTGATAACTAAATTAATATTTGATATATACCAATTCTTTTTTCTGAAAATGCTTACATTTTATATAATTAACCATTTTATCAAAATTTTTGTAAATGCCTTGATAAATAACCGAATAAACACAAAATTTTAGAATAAAAAATTATGAAAAAATTTCCTCGTACAAAAAATACCACGCCTTATCGGCATCTAAAAGATTATTTATATAGTAGGCATATTTTCAAATATATAATGGATTAAAAACTGGTATTGTCAAAATTTCCTTAAAAAGTGGGACATTTTTCAATATAACTTAGCAGCACTTCAAAACTGTCCAATGTACATTATTCAAATTTCAGTGAATGATTTACAATAGACACATAATTTTTTCAATTTTTTCCGTTCCTCCATTTTTGAGATATTCGCGGTTAAGGTGCGGGGTCAATAAATTTGAATAGTCTATTAGTTAGACGCATCTTATCCTACCTTCCATACGCGGTGTACAATAATACATATGACTAATTTAGAGCGCTTTAAAAAAAATCGCTGTTGCCAAACGATACACATTGGGAAAAAAATAATTATATCAAAAACTTTTCTAATGTTTGGGCTACATTTGCTTCACTGTATGTGTATAAAAATTTTCAAAAATAAAAAAGTTTATCGATTGGTGAAAATTGTAATACGTAAAATTCAAATATCTAGTTTTCCTAATTTTTAAATAAATGAAATTGCGAACTGTGTAAAAACCATTAGTACAGTTAAAAGCGCTATTGTGTGTACTTTAATTGAAAAAAAAAACAACGTCGATAGCAACATTAGTTTTGAAGATATGACGGTGGAAACAAAAAAAAACACAATTTATTTAAAATGCAATATTTTCCCTTTTTTTTAATTTAAAATGGTCCAGACCACGAAAAAATGTCGTGAAATACGATTTCATATGCCCAGTGACATGCTTAACAAAACCTACCATGTTTGACCTGGTTCTACGCCAGAAAAAAAAACGGCACGATAGAGTCTCGAATTCGCTCCTCTAAATACCGCTCAGGTATTTTGTGACAGCCTCTAATATGATATTAGAAACTCCACCAATGGGTTTTCATAAAAGCTATTGGATGCACTACGGTTTATGTAAACGTATTTGTAAATTGCAATTCATTTCTTTTCAGAAAGAATTATACGGAGGCTGTATTTTTAGACAACTCAAAACATAAACAGAAATATTAGTCTGCCTGGACTTTTATGTCACATTATTGTTAAAATGTTCAAGGATTTGAGAATGCAAAATAATCTCAAAAGTGGACCTAGTTATCTCTAAACTTCGAAAAATGCTAAAGAGAAAAGCTGTTTATTTTTTTTACATACATGTAGCAATTTTCAACCTTCTAGTAAAGCTTTAATTTTTGTTGTTGTTTAACCTAATGCATTTTTCTACTTAACCGAATTTAACCAAGCCTGCATAAAATCATTTATTTTTACTAAAATCATCGCCTAAATGCTTTTCGTGACTAAATCTTCTATAAATACATTTATTCGCGAGAAACCTAAATATGCTAATAAAAATTCATCAAACTTGACCCAAAATTAATCTAGTTTCAACAATTTATTCCAACATCAACTTTAACGGATTTTTTTATTAAATAAACAGATGCGTCAAAAAGAAAACATAAAAAACAGAAAATTTCTGTATAGTGTGGAAAGTATTATTTTTTATTAAATTCTAGAAAATTATTCCGTTTGTTTGCTGTTGCTGATATCAAAGTTTGGTATTTTACTATCATAGATATACAATATGCCGGTTGCTAACTTCTTGTCAATCTGTAATGTGGAATACTTAAGTCATTCTCATTCCTGATGTATTTATGATAATTTGAATTTCTTGACTACAAATAATTATTTTCATGCGCATAATGCACGTGTGATCAAAAATTAACATATGATGTTCATTAAGCTAAAGTAGAAGCCAAAATTCACAACTCTTTTAAATTTTAAATACTGTTTAGCTATCAGATAACATCTCCAAAGAATAAGGCCATAGGGTGGTATGTCACCTGAATTTCGCCTATGTGAACAAACACTATGTTTAATAAAGTCATTTTATTATTATTATTATTATTTTATCCAATAAGCTACCTTTTTAAAAAATTTTGGCCATCTGGGCAATATGCTGGTGTCAATTCAGTCTTAAATTGATATACATCCAGAATTTTTACATTTTTACAGTCCCAGAGCCTGCAAAAATAATTTTTTGTTTCCTTTCCGATTTCGTGTTTAATTTCTTATCCTCAAATACATTTACCAGCACCGTTTAAATTCTCTGTTGTTCAGTCAAGGATAATCATTTTTCCATATTTATAAAAGTTGTGTCGTTAACAAATAATACAATTATGTTTGACCTCAGATTTACCGGCAACTCATTTATGTAAACTAAGAAAAAGTAGGGCCAATTATTGAACCCCGTGGAACACCCGATTTAATTTGGCCTTTTGAAGAGCATTGGCTAGGTGTTTCTACATGGTTAATTATGTGCTGTAGATAGAATTTTAGTAATCCTAGACCTGCAATGCCACAAACTCCCATTTTTTTAAAGAAGAAGTAAAGGCAAGTTAGGTTAAATCGTTATATTTTGGCCTTATCTACATATACTTGCTCTGTTACTTACGTGACATGACAATCTATATGTTAAATAATTCGCCGGGTGTTTCGTTATGATCATCTTTAGACAAATAATTGAAACTATATAAAACGTCGAATAACTAACTTTCAGGTTGTTTTGATTAGAACAAGTATTCTCAGTCGGCAATGATCAAATACCACTTTCCTCCAGTAATTCAATCCTATTCTACCTTTCCTGTTCCAGCACAAAAAGTACGTGTCCGAGGTTACCGCAACCCCTAAAATAATGAACCTAACATACCCAAAATTCGCCCTCTCAACCACATTACATCACCAAAAGAGGCGCTTATGGGAAGCGGTTTCCATGGCGATTCACGAGGATTTCATTTAAATTGTCACATAAGTTCACCAGTATCGCACCAGAGCGGCAAAAGTAAATACGGCTCAAACGTCGAGTAACAAACGCTAAACTAGTAAAAATTGGCGACCCGCTCCTGCCAGAGAGTCGCCCGGATTCCTGGTAATTCACTAGGATTTAATTTAAATTAGTTTTCGCGGCAGGGTCGCGGTAACATCAGAATTGTAACTGTGTTCAATATGTTAAGGATCGCGAGGGATTTCAGGGACGTTTTAACGCGTCTGAAAAGCATAATGTAATTCTCTGGAAGTGCTTTATGAATAAAGTAGATATAATATAGATGATTCTGTTTAGTTCTTGCACTGGATGCCTGTATACCAGCTGGATTTTTGACTAAATGACAATATAAATCACGCACGAAGTAGGTATAATGTTTATTGATCTATAATAAATTCATATACATATGGCCAACGTTATATAATTAATAATAGGAGTTCAGAGAAGTAGAAACTTGTTTCGGATATTCCCATATAACGAGTGAAAAAAGGATCTATATCTGCATATGCAAGAGAAAATCCAAAAATTGGTTTTAGTCCAAAGACTCGTTGCTCGAAACTCGGAAAAAAAAACAAGAAAGGCATGGTACGGTTATTTTCAAAGTATGTTACTTAAGGTGGCCATTCCCTAGAAAGAGACATCCGATAGGGAAATATTTATTATTTTTAGCCATAGCTTTTTTTTCTTAGTACGTATATTTAAAAAAACTATAAGAGTACCTAAGTAGAACCATAGCAAGACTATTACTATGATTTTTCACTCAATAATTTCAGTGGTTTGCAAAATAGCTCGATTTAAAACTACGAAATAGGAAGATTAACATAATTTTTAAATTTAAATCGAGCTATTTTGCAAATCATTAAAATTATTGAGTGATAATTCATAGTAATAGTCTTGTTATGGTTCTACTTAGGTACTCTTATAGTTTTTTTAAATATACGTACTAAGAGAAAAAAGTTATGGCTAAAAATAATAAATATTTCCCTATCGGATGTCTCTTTCTAGGGAATGGCCACCTTAAGAACAGAGGAATATTAATCGAGCTAAATAAAAGTTAATTCCTTTTTGAAGAAGAGAGGATTTTAAGACAAACAGTTTTCGGGTAGAATGGAATTTAAAAAGGTAAGTATACTTAAACATAAAATTTGTATTTTTTAAATATTTCTTATTTAAATTCGAGTAATATATTATGTAAGCTTGTAATTTTTATCATATTTTATATAATTCTGAGCACCAATATTTGAAAAATTTAAAAAAATACGCATTTTCTCCAAAATTTTGAAATTCTTGTAGCACGTGTCATGAGGCGAATAAAGTTCTGTGTAAATACCTTTACCGATTTTTTCTTGTACATTTGAAAATTAAATACTTTCACTATTAGCAACATTTTTATCTGGTAATAGTTTTTTTAATTATTTTCATATTTCTCGACCATTATGAAAGTTAGTAGCACTTACATCATATAGTGTTTTTCTTCATATGTTTTTATCATTTTACTAAGTATTCTCTTTTGACTATATAGTTCCCAATCTTCATTTTCATCTGTGAACAATGCTTCTCTATGCTGTAACTCCCTTTCTTTCATTCAAGAAAGTCAGGAAGCAAAATCCCATAGGAACGGCGAGAACATCCAATGGCACGATACCGTCAAATATCTCGGCGTTATCATGGATCGAAGCCTAACGTGGAGACGGAAGCGATAATACAGAAAGCGAGAACGAGGAGGACTCTACTCTACCCTATGATAGGGAGACAGAGCCAACTCAACCTGAGGAACAAGCTCACGCTTATCAGGACCCTCATTGCACCTATTCTGATCTACGCGTCCGTTGCCTGGGGATACCAAGCAGCCACCCATCTCAAGAGGATACAAGCCGTGGAAAACATCGAACTTCGGTGCGTCGCGCCGTGGATGCACCATGGTTTGTCCGAAACGCCGACATCTTCAGAGACCTGAAATACACACCAGTAACTGAAGTCATCTGGGACAGAGCTGGGACAGCCCGTGCAGCAGAGTATAGAAATCCGCTGGTCAGACAGCGACTGGCTATTACCCCCAACGACTCTCCGAGGCACAAGAGGCCGAAGCTCCAGATCCTGGATAATGGGCAAGTATAACTAACCCTTTATCTGTTTCAGCCCGATCTTCAAGTCACACCGCAAGAAGACAATGACCAAAAATATCCAATTACCCGATTCCGGGGGTACCAAGCAAACAACCAAGCAATATCCTTACCCTAGCTTGTGCCGGCCTCTAACGCTAAGAAATCATCTTTGGCCGAACACAATCCTGAGCTACACAGATCACATTTCCTTCCGACGAAATCGGAGCATATGACGCCAATTGGTACCTTGGGCTTCCGACTAGTCAAACACGCCCAAATCCCTTTCAAACTCCGAGAGGGCTCGGCAACAGCCATTCCCTTTCACGAGAGATGAAAGACCCCCATCCCTACGTATTTTGGGACGTTGAAACCGAATATGACACTAAAAAAATTTTTTAATTATCCAACTTTCCACAGCACCCTCTTATAACCCTCCTCGGGAGTTGAAATTCCAAAAATCTGAAAAAATGTAAAAATACGTAGGAAGGGGAGAGAAATCGAATGGGGCAAACGGCAGTCCCGTAACTGCTCTCGTTTTCGAATAGTCAAGTCTCAAAATGGCCGGAAAGTGAAAATCGAATTTCTTTCCGTGTTTCCTGAGGCCCTATCTCGAAAACGAAAGCAGCTAGAGAGCTGCGGTTTGCGCCATTCGATTTCTCTCCTCTTCCTACGTACTGTTGATTTTTTCAGATTTTTGGAATTTCAACTTTCCAGGGGGTTGTAGGGGGGGGGATTGGGTAATTAAAACCTTTTTTTATTCATATTCGGTTTCAGTGTCCCAAAATAGATAGGGGTAGGAGGGTCTACCCTGTGGATCTCGACTTTTTTTTTACTTGTGTGCCTGTGTAATGCTCTAGTGGGTACTCTATCTTTTTTCACTATACGTCTTCATCAGAATACTCTTGTGAAACTGGTACTAGCGATAAATATTCGGCAGGTAGTCTTAGTATTATATAAGTACCAAATCACTGTCCTGACGTGAGCACAACACCCAACCGTTCCCCAGGCAGCACATGACATCCTAAGGATATCCTGTTATAGTCCCATTGTCCCAGATCTGGGACTATCCCATAGACATACCCCTAGGTCATCCTACGGTTGACTTGATATCCTGTAAAGATCCAACGGATATCCTGATGGGACTTCGGTATCCTATAGGTGTACAAAATACGTGTATCCTACGGATATAATAGAATCGATATCCATGGGTTCTCTCGTCCAGTTTATCCACGGAGATCCAAACACGGGAGTATTTTTTTCATCTTTCTTTAAGAAACATATATCTACAAAACAAAATGAAGTATATTTATACACTTGTAAGAAAAATTAAATAAACAAGGTCAAATCGAACCACAGACTTCTTGAATTGTAAGCAACAATAAATCAATAGAGGGGGTATACCAGTGAGCTGTGACATAAATAAAATGTCAGAATTAGCTTTAAAGTATATTGATAACTTCAATAATGACTTTCTTACCTTTACTACTGATTAATCATTTTATCCAAAGTTACATATAAGTAAAAGTAATTACTAGTATAATAATTAATATTATTTTTTACGTGTTAGCCGTTTTACCTTTTCAACATATACCTACGCAGGGCATTACGCCATACGCCATCACGATATCTCGATTGGTGGTTGGTACTGGTCGCTGTCGCGAATAATACTTTTAAGAGTTCTTCATTTGTTTATATGAATATATAATTGATGAAAGTGCAGCAATTGGTCTACGTAGTGTAAAGCAAGGTATGTAATTTTGCTTGCAATTATTTTATTTTTTATCAGTTTTGGTAAAAGTAACATTCATAACAATCAATTTTACCTACATAACCTAAAAAAACTTTAAATTATCTTTTAATGAAAATTTGTGTAATAATTTCTTTAGTTATATAAGAATTTTAAGTAAAATATAAGGTACCATTTGTGTACATTGATTCCGTGTCCATCTCAATGTCTATTTCGATATAGTAAAAACAATAAGCATAGCATTATTGTTTTTACTCTTACATTAGATTAGACTAAGAAAATTTACTAACTGGTATTATTGAATCGTGTGGAACCCAAGCCATACTTTGGAGCGTGACTAATGACGCCAAATGAAGAAGTTCTTGGTTTTTGTTAAATAAAATTTGAAAGTGTAACTTTATAAAAAATAAACATTTCTTAATGAAATTTAAAATATAAAAAAATACTTTTTTAGATATTTTACCACATGTGCCACATGTTATATGCAATTAACATATTCTAAGAATAATATCCTACAAAATAATTCAGATATAAATTTAAGATATAAATGTTATAATCAATGTGCAAAACGTCAACACATTTATTATCATAGAAGTGAGGTAGTAGAGGCGACTTTTCAGAACTTCGACACAAATGGTACAAAACGATACCTAGTAAATCACCGTTCGGTAACTTAGTAACTTAAATAGCTATCAGACTGATTGGAAATTTGGTTTCAAAACGATGTTAACAGCTTGTTAGGTACTCTATTCTATCTTCCAATGCGAGGGAAACTGTTAGCATTTTATGCCAAACTAATACTTTTGCTACTTATTTTAAATTTAAATAACCCAGCAGTTACAAGCAACAGTGTTAAGATAAAACTTACAAGTGCAAAAATAATATATCGGAGTGAAATGCTAATAGTTTCCCATGCAATAGTGAATGCAGGACATAGTAGCGTACCAAGTTCCCAGGGACGTTTCTGGGCGTATTTTGGGATATCCTCAGGATATTGCTAATCGTAACTTCTATATCCCTAGGATGGCCGTAGGATAACTTTGTGCTGCCTGAGTCTAGTCGTCTTCTCTCTCCATCTCTGAAACCGCTCAATTTTCGGCAAATTGAAAGTTATATTTGTAATCAGCATGCCGAAATACATAGTATACTTTTCTAAGGTGGGCGCATTGGCATCCTTTTTTTAATTTTTGAAAATTGTTTCATAACTTCTGTACAAAAAAAAAATTCAAGTTGGCATTTGGGGTAAATCGTTCTCGTAATGGTAGGAACTTACCTCCCAAATATGAACCAATTTCACGCTCTTTTGGTTTTATTTTGAAATTGCAATACTGAACCCCGCGTTTTCGGCACGAACTGTGACAAAGCGGTTACCAGAATTACCAATTTAACCACTCGAGATTAAAATAAAATATTTTATTTAGTCAGACTATTAGCTATAATCAATCAAACAAGGATTATCTGAAACAATATGCCACGTATAAGTGGAAACAATAACAAGTGCAAACAAATCGTCGCATATTGTTTTTTAATGATTATCTCCTAACATGTTTTCACTACATAACCATCTAATTAAATCTGCACGTAATCGAGGAAATTAACAGAGAGGCAAAAAATCCGCGTTAATACAATATTAATTTAAAAACATGGTTTGCCCATAAGGCGCCGTTGTCATGAAGTGCTCTGTAATCATTGTACTCGTTTAGAGGCCGCTTTGTCGGTTCAAGTTGGCACTTTAACTCGACACAGAATGTGCATTACTGTTAAGCACGGCCATTGGCTCGCGACGGGGGGATAGTGGGAACTATATCCACAAGAATAATATTCTAGTGAGCAAAGATTTACAAATAAAATAAATTATAATCTTCAATTAAATTAATGGAATTACAATACAATTTAAATTCCATTATTAATTTAAGATAAAGTTTGTCAATAAATTCAGGTCGCCCATTTTCTGGGTGACCGAATCTGGTAAATAAAAGAATGAAATATACAGGGTGTTCCTTTACGAAAATATTTCAGGGCGTGATTCCTTAGGTCACGCTATGAAGAAAAGTTCATGTAGGCCAGTCATTAGAAATATTTACCTCTAAACAAATCGGGGGCGGATGATTTTTTTATGAGTTCTTTGGATGGTAAGCAATAATATCACGTAAAGTTTACATGATTTCCAGACTGGCAACATTTAAAAAAAATCAAAAACTTTTTTTTTTCGGAATTATTTCAAAACATTTAACATGAGTCGATGTATGGGAAAATAAAAAATATTTTTAGAAATAGCATATATTTTTTTCTTCAATTCTTTGAGACTTCCTTTCACATGTATTTTTTTTTCTTTTTAAGCGGTGCTCGAAGAATCTACAAAATATCACAATTAACTGTTACTGGTAAATAACCTCTACGCCTGTGACTCTCAAAGGATCAGTTAGAGGTTGCTTTTTTTTAAATAAATAACACAAATAAGTATAAAAACTTGAAATTAAATATTTCGCCGACGTTTCGGAAATCTAATTTGTTTTCTTTTTCAAGGCTTTTTTGAAAAATCTTTCTTGCTGTGTATGATAAATACACAGATCTAAGAATGTTTGTTATATTCAAGATCCATAGATACTTACTATTTACATAGAACTGTTGATATAGTTAACAGTTTTTTTAGTTTTTATACAATGTTAAGTTTGCGAAGTTCTTCTGTTAACATTGGCAACCAAGTTGTACAGACATCTACGGAACAATTCGACACAAAAAAAAACTGTTAACTATATCAACAGCTCTATGTAAATAGTAAGTATCTATGGATATTGAATATAACAAACATTCTTAGAGCTGTGCATTTATCATACACAGCAAAAAAGATTTCTCAAAGCCTTGAAAAAGGAAACAGATTAGATTTTCGAAACTTAGGCGAAATACTTAATTTCAAGTTTTTATACTTATTTGTGTTATTTATTTAAAAAAAGCAACCTCTAACTGATCCTTTGACCTAAAAGTCACAGGCGTAGAAGTTATTTACCAGTAACATACTGGTTAATTGTGATATTTTGTAGATTCCCTGAGCACCGCTTAAAAAGAAAAAAAAATACATGTGGCAGGAAGTACCAAAGAATTGAATAATAAAACAATTAAGATAATGCCATAAATAACATTTCGACAAATAGCATATATTTTCACACAAAAAATGCATCTATAAAAAATGTGTCTATTGCCACGGATTTTCCATAAAAAAATAGTGGAGTGGGGATATTGTATGATGCGCGGTGCAAGGTTGCCCGTGCGCTTTGCAGTACATGGCACATGAAGAACCCTTTGCTAGACAAACAAAATTTACACAAATTAAAAAACTAAGGTATCATTTTAAAGATGGAAGTCTCACCTTTCTTACGCATTTAATTGTATATTAATATAAGGCTAATATGTAGAAGCAAATTATCAATATATATAATATATATTATACAGTAGGGTCGCGATAATCCGATCCCGCGTTAATCCGGATGCTTCTACAGGGTCAGACTCGTATGGAAAACCTGGAGAACCTGGAAAACTCAGGGAATTTAAAAATGTTCAAAAAAAACCTGGAAATATCAGGGAATTTCATAAATTGTTTAAAAAATCAGGGAATTCTGCGTCTCGATATGGAAAACCATAGAGTTCTTAAGAATTTTCACTGATTCAATTCAATTCAAGGAATTATTTTATGTCAAATAAAAAATTACTTCACTAAAAAATATATGGAAATTAATATTTTTGGTTATGGAAAACCTGGAAAATTCAGGGAATTTTTTCAGCTTCGCAAAGTCTGAACCCTGTTCTATAATCCGGATTGCCTTCTTGTTCTCTTGAAGTACTCTGTAATCCGGATTTTACTTGATTTTGTAATCCCAATTCATTCAGGTAACTCTTCTTTGATCTTCTAAAGTGTCTTAAGAACTTAAACTTACAACATGCTGTATGTTTGCTTCACAATGCTCGGGAAAATGCACCAGCCAATTCCTTAGAAAAATGCTGGAAAACGATTTTAAAACCAAAAATGAGAATGACTTAGAAGATGACCCCGAGGATTTGATCCCTTTAAGTGCTATGCAACAAAATATACTAGCAGAAGAAATTAATGTGGATTGATTGAACAAGAAAATTTTTTTTTTTGGCCGTAGGGGACTGTGTGGATGCTAGTGTTAGAATGAGAATTGTCAAATAAGAAATTAGACAAATTCATTTTAGAATTTTAATTTGCTAGCATAACCAGAATTCAGGTTATCGAAAGAATGCAAAGATTTCATTAATATTTCTACACAAAGTTTTTCCTTTAGTTATAGATAGTTATTTTTTCTGCTGTTTGCAAAATCCTATAAAGAATGTTTCAATAAAGAAAATTTAATGAAACATTTTCTTTATAGGATTTTGCAAACAGTGGAAAGAAAAGCTATCTATGAGAACTAAAGGAAAAACTATATATATATATATATATATATATATATATATATATATATATATATATATATATATATATATATATATATATATATATATATATATATATATATATATAAAAATATTAATGAAATCATTGCATTCTTTCGATAACCTGACTTCTGGTTATGCTAGCAAGTAAAATTCTGATTTGCCATTCTCATTTTAACACTAGCATCCAACCTAGTCCCCTACGGCTAAGCAGGCTAAACTAGTATCTACATGATCCCCTACGATATGTAAATTCAGTTAAAAATGAGAACAAAGGCCTGAAATTAATTTATTTACGTACCCTGTCTTTAAAAATTTTTTCATTCAAATGAATTACATTTTCATAAAATCTCATTCAGTTTCTTGGAAATGCTTAGCCTTTTTATATATATAGTTTTTCCTTTAGTTCTCATAGATAGCTTTTCTTTCCTCTGTTTGCAAAATCCTATAAAGAAAATGTTTCATTACTATAAGCAAACAAATAATAAATAATTCACTTTTAAAGAAAATTTAATTCATGCAAATGATAGTGCTGTCTGATGATGTGATGGAAACTGCCACTCCGGTCAGAAGTAAAAAATGAAGATGCTGTCAAAAGCTTAAATCTTGCTTTACAGTGGGCTACAGAAAATGACATTCCTTTAAAATATTATGATGCTACAAAATCTCAAGGAAATTGCTTTTGAAAAACAACAGCACATAAGTCATCAGAGTAAAATCATTCTTTTTAGTCGGTGCCGAAAACTGTACAAGAGGGTACCACACAATTCTAATGAAGCCGATGAAATTAATGTACAAGAAAGTGATGAAAATGTTAATTATGTATGTATATACATATGTAGTTACTTATTTTTAATATTTCGTTTCCTTGATATAGGATCCCCTTTTTATTCGTCTTGTTTTTTTTATATAAGTACAGTGCTTACTTTTGTTAAATACAGCCTTTTATTTATTTTTTTGCAATTTTAAAAGCTGAATTTAAAATGTTTTGATAATCGGGATTATTTGATAATCCGGATTAGCCCGGTTTTAATTGATCCGGATTATCGCGACACTACTGTATTTCGAAAATTACATCGTTTTTGTATATTGTATGATAATCCGTAGGAAATGTTTGATTTTTTTTGGTCTTCGGAAAACTTTCGAGAAATGTGTCAGTTTAAATTTAATTAACTCACATTTGCTTAAGTTAATGTAGTTTAAATAAACGGTACTTCTGAAATTATTATAATTTCGTAATTTCAGAATTTGTCGAACAAATATATATACATCTTATCGGAACTCAGAAAAAAATATCACTTAGGTACATAACACAAATTCAGTTATAAAATAAAACATATCAGCTTTTCAAATATTCAAAATGGACATGTAAATTGGGCAAATTTCCCCACTCGGATGATAAAAATTCGGAAAAATGTCCCGATTACTAGAATACGGGCTTAAAAGAGCAAAGTTCCATCATCCGAGTTCGGAAATTGATCAAATTGGCCAATTTTACCATTTTCCTAAATGTGCTTAAACGAGCTAATGAAGCCAGCAGAAGTTTATGAACTTAAGTACTTCAGTGACATTTAAATAAATGTTCTACTATAAACCAACCAAGCAGTGGCGGATCTAAGGAAAATGGCCCAGGTGGCAAACGCTTTGAAGGGCCCATTTTTTTCGGATGATAACCTATATAATCTACAGTATAAAATTACCCCATGTTTGGTATATAATTAAATAAATAAATTATATTTGTAAATATGTTCGAAAATGTGCGCCATTTTTTTGCTTCCTCGGTGATTTGCTTATCCAGTTTGTGACGAATATCTGCTTTCTGAAGAAATGTTGCGGCAGCTACGGCATTATTGAGATGCTCTTTACTCAATCCGTGTTGCAAAACAGATTGAAAACAATGTTTCCAGTCCGTAAAACCTATGTACCACATGCTTTTCTTTGTAGCTTGATCTCCAAATAACCAGCAGTAGTGACAATAAGCATACTGTTTCGTCGGTGAGTAGGACAACCAGGGACTGCAGTTATTTGCTGCTAAAAGCTTTTTTTATTTTGGTAGTACAATGAAGAATTGAAACGTCGTTTATCAGTAGATTGTTGAAATTCTCCATTAGGCATATCGCATTCCTTAGGTTGGTAAGGTCCTGCTATCAATAAAGTCCTTGCCCTCGCTCAAAAAAGCATAACGTTAAAAAATGTCTTTATCACGTTCAAATGCATTATAAGGAGGCTTGGACATATTCGAAATTCAGGCGTGAGTTCGGCTTTGTTTTTCTCGCATAAAGCAGGGGGTTCTGTAGCAGATTCCGGTCCATCATATTCGTTTTGATGTTGATGTTGAACAAATTTAGAATACGATTTTGGGACGGATTCATTTTGAGTTAAAGATTTGTTCTCATCCTGCACAGGGCTTTCTTCAATTGTTTCATCTATATAGGCTCATTTGGACTTACTGCAGATGATTGTTTGCTATTTTCAGTGGATGTAGTAGAACCATCAAAGTGAAAAAATTGCTAACTTTTGTTTGTTTACGGTCATTTGCCGCCTCCTCCAGTTTTCGCTTCTCTTTTTCTTTTCTCTTCATAAATCCACTTTTTGGCCTGGTATTTGTTTCCATTATTAGATTCTAAATCCACAAAAAAATACAGGAAATCAAAAGATACATCTAAATTTTGTTTATTTTTATTAGTGAAAACTGAAAACAGTAAACGAAATTCGAAACATTTTTTATAGAAATAATATATGTATCTCATCCATATCTAAAACCTAAAGCAACTCGTTTATTCAGCTTCAAAAGATTTATTCAATAAAAACACAAAACATCTCCGATTTCTGTTGTTAGAAGTTGACTTCAAACTTCCGTTTCTCTTACTGCTTTCATAGTTTCATACATTCACCATTTGGATTCTTTCGTATTCGTAGACTATTTAATTATTTCTAAGGGCAAGTAAAAATCCAATAAATTAACACATAAGTATAAGAAATAGATACTCATTACTACATAGACTGTTTTTTAAAACTGAGATTTTAATACAAATAAATTACTATTCAGTAACTGAAGGCTACATTTTATAAAAAAAAATATGGATAAAGTGTAATTTCTAACCTTTTATAACGGAACCTCCCTCTCAAGTTTGAATAATAATAAGGGTAAATAGAAAGTGTTAAAGTAATATAGTAAACAACTTTATTTCAGAGGCTTCAGATATCGATAAAAACAATAGCATTCACACAACTTAACTGTTACTCGATCAAGTATCGCACACGAACTGAATTTTGGAATGTAAGGTAACCCAAGTGCAGAAGGGCATCTCTAGAAAAATGTTATAAGCGTGGTGAGAAATAACCACGCATACGTGGTGTTCTCGTAGAGCGCGCGGCCATATATTTTGACATCTTTAACCCTTTCCGGACTAATATCGTACGCAAGCGACGGATGCATTGTCTTCGAAATTTAAAAAAAAAATCCCTGCTTTTTTGAGGGCCCTGAGGGCCCTTTCGCACAGGGGCCCAGGTGGCATCTGCTCATTGGCCGCCCGGTTAGATCCGCCGCTGCAACCAAGTCTATTTTCTGCGAAACATGCTCACACTTTCTTAAATAAAATACTTTACATATAACTACTCTGAATTTGTTGAAAACGGCTTTTTGTTAAGTTGTCCAGACAAAGAAAATAAATATACAATATTGCACTAATAAGGTAATATTGGAAGCACTAGAGTTTCACACATTTTCCTTCTCATCCTGAGGTTTAAGGTTTAGGACATTTATATGTGTATATAACAGCTTCAATTCAAGATAACAGTTTCTGACTAAAAGAGATACATGTTCAGAAAAACTATTTTCAAATACCAAATGTACATTTTTTTTTCTTTGACATCTCTAAAAGAGTAAAGTTTCCAAATTCTATGGTGAGAAAATGAATGAATATTCAGGCCTGACGAGGGGCAGGGGGTCGGGGGTGTTTTACCCCGGGCTCAAAGTATTGAGGGGGTCCAAATTCCACCCGAATTTCTGAAATCCGAGAAAAGTTCCAGATGCATATGCAAATTTTGATTGCGAGAGGAGGGGCCCGTATGTTACTACCCCCGGGTCTCGATTTTCTCTTGACGGCCCTGTAAACATTATAATATTAGAAAAATAGCGGAGAGGATGGGGGTGCATAATGAAAATCTGACAGCTGTGTTCACCAGGCTAGCACAATTATGATTAAAAATATCTTACTGTCCACATAAGCAAGTCGCTTTTCTTTATTTTATTAAGCATCTTTTATTCGGTTGCTTTGAGGGCTTCTATAGGGTGAACTGGTAACAATAGGACATTTATTTAAATTAAGCTTAGGATTATTATTTTTTGAGTATTCTGACATAGCTTCGGGGTCAGCATGTTGTTTCGTAAAAACAACGTTAATATCAGTTGGACAAAAAGAGTACGATAGGTGCGCATCATCTGCGTACACCAATATTATTGAGTATTTAACATGATTGAGAATGTTGGCAGTCTAAATTAAAAACAGAACTGGGTCCAAAACGGAGCCTTGCGGAATACCCGATGTAATAAGAGGTACATTGGAGCCAAGATTGGAGCTTACGTCGTCTATAGTATTTCATTATGATTATGTAAATAAGGCTTGATGAGATGTACAGAAGTAGCATCAAAGGCATCAAAGCCATAATAGCAAAATATGATCAAATGTATCAAAGGTTTTTGAAAAATCCAAAAATATAAATGCAGTTGCATTTAGCTAGAACCTTTGTAGTACGATGGCCTTTTAGAAAGTTCGACTGGAAATTTGAAAACAGTTTGTTGTTAATAACGAAATCGTAAAATCTTAAAAATAATTACAGAATACCATAAAATTGTGTACTTTTAATTTATGCGAGAATGCATTCAATATTTTGCATAATCTTTGAAAGCATGCAATTGTATTAAAGCAAAGCATGATTCTTGAAAAATTAACCTATAGGTTGCGCCACTGGCCACATCTAAGTGATATCATAATATTCTGAGTTCCCCTTGCTTCACGACGAGCTGGAAGGGGAAGACGAGGGTGTTCCTTGGCGGTGACACGCCTCTTTGTATCTTAGCAACGCCACGTTTTGTCGCTGCTTGGCGTGAGCTGCCCACAGTTTAGCTTAACTAGCTATAAACTTCCCCTACTTTACTCCTCGCTACTATGCCATAGAGCTATTATGTCATATCATTTTATAAGAATTCTCATTTAATTGGCGTATTATGTTGGACTTAAATATAATTAATACTTTTTAAAAGGTTATTTATTGCTGGCTATAAGTTTTATTGGTTACTATAATTTGTCTTGCACTTTAGAATTTATTAGGACGAATGTGAGTTTTATTAATAATGGAATTTTTCGGGTTATAGGAATAGGTTTAAGCGTGAAGTATGAAATCATTTTCAATTTGCAATAGTAACTTTTAGAGCCTAGAGAATACTTATAGTATACAGCGAACGATATTTAGTCTATCAAAAATTGCAGAGAGAACTATAATGCACCAAGATATAATATAATACATAATTAATAGTAAGGTATACTAATATGTATAGGGCAGGGAAGCATTATATTTGCAAAGGGCTCCGCGTACATTAATTGGAATTTTTAGTTTCAGCGAATTTTTGACATATTGTAGTTAGTGCTTATTTATGTTCCCGATGGAAGGTCTCAATTGGCAAAGCATCTAAAACTGATTTGTTGTTGAGATACAGCTTATCAAAACTAGATCATTTGCATCAGTTTAAAAATTTAAGAATTTTTACCCTTAAATTGTCAACTTCGGGAAAAAAGGTGCAAGAAGCAAAACACGTTTAATTAAGTCCAATAAAGCTCACAGAATTATTTCAAAATTTTATTTCAACTTCTAAGTTTAAATAGAAACTTAGAGGTTGATAAAACATTCTCTCTTGCGTCTTGCACATTTTCCCCTTAACAGTAAAAAATTCAGAATTTTTGAAACTCAAATTCCATTTGAAGTGAACCGGGTCTTTTCGAATTTTTGTATAGAGAAAAAAGCATTAAGGTAGCCATTCTCTAGAAAGAGACATCCGATAGGGAAATATTCGTTATTTTTGGCCATAACTTTTTCTCCTTATTACGTATATTTAAAAAAACTATAAGAGTACCTAAGTAGGACCATGGCAAGACTATTACTATGAATTTTCACTTAATAATTTCAGTGGTTTGAAAAATAGCTTGATTTGAAACTACGAAATATGAATATTAATATAATTTTTTAATTTAAATCTAGCTATTTTGCAAACCACTGAAATTATTGAGTAAAAATTCATAGTAATAGTCTTGTTATGGCTCTACTTAGGTACTCTTATAGTTTTTTTAAATATACGTACTAAGAAAAAAAAAGTTATGGCCAAGAATAATAAATATTTCCCTACCGGATGTCTCTTTCTAGGTAATGGCCACCTTAACATTTATTATCGATTACACAGTTCTGCAAAATAAAACACTTTTTTGCTTTTTTTTCTTAACCCATATAGGTGATTCCGAACGTTTTGAACACGATGCCGTACACCGTTTTGCGCCATCACGTAAAAAATTTGAGTTAACCTAACCTAAAAGTGCTAAAACGGCCGTTTGTGTCCTAATAACTGGACAACGATACGAGATTGAGTAAAACGGACCAGACCATCTTGTTCAGCTCTCCAAAATTTTCAAAAACCAATCGTAGCAATAAAAAGGAAACATAGCTATACCGGGTGTAACAGGATCAAGGTATACCCCCCTTTTCTCCTTTAGTTTTGGAGATAATTGATTGAAATTTGGGATACACTACATACAAAATAAACGACACTTTTTGACATGCAATTGATTTTTTTTCGCTTCCTGTTTCGCCGGAAGTGACAGTAACTTTCGATTTTAAAATGGAACACCCTATATATTATTGCATTTTTGAATTCTGCATAGTTTTCGGAATCCAACGATGCCAAATAAGTGACATTTCAACATCGATTTTTTTTATAACATAATTTTTAGTTTTCCATTTAAGTGTGCCGATTTATTCCAAATGCTTCAAAAATTGAAATCCCTTTAAAAACTTTAGATTACGTGATTTATGAGCAAATAAAATTCACCAAAATTGTTTTTGGGGCAAAACTCAATTTTTTCAAATGGAACCATATCGGTACCGTGGTACCATTTATTAGTACTATTAATAGGGAATTTATTCATATATCGTATTAAAATGTGCGATAAATACAAACAAAATTACAACTAAAAGAAAATAAGAAAAACAATTTTATTCTAATTACCTTGTTACGCATAAGGTGGTTTTGGAATACAAAAAATTAACACAAAACATTACAGCAATTGTTCAAAATGCTGTCCATTAACGGCAATGCACTTCTGAACTATCATAGCTGTTTCTCGAAGAACGTTCGCCAATTGCTGGGCCGTTATGCTATTAATTGCTCGTCTTACTCGTAGCTCCAGGTCTTCAAGGGTTGTAACGGCGATTGCATAGACAATATTTTTTAAATGGCTCCAAACAAAGAAATTAAGGGGCGTTAAATCAGGTGACCTTGGGGGCCACCTCACAGGACCATTCGTCGAAATTACGTTTTCTCCGAATCTCCGTTGAAGGTAATCAATCCTTGAATTATGGGGAGGAGCGCCATCTTGTTGGAAATACATTCCCTGTCCTAAATCTAAAGGTAACTCATCGAAAATGTCCTCAATCTCATTTTCCAGGAATTTGGAGTATCTGGCACTAGCCAGAGGTCCGACAAATATTATAGGACCAATGATTCTACTACCGATTATTCCAAGCCAAACATTGAAACCGAACCGCACTTGAAAGTTACCCTCCCGTAATAAATTTTGATTTTCTTGTGACCAATATTTTGTGTTTTGTCGGTTAAATAATCCAAAATTTGTAAACTTTGACTCGTCTGAAAATTAAATCAGTCCCAAAAAATAATTGTTTGGCTGCACGTCATTATACAAAATCCAATTGCAATATTCCATCCTACGTTCGTAATCACTTCCGTACAAATGGTGGTGCAATTGGTATTTAATAGATTTATAGTGGTATTTGTGCAAAATTCGGCTTACTGTTTGGTGACCGATGTTCAATTCAAACCCAACTTGGCCTTAAAGAAACAGTCTTATTCTATTTTATTCTATTCGAGCCAAAACATTAATTTCCGCTCCTTCGTCAATAATGAAGTTTTCTTCGGGATCATTGTTGGGCTCTCTTCGGAATTGGTTTTCAACACATTTAAAATAATTTTTCGCTGGACATTGTCTATCAGGATATCGTCGGCCATAAAGGTCCATAACTGCAATTGCATTTTTTTACTTTTCCTATAAATAATTAACTTACTTCTTAACATTTAATTAGAACAAAATGGTATTTTCTTATTTCTTTTAGCTGCAATGTTGTTTGTATTTATCGCACATTTTAATACGACATATGATAAATTCCTTATTAATAGTACTAATCAATGGTACCATGGTTCAGATATAGTTCCACTTGAAGGTCAACTTGATGTGGGTGTCAGGGCATGAAGGAATAGAAGGAAATGAGATTGCGGACGACCTTGCAAGACAGGGTGCCAAATCTTCATTCATCGGACCAGAACCGTTTTGTGGGATAGCAAGAAGTAACACGACGGAGGAGGTAAGAACATGGGAGGATGAACAAAAGTCCTCGTACTGGAACTCAACTCCAGGACAAAAACAAGCGAAAAAGTTCATTACTTATTCGCAAAAGAGAGCTAAAGAGCTACTTGAACTCAGCAAAAAGGAATTAAGACTACTAACAGGTCTTTTCAGGGGTCACTGCTCATTAAAATACCATCTTAAAAAAATAGGCAAGGCTGAGGACGAAAGTTGTCGATTCTATACAAGGACAACCGGAACGTCGGAACACATACTTTGCACATGCGAAGTACTAGTCCGGCAAAGGCTACAACACTTGGAACAGGTGATTTTGACACCTGCAGAAGTGTCAAAGTTAGCCCCCAGGAAAATTCTAGGATTCTTTAGAAGCCTAGGATTGGATGGGAACATATAGATATGGGGTAATCACAAAAGATCTTTATAGGTCGAGGTTAGGAGAGGTCAAACGCCTGAACAACCCAACTGTAATCTGTAATCTGTAGTTTCACTTGAAAAAATTGAGATTTGCCCCAAAAACAATTTTGGTTAATTTTGTTTGCTCATAAATCATGTAATTTAGTGTTTTTAACGGGATTTCGATTTTTGTAGCATTACACGGGTCGCTTAGAATAAATCGGAACCCTCATGGCACACTTAAATGGAAAACTAAATATTATATTATAAAAAAAACTGATGTTTGAAATGTCACTTATTTGGCATCGTTGGATTCAGAAAATTATGTAGAATTAAAAAATGCAATAATATATAGGGTGTTCCTTTTAAAAATCGAAAGTTAGTATCACTTCCGGCGAAACCGGAAGCGAAAAAAAAAATTGTATGTCAAAAAGTGCCGCTTATTATGTATGTAGTCTATCCTCAATTTCAACCAGTTATGTTCAAAACTAAAGGAGAAATGGGGGGTATAATCCTGTTACACCCGGTAGCGTAATTTCAAAACTTACTTAAGCACAACTCCAAACCCGCCCATCCAAACGCCCATTGGTTATTTCAAAATATACTTACGCACGACGGGTTTCTGCAAAATGTACTTCGTTTCAAAACATTTCATAACGCATAACATTACCTGCCAAAATATACGCCAGCACAACGAGACCTTTCGAAATATACACCGTTACAGCACAAAAAAATCGTCTTTGCATACATTGACAGCCAATTCCATAAATAGCTTTAAAGGAGGCTTTAATAAAAGTCAAATTATATGCAACAGGCTGTAAAGCCAAATCTTATCAATTTATTGCAACTTTATATTGTTACAAAATTAAAGATTCTCCTAACAAGTTTTAAATAATTCGTTCGAGACAAAAGTAACTTTTTTACTTTTAAGAGTAAAAGTGAAAACAAAGGAAGTAACTGAAAGGCATTAAAATTTTAACAAAACCTAAAGGCGCCATGGAAAAGAGGTAAATACTTAATATATTTTAGCATTTGGCCTATTATTTAAAATATTGGTAATAAGGGAGTGCTTTGAACCTACAATCTCGTCCTTTTGTCTAACAAATTGCCACTAAAACGATTCTTGTTTTACTTTATTAGCGTCTGTAGGTACTCTGTATGATTTGTGGACCCACACATTACACTGGTTATTATAATTTTCTTCAGATCCTTGCAGTTTCAACCTCAAGCGTGCTTTATAATCGGATTCACCATTAAATTTTAATATTTCCACATTCCCTTGTTTACCGACAACACCAGTCAAAATAAATTTGAATGTTTCCATAATTATTGGTAAAATTCACTTAAACAAATACAATCGATACTTCTCCACGCTGTCGATAATTTTGCAATGTTTTTTTTTTTAGCTTATATTGTTTTTGCGGTAGAATAACGGTACTGTATTAGCGCAATCATTTGGGAAGCGCTGTAACACTGTATGTTTCGAAAGGTCTCGTTGTGCTGGCGTATATTTTGGCAGATAATGTGAGTTATGAAATGTGTTGAAACGAAGTACATTTTGCAGAAACTCGTCGTGCGTAAGTATATTTTGAAATAACCAATGAGCGTTTGGATGTTTGCGCCGTCTATAGTTATGTTTTGTTTATTATTATTATGTTTATATTATTATGTTTTGTTTATTATTGATTTTTGAAGATTTTGGACAGCTAAATAAGATGGTCTGGTCCGCTTTATTCAATCTCGCGTCGTAATCCAGTTAATATGGCACGAATATAGGAAGAAATTTTTAGGTTAGGTTTTCTCAAAATTGTGACGTGATGGCGCAAAACGGCTAACGGCATCATGTTCAGCATGTCAAAAACCATTGAAATCACTTATTTGAGTTAAGAAAAAAAAAACTTGTGGGTCAGTGTTATTATAATACATACATATTCCTATAGTCAATACACAATCGTTGTCAGTCTTTTTGATGGTTGCGTATATTAAATATACAAAAAACTTTAGACCGAGTCATGTGATATTCGAGTTCATGAAACCCTACCTCCTTGGTGAAAGACCACGGAAGGAGATGGTAAAAATATCACTTTTGGGGGGATCCGACAGTCAACAGCAGTAGCTGCGGCCTCACAAGGCAATAAAAAAATATGGTATCGTTAGTAACCTCCTTGAATGTTAAAAAGTAAAGAGTTTGGGTAACAAGAAGCAGGAAAACTTTGGGGGTGGTTAATTGAGCAAACTAACCGTACAATAGAGTTATCTGAAAGGCCCCAAAACTCAAACTTTTCAGATGTATGAATTTAAAAATTATTTTTTACTTTTTAGTACATTTTTTAAAATAAAAGCTCTGTTTTAAAAATCCTATTTTTACACAAGGTAGTTCAAAATTGTCTTCTGATATTTCTGTGGCTAATACACAACCAAAAATAATCGAAGTCTTATTAAGTTATTTCCGAAAATGAATAATGCCCCTTAAAATGGGAATGATAATCTGTAGTACAGGCAAATTAGCCATTTAGGGTAACAAAAATTAATAAAAGGATTTAAGTATGTAACCTAGAGAATGAGATGACGCATTGTTTGCATTTCCAAGTTCCGGGAAAATTCAAGAAAATTTGGAAAAACTTTTTGATTTTCGTTTTTTTTTGCTTTAGTGGCCAAAATAATGAAAATAGAGAGAAAAAATCCCAACAAAAGTTGTAGCTCGTATCTTTCTCTACAAAAAATGTCTTTACAAATTTTGGTCTCACTTAAGTTATTTAGAAGATAAATCGGGTTTTCCACTTATAGTTTTATGCCGCTTCGAAATGCGCGAAAAATTAGAATTCACCGGGAGTTTCGTACGACCGGGCTCATCGATCGATAATTCTTACTATTCAGAGCCCCTAAAAAAATGAAAATAGCATAAAATGTAAAGAAAAGTATCAGCTTTAATGTGGAACTAATCACAAAATTCATACAAAAATTTATCAAAGAGAAAAAGTGTCAGAAGTTGGCTTAGTAAACTTTGTACAGTTGATCCACAGATTTATTCATATCTTTGCCGGGAGTCGTTAGAATGATAATTCATTTTGCTTGTATATTCTTATATAATGATATATTAATCCAATTAACATTTTATTGCAATCACTTTTGTTGGAAAAATATGCCTTGCGATCAAAGTAGAGGGTATATTTCTCATCGATCAATCACCTCCAAATTTTGGAGTTGAATTCGCTATATCTTAATTAATAATAATAGCACAATCTTAATTTTTGGATTATAGGTACAATAAAACATATTCTTTCGAATGACTTAAGAGTTTTTTAAATGCACGCAGTACTTTTTGAATTTGTCTCCATTATTCATACACGTTCAGAAAATGCAAAATCATACAGTAAAACATATACAACTTATTTGTTTCTTACATTCTTCACTGAAATTTTCACAAAATATAGGCTAAAGCGCGTGGAATCGAATCCATGTGGTGAAAAAGCATCCATTGTTATGGGGGAAATAGACAGAATGCATAAAACTCAAAGATATGAATAAATCAACTGTATAAAGTTTACTAAGCCATCTTCTAACATTTTCTTCTCTATGATAAAGTTTTTTATGAATTTTGTGATTAGTTCCACATTAAAGCTGAGACTTTTCTCTACACTTCATGTTGTTTTCAGTTTTTTAGCGGCTCTGAATAGTAAGAATTATCGATCGATGTGTTAGGTCGTACGAAACTCCGAGAGAATTGTCATTTTCCGCGCGGTTCTGAGCGGCTTAAAACTATAAGTGGAAAACTGGATTTATCTCCTAAACGGCTTAAGTAAGACAAAAATTTGCAAGGACCTTTTTTGTAGAGAAAGAGACGAGCTACAAATTTTGTTGAAAACTTTTTTCTGTACTTTCATTATTTTAGCCGCTAGAGCAAAGAAACCGAAAATCATAAAGTTTTTCCAAATTTGTTTGAATTTTCCCGAAACTTGGAAGTGCAAAGAAAGCATCATTTCATTCTATAGGTTATTACCTACTTAAATCCCGGAGATGATCATTTCATTAATTTTTGTGAGGTTTTTACAAAATGTTGCCTTCATTGCCTGTACTACTATGCATGTTCAAAAGTGAATTATTATTTGTTTGCTTTTAATTGCATTGAAACATATTCTTTATAGGATTTTGCATACAGCAGAAAAAATAAGAAAAACTATGTGTAAAAATATTAATGAAATCTTGGCTTTCTTTCGATAACCTGAATTCTGGTTATGCTAGCAAATTTAAATTCTAAAATGTAATTCATTAGAATGGAAAATTTTTACGACAAGGTAGATAAATAAATTCATTTTAGGCCTTTGTTCTCATTTTCAATTGAATTTTCATGACCGTAGCGGGTTATGTAGATAATAGTTTAATCTGCAATGCCGTAGGGGACTGTGTGGATGCTAGTTGTTAAATTTTCAAATAAGAAATTATACAAATTCATTTTAGGATTTTAATTTGCTAGCATAACCAGAATTCAGGGTATCGAACGAATGCAAAGACTACATTAATATTTTTACACATAGTTTTTCTTTTATATTTCCTAACGAGTTAAGAACGTGGATCAATCCCACTCAATATAATTGGTTTAAATTTGTCCTACCAAATAGACGATTCGTTAAAATAAGCGATCTAGTCAACCTGGACTTCCAGGGATGGAGCAACTGTTTCTTTGTCATAAAAGTTTAATAATAAAGCGGTCGGTCTCCTTTAGGCTTCTTGCGAGCTTTTTATACCACTGAATTATCTATAGAAACTACTATACTTATCGTATAATCTTCCATTATAATGTCTAATATTTCTTCCTCAACATTAACAGTTCTTGCGTTTCTTTGAAGGCCAGCGTCTCAGTTTTTCACTTGAAGACTTACACCTATTTCTTTAAGTCGACGTTCTGTATACATTTTTTTTTTAATGTAGATTGTTTCTTAATTACACTATTCCTATTTTCTAAAAATGTGTATTCTAAATGTAGCAGTCAGTCTATAAATATATCTGAATATGACTGAACAACTGGAAGAAGAAAAAAAGGTAAAGAATAAAAACTATTCCATAAATAATAAATAAGATAGTCTTAAAGCGTTGATAGGAGGAAATTCATGCGATTGAAGTAAAAACCCCAATACAACTTTACAAGGATTTCATAAACACAAAAGTTTCATGCAAATCTAAATAAATTTGATCTCTTTAGAAAGTATTTCAAATCGTGTATATAATTTATTGTAATATATAACCTCAATCCTCATCTTATTTAAGCAGGAATGCTAGAAGCTGAAAAAGCTATCCAAATATATCACACAAGTAATCGTATTTAAATACTAGCCTGCCCTCTATGTAACACTGGATGTACGAACATACTAAACAGGCGCTCATTCGGGAGACAAACCTTTGAGCGCGAACCTGCGTCTGAAGAAAGCTGTATAACAACGTACATTCACGAAAGGCCATTCAGTTTCCAAGTGTAGATCTCTGTAATAATTCATCTACCATTTCAAACAGTATTTTATAAAATAAACAAAATCAAATTTAAACTTTTAATGAAGTAAATATAGATGCCACAACTGCAGATAGTTGGGTATCGAAATTAGATAAGTCTATTATTTACTTTTTAATTTAAATAAAATCTCTGCAAAAATGAATTAAAGTTTATGTATATTGTACGTTTGCAAGTAATAACTCGTATGATAACTCCTGCTAGCCTTCAATTTTTATTTAAAATTCAATAAAATAAGATAGCCCATTAAAATTAAGTCAAGGATGATCCCTAGAACTGAATAAATTTTCAGTTTAAATAAGCTATAGAGTGTTAAATACTGACAACTTACACAAATACCATAAGATGTTTATTTTTTATTATTTTAAAGTCATAACAGACGTTTTGTGAACCAAGCAATATTCTAGATGACCTTCCCAGATAGCACAAGATATTCTAAGAATAATCTGAAAATCTTCCCAAAAAATATTATTCGATTAATTATAAAAAATATCTTTAAATTATACTCTGAATAACCAAATAATTTATTATTATTTTTAGAATATCTTCTAATAAATAACATTAGAATAATTGAAATACATAAGTATGGAATATATTTTGAATATATTTTATGAATAATTGCAAAACTTATCTTTGGATTATTATTTTAAAAATACTTCATAAAATAATATGATAAAAATATTTTAATAAGAGAAGTATAGAATATGTTTGAAATGTATTTTATAAATAATTTAATGGGTTAACTTTTGACTCGTGAAATCGTAGGTTTATATGGCGTGCTTCGTGCTTGACAATTTGGGGTTTGCTTGTTTTATTTCATTGTTCGTTATGTTTGCGATTATGTGCAATCAAAAAAACAATTAAAGAAGGTAAGTGAATCGATAAATTTTTTGTCTATTTAAATATATATGTATCTTGGATATGGACAAACCATTTTTGTCACGCCGTCAACATCAATTAAGCCGGCAACGGACGATGAGCGATAATATAATATATATTATAGCTTTGTAATGGGATATAATATAATATTATATTATAAGTGCAGCGGACTAGGATATTAAATTTTTATATTTAGTGGGCTGATGTATAGTTTGTGTGTATGTGGTATTGTTTTCAAAATGGCAAATAATGTTATTAATGACATGCTATTGCTAGATCGCACTCCACTATAACATTTCTCCACACTGCTTCCTTGATTTCATTGTTTTTATAATTCTCGTAATCCACTTTCCATAAACCTGGATATTTTCTTACGCTTTCTATGAAATGTTCCATTTTTTTAAATATAAATAAGTAAGAAAATATTTAATTCGAAATTATTTAATTGCCACAAGTCACAAGTCACATTAAAAAAAGGCCCAAGTTACTAAACGTAAACAAACACGAACTGGTTGACAATTGCGGGCGACAAGACGCAAGAGGGGGTGAGATATTTTGTAAAATATCGCTAGGAAAGCATATTTCTACAGACACATAATATATCGCCTGGATATAGATATAATATTATAGCGTCGTGCGCGGCGTCCTGTGCTTTCTAATGAGAAGCGATATTTTTGTAATATGTAAGATATAATATATATTATAGTATAGCTCATCGTCCGTTGCCGGCTTTAACCTAACCTACTTTATAAAAGCTATATTTTAGCTGGTTTTAAAATGAATATTTGTTTCCGTTATTAGGAAGAAAATAGGTATTAAACTTCACTTCTTTACACAACAATCCTTTTTTTAAATATGTATTATATGGTAGGCAGTATTATATGCAACTGAAATTAAGCAGTACGCTTATTCCGATTGATCTTCGGCTAAACTTATTACTAGGTCAGTGTCACTTTTAATGTTTACATATTTTAGGTACGTAATTTATTCTTCGCTTACGCATTATTATTTAAAAAAACCAACAAATACAAAGAATGACCTACTAATCAGTTTGGACGTTATCTGTCCCGTGCTGGAATCTTAAATTCAGATGCGTATATTGTTCTGTTTTTAAAAATTTGCTCGTGGTTTATAAAGTACCATTAGCACATGTCTATAAATGAAAGTTATAGTAAAGTAGTAAACAATTCTGTTTTTTTATTAACACAGGTGAACAATCTGGCGAGATTGGGTGGTGGAACGTATTGAGGGTGGAGAAGATTTTTGACAAAACTTATCTCAGGGAATGTTTTAATATTATTTACTTTACATGGGCATAGAGACTGGAGAAAACCTTTGGAGATTCTATTTTATGCAATGTGATTATTTGTAAGGCTACGGTTTTATATATGCTCATATTTTTTTCTGTTCTATTTAGTGTGAATGTGTGTGAGGCATTATGAAACAAAAGTTGACATATCCAATTTCTCCATACTACACTGCTTAATTGTCTAATGCTATAAAATGTATGGGTATATGGTATATGTTCAATTTCAGATGCAGTTTAAAAAAATAATATTGAGGTCACTTCAAAACAAATTGAAGTTTATGGCTAACTAAAGAAAAGAAAGAAAAACCAGAACCGCTAGTAAGTAGTAGCCTTTGCATTCTTCAAATAAGCTAGCAGAGACCTACATGGACTGAAGTGTATATTTATTATATCATTCTTCTTCCAACGACTGAATTTACTATTTAAGTTTTGTTCCGTTATTGGAATTTTAGAAAATGTTGCGAGAGTAAATATTTAACAAATAAATCTTTAACCCAATTATTAGGATGGTCTTATTTTGCTTTTATGTAATCTATATAGTCCTTATCTAAAATATTTATAAACTGCCTGAAATGTAATTATTGTATTTTTTAAAGAATAAGTTAATGTCCGTATTTGAACATTCTGTATAACAAATTATTTCAAAATGAAAATATTTGTAGTTACTCTTGTAGGTCATTTCCTAGAAAGAAACATGCGATAGGGAAATCTTTATTATTTTTGGCCATAAACTTTTTTTCTTAGCACGTGTATTTTAAAAACTATTAGACTACCCAAGTTGAACCATAACAAGACTATTACTATGAATTTTCACTCAATAATTTCAGTTTGCAAAATAGTTAGATTTAAATTTAAAGATTAGGTATGAAGTAATCTTCCTATTTCGTAGTTTTTAATCTAGCAATTTTGGAAACGAATGGAATTATTGAGTGGAAACTCTAGTAATAGTCTTGTTATGGTTTTACTTAGGTAGTCTTATAGTTTTTTAAATGTACGTGCTAAGGAAAAAAGTAATGGTCAAAAATATTACATATTATTCTGAATTAATATAAAGATAACCTGAAAATATGATCCAAGATTAAACATAAAAATATCCTAAGAATAATTTAGTATTATGCACATATAGTTTGGGGTTAGTATAAAGATAACTTGAAAATATAATCTATGATTAACCATAAAAATATATTCTCAAACTATTCTAGATTCTCCAGAGAATACTGTGCGAATTATTCCGAAATTATTCTAAAGAGACATATAGTTGTACCGTTTGTTACTTCTAGGAATATTCTTAAAAGATAATAATTATTTTCGTGTTATTCTAAGAATAATGAAATATTCTGTAGGAATATCTTAGGAATAGCATAAGTTTATGTTTTTGCTATCTGGGTTCTGCTGTACATCTCTATTATTATCATCTGTACGGTTGATGTGACCAAAAAATATATAGGATTCTGGAAAACTATATGTTGGATAGCTGCTTTAGGGGGCGTATACCTTGGAAAATCAAGGTGTTGGTATCCCGATAACTACATCAATACACGCTGCCTATCAGCTCCATGCGAGGTAAAAATGAACGTATTTTTAACCGAAATTGATCTGGCGAAGAAGAAACTTTATTTCGTAATTTTCACCGATCGTTTTCAATGGCAGTTCAGGTTTTCATACTCATTAAATAAACACATGGGTCTGCTTCCACAGAAAAGAAAAGTCTGACTCTTCTCATATCAATGTAAACAGTTGCTGATGGATAAGAAACAGGATAGGTGGAATAGTTATAGGGCGAACTAAACTTGAGGTTTGCGGATGATATCACCTTGGTTGCAGCCAGCGAGAATAAGCTCATGCACCTGCTGCACAATTTCCAAACCATAAGCTCTGAGTACGGTTCAAGTGTAAATCATATTAAAATAAAAATTATAATTGGAGATAGGACAAGTGAAAACCATCCAGGTACAATGGGGATAGGTGGTTGTGAATACCAAAACGTTGGACTGACGTCACCAAAGAGTTATTGGGAAAGAGCTTAAAAATATGGCCCTGTATTTCGACAATTTATCCTACAATTGCCTCCCAAACCGACTCAAACAACTTTTTCACAGACCTTGAGAAAAGAGATTTTTACAAGGGTGTTAAAAAAATTATTTGGATCCGTTTAGGGATGGAGAAGAAATTGTCGAAATGCGACGTTATCTTTTTAAGAAAATCTAACCATTAAGAAAAATGTCATAATTCTTTAACTAAAAACAAACGTTTAACCTAATGTTCGATGCCACATTTACGATTGCAGCACTCTTGAAAGAGGATATATTATTCAATACATAATATTACAGAATTCAGCTTTCTCCAATACTATTTGCATAAGTAATATTAATGTGATTTATCTCGATATTTCAATGACTCGCAAATTAATGTCATTATATTATATACAGCTTCCATATGAGTTACACATCCCAAAAATACGCTGTTGAGAATGCTACCCTGAAATATGTTTGACATTTATTTGCCTACCTGTATTGTAACAAGAGGCAGTTGGAGATATTGCAATCAGTCATAAATATATTACTATAAAATGTCTACATACCGAAGAACTTACTACATACAATTAATAATAATTCGGCAAACAGAAAGTAAACATCCTTCGACGGAGCAACAATACTGAAGTAAAGATTAGTAGTAACAACGTGTCAGTCATAACCAGGCACTGGTCTGTACATAAAACGGATGTTTCCTAACTGCACAGAGGTAGGTACCTCCAGAAATTCGAATTCCGAGATTTTTTTAACGGATCGGTTATATGCTGGCAACAAAGAACGCAATATGTACACCTATGTCGAACAGAATGGCTCTTGTATTAATTACAATGTTGCTATTACAGAGTAACAAATAACTCGTTCATTTACGACGTCATTGGTTGATGTAGACCTCAGGTAATCACTAGTACGATGTCCTGAAGGAAGCTGCAACTTCCATTGTGATTCAAAGGCAACGTCACAACTACTTGGTTTTCTCACACACCAAAACACTTCACTTGAATATTATCACTCGACACGGGTTTCGTCAACCACGTACATCATTTGTAGATGGGTAAAGCTGTTTCAATCATCACCAGATGATGTCAATATGGTTCAAATGTGAGTCAGGTATTCGACTGTGGCCCTCAAGTGTTTTGGTGTTTGTGCAAATTACTTCGCAGACACACCTGAGGTGGTTGAAGGAATATGCGTTATTTTTTATGTCCGACCATACTAATGCAGACTTCACTTTGAAAGAAACATATTTCTTAGGAATCATAAGTTTCTGTGCTGAACAGGAAACATATTACAGCTTTAGAGCCCTTTAAACATAATGCCGAAAGTTCTCGAAACAAACATACTAAAGCAATTACTAAATCATATCCGCTCATACGATTTATTACCACAAAAGCAGCTGGGTTTCCGAGCCCGTCACAGCTCTGTTTACACACTCGTAGACATGACAGATGACTTTTAGAAGGCTATTGATGAATCTTAAGTTACAACTGCTGTAATGTTTAGGGCCGTCGAGAGAAAATCGGGGTCCGGGGGGTAGTAACATACGACTCCCACCAATTTTCAATATGAATTTCGATTCATTCATAATACTATTTATCTCTACAAAATTTTGATAATGTTGAATTGCGTAAAAGACTGTTTATATCACGAACTACTATTGGATAAACTTGCCTATTTAGGAACTGAGCCGGTAAATTTATTCAGAACTTACATATCCAGAAGAACTCAACAGGTGAAATTACATTGCTCGAAAAAACCACTGATGTCTCAGGATAGCTTTTTTATATCAGGAGTGCCTCGAGGGTCAATCCTGGGCTCCATACTATTTGTGCTTTTTGTGTTTGATCTTCATGTGAATATAAAATTCTGTAATTTCCATCAGTATGCAGACGACAGTCAAATGTATACTTTTTATAATCCAATTGACGTATACTGGGCGCAATCGCTAACATAAACACTGGAATAGATTTTATATTTGAATATTCAAGTGATCACAGATTAAAGATCAATGCTTAGAAATCCGTTGCTATTAATTTTAAATCCAAGCGCTTAGCTTTTACTGACGATTCATGTAAGTTACTTATAAATGGTACAGATTTATTATTCGTAGAATCCGCCAAAAATCTGGAAATTAACTTTGATAAAGATTCAACTTTTAAAAGTCATGTTACGAAACTACTGCAAAAATGTTATGCGAAGCTGAAATAGCTAAATGCTTTTAAATATATCTTACCAACAACTACTAAAATGTTAAATATGTTATCAGAGTCCTATCTTATTGCTGCAGAACAATATAGACTGCAATAGTTGCAAAATTGCTTACGTTTTTCTGTAGTCATACCTAGGCGTGATCTTATCACTCCCTTTTATAAAAAGAATTAATTAACTTAATTTTCAATCCAAATGAAACTACATCTGGTACGTCTTGTGCACAACATAGTATATATCATGATCCTAAACATCTTAGAAAAAATTTAATTTTCCGGGGTTCCCTGCCTAGTTCGCGTCTACGTTTCGTAAACACTGCATTAAATATCCTTAGTCATAGCTCCAAAAAAATATGGACGTCTTACATTCATTTAGCTGCCTTCTTATTTAACGCAATTTCGGATCACATCAATAGTCTGTCTTCAAAAGGATTTAAAAAAATTGCTAAACAAATATTTTTTAGTAAATAATTAAAATTGTTCAAATTTGTACTTTTTGTTACGTGCATATTTAAATAGTTTACTAAATGTTTTTACCATTGTTTTGTATTCCTTCCTTCCTTTTTTATATTACTGATTTGGTGCGTATCTCTCACTTTCTGTACTTAATGTAATTATTTTCTTCAGAGTTTCTGGTTGGGATTAATACCAGCATTTGCTGACACTCCGCCAGGTGAAATTAAGTTTATTTATTATTATATTATTATTAGATTTCGTAAAATATTCCAAAAATTACTGAGACAGTGAGACATATGGCATTTTTAATATTATACAGTGATAAAATATGCAATATAACTAGGCGCACAAACAGCAGACTTCCTAATGCCCTAGCTTTTCCATCTAGCTTTAAGTTAGGAATTTGCTAGATGCTCAATCGCACCAAGAGGTCAATACTTCAAAAAGATATGTAAAAAGTAGGAAAAATTAGACGGTTAGTATCTGACGAAAAATATTGAAAATTATGTTCAGAGCCATGACTATGGATGGTAGGTAAGACTGCTGGAAGTTTCTAAGCGTAATGTACACTAATAATACATTTGCTAATTTTTTTGAAAGGATTATAAAACATATCACCTCTGCAGTTGAGCCATGCCCACCGCATACCAACCTAACGGGACGCACCTTACCTCACCTCTCAAGTCGACACACCAGTACAGTGTAGAGTTACCTGAGTTAAGTGTTTGTGTTTTAAACAGTGTTAAAAATACAAAATGAAGTGATATTTTTAAGCTACAAGTGCCAGATTTCGGATAGGACTGTTTTTAATTGTAAGTACTGAGCGATAACTTCTTATTTTCAAACGCCACTGGGTCGATGTTTTGTATGTTTCTCAACATTCCTTCCTAAAAAGTCACATTCTTGAGAAAATGACGATATCGATACAAGATTAGGAACGAAACCTAAGATTGATAAGAAATAAACCAGAAGTTCGTTCTCGTCTAGATTATTAATTTACTTCGTTAAAAAACAGTAGTTATACAAGTACAATATGTCAAAGAACTTTTGACAGGACGGAAGGATATGTATATAATATGCTGTCTATAATAAATAACATATTTCTTCAAGAACATCACTTTGGTAAATGAAATTCCTAGGCCTTTCATTTTGTGCAGTAAAACATCTTTTATTCAATTAACCTCTGTCCAATGTTTATAGCAATACCGCTTGACGACGTAAAAGTTTAAAGTTAACCTTGGTCACTCTGAGGAATTTTTTACATGACACCTCGCGTATGAATGCAAAATATTTATGTCAATGTGGAAAGAATATTTAATTCTATTATAATGTAAAATGTATTTACATTGCATGTCGTTCTAGTACTTATTATAGTCTGTATATCGGTGCATAAAAATTTCCTTGAAATATAAAAATTTCGCTGACAACTATAGCGACAATTAACAGGTTCCTTATGGGTGTAAAACTACAGAAATTTGTCCATTAAATGCTTAACAGCTTATGACAAATGTTAGATAATTACTATTATATAAAGGTAATTAAATAAATGTACTTTCTTTTCAAATACTTAAGGACATTTCATTTGGCAATATTAAACTATAAAATTATTTAAAAAATATTTAATATTTTAAAGTAATAGGCTATTTCAAAAGTATTTTTAATCTAATATGCAGATTAAGAACAACCAGTTATCAAACAAATCTGCGTTAAACATTATTATAATATAATTTAATTGAATTTTTTTTTTTAATTAAAATAAGGATCCCAACATTCTGATTTATATCCAGTTCTCCGTATTCATATATTTACAGCAGAAATCTATATAAAACATACTCATGCAAACTAACGATAACTACAATACCGCGCACAACGTTTATTTTAAAAAACAGTTTCATCCAGAATTGCCTAAACGCTCATTGCTGTCTAAACAAATTTATTTTATTCAATTAATCTTTTTTGAATTATAATTACAAAAACGCCTTTATAAACATCTGCGCAAGAATGTAAATTCAATGTGGGACTATTTCAGGGTTCGTCGCCTATGCGACTATCGCAGTCTCTTTCGAAAAAGAATAAATTAATAACGTAATGATTGTTCCTCTTCCTTTTTAGATATATTTAGACATCTAGCTAGATTTTTTAAAAACGAGAAAGAGTAAAAAGGCGTCTGTTTGCACAAAATAAAAATGAATACACAACGTATTGACATAAAAACATTAAACAGTCATCTAACAACTATGAGTTACGTATGTACCCATTAGGCAACCAAAAAAATTATTAAAGAAATATTACCTTCGGGCCTACCTCTGTGGTTTCAATTAGTGTTTCCTGTCATACATTCTTGGTTGCAAGAAATGTGTTGAGATACATTCTTTATTGACTAACCCTGCCCTACTGAACATAAAATTAAGAAACTAGTTCACGATTCTCATGAGACGTCTATCTAAAATGTGGATTGGATATATTACATGAAAATGTTCACTGTCTCACAAAAATCCTTAGTTCTTTTACAAATATACGATTCAACATGTGAAATAGCTATTTCAGCAACATGTAGAGTAGTTTACTTGGTGTGAGGCGTAGGATTCTTTATCAAAGTCATAGCTGAAGACAAAAACAAACCGTATATTTTTAATTTGACAATTCATAATAATTTTGTTGGCATTTATATACTTTCAAGTAGGATCTAGAATTTTTGGAAAAAAAGGAAGTCGTCACATTAGCACTGCACTGTTTCTACTTCTACAATTATCCAGCATATATGTATAATATGTACATACAGTACCAATAAAAATTATTTACTACTTTTTGCGCGCGTAAATAATACCTAATTCCACTTTTGTTGGAAAATGTAAAACTTTTCCTAACTCAAACGAATGTTGAAATATGAAATATTTCCATCACTGGCAGAAAAATGTTTTGATTCACAAAAGCGAAACAAATGTAGTGAAGTACCTATAATATTTTCTGTATATCTCTTTAGTTTGTGAAAAATATCAGCAATTGATCGTCTACAAGATTCATTTCTAAACTTTAACGATCTCTTTTACTTAAATAATTACATTTATATCCGGAGAAATAATACTATTTAATGTAATTTTCACACTACATTTAAAATTTAACGTGTAAAATTACTAATAAGAAACACAACAGACAAACATCGAAATAATGTGATTTTTGACACGAACTGTAATTGGATAAATCAATGAAATATTTATTTAATGCGAAAACAACTAATTTAAACTGAAATGTTTTCTACAATATTTTTGAAGACATGCGGGATAGGATTTAAAGTTTAAAATAAACATTTCTTTCCAAAAACGTTGACGATTTATCGGAGGAGAAAACTTAAATTATCTCCCATTTTGGATACAAAACCGTGTATTTTGTATTGTTTAACTTGCTAGCTAGACAAGATATTCCACATTCCTAAGGTGATATCTCGATAGGCAGCGACTTATTAGAAGACCTGCCATCACCTAAAGTCATAGTTCTAGAAGCCTTCTAGCAGTATTTATTTAGAAAGTTATGAACTCTTTCCCTTCCTTTTTCTTCGAGTATCCCTCCAATGGAACTTCTTCTGGTCTTTTTCCCATTTTAGGACCTCTTCCATTATGTGTTCTTTAGATAAGCTATAAAATGGCTTGGGCCTATGAAATGGGGCTTCAGTATTTTTTATGTTATCAGCTAATTAATTACCTTATATTCCCTCGAGTTCTGGAATCCAAATCAAGTCAAACCTTTGTTTTTTTGCCAACTGCTTTAAGATTGTCTGCATTCCCAGGCAATTTTAGAATGAAAGGGGTCGAGAGGCTTTAATACTGTCTGGCTGGCAAGTATACAGATCATTGCCTTTCGTTTATAACTTCTTTGGCACATAGATCTATAGCATAAATTTCTGTTTGGAAGATGGATACGGTGCTGCCAAGGACTCTAGACTCTAGCCTGCAAATAGGGCCGCAACGCACACGGCTATCCCTTCAGCCTTAGGGCCATATGTGTCAGATGAGTGGCTTGAATTTGAGTAGCCGCAGTAGCCTTAGAGCACTAAATGCTGCTTCCTTCCTAACACGCAGATGTTGAGGAAGTAAGTCTAGCATTGGTCCCAACAAATATACCAAACATGATGGCTCTAATTAATGATAACCCGTCATTAGGTAAAATTGTATTGGACTTCCTATATCATCAGAGTTAACCTAGAGATTGGCGGAGGTTTAGAGTTGTATCCTATTGTTTAACCCTGTTGTGAACATCTACCAACCGTGGAATCCAATTTTGTGTGTTTAGATAACTGAAATCTTACTTTACTAGTAAGATTTCTAAACGAAAAGTTGTAAACAGGAATGCTTGAATCTGGTGTCTATTTTGGGACCGTTGTTATTTACATTACATACTGTTGATTTTTGTGTTTTGAGAACCTGAAGAATCACACTTTTATGTTGACGACACCCAGATTTACAGCACATTGGATTCATCATAGACTACGCAGTCCATTGAGCACATAAATCAGGATATTAAAAATCATGTAAATTCTTCTTGTCGACATTGTTTAAAAATTGATGCAACTAAATCTGCTGTTATCGTGTTTAGAAAGGAAACAGAGATTGTTTATTACAGATAATGCCAATTCTCGTGGAAAACCAAAAACTCGCATTCAATGATAGCATAAAAATTTCTCCAATACGCCTTATGAAAAAATCTAATTGTGCATTAAAGAAGTTATATTCATGTCGTCATTGTTTCAATATAACTGTTAGTTCGAGGATTTCACAAAACCAAAAAAATCAGTTCTGAGGGTGCCGCGCAACCCGCCAAAAACACCACCCCTTCAGCAATAATTGATAACTCGTTAACCGTTGAAGATATAAGAAAAATGCTCATCATAAAAAAAAGCTTGACTAAATGCTTAAAAAAAGTCATCTTGTAATTTTCTTGTATATGCCATGGCTTTCGAGAAAATCGATATGGACAAAAATTGGAAAATTTGTATTTTTAATGAGCGCGAATTTTCCTTTATTTGAAATTTTTTTCGCGCAACCTATAGAAAAAATTGAATTGCTCGAAAATCATACAAGCTAGGAAGAAAAATCAAAATGGGTTTTAAAGTGGATATAAAATATTTTCTTGTGTTGCAATTTTTGAGGGCTATTGATATTAGTATATAAAAATAACAGTATAATATAGTTCTCTTGATTTTCTGTGCATCTAAATATTCACAGGACCATAAAAAATAACTGACTATAATATAAGTTATAAATGCATTATCTTTTAGTTCAAGGTAATACTTTAATACAAAAAAGTTAGCAATAAAAATATTTACATTTACAAAAACAGCATGTTAAAGTTATCCAAAAAATCCAAAAAAGGCTACATATTCAATTTTCTGATATTATTTTAATACATTTTTTTAACTAACAAATGATTAGAAACAATAGTTATATGATACATAAACTGAGACAAAAAAAAAATTCAGCTAAATTTTGAAGATGTTTGGGTCTTTTTTTATTTTTAGGAAACAAAAAAATGGCCAAAATTTGGCCAACTTCAACATGCTGGTAAATTTGTAAATGTGAACCTGTAGTATTTCTCTAGTTTTATGTAACTAGGGCAATATTGTACAAGATCCTTGTTTCGAACAAATAAATGATTATAGGATTTAAATGTTCAAAATACATGTATTAAGTTTATATTTGACTTTAAAAAAATAATCCTTAATTAAAAATACTTCGAGGGTTATCTTTTCAATAAAAAATCAAGTTTGGTGCACATCCGGTTTGACCGGAAATGCAAACAACTTTCGATTTTTAAATGGAACACCCTATATATTTTTACATTTTTGGAATCTAGAGGAAATTTTAAATACAATACATCCATTTTGGTCACTTTTTGATAAACATTAAAAATTTTATTAGAAAATCTATTTCTGAATCCAGAGTGCTGTGGTGCCCAAAATATATTTTAGTTTGTGTGCTACGTTACTATAAAAATAAAAAGAGCAATATGATTGCATTGCTTAATTCTCTAAAGGCGTTTAAAATTTTTAAATGTGATTTTTACCCACTAACTCGGTTTTTTTAAATGGGAATTTAATCGTTCACCAACATTTTTAAATACCTCATTTTCATACGAATCTAATGATACCAAAATTTTGAAAATCCGCTCAGAAATATTCGAGATTTCAGTCAAAATACAATGCAACTAAGCTTTTAGAAACATGCAGCTAATAGATAATAGATTAGTGGGCTTTGGAAACTAAAATGGCACATTTCTGTGTAAATCTGGTAACCTAATAACATTGGAAAAATCATAGTAGCCATTGAATGTAATAAAACAATATCAGCTGTCAGACAGATACAAAATAAAGCGTTGCGGAAATCTCTTTGAGTAAAAATTAAAGAAAATGAATAATTTTCGTAGAAATGAAAAGGTCGATATGTTACTGATATATGGAGAGCGTCTCAAAAATTCAACTGCAGCTGCAGAACTGTATCAGCAACGATATCCCAACAGACGTCATCCAAGCAGACACTTGTTTGCCAGAGTGGAACAAGAATTAAGAAACGAACCCCAATCAACAAGATGACCATCAAACATTTATTGTAAGTGAGGACAAAGAAATTGATGTATTAGGATTTGTGATGGTACACCCAACAACATCAACAAGGGAATTGTCAATGGAATGCGACATTAGTCAGTCTTCGGTTTGCAGAATTTTAAAGAAACATAAGTTTCGGTCTTATAAATAACAAATACACCAACATCTTTATGGAGATGATAACGACAGGAGGCTAGTATATTGCAACTGGTTCTTAAATGCAGTACAACAAAACCCAGGTTTTCCTTTTCATATTTTATATTCAGATGAAAGTAGATTTACGAACCAAGGTATGTTTAACAGAAATAATACTAGGTACTGGGCTCAAGAAAATCCGAGGTTGGTAGGGCGGGGGAATATTCAGGAAAGATTGGGGTTTAACTGTTGGCTTGGAGTACTTGGAGATCGAATAATTGGACCCATATTTTTTTATGGAACACTTACTGGCGAACGATATTTATTCTTTTTACAAAACCAGACAGCAGAATTTCTTGACTTACTTCCTCTTGCCTATTTACAAAATCTGTTTTTCCAATAAGATGGTGCTCCCCGACATAATTCCAGAAGAGTGATGGAATATTTAAACAACTTGCATGGTGAACGCTTTATCGCAAATCAATGTCATATCAGGTGGCCTCCTAGGTCACCTGACTTAACACCCCTCGACTATTATGTATGGGGGCACTCTCAAAAATAAAGTTTATAAAACTTCTTCAAATACCCGTGAAGAGCTGCAAAATAAAGTTGTACGGGCTCTTAATGAAATAACGCCGGCTGAATTGCGTAGAGCCATTCAAGCAACTGTACGCAGAGCCGAATTGTGAATAGAAAAAAATGGTGGACATTTTGAACAATATCTATAAATGTCAATTTATGGTTTAATTATATTAATTATTTTAAAGATACCAACCGTTACCTAGTTTAAGTTTAATTGTTCAAACGGAATTGATTTTTATTTATTTATAGGCCCGATATTTATGTTCATTTAAATAAAACTCTGAAAACCGAACTGATGTCGCATTCTATTGCAAATGCCCTTGTGGATGTATTGTGTTTACCTCCACATACCTATGCTAAACTTAATTGTAACGTTCTTTGCGCTCACAATTATTAAATGTTTGATAGCTTAAGATTGCCTATAACTACACGAGCCTGTCTGACAGCTGATATTGTTTTATTACATTCAATGGCTACTATGATTTTTCCAATGTCATTAGGTTACCAGATTTATACAGAAATGTGCCATTTTGGTTTCCAAAGTCCACTAATCGATTATCTATTAGCCGCATGTTTCTAAAAGCTTGGTTGCGTTGTATTTTGGCTGAAATCTCAAATATTTCTGAGCGGATTTTCAAAATTTTGGTATCATTAGATTCGTATGAAAATGAGGTATTTAAAAATGTTGGTGAACGATTTAAAAAAACCAGTTAGTGGGTAAAAATCACATTTAAAAATTTTAAATGCCTCTAGAGAATTAAGTAATGCAATCATATTGCTCTTTTTATTTTTATAGTAACGTAGCACACCAACTAAAATATATTTTGGGCACCACAGCACTCTGGATTCAGAAATAGATTTTTTAATAAAATTTTTAAAGTTTATCAAAAAGTGACCAAAATGGATGTATTGTATTCAAAATTTCCTATAGATTCCAAAAATGTAAAAATATATAGGGTGTTCCATTTAACAATCGAAAGTTGTGGGCATTTCCGGTCAAACCGGATGTGCACCAACTTGATTTTTTATTGAAAAGATGGCATTTTAGTCGTGTAATAGGGCCTCCAAATTTTAATTTTCTATTCCAAATATTTTAGGAAATATCGGGGCGAGCGCCATTCGTGACTCACCCGGTATAGCCTCAACATACAACTTGCATCCTGCAAATTTTACTAATAAATTGGTAGAATTAGCTAATCCCTCATAACTAAAAGAACTTTTGATTCCCAGATCCGTCATTCACTAGCGAAATCTAAGGTAGAAACACTGATAATTTAACAAATAATTTATAACAAAACAACTTTAAAAGAATCATCCTTTACGCACTCCGTATCGAGTTATTCTAGACACATTCTTTTCTATAGATTTCAAAATTTTCTAATTTAGGTTTATTCCTATTTAGTATATGTTTTTTATGTATATTTTCTTTGTTAACTATTCAACCAGCATCTAGGTCTATATTCTCAATACGGGTACTTATTTTCTCAGAATAATCAATGTAATATGTTAAATTTAAAAAAAGTGATTTAAATATGGGTGACGTATATTTGAATAAAATTTTATAATTTAAAAATAAATATACGGAATGACCTTATTGGAACTAGTAATTCAAAACGTCCGGCACAAACTCATTTTCACTAGACTACAAGTGAAATATCTGGCCAAATGGATAGTTTAATAGTATTGTTTCTTTGTAAAAGTCTACACGCCATGTGTAGAGTTCAATAAGCTTTCTCATAATAAATCTAATAATATAATAATACTAATAGTTCTCGAGGTTCTTTGTAATTATCATCTATGAAGTATTTATACTTGATAAAAAGAAAGTGATTTGAAACTTGAAACAGGTGATAATAATATTATTTAATAACGTTTTTTTAATTCACACACCGCAAAACTCGTGGTATGTACTAATAGCGTATCTAATAACGGATTCAATGATAGTTAAAAGAATATTGGAATGCGTAATCTTATACTGGAAGTAACATGTTAACCAAGGCGAGAAATGAGAAATATGCAGGTAATTCTATTAACTGGATATTTCTGTATATACAGGGTCCAGTTTTTAATAGAAACATCATCAGACTTTTCAAAGGCTTCTGATAGGGTAGACAACGGTGTCTTACTTAAAAAACTGACAAAATTTCGCTCTCATGCCCAAGCCATAGAATTTCTTAAATCATATTTATGTAAGAGACAGCAATATGTTACGTACAGTGGTTTCAGTTCATCTCAATATTTTGTTACCTGCGGTATCCCTCAAGGGTCTAACCTTGGCCGTCTTCTGTTTCTTTAATTTATTAATGATGTTATTGACTGTACTAAACTCTTCTATGCTGATGATTTAAAAATATATCCAGTGACAACTTGGATTGATGACTGTAAAAAGTTGCAATGCGAACTGGACCATGTCCAATCTCGGTGTACAAATAATAAATCACATCTTAATATGGCGAAATGTAAGATCATAAGCCTCACAAGGAAACAATTAACATATGGATATGCATACAATATCGATAACAATGTAATTCTTATAAAGTCTTAAGTGAAACGTTCGATTGCAAGCTTTATATTCTCTCCCGAGGGCACTACAGCCATGTAGGCTTATTGCGCCACTACCCAGTCTTAGCTATACCGCGCCTGTCATTCCCTATAGACCTATTGTTAGCTATAGTTCTATGACCGGCCCGTGCGAGTATAAGTGGTTCCCTTGCATTCAGGCCAGCAACGGCTTCGTATTCCGATCGACCAGACCAGTCACCCATCGAAACGGTAACCGCTCTGGCAGTTGCTTAACTTCAGCGAGTCTGTCAAGGTCGGGCTTAGTACCTACCTCGCCATTGCAAGCTTTCTTTCAATGACCATATAACTCTAAAAGTATCTGAACCCATGAAGTTTTATGGGTTCGTTGTAAGGAATTGTAAAACCTTTACTGATATTGAGGCGTTAATGATTTTATATTCAACTTGTCCGGTCCAGGCTTGAATATGCTGCTTTACTCTGGTATCCATATTATGCTTGTCAAGAGTTGAAAATCGAACGGGTTCAAAGAAAATTTTTAAAATATCTGACATTTAAAACTGATGATATTTATCTCGAAGACTCGAAAAAGGAATAAACTATAATCACTTATCTAATAGATTTAGTATCATCAGCCTAGATCTACGGAGAACTTGCATGTCATTAATATTTTTGTTTAAGTTGGTTCATAATATGATTGACTGTCTTGTTTCACATCATTATATTAATTTTCATGTACCTAGAACTAACATAACACAGAATCTAACATTTAGTTGTAAAATATTTCGAACGAGTATTCTATCAAAATCTCCTTTATACGTTATGTGTGAAAATTATAACTGCTTATGTAATTTATGTGATATTAACCGATGTCTGCAACCTTTAAATTGTAAAACTACAAACTAGGTAGTATATTTGTATACAATACAATTTCATGTTTATGTTTTTAGTCCTCTTAGTGTTATTGACTATCTCACATTGTCCTGTAATTGGGTTTTCTGTTGGGCAATAAAGCTATTATTATTATTATAATTATCAAGAGGAGACGGCTTTTATATACATTTTTGTCACATTCCCAGGGGCTTTGAGTTCGAATAAATTAGTCCTTATATGATATTTTTCATAGAAGTAGTTCTTTGCTAGTAGAAAAGTGCAAAAAACCTCTTAAGGCTATCGAGGTTGCAACAAAATGGCGTCAAACTTCCAAAATTATTTTTTTGGAAATAATTTTAAAAATCCGCAAATTTAAAAGAATTAAAGACACCAGAAAATTCTATGCAAAAGTGTTCAAACAGAAAATGACGTACATGCAGAACACTGATTGTGTGGAATTTTATGCTCTCCTGTTTTCACCCCATACGATTTCTTTTGTATTTATTTCCAAAACTGAATTTTGGGAGTTTGGCGCCACATTTTTCTACATTACAATCACGCACCCTTAGGATAATTTTTATACTTTTCTACCTCTAAAAACCTATTCCTGTGTAAAATTCCACGTAAACATTATGCTTTTAGCATTATCGTCCTCTGGAGTCTGAACTAATAGCTCATTTTCATGATACAAGCGGAAAATTTACCACAAAATATTTCTTTAGTTATATGGAAACAAACAGAACTTCGTGATGTAGAAAAATAAATCGACCATGATTTAAACTAGACCAACTGAGGCACACAATTTCAAGGTTAGCATATGTATTATAATCTCAAATATGATACGCAATGTTTACTACGATGGTCAATGATCTCCTGGGGCTTGTTTCGTACAACTCTTGCTGATCGCCTTACAGGGCCTCGGAATATCTACTGACGACAAACAAGATTCTCTAGTGCAGAGGTCAACAGAAGAACACTGCTGCAAGCCAACTGGAAGTTTCTATTATTCACGCCAATATACATGGTTCTTTTATCACAAATACAAATGCAGGTTTTGCCACTGTTTAGTACATGACTAATAAATAAATGAGATGTGAAAATATTTGCCGACATACCAAATACAAATATTTTACAGCAATTTTATCGTATCGATTGAGATGATTAAAATTTCATAAACTTATAGGCAAAGGGATCGTAGTCAGTCTTTGGGCGAGTTCTTTTTCTACACCCTTATTTTTCCTACATTAAATACCTAGCTGGATTTTAACGTGTATTTATATCATTCATGTAAATACATGAAACAAGCTTTGGACATGTGTTCAATATACAAGAAAGTATGACTGTATATACAGGGTCGGCGTATCACTAAAAACTCAAAAAGTTGTAATCCAAGTTTCATTTGTTTTCAAATTACCTTGTCTTAAACCTTCAATGATTGATTGATTGATTGATTAGCCAGCGTAAGTTAGGCTTTGCTGCCATTTTTGGATATCTAATCTGGATATTTTTTTATACCGCCGGATCGGCTACATGATACTTCTTTTAAGATTCCATGCTTCTTTTAGAATTTTCGTTGCGTTGCTATGCGCCTGGGATGTTATATTTTCTCCCTCCAGTTGGTGGCTTAATGCTCCGTATAGGCAGTTCCCATCGCCGTCGATTTTTACTTCCCTCGCATACCGTGAGGAAGTATTGTATTCGAGAAAAAATCACCCTCCGAGATTTTTTCGGATTTTCACGTTTCAGATCATGTAGATTACGAAAATATAGGTTTTTCAATTCCGTCTGTCTGTCTGTCTGTTGGTGCATTAACTAAAAAAAAAATACTTGACGGAGAACAGTCAAATTTAGGTAGCTGAGACGCTATTGTCGGCGACGAAATGGTTAACTTTCACTGGAAAATATACAGGGTGGATCGTCTAAATGGAATAAAGAAAGAAACAACATTTTTCTTGATCAAATTTTAAATTTCCACGTTTTATAACGTTCTGAACCTATTTCAGTTTTTTTTACCGTTTTTGAAAATTTTTTGAAAGTTTTTTTTTACTAAAATAGATGGAAAATATTTTTGTTTGCTCAAATTTAAAATTTCCACGTTTCACGGCATTCTAAACCTATTTAAAAAAAAAAAATGGATATTAAAAAAAAATTGTAATATTTTTTTTATCATTTTTTTACTATAAATAGAATAGACGAAAAAAATTTATTTGCTCAAATTTAAAATTTCCATGTTTCATGACATTCTAAACCGATTTAAAAAAATCGGTAAAGGTATTTACACAGAACTTCCCTCGTTATTTGTGCATGGCGATCACTAAAAAAATATTGAATACGAAATGACATTGAGAATAATAATGGAAATATAGTTATTGTAATTATTACAAAGAAATCCTGATAACTTTTGGTCAAAAAAATAGTGCTCATCCAACAGCAAAAGTTCAATATTAAATAACAGGTCTCCCATAAATTATTTCTTGGGATGACCACCCTGTATATTTTCCAATAAAAGTATAATAGCATATGTCAAATAGTATTGCCATTAGACAGTTCCACATTCACGCAGTGAAGTGGAAGTATAGTGGTGGTTAAAAATTTAATTTTTTTTTTGAAATTTTTCAAAACTGTTGGTTAAAAATGTTCACTCCTTCTTCTGCAATAGGTTCAGAATGTCATGAAACATGGAAATTTTAAATTTGAGCAAAGAAAAAAAAAATTCCATCTGTTTTGTGGTTAAAAATTTTTCAAAAATGTGTGAAAAAAATTTTCAATTTGTTTTTTCTGAAATAGGTTTAGAATGTCATGAAACGTGAAAATTTTAAATTTCAGCAAAAACAAATTTTTCCGTCTATTCTAATGGTAATTTTTTTTTCCAAGGTGGTAAAAAAAAATTCATCTATTCTATAGTAAGTAGTGAAATAGATTTTATCAATTTATTTTATTTGTTTGAATAGGTTTAGAATGCTATGGAAACGTTGAAATTTTAAATTTGAACAAAGAAAAAAAATAATTTTTTTGAAATTTTTCCAAAATCTTGGTTAAAAAATTTTCAAAATTTTTTCTTCTTAAATAGGTTTAGAATGTCATGAAACGTGTATATTTTAAATTTGAGCAAAAAAAAATTTTCCATCTATTCTAGTGGTAATTTTTTTTCCAAAATCTTACAATATTTTTTCTTCCGAAATAGGTTTGGAATGTCATGAAGCGTGGAAATTTTAAATTTGAGCAAACAAAATATTTTCTTCTATTCTATAGTAAGTACCTACTTAGTGATGAATACATAAATTTTTTCAAGAAAATTTTTCGGAAATTTTTTTAAATTTGTTTTAATACGTTTAGAATGCCATGGAAACGTGGAAATTTTAAATTTGAACAAAACAAAAATTCCACCTATTTTGGTGGTAAAAAAATTTTCAAATTTTTTTTTTTTAAATACGTTTAGAATGCCATGAAACGTGAAAATTTTAAATTTGAAGAAAGAAAAAAATTCTCATATTTTAGTGGTAAACATTTTTTCAAAAATGTTGGTGAAAAAAATTTTCAAATTTTTTTTTTCTGAAATAGGTTTAGCGCGTAATGAAACGTGGAAATTTTAAATTGAGCAAAAAAAAAATTTTTTCATCTTGGTAAAAATTTTTTCAAAAATGTTGCAAAAAAAATTTTCAAAAATTTTTTTTTTCTGAAATAGGTTTAGCGCGTCATGAAACGTGGAAATTTTAAATTTGAGCAAAAAAAAATTTTTTTCACTATTTATTCCGTTTAGACGGTCCACCCTGTATATTTTCCAGTGAAATTTCTACCATGTCTTCGCTGACAGTAGCGTCAACTATCTACCAAATTTGACTGCTCTCCGTCAAGTAGTTTTTTTAGTAAATGCACCAACAGACAGACAGACAGACAGACAGACAGACAGACAGACAGACTGACGGAATTGAAAAACCTATATTTTCGTAATCTACGTGTTCTGAAACGTCAGAATCCGAAAAAATCTCGGAGGGTGATTTTTTCTCGAATACAATACTTCCCTTCGGTATGCGAGGGAAGTAAAAATTTGAATATTTCCTTAAGTATTTAAGCATATTTTGGAAAAAAAATTTACCGCTAGAATAGATGGAAAAAGATTTTTCTATATTTCATGGCATTCTAAACCTACTAAAAAAAAATATTTGAAAAAATTTGTAATCTTTTTTTACCACTGCTAGAGAACAGATGGAAATTTTGTTTTACTCAGATTTAAAATTACCACGTTTCATGACATTCTAGGTCCATTCCAAAAATTTTTTTTGCAAATTTTTTCCCACTACAAAATACAAAATAGATGACGGAAAAGACTTGCTCAAATTTAAAATTTTACGTTTCATGGCATTCTAAATCTATTTGGAAAAAGAAAATTGAAATTTTTTTTGAAAAAATTTATAGTTTTTTTACCACTACTATAGAATAGAAGGAAACATTTTTTGCTCAAATTTAAAATTTCCACGTTTCATGGCATTCTAAGCCTATTTCAGAAGAAACAAAATTTGAAATTTTTTTTACCATTTTTTAAAAAATTTAAAAAAAATGAAGTTTTTTTAACCACCACTATACTTCTACTCCACTACGTGAATGTGGAATTGAAAATGTGACAGAAGGCAATAATATTAGGCATATACATCTATTATGGTTTTATTGAAAAATGATCCCAAAAAATAATTCAACCAGGTGGACATTTGTAAAGGCATTTGCGCAATCCTTCCATATTTGGCACCTGTTATTTAGTATTGATTTTTTGCTGTCGGATGACCACTCTGTATATTTTTTCTTTGTAATAATAGTGATAACCATATTCCGATTATTATTCTCAATGTCATTTCGAAATTAATAACTTTTTTGAGTGACCACCATGCACAAATAAAGAGGGAAGTTCTGTGTAAATACCTTTACCGATTTTTTGCACTAGTAATTGGTGTGTTCTCCTTTCAACGTCCTTGTATTAGTGTGTGCATTTTATTTGTTTTTCAAAACCTATGTTAATTTGCTGTAACAGATTGTTTTAAATTATTGTTATCTGTATCGCGGTAAAAGAGTTCTTTACAGCTGGCTGCAAATGTGAAGGAGATCTGAGAGAATGTTTTGTATCCTCTGTATATTGATTTGTTGATGTTTTTGTAGTTATCAATTTCAGTTGCTGTTTTCTAATTCCCTGATATTTTTCTATTTTATTGCCTGCCTTTTGTTTAACACAGGTTCATTATTGAAACTTTCTTTTAAAATTAGGTTTTGAATTAATAGAAAATTAAAAAATTAAGAAAATTAATTAAGTTAACAAAGTTAATAAAATCTATTAGTATAGCTTAGCTTTCTGTAGTGTCTGGTCTTGTAATTGCTGGTTTATTCTTTTCTTGGGCTGGTTTCGTACACTTAAATATGTCCTCTGCAGAGAAAAAGTTTATTATTTATTTACACTTTCCAAGAACAGTTGTGTTTGGAGTTTTACTATTCTTAGGTCACAACACTCACAACATAGCAAATGTCTATATTGCTTTCTAAACACATGTCCCTAACTTGACACTAAACAGCACTTTCTTCACCAATAAACAGTTGAAACGGTCTTGGGTATTGGTCGGTCCTTTTCCGTTGACGGCCAAACTAAAGCACATTCCACTTGTTTACTTTATTTTTGATACTATTAAAAAGTGCCTTACCAGCAATTTGCACTTATAAATTTAGTATGCAGAATGTTCTTCTATTATGATACTTCTCTTTACGCAGAATTCTTTGACCTACCGATGACTCGAATTTTATCGAGTTTAACGGAGTTTCAATCGATTTTTGCGTGCTCTTCTGAAGCATCTTACGGCATGTCCACATTGTCCACCCTCCACCTTAGTCAACTCGAGACTCTACCATGTCTTAAACCTTCATTAGCAAAAAATAAAAAACGGTTTAATGTACAATAAATTTTCAAATATGTCTCCATGGGCCTTCAGGCATTTTATGGCTCGTTTAAGAAGAGAGCGTGTTAATTTTGATGCTCTGTAATTTGAGCTGCTACATTCAAAATACGAAGAATTAATTCATAGCGATTGTCCATTTTTGAATTTTACACTTCACTTTTCATCCATCCTCAAAAAAAAAGTCCAACAGTGTGAAGTCTGGAAACCTTGCCGGCCAACTAATAGTACCACTCCGATCAATCAATGCATCGTCTAGGAGAAGTTCTACACCAATGCTGCGTGACCAAATGAGTAGAACATGAACGTGAATGAGTAACGTATGGGCTCTGAGAGCTACTGTCGGCCACTGCATACCTGTCTTGCGCTGGCGAGAGCTAACAGCTTGAAAATACAGTCTGCAAGTGGTTTGGAATGGCTGACACCGGAGCTCCTCCTAACTTTTGGCCCGTGTCTCGTGTCTGTTACAATCGAAACTGACTTTTTGTGGTAATGCGTGAATATTGTACTTAACGCGCCAGAGTTTAACTGTCTGGTTTCAAACTTATGAAAATAAGAAAGTTATAGAAGATTTGGACGAAAACATAACTTTTGTAAAATATTTGCCATGTTAGATTATTCTATTTGGAATTCATTTACGATAAGCCGTCTCGAGATACCTACCAAGAGTTTTCAATCTTCAAATCCAAATTGGTAACATGGAAAATATCAGTTTCCATGAATAACAGTTTTCGTATCATTTGATTCGCTAGCAGATCCAGCGGTTAGTTTTTTACTTTTTGCTCACCCCTCAAGTGGGAATTACCTCTAAATAAAATGCCGACATTTAGCCTTTTTAACATTAATTAACAGCTTTAAAAAATTACGATAGGAATCAGAAAGATTCATATACTCGACGTGAATTTTGAGGTAAGAAGTTTCACTGACCACTAATGAAACGGTCAGTAAATTAACTGAACAAGAAAGTATTACAAAACCAACGGTCTCCGATGCCCCCGGTACATATTAATAAGCGTAATATTATTCAACTAATCGACCAAAACTGATTAGGTTTTCAACACTTTCTCAACAGTCATTTTTAAAACATAAACACAAGATATTAAAATTTGTTTCAATTACGAATGAGCCGTAAGTTAGAAAATCAGTTCAACGAGAAACGACGTTCAAGAAACAGTACAAATTTCTATTAAAACAGAATCGAATTTGGTATTATATTCCATATGGAACGGGAGGAAATACATCCACCCATTATGTTAATGAAACATACAGGGTTGGGCAATAGTCCCGGAACGGCTCGATTACAGCCGAACGGGACCTCGTATCAACTTCGGGTTTTCGACACTGTATTCAGCGAAATTTTTAGAACTTCTTGACATGTATTTCAGGACCGTGACGTCACTACGTTCGGAGGTGTGACATAAGTGTCAATTTTTTTTAATGAAACATATTTTCCATATTTGTATACTTTAAGGAGCCCCGAATTCAACGATGTAACGTTTGTATGGATTCTGTTATGTAATGTGGTCTCAATAAGGGAAAATTAGAAATTACAATCGACTTAACTTTCGAAAAACCTCCCGTTAAACCCACAAACACGCTTCGATGAAAAGTAGACATTAATTTGCAATTTGAACAAATTTAAATCGATTTTAAAGCACTGATGTCCCTATCTTTTTCGGTCAACAAACGAACGTGTAGTCACTCGACCTCAGACTTCACAAATCTGCACGTGACTGAAATTATGATCACTACCTACATATCGTAGCCTAAAGTACAAATAATAACCCTGTTTAAACATACTAGTAGGTCATGTTTGGTTAACATGAAAGTAGTAAGACGTATGTTGGATTTAGCTACAAAAGTCACCCGAATGCTCGATTTTTTTAAATGTATGTGTCAGGATTCTACAGTGGTACTCACATTTTTTTAATGCACTTTGTTTATTTTTCTCATTGGCACAACGTCGGAAAACTGTCCATTTCCCAACATTGTGCTCATAAGAACTTTTAATCAGGAGCTCGAGAGGAATAACATATATCGATTCCAGCGAATTTAACCGAGGCCCATTTTCCATAAGGTTTGTCCGGGGTACTTTACGCCAAAAATCCATATTCCTTGAGAGGCCAAGAATAACTTTCCTTTGCTATTTTGGAACAACTTTTGAAACGTTAGTTGATTCACTATCCTCGCAGGCAGCGAAATATAGGCAACGATATGTAGGATGCGTTACAAATACATAGATTCATGTAGTGTCTCATACAATTTAATTCAAGCATTTCCATAAATATTTACCCTTTTTGGGAAAGTGCGACGACAAAAGATTCAGTGTTAGAAATGCCATTGGTATTCATGCCAATACGGGATCCAGTCGCGGATATACAAATTCGTCTCAGCATAACTGTTAGTAGTGAGGCATACTGAATTTCAAATAGATGATGGCACTGTTATTATTCTTTTATTTTGGAAAGAAAGTGTATATTATAAAATAGATTTCTCTTCATATAGTGCAGGTCACTGTGATTCACTTTAAAATGTAGTGAAAGATCCTAAAAGCAATAGAAATAATTGCTCTATATGAAACTGCTACTACAAAGAAGACCTACTACATCAGTGGAGAATTTTATAATGACCCTCATTTCTACCTTAATTAAGCTTGTTTCTATTAATGTTGTTTTTCTTACTAGATGTAATTTTAATGTGTGATATGTTTGTTTTATATACAGTGTGGTCCATTTTGAATGGAAACACCCCTATAAAAATGTGTCTATTATCTGATTTTAACGGTGCCTTTTTAAAAGACAGGCCATCGAAATCTCTACGTTATGACAAAAATTTTGAGATTTTCAATTTTCAAGACCTACAATGATTTCTTTTCAATGTAAAAAATGGTCAAATTTTATTAGTGATTTTTAAAAAATAAAATCTAACTATAAAACTGGATTCAGAAACATGACAAATGAGTAAATCCAAAATTTCGTGAAAAAATATTAAATAATGACAGATTTATGACAAAATCAATGTAGGTAATATTTTATAATAACTTTCTCATGATTTTTAAAAGTGAATTATTTATTATTTGTTTGCTTATAGTAATGAAACATTTTCTTTATAGGATTTTGCAAACAGTGGAAATAAAAGCTGTCTATGAGAACTAAAGGAAACACTATATATAAAAATATTAATGAAATCTTTGCATTATTTCGATAACCTGACTTCTGGTTATGCTAACAAGTAAAAATTCTGATTTGCCACTCTCATTTTAACACTAGCATCCAACCTAGTCCCCTACGGCTAAGCAGGCTAAACTAGTATCTACATGATCCCCTACGATATGTAAATTCAGTTAAAAATGAGAACAAAGGCCTGAAATTAATTTATTTACGTACCTTGTCTTTAAAATTTTTTTTTCTCATTCTAATGAATTACATTTTCTAAGCTAAGCATTTCCAAGAAACTGAATGAGATTTTATGAAAATGTAATTCATTAGAATGAAAAAAAAAAAATTTTAAAGACAAGGTACGTAAATAAATTAATTTCAGGCCTTTGTTCTCATTTTTAACTGAATTTACATATCGTAGGGGATCATGTAGATACTAGTTTAGCCTGCTTAGCCGTAGGGGACTAGGTTGGATGCTAGTGTTAAAATGAGAGTGGCAAATCAGAATTTTTACTTGTTAGCATAACCACAAGTCAGGTTATCGAAAGAATGCAAAGATTTCATTAATATTTTTATATATAGTGTTTCCTTTAGTTCTCATAGACAGCTTTTCTTTCCACTGTTTGCAAAATTTCTCATGATTTTTTCTAAAAATCGAAGTAGCCCATGAAAAATAAACAATAAAAAGATAAATTAAGTGGATAGTAATATTCTTTACGACATTCTGTAATTGTTGCCGGGTAACTTCTGCACAAGCTTGTCTTATTCTTGCACACAAATTTTCTCTATTACTCGGGCGTGACATGTAACTTTAGATTTTATTAAACCCCATAAAAAGAAGTCCATCGGTGTTAAGTCCGGGGATCGGGGTGGCCATCCAATTAACGGGCTACCTCGACCTATCCATCGATTAGGAAAGGTAGCATTAAGTCATCTGGTAACCACTCTGGCATTATGGACATGGTTGCCATCTAATCGAAAGTGTAGATTTACTATTTCTTGTATTGAAAGTTCATGTAACATATTCCAAAATTCGTTTCTTAGGAACTGTAAAAATTGCATGCTATTCATATTACCTTAAAAAAAGAAAGGGCCAATGATTGTTTCATTGAGTAGCCCACACCAAACATTAACTTTTTGGGAATATTGTCTTTTACAATTAATGACCCACTCTGAGTTTTCTGTAGCCCAAAAACCTACCATTTTGTGACGATACCAGCCAATTTCTGGTAAAAGTTGCCTCATCGCTGAATAAAGTAGTCTTCAAAAAATGTCTGTTATTAAGATACTCTCCTTGAGCCCACAAGCAAAATTCCATCCATATTTCATCATCACCAGATTCCAACGTATGTAAGAACTTTTGTTTGAATGGTTTTACCTTATTCTTTTTAAGGTATCGGCGAATATTTTCTCTAGGTAAATTCAAATCTAAGCTAGCTACTCTTACACTGGCGTTTGGCTTGTTAAAATAATTTAAAACGGTCTGCTCGTACCTGGGTCTCCTTTGTACATTATCCGTTCTTATAATACCACTTCTCACAGCACCACACTAATTAAAAATTTTGTTTAGTTTAGAAACGGTACTTTTAGTGATGTTGGGCCTATTCGGGTGCCTATTATATCTCACATACCTCTCCCAAAGTTCTGTCATTGTCTCCTCTAAGGCACACAAGTTTAACTTTTTCGACTACATTTAGAGTATTCATAATTTTAACTTCAAACTAATAAACTAGTACTTGATAATATTACTGATCTGATCAATGTTATAATTTCAATAACAATATACGTATATGAGTATTATAAAGATTTGACGTCTGACTTTAAAATTTGTTTTCCATGGCAGCCTATTATTATCTGTCATTACTCAATAAAAAGACAATATTTATTAAAACTACCCACTTAAGTTGTCTTTCTATTGTTTATTTTTCATGGACTACTTCGATTTTTAGAAAAAATCTTGTAAAAGTTAATTTAGTCATAAATCTGTCATTATTTAATATTTTTTGACGAAATTTTTGTTTTACCCATTTGAGATGTTCCTGAATCCAGTGGTAGTTAGATTTTATAGAAAATAATCGCTAATCAAATTTGTCCATTTTTCACCTTGAAAAAAAATCATAGCAGGTCTTAAAAATTGAAATTTATCTCTATATTTTTGGTTTAAATAGACTTTGTACGAACCAAAGTATGTAAATAAATCTATTTACTTCTATTATTGATTAATGATGCGTCCCTTGCCTTAATTTTGACTCGATAATATTTTCAGGAGATTATTTCTTCTTCAAATGGAACCATTTGCAGGGGTGAGAAATAAAAAATTTAGATTTCGGAAAAGATGGGCCATCCTAGCTATTCATATTTATATATTTGTAATGGTCTGTTATTATTTCATTACAGTCGGTAACCATTTTCTTTATCCGCTTCAGAGGTATCCCCAAAAGTTTTGTTTATAAAACCTTTATCAATAGGTATTTATGAATGGGATATACGATTATAAGCCTGTAGAGGTGTTTTAAAACCTCATGAGCTGTGACCTTCATATGCGCAGAGACATGATCCGTCCTGTTGACTCTGTTACACTTCTTAAAAATATTATATTTATTGTTTACAATTTATCCCGACCTCTTATTTATGCATACAGCAAGGCAGCCTCCAGTGTCTTCAAACACATACTTATAACTCAGATTAAACTTTGCCTTTTGCGCATTTCGCGGCTCATGAGATTCTGAAACACATCTACATGCATAATATAGGTACCCTAAGTTTTTCTGTATTATTTACTCTACCTATTATATTACCGCTGTTTGTTTTCATTATTTAGAGCTAATAACTCAGGGATATTAATATAGTAATACATTTTTAAATTGGATAATATTTATAAATGTCTTCAATTTCAATATTCAATATGCACCGCATGCTAAAATGTTCTTAGGGGCTTAAAAGATTATATTTTTTTTGTTAAAAAGTGTATTCAAGAGGAAAATAGTAACAAGAACCAATAATATTAAGCATTAAGCAATATTCTTCCCATTTTACACAATTACTAAACCCACTTCTACAACATTTAAAAGCTGAATATGCCTCGTGAAATGGCAATGAAAGCGAGAAATTCCTCGATAAAAATGTATTTGATCATCAGTTAATCATTTATATGCGAGATGTGTATCTGTTTACTTCGAGGTGTGGCCAGGATTGCTGTCAGGTGGATTGGAAAACCAGTTTTAAATTATTATTATTTTGGTAAATTTGCGTTTTGTCTACATCAACATACCGAGAATGTTGTCCGTGACACCATCTGTGAAGACGACATAACGTTAAGTAACCTTGAATTCTAAATTGTTTCTGTTAATTTAGCAGACTATTGTGAAATGGTCTTTTGATAGATATCGTACGAAACAATGCGTACAAAATTGGAATTGGATGGTTTGTTAATCAATCATATCCTATCCAATGTATTACATAACATTATAGACAGTGAAGATCTTAACATTAAATGTTACTCACGAATAGAGTTTCCGAAAATCTACGCTAAAAATGTCTATGATTTTTAACAGAACTCAGAGTTTCAATAACTTTTCATATAATTAAAAGAATCGTTATAAATCGTTTTGAAATTGAGAAAATTCTGAATTTAAGAAAATTATACATGATGAAGTATTCACTTTTGTACTACAGAATTCTCAAGAATAAAAATTACGAAACAGAACCAACAGAAAGGATTTTATTCAAGGAAATACTAATTTCTTTCACGTACTCTGCATAAAATTAGCATTACAATGAAAATTTCGTGAATGGCCTAAAGAAGCTCTAGTGTTAAGTTCATAAGCCGGATCCAACACAATAACACAATAAATGACGTACCCACGATAATTTCTTTACAAAGCAGGGACCAATTTGGATAATGAGCGTTTTTGGGGTAATAATACTATAAAAACTCAGGTCAGGTAATTCTATACTGTCCTGACAATAAATGGAAAAGTTACAGGTAGAATCTGTAAAAGCATTAACAGTTGCTAGAGATAAAATAGAGCTAGATAAATAGGGCTGTTTCTTAATTTTTCTTCGAGTTTCAACAGTAATATTTACTGAATAATGTTTGCCTTTACATAACTTTATATTATTAAAATGCTTAATATATAACATTCATGTGATTATTATGCCTATTTAATTTATTCAAATAGTTATATTCTGACCAGATAAAAATGTTTAATGGTTTGTCTTTTGTTAATAAATGACTATAATCACCTATCAATTGAACACATCATTGATGCGTTTCAGTCTTTCTACAAAACCAAACCACTTTAAATAAGTTTCATTTGTGCCCAATATAGATAATAGAGGAGTCTACGTCCAGACTCTGTTGATCTAAATCAAACTTCATAAAAAAATTGTAGTTTTCACTGAAGTTAAATCTTAGGTTGCTGTCCAGCAAAAATGTAGTTATATGAAAACTAATTTGAAACCGAGTTGTCACTACTATCCTGACTTTTACTTGACTGCTTCGCTAAAGCATATCACCATTAATGCAAATGATTTATATAATCCGCGAAAGATACCATGGAGATTTCATATCATAGGCTAAGATTGTATGACCATAACCCAAATTATATAGTCAATCGCAGTCAACTGGGTATAGGAAGATACAAATAGGATGACACTGAAAGTATATTTCTGTTTATAGAGGACAAGAATATTTACAAGAGTAATATTTCCCTCTAAAACATCAATAACTTCCTTATTTGCATAAGGACAATACCAGACTGCAATCCAACAGCTATTCTCTCTGATAGGTACCTCTCGACCAGCACTGAATTACGGGTTATAAGTCTAGCGCATTAAGTGTAATATTTACATATTACAGTTCTCATCTATATAATGGGTTGAAAAAATTGCAAAGAAAGCCTCTCGTTCTAAATTAGGGGCAAGTGGATACATTAGCATATGTAATTTGAAATATCAAAAGTGTGTTAGCACCTTAGTTTCGCTGTGAAATAGTACAGAATGTTCATATTAATGTTTATAAAATAATAGTTACGTTGTATGTTACCTTTATAGCGTAAGATACGCGACGAATTCTATGTTTACTTCTACTGCAAGTCATTGCCAATAGTATTGCGCAAGTCGCTCCCATTTCGCGTGTCACAACTCCTCTTACATTTTTGTTTAATTTAGCCATTAAATCTAATATATATTTCCTGATGCATTAAAATGTTCTAAAATAATTCCTGTATATAAAAAAGGCGAAAAAAATAATATTGAGAATTACAGACCTATAACGATTATCAACAATTTCTCAAAAGCGTTCGAAACTTTGTTACATCAACCAACATTTTCTTATGCAAAGAATCGCATTACTGAATACCAGCACGGTTTCTTCAAGGGACGATCTACATCAACTAATCTCTTTTGTATAACTCAATATATATCTAATGCTATCGACACTAACTCACAGGTTGACGTAATTTACACAGACTTTACTAAAGCAGTTGACAGACTAGATCACAGTATTTTATGTTCTAAATTTCAAAAATTTGGCTTCTCAAGAAATTTGTTGTTATTTTTCAAATCATATCTTGAAAATATACATCACCATGTTGAATACCGTGGACAACGATCTGCGGAATTCGTATCTACCTCCGGTGTACCCCAAGGCTCTGTTTTGGGCCCATTATTCTTCAACATTTTCATCAATGACATTGCAGAGGATAGAGTGTCAATTGTCTTTTATACGCAGATGATATGAAGTTATACAATAAAGTAAATGATGTGAGTGACTGTGTGGTATTACAAAGTGCCCTTGATAAAATTAACGAATGGTGTAATGCAAACAAATTACAGTTGAGTATAAGAAAGTATAATGTCCTAACTTTTACAAATAAACACCAATATGTGGAATTTAATTACCGTATAGAAGATTCAGTGCTTACACGCCCATCAACATTCCGCGACCTAGGTGTAACATTTGACACCAAACTATCATTTAATTGCCATATAAATACCATCACTAATGAAAGTTTCAGAACGCTAGGATTCATAATACGATGTTCTCGCGATTTTAACGACGTTGACACACTGAAACTATATATCAATCGTTTGTTCGATCCAAATTGGAATATTCGTCAATTATTTGGTCGTCCCATTATAACACACATATACAGAGCATAGAGAGAATTCAGAGGCGTTTTTTAAAGACTTTGAGTCATAAGGAAGATGGTGTCTATCCTGCTATTGGTTTTCCTCAGACTGAACTGTTAAATAGATTCTCACTCTCGAGTCTGGAGACTTGCAGAACTATTTCACAGCAAATTTTTCTTTTTAAAATAATACATAATATAACTGATTGCGGCGCTATCTTAAACTTACTATATTTTCGAACTCCTAGACCTGGTTCTAGGCATAACTCATTCTATTTGCCGACTCCCCGAACTAACGTCCAGAAATTTTCGCCGCTATACAAAATGTGTGAGAATTATAATAATCTACAAGATCAGTTTGATATATTCCACTGCAATGTAGCTGCGATAAAATGATTAAGTGCATAATTTAAAATTTTTTGTTTTGTTTTATCTTTGTTTTTATCTGTTTACTTTGTATTCTACTCTCATACGTTACATATTTGTAAATACTTACTATTTCCTACCCTGTAATTGGAATGCTCTGTTGGGTAGTGTATTGTTAAATAAATAAATAAATAGTGCGATATATGGCCTTGTGTACAAACAGGCACATGCTAGCACAGTACAGATTCTGCTCCGTTTCGTATTGTACGTGGTGTTTCAGGTTTGTGATTTATTCACTGGGTTTATAATTTAATCAGCATGTTTAGATCGTGGGAACGCTCCCAACCATCCACAACACGAGAAAAGACTAAAATTTTCAAGAAAAATACCATTTAAGGATTATCACTTTTTTTCTATCGATTTTATTGAAAATACACATAAGATGTTTCTTGTACACTATTTTATTGCGAACAATTTTCTGTGCTTATTTTTAAAATTTCTCTTCTCTGGAGAGGTGTTAGGACGCTGCAAATGAATAAAGCGCATCAAAAAGGGCATTGGACAATTTTGAAAAAATTTGAGTACATTCCTGGGATGATTAGAAACTTCTTTTGCCTTTTCGAGAGAAAAAATCGCAAAATTCTAAAATTTTGATTAACTAAAAAAATGATAATTTCAGAAAAAATGTTTCGAACAAAAATAGTCTATTTTTAGTCAGACAATCCGAATTGGCAATAAAAAGTAGGGGTTCCCATTCCACCCAAAGTCAAAGTAACATATACTGCCGAACTGCCCCCATCCAATTCTACAACTTTTGTTAGAAATATTTTTTCGTATAGTGCTTATTACTCGAGATAATTGAAAGTTTCAGGTTAAAGACATCACCCAGGTGCGCCAGACTTGTAATTCGTAATCCAGCACTCAGCAAGAGGCATATGTACCTCTAGAGGATCGCTCCGTGCTATGATACGGAGAATAGCTGTTGGTTGCATTCTGGTTTTGTCCTTCTGCAAATGAGAAAATTATGGAGATTTTAGGCGGAAACAATACTTTTGTAAATACAAATATGATATTTACTGAAAAGTGTTCTGCAAAGCACATTGTTAACGAGTAATCTTAATAACAGTATATGTTTTATACTTTGTAAAATTTAAGTTGGTATACCTGATGTTTGATTTACATGTTATTTGTTGACTTATTGACATTTATACGTACAAATATACGTAATAAATTTTATGAAAATGTCCACCAGTTTGGATTCCAACGACTAATAAAAAACTACCGCCGGTGAAATTTTTTAAAATTGTGTCATTAAAAACCGTTCCAATTGTCTCCTGAACTGATTCCAGCAAAAACACTACGTCCGAAATATATTCGAAACTCATGGGCCCATCCGTCTTTGTGAAGATTTGAACCCATGACAAATTAGTTCCGCGTCGTTATTTAACTTGATTGACCTGTATCTAAATCGTAAAAATACAACAAAAACCATTTCCTCAAAAAAGAACATACCTAGATACCAAGAATTCCCACTTATTACCATTATTTAACTGTGTTATTTGTATTACTGAATTGATCTGTAACGACATGTAATTGAGCCATGTAACGGGTTTTCGAAATAATTATTTTTAGTTTACCAATTTGTCCTGTCATTAAATTCGTTAAAGAGTCAACGAAACGTGACGTCGGCTTTGTTAAACGAAGTTTGTTTATTAAGTGTACATGAAATATCATTGCATGTCTGAACGCATAATTGTCTTATACATTCGGAGTAATAGTTGCTATCTTTTTTCACCGCTATTAAACAATCAGAATTATTCCTATGAAATGGGTTTTGCAAAGAGTCAAGTAGTTGCCACAGGCATACTACACGCCATGTATTTTGTAACAACCACGTTGACAACATATCTAGAGATGATTAAGTTATTTTTTTTTACTCAGGAGATTCTGGAGAACATAAATTAACCAAATACTCATAATTACTTCATCTGCTTTCTTTATTATATGGAAAAGTAAGAAACAAATACTTAGATTAGATTAGGAAGGAGGGGCTGGCTGATTGTGCTTGAGCGCCGCGAACCAAATGGATCTATTATAGTACTCCTGTTTGTTTTCCTTAGAGCTCGTTATCCAGTTTTGTCCTTTTTATCAGACTCCACAGCCTTGAAAAGGGCTCCTTAGTGTAGCTATCAGTTCTTGGTTCTTCCTCACCAAGTAGTTGGAATTTCAGTCTAGCAAGGCTTTCACAATGGCACAATATATGGACTGAGGTTTGCTCTGCCTTTTGGCAGAATCTGCAAGTTGCGTCCTCTGCCAGAAACATTAGATTCAGATGTCTATTAAGTCAGCAATGACCGGTTAGAAGGCCCACTATTATTCTAATGGCCTTTCTATTTTGGTATAATAGGTCCTGCGTAAATCTCCACTTCTGTAAACACGTCCGTGGCTATACGGGCTACGTTCCCAAAGCCATTTCCTTAGGGAAAAAAACCTATTATCATGTTTTTTGGAACGGATCGTAGCTGCTTCCGGACGAGTCGAAGCCGAGTTGTGTACATTTTCAATGTCCCTATGGTTGCAAGGCTAGCGAATTTTTTTAACATTCTTATATTTAAATAATGTACAAACTCTAAAATGAAATTAGTATCATTACTTATAATTAAATGTCTTAACAATGACAACAATGTTGAAACAGCCTAGAAATAAAGATAAGCTGTGTTGTGTGCTTGTCTTAACAGTAAGATAATGACAAAGAACTAATATTTACAGTCTTCAAATAGCTCGCGGTACAAACGCAGTTTTTTAATTAAGCAATTCATTCGTGATGTGAGGTCAGATAAGTCTAGGTTAAGTGCGCCTTTTCTTCTAACTTTTACTTTCCAAAGACGGCATCGAGTATATAAATGTTTTTTCTCAAAATCCCGCGTGGGAGTGGCTAGCATTTAAGGCAGACCCAGAAATTTTTATTTGTGTATGGGTAGGTCCAATGTCACTTAATGTGTTACTCGAAATATCTCCTGTCCGTTCAAGAGCTAATTATATACGCAAAAACAATAAGGCAACGTCCTACTAAATATGACTTGCATTTGGATGAAAAATTCCACTTCCGATATAACAGAAAGTACCTTTGACTTTTAAATAGCACCTTATGTATATTTAGATCTTCATACGGTTTTTTTTAAAACGGTGTAAGCATTTATTTTTAAAATTTATTTGTTTATTTATTTATTTATTTATTTGAATACAACCACCCAACAGGTAACCAATTACAGGGTAGGAACATTACAATAAAGAATACGAAAACAATATAATAAACTAAAAACTAATTAAGCTAATTAAACTATAACGACATAAAACATTGCAAATATATAAAAACATTATAGTAAAATAGAGATATAAAGATAATTATAGGAAAAGTACAAAAAGAGAACGATGTAAATCATAAATTAAGTTGTTTAATAGAATTAATACTGCAGTTAAATATATCAATCTGATATTGCAGTAGATTATAATTTTTACACATGAAATATAAAGGTGAAAATTTTAATAAGTTAGTTTAAGGGGTAGGAAGATAGAAAGTATCACGATTCCGACTTGTTATACGAGGTATATGAAAATGTATCTGTTCTAAAATGAAAGGGCAATCAAACATGTTATGCATTATTTTATAAAGAAAAACTAATGAATGTATTATTCTTCTATTTTCCAAGTTAGACATGTGAAATCTGTCCAGCATAACATTTTGCGAAAAACCAGTTATTGGGTAGGTACCATCTTCGACAAAGCACAAATACTTAACAAAACGGCACTGAACATTCTCAACTTATTTATGTAAATAGCTTATCCTGGGGACCGTATCAACGAGCAGTATTCCAATTTTGATCGTACAAATGAATAGTTAAGCAACTTCATAATATCAGTGTTGCTGAATCCTTTACAGTTTCTTATTATAAAACCTAAACTTTTTAAAGCTGACGCGATGGTGAAAGTAATATGCTCCATAAAACTAAGATTTATAAAAAATAACTCCAAGATCCTTTACTGTATCAGGTCTCTGCAACATTTGACCATTTGTATGATACTTGTAATAAATGGGATGTCGCATTTTAGAAAAGGTGAGTATGTTACACTTGGTTAAATTAAGAGGCACGCAATTGGATAGGCACCATTCATTAACGATATTTAAGTTATTCTGAAGATTCTCAAAGTCATTTGCGTTTTCTATTACGCAATATATTTTCACATCATCAGCATATAAGAGGCTCTCTACATTGAGATTAGTTACAATATCACTTATGAAAACAACAAACATAAGTGGGCCCAGTACAGAACCCTGGGGAACACCGGAAGTGGCCATACCGTCAAACGACCTGTGACCACGGTATTCCACATATTGACGCCTGTTTTTTTAGATATAAAGAGAAGAAATCTAATTGCATCACTGACATCCCAAACTTACTCAATTTATCTAATAGAATACCGTGATCCAGGCGGTCGAACGCCTTGGAGAAATCTGTGTAAACGATATCAATTTGCTTGTTCGCGTCCAGTTCCTTGGAAATGTATTACGTGACACATGCGAGGTTGGTCTCAGTGGATCTATCGGGAACAAAGCCATGTTGGATAGATATAATTTGACTATGTAAGTGATTGGATAATGTCGTAATAAGTTTGAAAAAATAAAAAAAATTAGGTATGCCTTAATTATGACATATTGTCATAATTTTATTGTAGCTTGTAAATAAAAGTTCGAGTAACAATCGTTATTTCGATATAAAATACTATTGATATTCAAGTCCTACTAACTATATCAAAACTTTGTATGTGTTTGGTATAGATATGTAGACGATATATTAGTCTGCTTCACAGGTACACAGAGTCAACTAAGTACAGTTCTAAATTACATAAGTAACATTCACCCTAATATTAAATTTGCAGTGGAGATAGAGAAAAATAATAAAAATTTTCTGGATCCAACACTAACACACCAAAATAAAATTCACTTTAACATTTATAGAAAGCCAACTTTCACGGATATAACGATCTCATCGAATTTTTCACGTAGCTCCTAATCACATATATTACCAGTCTATAATTCCATGATACATAAGAGCTTTATTACCTGTTTCCAAAAAAAAAATATAATAATTTAGAACCAAATTAGCCCTAAATACCGGTTTTTAAGAAGGAATAGTAGTAAACTTATTTAACAAAACACAGTTCAAATTAGCTTGTTTCTGTATATATCCGCATATTAGACAGTAGCAGTAACAAAAAATATGTATCCCTAACGTACTATGGTGGCATATCTGATAGAGTTGGTGGCATTTTGTCAGCATATAATCTGAAAGTCAGCTCTAAACCAGCTTTCAAATTATCCAATGTATTGTAATGATTTGTAATGTAATTGTAATGATAAAACTGATCCTCTAAAAAAAAACAGGAGTTTATAAAATTACATGTCCAGATTGTAATGCCTTGTATATAGGTCAAACTGGTCGTTCATTTGAAATTAGTTACAAAGAACAAAAACAGACTCAACTTTTGTAAATCATATTTTAGATACAAGTCACAAGTTTTCTAATATAAATGATCTAAAGATATTCATTCGAAATTGAAGAAGAAGCTAATAGGGTTATTTTTAGCTTGTTGTCAACAAAATCAAAACAACAGTATAGTATTTCTATTATTAATTTGAAAACACAGTGTAATGCGATACAACCAGGATAAGTCATTACTACTCATTACAAATCCTATTTGTAATAGAACAAGACCCGAGGCCGCGTACTTGAATATTGCAAACGATATCCATATGCGAATATGATTATGAACTATTTCTTTGTCGGTCTTTTTTTATGAATTTCAAACTGGCTTTGGATATCCTATACGAGATTTTCTATAATTGCTTTATGGAATGGTGTATAAGTAAAAGTGTATCAGGGAAAAATAATGAAAATGTATTCTTGGCATACTTTGGAACTTTGGAAAGCAATCTAAAACATGGGAGTCTTTAACACTTTAATCGAACTACTCTATGAACAAGGCGACGATGCTGAATATTAGGAACAATCACGATTTAAGCAAGATTGGCTTATTGAAAAGGAAGGGCGAAGAACACAAACCAAAAAATATCAAAATACTGACCATGGAGCAGGTGGACAACTTTCTTAGAAAAGCATTGTGACGGAAATTTTACCAAATGTCATTACCAGTCCCAAGATACGGACTGCTGCAATGTTTTGCAAATAAGTTACTGCCACAGGTGCCGCAGTTACTAAGTCTGATCATGGTATTTCAATTGCCAACTCTTCTAATTGTACCATCCTCATTAATACTAATTAAATCTAAATATAATCGTTTTTGAAAATAAAGCTTATTAAATAGTTATATGGATTTTAAATGTTAAAGTTACTTTTAACGCTGGTGTTTTAATATAGCAAACGTAAAAAAGTATCCTTTTAGTACTGTTTATGGAAAAACTATACTGCCGAATTTAAAATGTTTATTCCTAAAGTAATCACTCGGTATATGATGAATATTGCGTTTGACCTATTCACTATGAAATACCGTTAATATTTTTTCTTATATTAATGTATGTTCATTTAGCAATAATCACGTTATAGAAATATCAGTGATAAATTCTATTTATTATATTCACAAGGTTACTTGTTAATACCAAACGCATTAAGAGAAAAACAACAGTGTAACATTCAGCCTACATTAGTCATAACAATAATGAATTCTGAAATAACTTATATAAACACCTGACTGTTTGCCCAAAGGTAGAAAAATACAACTTGCGAGTTATTCAGCATTAGTGTGAGTTCTAACGTCGGCCGTTGAAAGGAAAGAAATATTAATGAATGAATTTTTCGGAAACAAGTACCGAAAGCATAATTCTGTTTGGTTATATCTAGGGTAATTCTTAAAAACCAAACTTTAAAATTTACCCGGGCACCAGGCCTGTAGCTAGAGACTGTTTTAAGGGCGAGAAAAAAATAATGGCCTCAGGTTTTTTTATAACATTTTCCATCCCCCCACCACCCCCACTCCCTTATTAAAAGAGTTGATAAAATTAAATTCAGATTTTCACTTGAAATTTGTTACACGTATAACGATATCTTAGATTATATTTTATATAACTTTTCTACGACATCTGCTCCAAATATTATTAAAATTCTATAACCAATAATTTCCACATACTAGAGTGCAAATCTAAACCGGATGTTTCCTTTAAACTGACTTGGATGAAAAATCTGGATGTGGAAGTAGTGATTCCTTAGGCAGCGGTTTTTTTATTTGTTTGCCGTTTTTTTCTATTCGAAAAATATGTACGTAATAGATTCGTTATAACTGCGCAAACGCCTCCGCGTTAACCATTAATTCTACGGAGAAGCAAAATATGTATGGAAATTTACATATATTTATAACATAAAAGGCGTCTCATGCACAGACATACAGTTATATTCTTAAGTAATCGCAAATAGGTATCAATTAGGAATAATTAAGTGGGTGACTAATATGCATACTCTATCGACAATGGAAGAATGTCGATAATGTTCTAATGTTTTAATGTAAAACCTTGAAATTTTATGTGCAAGTTTTTTCAGTTGTAATATTTACTTATATTTATATACCTACTACATGTTGGCTGATTGCAAAATAGGCATTCTTTATACTATCTTCATATTTCTACCACGACGTAACAAATTATATATAAAGATGACTATTAAACCAGCACGTTTCGGTACATGAGTGAGGAAAAATTTCCGGATGCATTTCCTTAATAAGTGGCCACTTTTGTTCGATGGTTCTTGAAAAATTCATATCGGTGAAAAGTTGCCATATGGATTTCAGCAAGTAATTGATTCCTGAAACATCTTAAGTCAAAACATACAGGGTGTTTAAAAAAGTTATCACAGTTTAAAAATATAATAATTTGAAGAATCGTGAAAAATACCCTGTAGAATTACTCATCCTAAAAATTGTGGTTAGCTAAACTTGAAATGAATAATAAGCCTTTTACAAACACTCTAATCTCTAAATGCATTCTACTGGATAGCGACAGATAAGTAGGCAATATTTTCCGCCCAATTACTTATTAAACTTAAATACAATACCGGTACAAGTTATAGATAGCTAATTTGCTACAAATATACTAGTAAGAACAATATAAATGTTAATGTCACTTGGAATAAAAATGAATTTAGATTATATGATCAAAGAAACAACGCTTACAACTAATTAAAAGCAAATGTACATTAACTGCAAAGATAGTTATGTAATAACTTATAATTAAGTACAGAACTAATAAACTTAATTTACAGAGCGCTATATTGCAAACTTTATCGTGTAATAAGGAATATAATATTTATACTATTAACACATTTATAAATTGTGTATTGCTGCTTAGTTGAGAGATCATTGCCCTTGGGATTTAATCCCACAATAATCAGAGATTATGCGTATATTCCTTGACTCCAAAAGTGTGTTCAATATTGATAAAACTGAAAGAATTCTCAACATACGTAGTTCACAACAATTACTGCTTTGTGAATTTTTTAAGATGTATATACAATTCCTGTTCATTTATAGGCGAAGCGGGACAGCTCAAAATTTTACCTGATAAGATGCCAGGATAAAACATGATCAGATAGATAACATAGTAGTACAAGAATAGTGTGCCAGCATTTTCTATGCCACAGATGAAAATGTAAAAAAATAGACAACTGCCGGTTGTAAATTATTTTTTTCGCCTGCATGGAAGGATGTCAGAATCATACTTACATAGAAAGATAGTGGGAGGTTAACAGCTAAAGATAAACTTGGTGTGCCACTCGTTTCATTGCTGTACACCCCTGGTAGACCAACATAAAGAGTTAGATTTTTGGGGATCGACCTGCGTCATTAGATGTTAGAAAAATGTTGCTACTATTTAAACGTTCAGGCAGTTCTCTGTCCAACTACACTGGTTTGCCACTTCTAAGGCGGCCGCAAGTGCGGTACACTGAATTTATATGAGAGCTGACATAGTTGCGATTAATGAAATATTTTCACTCTTTTTTTAATAATTTCAAACATTAGTCACGTAGAAATAAATACGATGCGATTTTAGAATAAAGTAATATCTGCCAAAAAGTTCAAAAGAAATTATTTAAAAGTACACTCGTACAGAATTTAAAACTAGAAATCCACTTTGGAAATCGTCGCATTACGCAATGTGCCACGGTCAGGATGGATTTGATAATTCAATTAACCTCCTCGAAACGTTTACATTGGCGGGAAGGCTGCACGATGTCGATATCTAAAGATTGAAATTGGCATTTTCACGACATCGTGATTTTTTTCGAGAAAGAGATTTGCTTCAATCTCGGCACTTTGATATAATTTCGCTATTGCAAGTATTCCAGGCGAGAGAGACAGCCGATATTGGTACGTTTATAACCAGAAAACCAAATTATTTCAATGAAATATAGCCGAAGCAAAGTAGATTGCGTTGGTAAAGGGATGTCTCGAAAATCAGTTACTCTACTGTTTACCATAGTATTCTATATAATTACGATTATCTGAGCAATGACAGACTAATAGAATGAGAATAATTTTAAATAGTATAACAAAATCGACCCCTTTATGTTGGTCTGCCACGGGTTCACAGCAGAGTAGACGGTGACACACCAAATTCTTTACCTACTAATGCCTCACTATCTTCCTATATGAGTATATTTCTGACATTTTTAAATATGAGTGAAAAAAAATTGCCACTGGAAGTTGTTTATTATTTGCACCTTCGACCATAGCATTAAAAAAATGCTGGCACATGGTTCTTGTACTACATTATTATTGATTTGATGTTTCGGCCTAGCATTTTAAGCGGTCGCCTTTTAAACTATTACTATTGTGCATAACGTAATTTATGTAAACATTTGCTAATGTTTTCTCTTTTGTTTCAGATATCTAGTTAATATGTGTGAGTGTTGGTGATAGTGTGTAAGTGCAGTGAAAAATGGAGTGGAATACGGGGGATTTGATTTGGTTTGACCCTGGGGTTGGACACTGGCTCCCAGGCGAGGTCCTCGAATGTCACAGGAGTGCCAACGTGCTTACGGTACAAGCTGTTATAAATGGAAAGGTATGTACCGAATTTAAACTAGTTGATCTACTTCTTAACATAAGATTTAAAAAATATATAAATAATTAATTATTAGTGCCCAACATTATACATACTGTCGTGGACAATAGATAATGGGACAATTTCTTTTGCTAAAATTTAGTTGTATACATCTAACTTTAATATTTGTGACGTCATTTATTCGTCAAAATATACTGCAAGTATGTAAAAACCAATACCAACGACTTAAGGGCGCCATGTTCGCAAAAGAGAACAACCTCGACAACGTCATAGAAAAGGGTAGTCGTTAACCATCCGTTAAGTGGTGGTACCTAGCGGGTAGCGGACGAATCATTTACTATAGATGTTTATTCGTGAAAATGCAATAAAGAATCCTATAAACTAATCCAGTTGTAAACATTGCTTCGCTTGAGCAATCCAAATAACAAGTGTTCCAAATCGAAATAATGTAAACAACAAAAACATTTATCTACCTGCTTTTAACCGCATGCCGATCCCCTTTCCCCCCTTCCATATCGAAACCCTTGGGTCGAAATATATTTCTCATTATTTTACTGGATTTTAATTTATAGGTCAAAGGTACATTTGAATGTTATTCTGGATCCAGAAGAGCTTTCATGTGAAATATTGGCATTTATAATTATTATATTATTACATATATCTATTATATTACAATGTATTTATAATATCTACTGTAATAACACTCGAACAAAAATATACAGGGTGGACCGTCTAAAGGGAATAGATAATGAAAAAAAATTTTTTCGCTCAAATTTAAAATTTCCACGTTTCATGTCATTGTAAAAAAAAAGAAACTGACAATTTTCCACTATTATACTTCCACTCCACTACGTGCATGTACAACTAAAAATGTGACAGATGGCAATAATATTTGGCATATAGTTAACAGAATTGTCACCTTTTATTTAATATTGAATTTTTGCTGTCGGATGAGCACTCTGTATATTTTCTTGGCCAAAAGTTATCAGGTTTCCTTTGTAATAATAGTGATACCTACATTCCGATTATTATTCTCATATGTCCTTTCGTAGTTAATAATTTTTTAGAACGACCGCCCTGTATAAATAAAGTTTTTTTTTCCTTAAAAAATCCCCTTGGAAATCATTAAAAAATTTTAAAATGTAAAAAAATATATACTGAAAGAAACCCCAAAGTATTTCAAACATATTCATTGGACTACGGTTTAGAGCAATTATTTGTATGAAATCTAATAAGATGGCGATGGTCAAGAGAGGGACATTCCATACATAAATATTTATTATTTTTGGCAATAACTTTTTTACTTGCTAACGTATATTTAAAAAAGAACTATAATATTACCTAAGTATAAAAATAACCAGTTGAGTGAAGTGAATGAAAAGTCATAGTAATATTCTTATGTTTTTTTAAATATACGTAGTACGAAAGAATGTTATGTCCAAAAATGATTTCCCCATCCCATGTCCCTTTATTTGGCCACCTATTGAGAAGCCAGTATATATTTTGTTCAAATTTGGTGAAAATGGGTTTTTGATGGTAGTGAATACAAATATAAAATAAGAATTTCTATAAAAAAGTCGATAATATTTTTTCTTCAAATTTTCCTTAAAGTAACGCCACACTGTAAGGAGCGATATCAAAGTTCACTACTTCAATGCAATCACATTTTCAGTCTGCACGTACCGCCTAAATTTGAAATAAATCCCGCTCCTAATTCGTGAAATATATACTCATGAAAAGCGGATGACAGTGTAATTTTTTCAAATATCTCTATTGAAAACTCCCTAACAAAATATCGGTCGCCTCTATGGGATAGTACTAAGATAGAAACTCTTTCAAGCCACTTTAATTTTTACAAACTAATATGTTCATAGCCTGTACAATAGATAAAGATAAACGCAAAAAATCAGTAATATTGACATTTGAACATAAATTCAAGGTAAAAAATTAAGATAATAAAATGAAGACATAACACATCTTAGTACTTCATTTAAGGTGGCCATTCCCTAGAAAGCGACATCCGATAGGGATATATCTATTATTTTTGCTCATAACTTTTATATCTTAGTACATATATTTTAAAAAACTATAAGAGTACCTAAGTAAAACTATAACAAGACTATTACTATGACTATTCATTCAATAATTTCAGTGGTTTGCAAAATAGCTAGATTCAAAACTACGAAATAGGGAGATTGACATAATTCTTAAATTTAAATCTAGCTATTTTGCAAACCGCGGAAATTATTGAGTGAAAATTCATAGTAACAGTCTTGTTATGGTTCTACTTAGGTGTTCTTATAATTTTAATAAATATACGTACTAAGAAAAAAAAGTTATGGCCAAAAATAATAAATATTTCCCTATTGGAGGTCTCTTTCTAGGGAATGGCCACCTTAAGCTTAATTAAAGTATGTTTCAAACAACCTACACAAAATGGCTACGGGAAGACACAATACAAGTTACTACACTATATAGCATTTGTAAATTTATTTGAATAATAAATATTATGAAAATTTCATAAATTATATAATGTAAACAAGGTGCACATACTTTAATGGGGAAGATGCATAAATTTTAAAAATGGTTTAATTATTTTGCCATAATAGTATTATATCACCTTATAAACTTTTTAAATATTATCCAATTTGAACAAAATTTCTAAATAATAAACTGAAAAACCAAAAAAAATTAATTGAAAATTGTTTAGAACTACACAAAATGATTAAATCCAAAGTTTCATGAAATTTAAGATATTGATTGTAGAATTTTCAGAATACACAAAAAGCAAAAATAAATTTACAAACTACTTCTCAATTACTTGACAGTTCAGGTTACATTAGTAACATTTACGAATAAAAGATGCTTAATATGCTTTTTTCATTTTTTTAGTGCATATAGTCATAAGTAGATCCTAACATGTTGTATCTTTGAGTAAAATTTGATTCAAATCGGGAAAAATTAAAGTTAAGTTTTACACTATAATAAAAAAAAGTCACAAAAGAGGATTCTTAAATATATGAAATTTGAATTTTTATGTAACGAAAACCATGTGACTGAGAACAGTACAATGTTGACCTATATTATGGATGACTGACGTCAGTTAGTTGCACAGAGCTACAATTACTTGTTCTACGGCTACCTCAAAAGCATGCTTTTGTACAGAGTTTATTGTAATAACGCTCGTACCACAACTCGTAAGAAATTTGCATTATTATGCACTTTCGCACAATATGCTATATATTCTAAATAATTATTATAACCCATCACTTTTGACAAAACATAAAAAAAAACAGATACGATTGAGCATATTGTTGTTTTCGTCGATCAATCTGTCATCTGTGAAATCGTGCTTGTCACTGAATAATAAAACCTTCTGTTCTGTACTGAAGATGTGTGAGGGCCGATTTATCAATGCGTGGATAAGTAGTGTCATCCTATAGTGAAATAATAGTTTAATAATATAGTAGGACACTTCCCCTACCGAGTTAGTTCACGCGTCGATAGCAGGAGTGAGGCTATCACTGTCAGAGGAAGTGACCCTACCGCATTATTACAAACTGTGCTTTAACTATAGGATAACTTGTTATCCTCGCATTGATAAAGCGGCCCTTGCTTATTTTCTTGTGTGATATTAGTGATACTGTTATTACAATTTCATTAATATTATCAGTACCTACCTAGTACGTCATATATACTTTGTATCCTAGTAAGATATTCTATAGATATGTACAGATAATATAATATTGTATAATATATTTGGCACTTTTTACTTATTAATTATTCTGGAGATTATTATTTTCTTCTTTTACCACATTATATACCTTATCCAATTTTAAAGTTATAACAGGTTCTCTTTCTTAAAGAGCGTCAACTATATTCCACTTACGTATACTCATTATGCTTCCCTGTCACATTTCTTTTATGTTTTGGTGTCCACCCTGTGTATAAAGTATTATTTGGTTTGATTCTTGTCAGTTATTATAACGAAATGTCATGTTTTTTCATAAAATAGTTTTATAAATATAGCGCTAACAGATCGACATAATTGAAATATATTAATTCTTGTAATCGATATAATCTGAAATATGAAAAATCGAATAAATGCCGGAGCGAATGCTTGTTTCACGAATACAACAAGTATAGTTAGTTACCTTCGGTAACATTAAGTCAGTAAAGAAATGGGATCTCACGACACTACGACACAAGGTTTTTAGCTCATCAGATTTCTTTACTTCTCGAACATTTATCAAAACAATTTATCCTAATAGCGGTTGCATTCAATATAAGTATAAACAAACAACCGTTTTTTGTCCATGTTAAAATAATATATTTTTACCGTAATTCATCCAAAACAAAGAAATTTACGTTAGTGCACGAAAACATAAGCAGTATGTCATTATTGTAGGTATTATTAAACATCGGAAGTTTCCTAAAGAGCCTATACATTTTCAAATTTCACATTTGTAAATGCAGAACAGCTACAAACCTTTAAAACTTAATAAATGTTTAAAACCAAGAATAAATGTGAAATTTGACTTTTTTGGAGCAGATGTTTTAAAAAAATAACTGTGGGGAATAATGATTATTAACGATTATATCGATTTATATTGGATCCATTCTATTGATTTTTTTGTCCACCCTATATAAAAATATAAAATTCAGATAATTCCCTTTTTCTGTTGCGTCATCTATGAGACAGTAACCGAACTAAGACAACAACTTTTAGCTGATCAAATCTTATAAAATTCCATTCTATGAAAAATAAATATGTCAGAATATCAGTAAACATGTGAAAAGTGCACCGCAAAATTTAATTCGAGCTTTCTAGTACATGAAGGGTCTAATGAGACTTTTTCTTGTTTCATAATATGGGTGAATGTTTAAGTTAGGACTTGTCTGTATTGGTTTTCCCTATTTTTGATTTTAACTAGTGCAAAATAATTATTGAAGTGGCGAGCTGACATCGTTTCTAAGGTACATGTTAAGCATTTTTTTTATCTATGAAAATATTACTTTTTAACAATATAAAAGCACACGTTTCCTAAGTTAAAGTTTGTAGTTTCCGTTTATGTGCAACTTTTATAAATATGACCTATACTTTTTAAAATAGCTCGCTTTAAAATCATGTGATTATACCCACAATTTAGCACATAAATATGGCCACCTTAATAGTGCGAAACGTATATTGGGATTTTAGATAATATTATACTCCCTTCTGTATCATAATTATTTTTTAATAATCGGTTCATATTTCAACAAGATAACTATTCCGTTCATACTGTTCATACCGTAACTAACTGGTTTCGAGACAACATTAATATTATTAACTGGCCCAGTCATAGTCCAGACCTTAACCCAGCGGAAGAAGTATGGAGACTACTCGTAGGAAACGTGAGACCATAACCCAAGAATTACTGATGAATGATTATTGCATGAGTTTATTGAATTCTATGACAAACAGGCTAATAGAAATTACAAATAGAAATAATAATAATAATACTTTATTCGGATAAACAAGGCTAAATACAATGGTAGAGGATTATTCACACGATTAAACACCAACACTTTAGTGCCTTCTGATTATGACATAATTAGGCCTAAAATAATAGGAACTATTATACTAACAAATAATCTAAAAACAAAGACAATCTGCATATAAAAAAATCTGAGGCCTTAACTTCTAGTACATACACCGAATTTCAAGTTTCTGTACTCTTACAAGCTTGCTTTACTTATTTCCCCCTATTTCCCCCTATTTAACCCCCAACCCTTCACCGGATTTCCTCAAAAAACAATCCAGTTCCAGATCTCGTTATAATATATACGTGTACAAAATTTCAGGTCAATATTTTAAACCGTTCCGGAGAAAGCGTGCGGACAAAAAAAGTTACAGACAGACCGACAGACAGACCGACAGACAGAAATTTTTTTTTCGCTCAAATTTAAAATCTCGACGTTTCATGACATTCTAAACCTATTTCACGAATAAAAATTTTTGAAAATTTTTTTGCGATTACTATACTTCCAATCCACTACGTGGATGTGGAAGTAATTATATTGTCAGAAATAACCTGAAATATGTACATTCAATATGAATATTTATGTATCAAATTTTCAAATATTGAAAAATCTGGATGTGGAAGTAGTGATTCCTTAGGCAGAGATTTTTTATTATTTTTATTTGTATGAAAATTTCAGTTTTGTCAGGTTTTGATGAAACTTAGGATTTAAGGTTTGAAACGATTCTGAATAACTTTTTCTCAATTGTACCCGATCAATGATAAATCCAAAAGTGCTATTAAATTTAGGCTTCAATTTTTGAGAATGGAGTGAATTAGTCCACTCTTAAGATTTTTTATTATAACTCACAAACTGCATTTTTAGTGTACAGATTCGGAAAATGCAGTTTAGGGTATAGGAATAACGATGTAATTCACCACGTCCCGCTAGTTCCATAAATCGTGAAAGCAGAGGCACACAATGAATTGAATTTAGTACGGCATGAACTAAGGATGGGTGCGGACGTAGGTAATAATTTCTAATACGAAACGAGACAATATCTCTTCGTCAAAAGCGAAGAAGTTATTTGTCACATTTTTGACAAATAATTTCTTCTATTGGAAGCATTTCTGCAGTTTCTTTTTTAGCTGTAAATGCTATAGGAATAAAATAATAATTCTTATTAAAACCGAAATGAAAATAGAACATTAAAACTAAATAACTCGGAAACTAAAATCAACTAATAATTATCAAAAAATAAATTATTCTTATTAAATTACAATAATAGAACAATAAAATTAAATAACCCTCAGAAACTAAAATCAACTAATAATTATCAAGCAATAAATTAATGAAGTAAGGATTCAAACAAACCTCCTTCTTGTGCCAAACAATAGCCAAACCGATTATACAATGAACCTCTCATATCATTAAGTTGATTTGGAGTAATGTTTGCACAACGTTGGATAAGTTTTTCCCGCAATTCAACTAAATTATTGGCTCGTTCAAACGCATGTTTGTACGCGGTTTCCTTTAAAAAGCCCCACAGAAAGAAATCATGGGGTGCTAGATCAGGTGACCTGGAGGGCCATTTTATTTTCTTTCTTTCTATACTAAAAATGCATAGTTTCTGAGATATAGTTAAAAATCTTAAGAGTGGACTAATTGACTCCGTTCTCAAAAATCCAAGCTTAAATTTAATAGCACTTTTGGATTTATCATTGTTCGGGTGCAGTTGAACATATGCAATAATAAAATACCTTTAACGAAAGAGTTCTTTATTGGATTACACATTCAATAGCCTACTAATTGGTCAGGAAATTATGAAAATGTTTTTTTTTTCTTAATGGTCAAATTGAGCTCATCGAATACCAAAAAAATATAATAAATTGAACAACGCATTTCACAATAACAAGGTGTTGCGGTATTAAGTAGCACATACTGTATATTTCTATAAAAATATATCCATGTCTGTGTTGGCAATAACGTCACCTACCTACCGAATATTATTTCCCTGTCAACGAACGGGCAGGAGAACAGACAGACGAACAGGCAGAAATGCCTTTATTTTCGTAATATAGATGATCTAAAACGTGAACATCCGAAGAAATGCAGGAGCGTCATTTCGAATGTGGCTGTTCTTAATAGAATTTGTGGGCTTCGTTTGTCTCATAAATATTCGAACATTTCTAGTTACAGCCTAGATAAATGATGTAACAACACAGTACACCACCATACTATTATTATTTTGTAAGTAGCGGTTTCGAATACCGCTGTTGAAGTCCAGTGAAACAGAGAAAATTGCATTACGTGTTTGTTGCCTCACTTATCTAAGAAAATATTCATTTAATCACGATAGTCCATTTTATTCAGCAAAGAATGCGATTCAATAGGAAATATTTTAACTGTTCCTTTATAAAGTTTATGGCATTGTAGCGGTGACTGTTCAACCGTTAAAAAACATAAAAGAACCAATGACAAAATATTATCAAAATTATTATTCAGATCGATGGGTTCGTAAATAAATTATGCAAATCATTATAGTAAAATTGAAACTGTGTCATGCTATGATGATTGGAACCGAATGGTCTAAATTGCATTTTTTGTGTTGTTAAAGAAAATTTTAATTTGTGTAGTTAATCGATAATTGTTTTAAAGATACATACAGGGAGATCAAGAAAGACTGAATGTGCCGATTAAGTAACTATTCTGGTGCATCGAACTCATCTTATGGGGGATTTTGCACAGCTTTCTTGTGTAGTATGTAAACTTGACAACTTGTTGTGCAATCTTCTGTTGTAATTCTTCTAGAGATCCAAGTAAAGCCAAAGCATATTTGGCCAGTAAAGCCGTATTACATGCACAGAAGATTAAACAAAAACTGAAAGTTAGTTGGGGGAATGAGGCAAGGTCATCAAATGTAAATGACGTTAGAAAACTTAAAAACACGCAAGACGAAGCAGATATAAAAATTATTTTACATTTATACATCTCCTTCTACTACCCTGTACATGTATTCACCAAATATTGATGTATTCATCCTTTCACTGTGGTGAAATTTTCCCAAAAGACAGCATGTTTGTCACAGGAGTTGGTGCTAATAGACGATTTATTGATATGTCTTGGTTATTCCAGTATAAGACCGACAAAAGTCGAGGAATTGTTAGCTCTTCTTGCACTTTCATGCTGTGATATTACTGGGTGCTTCAAAAATAAAGACAAACTATCTTTTTGGAAAACTTACCAGATGGCAGGGAAAGAAGTTCTTGATGCTTTGGCATTACTTGGATCTCTAGAAGAATTTAAACCAGAAGTTGAACAACTAGTCGAACAAATCATTTATCAGATTTACTAGCCAGGGTAAAGAATATCAGACATTGGTGAATATGTGTAATAACAATGTACAAGTTATATAATAACTGTATTTCCTAGAAAAATCAAGTGGAGTATTATTTTCAAAGTTACCAAGCAATCACATGTTATGACATTTTCAGTGTTCCAACAATAAAGTATATCTAAGAAGCGGTAACAAATATCAAAAAATGTTAACCTATTTTATTCCTTATTTTATTTGGAACAAGAAAGATTCCTAGCAAAATTTCCATAGAGCCAACCTCAAATGCCCTACAGAGCAATAAAGAGATTAGCGTACGTAGTGGTTAGTAAAAATGCAAAGTTTTGTTGGCATAATTTTTTCAATTCCTTACAAACTTAGCCCTTCTTAATTTTTTTTAAATAACTACCTTATTTTAGCCCCACTATGCGGAGGTAAAATTTTTTTCAAATACTTAACTCTACGTTTGTGTATATATTTTCTACGGAAATAACTGTTGGTCATATTAAAGCAATAAACAAAAATATAATAGAGATACATTATTACAGTACAACGGAAGACCACATACATTCACAGAAATTAACAAGCTCAAGTCTGGAGATCCCGAAGAATAGAAAGTTATATTTTGTCAGATCAGTTGTTCCTATTGTTTTGTAACTCTTAGATGCAATACGATTGAAAGATAAACATACTGCCATATAATAATAAATAACTATAATCAAGATTCAGTACCGTCTACTGTATGATTCTGCGTACTTATGTAATTCAAACAATATGAATTGATGTGAAGATAATTCACTTCAATGAAATTTTAACAGATATTGATGTGGATTATTTGCGACCATAGAATCCTAAAAAAATAAACGTAACTTAATTGGGCCTTATACCAACGCGTGTTAAAATTTGAAAATATGTGCAACGACCCTGAAGATATTTAAAAATTGATTCGTACAATGATTTTAACGTCGTGTATCTCAAACTCTATGATAACACTTTACGCGTGGGTGACGTTTTTGGCATATGATCTGCTCATATTTTACACTATATATGTATAGTACTCTATGCTATTGTTGTAGAGATAATTCCTTGTTGCTGCACTGCTAATTGATAACGTTTTAAAGTAATAAAAATGTGATCATGTCCCCCTTTGGTCAAACGAATAAATATATAACAAAATTAAGAATATACTCGAGGTAGAAGTTCAAAGCCTTGCTTTATCGACGACGGTGGTTGTAAAAGTGTAAAAAAGAACTATTATATTATATTATATTTTTATCACCTTACAACTGTGGTTTATTTCGTCTATTATGATTTCCTGAATCGCGACGTCGCTGATTTTAGCTTTAATAGGGCTATTATGTAGCTAGTAGTTTGAAATGAAATATAAATAATGAATAAATGTTTTGACATATAGGTTTAAATGTTACAATTTATTTAAATTAGAACTAAAAGTTTCTAAAACATATTATTAATTGTGGGATCAATAATGAAGGTTTTGAATAAACAGAACATACAATAATTGTTGTCATTTTGGTAACCAAGTTTTTAAATATGACATATTTATTCTCATCATCCATGGTTCAGTGGGTTGGGTCAAAAATTGTCGTGACGAACTTCTTGGTATGATTGTGTAGCTGCGAAATTCTTGTGAAAATTAAAGAAATTTAAAAAATACGATTGAAAATAAAAAAATTACAATTTTTCTTTAGAAAACAAAACATAAAAATGGAAAAAAGAAACATCATCGAAAAAAAAAGAATTATATATGTAGGAAACATTAGACCAAATTAGATAAATAATTACAATAATTCATTAAATTTTTCTATAGAACAACCATAATTCAACATGGCACTGTGCGAGTGGTCACGCTACCCAAGCCATCTCTGATATCAGATAGACAGAAATTATAACCTTTCATATTTCGCTAATTAAACGGAGATTGACTACATCTTTGTAAGAATTTAAAACCAAACTACCTCAATTACCGAAACATACAATATGTCCGCGGATGGGGTTTACAATAGGTGTAAGTAATGGCTCAAATTTTTAACTTTACGAAAAAACGTTATTCTTTATAAAAAAAATTGCTTGCCTTGAAAATTGTAATGACGTTGAAAAAAATTGTATTTTTTATACGGGATGATCAATAAATACAAAAACTTGAAATTCCCTGAGAGAAAACTGGTTCTATCTTTTATTTTGGAACAAAATGGGGAATTTAAAGTTTTTGTAATTTTTTACCATGCCGTATAAAAAATATAATTTTTGCCAACGTCATTACTATTCCTTAGACAAGCAAACATTTTTATAAAGAATAACATTTTCTCGAAAACTTAACAATTTCGCCATTACACATATTGTAAACCCCATCCGCGATAATATTGTATATGATATTGTCTATTTACTGCTAAAATCACAATACTAGTTTTAGCAAGTTATCATGAAAAAAATGCAGTTAATATTTTTAATTAATTTTTGACCATGGGTTCTAGTAAATACATCAAAATCCCAAGATTCTAGACTCACTGGCTTGCTTTATCTATTTGCCATAGGATCCTTTTAATTTTTATTGAAATTATCGAGAAAACCCCTCTAAATGGGAGTTCTTTTCACGTTTAGGGATGTTCCCCAATTTCTAGGATTGCGGAACACGATTTTCACCCAAAAATCGTATAGTTAAAGTGGTCTTAGACCGGTGCGCGGTGTTCTCTCGTGCACCCTTTCGCGCGTTTTGAATGAAGTAATTGGTTTGATCCCTTTGTAGCGTCCTAACACCTCTCGACAGAAAAAAAAATTGAAAAATTATAGAGAAAATTGTTCGCAATAAAATGATCTACAAAAAACATGATATGTGTCTTTTCAATAAAATCAATAGGAAAAAAGTTATAACCCTTAAATTACATTCTTCTTGAAAATATTAATCTATTTTTATTTTCAATTATACGGTGAGGGGTATCTAAACCAAGATTATAGGAAATTTAATTCTCTACAAAAAATGTTTTACAATTTTTTTTGTGAGATATACGGTTCTCAAGATATCGCGGAAAAACTGTTTAGAGTAGTATCAAAATCTTATGAGCCGCGAGATGCGCAAGAGGCGGGGTTTATTCCGTATAAGTACATTTTGAAAACATTGACTCGGCTACCAAATAAATTTAATAGAATGCCTTACATTGTTGGGATTGGATGAATAACCCCGAGCAAAATTCGCTTGTTTCTAAATTAATCTCAAAGGGTGTTGGAACGGAGATCTGTACCCAACGACAGCTCGAGATAACGTGCAAACAATAAATCCGATGTTTTAAAAAAGTTGTGTAATCGAGACAAATCAAAATTGGTTCAAAACTGTAAACAGACTCTGCGAACTTGCGAACAGTTGAGGCTTCTCTGGGTGCCTGGACACGGCAACATTGAGGGTAACGAGGGGCAGACGCTCTGGCCAGAGGGGGCTCCCAGAAGCCTCTACTGGGTCCGGAGCCGGCCCTTGGTTACCCTAGATCCAACGCCAGGAGGTTAATAGAAGACTAGACCCGTTCCCAGTTCATTGACTACTGGGCTTCCTACCCAGGACTCCGGCAAGCGAAGTTCCCCATCTCAGGGCCCTTGCCGGAGAGACCAAAATAAATTCTGCGACTAAGCAGGAAACGAGTCAGAGTCGTGATAGGTCTCTTAACCGGACACGGCTCTTTCAAGAAACATCTGCACACCATGGTGGACCACCCCGACTGCAGGTTTTGCGAGGACGAGGAGGAAACTTCCATCCACGTCCTGACTTCCTGCCCTAGACTGATGAACCTGAGGCACAAACACCTCGGCATTGGCTTTCCAGTGCTGGAGGAAATAAGAAATTCCTCCATAGGGAGGATTTTGGCCTTTCGGCTAGAATCCGGCCTGAATGGGGGTTTTCAATAAATTTAGTTAGCGGTTGCACAATGGGCCACAAGGCCTAAGTGCGGCGACTTTTCGTCGCCCCGCTAGAAGAAGAAGAAGTAATCAAGACGATCACCGAAATTATGTATCTGCGGATACCAAGGTCAAAAGCTCATGAGATTTTGAAACACTTCTACACCCCTTTTTTCAAGATGGCGGCCAAATGGAGGGGGGGGGGGGGGTTTCAACCACGAAAACCGAGTTCTATACTCACACTGACCCCCCTACATATAAAAAAAATCGGTAAAGTTATTTACACAGAACTTCCTTCGTTATATGTGTATGGCGGTCACTCTAAAAAATTATTAATTACGAAATGACATTGAGAATACAGATCGGAATATAGTTATTGCTATTAGTACAAAAAAAGCCTGATAACTTTTGGTAAAAAAAATATACAGAGTGCTCATCCAACAATACCTTTACAAATGTCCACCACAAATGTCCACCATGACTGAATTATTTCTTGGGATGCCATTATTCAATAAAAGTATATAATAGGTGCATATGCCAAATATTATTGCTATCTGTCACATTTTCAATTCCACATTCACGTAATGGAGTAGAAGTATAGTGGTGGTTAAAAAATATAAAAAAATTTCAAAACTTTTTTTTTGAATGGGTTTAGAATATTACGAAATGCGAAAATTTTAAATTTGAGCAAAAAAAATTTTTCGCTCTATTCCAGTGTTAAATTTTTTTCCAAAATGGTGAAAGGACGTGGCAAATTTTTTTTTCCGAAATAGGTTTTAAATGTCATGAAACGTGGAAATTTTAAATTTGAAAAAAAAAATTCGTCTATTCCATAATAGTGATAAATAGATTACCTAAACATGTTTCCAAATTTTTTTAAAAATTTTTCAAAAACATTTTTAAATTTGTTTGAATAATTTTAGAATGCCATGGAAACACGGACATTTTAAATCTGAACAAAGAAAAAAAAATCCATCTATTTTAGCGGTAAAATTTTTTTCGAAATTTTTAAAAACTTTTAAATTTTTTTTTTAAATAGATTTAGAGCGCTATGAAACGTGGAAATTTAAAATTTTAAGAAAAAAAAATCCATCTATTTTAGTGGTAAAAATTTTTTCAAAAATGTTGGTAATAAATGTTCAAACATTTTTTTCTTTTAAATAGGTTTAGAATGCCATGAAACGTGGAAATTTTAAATTTGAACAGAGAAAAAAATTTTTTTTAGTGGTAAAAATTTTTTCAAAAATGGTGATAAAAATTTTCAAATTTTTTTTTTTTTTCAGAAATTGGTTTAGCGTGTCATGACACGTGGAAATTTTTAATTTGAGCAAAAAATTTTTTTTTCATGGTAAAATTTTTTTTTAATGGTGAAAAAAATTTTCAAAATTTTTTTTTTTTCAGAAATAGGTTTAGCGTGTCATGAAACGTGGAAATTTTAAATTTGAGCAAAAAATTTTTTTTTCATGGTAAAAATTTTTTCAAAAATGGTGAAAAAAATTTTCAATTTTTTTTTTTTTTTCAGAAATAGGTAGCGTGTCATGAAACGTGCAAATTTTAAATTTGAGCAAAAAAAAATTTTTTTCACTATTTATTCCGTTTAGACGGTCCACCCTGTATATTTTCCAGTGAAATTTCTACCATTTCTGCGCTGACAGTAGCGTCAACTACTTACCAAATTTGACTGCTCGCCGTCAAGTAGTTTTTTCAGTAAATGCGCCAACAGACAGACAGACAGACTGACGGAATTGAAAAACCTATATTTTCGTAATCTCCGTGATCTGAAACGTCAGAATCCGTAAAAATCTCGGAGGGTGAATTTTTCTCGAATACAATACTTCCCTTCGGTATGCGAGGGAAGTAAAAATTTTGTCCTGCCCAATATGCAAGGTCAATGTACCATTTTAATGGACTATTAACCGTTTACTGTTTATCTAAAGTCTATAATCTTACTCCTACCTTCGACGAGTGGACTACACTCGGTAGAGGAAGGTACCCTACTGTATTATTTACTGTGATTTAACTATAGGATAACTTTATCTTTGCATTGATAAATCGGCCCTTAGAGACACTAACTAATCCTGAACCGACCAAAAAGTATCCACAACATATTTGTTTCGAAATAAATACAATTTAAAAGTTGTGCCTAAAAGAATTGGCAACGTACTCGTCATGAACTTTAATTGGGTATAGGGGTTTATTTAAACACGCTTAGGTCATTTTGGCGGACCCCCTTTCAAGTCAATATCTTAAACTGTTTCAGAAAAAGCATGCGCATAAAAAAGTTACAGACCAACAGACAGAAATTTACTATTCACTCAAATTTAAAATCTTCACATTTCATGACATCCTAAACCTATTTCAGCAAAAAAATATTGTTTTTTACAATTATCACACTTCCACTCCACTGTGGAAGTAAAATGAAAATAAACAATTGTAAGTTTATAGTAAAAGTAAAATGAGGCATAATTTAACATTCTCTGTTACAAACACTGTGAATTATGTTTAATTCTAACACGAAGCCCTCATTAAACATTTTTCATAATTAACAAAGTACTATAAAAATTAATTAACAACTATTATTAACTAACAGTTTTTCTCACGTAAGCCAGTAATACTTTCACTGGACATTTTGTAGAAAGCATAATGCACATACAATAAAGTAAAATCACATTGAGAAGTTTTTATTTGAATGCCCTTATGTGAATTTAACCATATATGACTGTCACTCGGTGATGTTGGTTTTTCTAGGATCTTGCCATTCTTTGAACTCGTTTGTCTCGATAACTGCACAATATGAATTGTTTGAGTTGTTCCCAATAATGTGAATACATGATAATAATTGATTTGCTTGTTTTAGAACCTATTACTAACAATTGCAGAGGTCTACAAAAAAAAAACGCCTTAAGTGTTTTTGTGTGCTAAAACCGAATTTTCAATTAGAAAAATTTCCTGCAGCGACATTTCAAGTAAATCTCTGTTTTTATTGTCAAATACGTTTTTTAGCAAAGTTTCTTTGTAGACCTGTGTAATTGACCAAAATGGACATTATGGGATTTTTGTAATACCTGTACTGTAAGTGGATCATTATTAACAAATTTTTATTAGAGTAAGCTGAACTTACAATTCATTTACTGGTTGCCATGGTTACAGGGCTGTAATATTCACTTACAGTCCGACGTGGGCTGTAAGTGAATATTACGTACTAGTTATTATTTACCTGCTCAGATCAACAGAAATTTTAGGTAAAAAAAATCTATCGTTGAAACCAAACATTTCATGCATACACAAAAATGAAGATATTATTTTAAGCATCTTTATTATTTATGGAAATGTGAAAAGTACAATTATTCATATTATCAACAGTCAAAATTGATGTTAATTGTTTTGTATTTCTTTAATTACTTCAGGACCATGCAGTGGAGTATTCTCCATATTATCCGAGAGATCATTATCAGATGTTTGACGAGATGAACCGGCTTCTAGGTTGCTAATATTGAAAATCTTGTTAGCTACTTCTATTTTGTTCGTTAAAGATTCCGCCACATAACTTTCTGCTACTGCCGAGGACTTCCACCCACCGTGCCTTTTCAACGCAAGAACGTCGACTCCGCTGTTGGCCAAAAGAGTTGCCGAGGTTCTGCGAAACGAATGTCCACTGTAATTTTTTGCATTTTCCAAATTTAAAAATGTTGCAATATCAGACGGAATTTTAGCGAAAATATTTCTCCCAACTGGTTGGTTAACGCATTTCCCATTTTTATATCTCAAGAATAATCTTTTATTTTCTGAATTTTTTGGTCGCAGACTCATATATTTCCTGAATAATTCCACAGTGGAAATCGTCATTGTCTACGATAGTGAAACTTCTTGAAAGGTGATTTTTAGAATTCCCATAATAGCAACGACCTTCATCAGATATGTTTGGTCAGGTGCTTCACTCAAAAATTTTACAATTTGTTCTATAGTAATCACCTCACTTTTTTGGGACGATATCCAATATTTTTGTTTTTTAAAAATGCCCTTAATTTGGCATATTTTGAAATGTCAACATTATCATTTAAGGAGATGGTTGACTGTAGCATGGAATATTCGCACCATAAGCTGGCTGGAGATGTATATTTTTTAGATTTCTCTAGAAAATATGCGAGTAAAACCGCCTCACTGGTATGAATATCCACATATTTAGCGTCGCACCACTTTCTAAATACGTCATATGTGATTTCGTACCTTTTTTTAGATTTCCCAGGTAGAAGCGATGTACAAGCAATATTTGCATCTTCTTCGATATCCATAATAGTATTAAATATTGAACAGATTGGGCCGTTACTTGATGAAAATCCATGATAATAATTGGGAAGAAAACTATATTAGTTTTTGATTTTCACTTTATTTCTTGTCAACATGACAATTGTTTCGCCACACAGTGGCTTCTTCAGATATTGAGTACTGGTAGGATACTAATTTTACAATGCACAAACTATATGGTTTTATACAATTTTGATGTAATCCTAATCTTAATTGCTAAGCGGAAAAGTACAATATAATTTTAATTACTAAATGGAAAGGTACATATAGTTCTAGGAAATTTATTGAATCTAATTTTAATAAGTAAATAAATTTAGTAAGGGAGATGAGTTTGTTTCAATTTGGTCATTTAATAAAATATCAGACGACTTTAGTTTATTTATTTCTAGAGATTCTAGTAAATCGAGTTTTAACCCTTTTTTCTCGGTGTGTAAAATTTTAAACTCTTCGTTGAACACGTGACCTACTTCTATTAGGTGGTTAGCATAAGTTGAGTCTGTTTTATTACTGATGTAACTTCTTTTATGTTCTGACAACCGTTTACCAAAATTTCTTCCTGTTTGTCCAATATATACCTTAGGACAAGCACCACAAGTCAACTTATAGACGCCTGATTTATTTTCTGATGAAATTTTGTCTTTTGCATTTTTTAAATGTTTTCCTATTGTGTTATTAGTTTTGAAAGCTACATTAATATTACGTTTTTTTAAAAAAGAGGAAGTTTTTTCTGTTGGGTAGCCAATGTAAGTGAGAACTTTGAAACTATTATTTTGATCTTTTATTGTTGGATATACTTCTTTAATGGCTTTATTGAAAGATTTTTTCACAATGATATTGTCTATTACTTCTGGGTTGTAACCATTGTTGAATGCAATTTGTTTTATTATTTGTAGTTCTTTGATATAATTTTCTTCTGATAAGGGGACAGTCAAAAGCCTGTGTATCATGCTGTTGTATGCTGCTATTTTGTGTTGGCGAGGATGTGCTGAGGTGTTGTGTATTGTTATGTCAGTGTGGGATGGTTTATGAAAAATTGAGAAATCATGTTTTTTATTGAGTCTTGTAATAGTCAAATCTAGAAAGTTAATAGTGTTTTCGGTTTCAGTTTCGAGAGTAAATTTAATTTTAGGGTGGAGTGAGTTTATGAAATTTAGGAAATTGTTGAGTTGTCGTTTAGTTCCTGTGAAACAAGTTAAAATATCATCTACATATCTAAATACATAAAAACCCAGAAAGCAATAAATTTCTTTATTGGTATAGATATGTAGATGATATTTTAACTTGTTTCACAGGAACTAAACGACAACTCAACAATTTCCTAAATTTCATAAACTCACTCCACCCTAAAATTAAATTTACTCTCGAAACTGAAACCGAAAACACTATTAACTTTCTAGATTTGACTATTACAAGACTCAATAAAAAACATGATTTCTCAATTTTTCATAAACCATCCCACACTGACATAACAATACACAACACCTCAGCACATCCTCGCCAACACAAAATAGCAGCATACAACAGCATGATACACAGGCTTTTGACTGTCCCCTTATCAGAAGAAAATTATATCAAAGAACTACAAATAATAAAACAAATTGCATTCAACAATGGTTACAACCCAGAAGTAATAGACAATATCATTGTGAAAAAATCTTTCAATAAAGCCATTAAAGAAGTATATCCAACAATAAAAGATCAAAATAATAGTTTCAAAGTTCTCACTTACATTGGCTACCCAACAGAAAAAACTTCCTCTTTTTTAAAAAAACGTAATATTAATGTAGCTTTCAAAACTAATAACACAATAGGAAAACATTTAAAAAATGCAAAAGACAAAATTTCATCAGAAAATAAATCAGGCGTCTATAAGTTGACTTGTGGTGCTTGTCCTAAGGTATATATTGGACAAACAGGAAGAAATTTTGGTAAACGGTTGTCAGAACATAAAAGAAGTTACATCAGTAATAAAACAGACTCAACTTATGCTAACCACCTAATAGAAGTAGGTCACGTGTTCAACGAAGAGTTTAAAATTTTACACACCGAGAAAAAAGGGTTAAAACTCGATTTACTAGAATCTCTAGAAATAAATAAACTAAAGTCGTCTGATATTTTATTAAATGACCAAATTGAAACAAACTCATCTCCCTTACTAAATTTATTTACTTATTAAAATTAGATTCAATAAATTTCCTAGAACTATATGTACCTTTCCATTTAGTAATTAAAATTATATTGTACTTTTCCGCTTAGCAATTAAGATTAGGATTACATCAAAATTGTATAAAACCATATAGTTTGTGCATTGTAAAATTAGTATCCTACCAGTACTCAATATCTGAAGAAGCCACTGTGTGGCGAAACAATTGTCATGTTGACAAGAAATAAAGTGAAAATCAAAAACTAATATAGTTTTCTTCCCAATTATCATAATAGTATTACCTCAAAAACTGCTTGTCAAACTTGACTTTTCAACGAGTTGTTTATCTATTAGGCTTTCTTTTGTTAATTTCTAGTATATACGATATACCTAATTTATTTAAAATATTAAAATTTAATTTTGACAGGTAGTTGTCAATAATTCAAATTTAACTCATTAATTACTTTTCTTTGATTTTCGCAGGTATTACAAAAAACTATTTACTAACCGCGAACAGTAAGTGACTTTTCAGGTCTCGAATGTTTAGGAAACCTCGGCCCTACGGGCCTCGGTTTCCCAAACTACATTCTCGACCTGAAAAGTATCACTTACAGTTCATGGTACGTAATATACTATTCTTTTTAAATGTTTTGTAACGATTAATGTATTTTTCACAAATTCAGGTTTGATTTGACGGCAGAAATAATGTTTTCCTTCTTTTTCCTATATAGATTTCATTCTTTCATGTGATTTCTTTAGGTACACTACGATGACAATAAGTTGATTACCCTCTTCGTCTTTCGTCATCTGCTTTTCCTTGGGCTATCAAACGTCCTGTATTGTTCTCATTTCAGTTGATGGGAACTCGTAGCAAACACGTTCAGACCAACACCTTGAAAGAATAAAAACGCTATCTGCCTTCGCGACATTCCAAAATCGAGGAAAATTTCTAAAGTTGTGCGAATATATAAAAATAATGATATATATGAACTCTCCATGCAACAAATATAGACTCATATCCAGGACCAACGAAAGGGGGGGGGGTGTTTTCCCCAGGGCCCGGAGTTATTGAGGGATGCTGGATTTCACCCGAATTTCTGAAATTTGAGAAAAGTTGGATATTCATATGCAAATTTTGATTGCGAGGGGGGCCCGTATGATACTACCCTCGGGCCCCGATTTTCTCTCGACGGCCCTGCTCATATTACCTTAATATGCAAAAATTTTAAAACCATATTAAAAAAACCCAAATAACCGATTATCTTTAAGTAAACAATACTTTCAATCCTAAATAATCTGACTTCAGAAGTAAACATACGACGACAATGGCGACTGATAAATTAACTACTATCATAGAGTATGTGAAGAGGGAACGTTCACATGATCTGCATTTCTGGGCTTGTCAAAGGCGTTTAAATGTCCCATCAAATATTAATAAAAAAACTTGCTTACAATATTTTTTTAGCAACAGCAGACTTTTGTTAACATCCTACCCTAACGAAAGAAGCCAATACGTCTTCTATTATAAATTTAAGTCTGATCTACTGAATATTGAATCTGGACCACAAGGCTCAGTTTCGGGACCCACACTATTTTTAATATATATAGACGACCTCTAAAATAGTAGGTTGTAACTTATTAAACGAGGTCAGGCTAACACAATCGGTTGCTCAAAACTGGTATATTTCAAACAAATTGGGTTTAAATATGACAAACACAGAAACAATGATTTTGGCTTTACACATCATGCATAATTTTAATAACTTTGTCTCTATAAAGTGTTTAGAACTGCATCTGGCAATTAACGTATAATCAACACACTAGCATACACCTGCTTAGAAATGTATTTAGCAAGTATCTCAAGGAATGCTCATTACTGCAAATCATAGGCTTGTCCACTCGGTAATATTATATGGCACTCTTGTTTAGGTGGATTAATGCTTCACGTGACAATGTGTTTAGGCTCCAGAGAAGGGTCGTGAGTACCTTTGGTGGGATGGAACTCAGGGAGGATTACAAAGATTCTTTTACAAAATTATACATTGGTTTATACAGTGTGTCCCAGGATAGATGTAACCAGAGGTGTAATGGACCAAACATTTTGGAATTTTGGAATGGTATTTGGGGATTGAGTCTGCATGTTGTAAAACTAAAGTATACCAAAAATGACTTTATTGGGTGTTCTGCAGGGTGTTTCATGAGCAAAGTTGTAAAAATGACCACTAATAAAGTACCTTTATTTTTGAAAATATGAAAAAATTCCACCAAGAAAAGTTATTTAGAATGCAATTTTATACGTCTATGCCAAATTTCAGGAACATCCAATTATGTTTTTTAAACTTCGCATTTTGTCAATAAATTAGTATTTTATTCTGAACCATTCAATTAAAACTGCATAGAAATTATTTTTTGTGAATTAATATTTAAAGTTATGTATGTAGAAGCTAAACATTTTTATTTACCGATAGCCTACTTTTTGAGATGATTAACATTTGCTCCTGCACAACTTTAAATATGAATTCAACTCTTAATTCGCGAAAAATGGAAAGTTTCAAAAAAATTATTTTACATTCCTGAAATTTGGTATGGAGGTATAAAATTTCATTCTCAATAACTTTTCTTAGTGGAATTTTTTCATATTTTGAAAAATAGGGGTACTTTATTAGTGGTGATTTTTACAACTTTGTTTATAAAACACCCTGTAGAATACCAAATGAAGTCATTTTTGGTATACTTTGGTTTTACAACAACCAGGACTCAATCCCCAAATACCATTCCAAAATTCCAAAATTTTTGGTCCATTACACCTCTTGTTACATCTATCCTGGGACACACTGTATATTGCAGGGTATTTTATTTTAATTTTTATATTATTGATACGAAATTAGAAACAATCCTGCAAATTACAAAATTCTTTGGTCATTTAAACAAGCGCCAATAAAAATGTAGGGAAGCTAGTTGTGCTTATTTTCATGTAATTATTTGCAATCCCTTTAAAGGTACATTTGTAAAGATTTCTTTTAGATAATAATAAAGGTCTTTTATCACCCTTAGAAGTATGTACGGTTTATGATTAAACACCCTGTATACATAAGTTAAAATTGGTTTACCTACAATTTTAAATACTCCTAACTTAAAAGATGTAGTTTTTTAGGTGCATAACACATTGCTTATGAACCGTGTAAACAAGTGAATACAACAAACAATTAATAACAATAAGCCATGATGTCATATATCAAAAAATCTTATTGCAACGTGCGAGATGAATGATGTTACTTATTAAGCTGGAACGCTGCTTCTGTAATTACATAGCTATGTCGTCATTCTAATTGTCTTCCGCAAAACTTACTAAAAGCCATATCTTCATCTATGCGATTATTGCACAACAAAGTTATGCTATTCTTTCATCTCGTTGCGAAATATCAGACAGACTCTATCAATTGGGTCGGGCGTACATGATGTATTTAATATAAATCGTGTCATCCATAATACAAGACCCAGTAGCAAAGATTTGATTAAATGTTACGTTTGTACTGCTTAAGCGATGAGGCAGTGACGGGTAAAGTTGTGTCCAAAATATAACATTCAAAGCGGCATCCCTTAAGAATTACATCGCAGAGAGCCGCACGCTTGCAAACGAACACCTGCTTAATGCGTTCAGAATCGGATTCAAGATTTTTATGAGTACATTCGTATTTTACTTGTCGTATGACAACTCTCCATTTAAATATTTATTACCACAAAAAACACTACTGGCAAATTTTCCAATTTAATCTCATCAAAATACTAGCACTACACTACAGTTTTTTTCTTCTTAACTGCAGTTTCAACAGAAAGGGCACGCACCACAAAAATTACAGAACGTTAGGTTCATATTTATTCAGCGAATAAAAAATTGCCGTCAAAGCAGTCATCGTATGTGCTTTATAAATATGAACTCAGCTTTTTAGCATTTCTTTTATTACTGTCAAATATGTTTGTTTTTAAATGTTTTACTTCCCTCGCATACCAAAGGGAAGTATTGTATTCGAGAAGAAATCACCCTCCGAGATTTTTTTGGATTTTCACGTTTCAGATCACGTAGATTACAAAAATATAGGTTTTTCAATTCCGTCAGTCTGTCTGTTAGTGTATTATCTAAAAAAACTACTTGACGTAGAGCAGTCAAATTTGGTAGGTAGCTGACGCTGCTGTCAGCGATGAAATGTAAAACATTTTTTTTACTCAAATTTAAAATTTCCACGTTTCATGGCATTCTAAACCTATTTCAGAAAAAAAAAATTAAAAACTTTTTTTGGTCGGATGACACTTTAAAATGTTCTCCAAATGGACCTTCCTCGAGAGGTTAACGTATAATAATAGTACACGCGGGTAATGAAGATGGATTTGTAAAAGAGTGTTTAATGCTTTTCGCAAAAAACATAGCAAAGTCATCGGCCGATTACCACCAAGATATGAATGCCACTTTGAAAAATGATTTGCAGAAAAACTATTGCGTAACATAAAGCCAAATTCAGTCATATTGTTAGATAATGCCTCTTACCATTCGCGACAAGCTGAGAAAATACCAACGACTTCGACGCGAAAGTTTGAATTAATTGAATTTAAAAAATAAAAGGTCAAAATGCAAACATTAAAAAAACATTTGTAATAGACGAACTTGCAGAACAACATGGTCATACAGTTTTAAGACTGTGAGTTAAATCCTATTGAAAAAATTTGGAGTGCATTAAAAAATTACGTTCGAAACACAAGCCCCCGACTTAGTCATAATGTGATACAACTTATTAGACAGTGGGAAGCCCATAGAAAAGCATTGGACGGGATGCGTGAACCATATTAAACAAAATTGAAAATCAATATTTTGCCACAGTTCCTCAACAACCGATTATAATAAATTCCAATGATTCCTCATCATCGTCATCTTCCGGAAAAGAAGAATAATTTAATTACTGGCGCATGCATTGCAGTAAGTAGGTTTAATGTAGATACCAATAATGATGTTGTCTTATACAATATACAAAAAGAAAGATTTTTTTGTCACATATACCAAAAAAAGAAACAACAATGTATTTTAGCTACACGTGCTTTGGCAATACACATGTATATATTAGAATTATACAACCATTGTTAGGTAGGTTCAATATAATGCTAGAATTAAATCCTAAATAAAACGAATGTAGGGTTGTTGTATTTTTATTTAATAAAAGGTCGAACTGGGAAATCCAACATTTATAAAAGCAGGGAATATTTTACTTTCATTACCTACTTGCCAAACTCTGAAATTCTAACTCCGTCTCTGCAAGTCAACGTGGACTCTACATACTAGACTAATACGCATAATAAAATTCGACCAATCAGTAGATCTGTAGCAGAATTTGCCATCAATCAGATTTAGTGGGCGTAACTTATTTACTTAAATCGGCGGTAGTTTATAAAAAAACTACTTAGTTTAATTTGTGGTCATTTTTTGTCACACCTCCAGACAATAGTAAAAAAAGAATAAAGGAAGCCGCAAATGCTCCTTATATTTTGGATTTGAGTTTACACCCAGATTATCCTTTAAGTTACGGAACAAAAGAATACGATTGATACAAAATTCTGTTCAAAATTGCCCCTCCACCCCAATTTATTAAGAATTAATTAAGTTAATGAGCGTGGACAGAACGGTGATTGATTTATTGATGAATGATTGATTTTTAAATGAACTATTTTTTGATAGTCAATTGGTTTTTGAAAATTTTAAAATGGCGTCAGATGCACACGCAAATTTGGCAGCCTTGTATTTATTTATTTATTTATTTATTTATTATGACAAGTCTACAGCTTTCTCAAGCCAATTACAGACTCTACTTTTATACTTAACCTAACTTAAACTAAACTAAATTAAATTATAAATCACATAACATGAATGAGGACGAGAGAATAAATTATAGACATGGTAGGTGAAATGCTTATATAATTTCTATTTCATTCTGAATATAAGTAATCTATCTTTTAATTTGTTTGTGAACAGTCTGCATATATCTCTACTAAATATATTTAGATATCGCTGCAATGAATTTTTACCATTCTCACAGAAGATAACTAGTTCATATTTTCCAGTTGAGAAAAAGTTCTTTGAAATCGCGTTCTTTCATTTGACACATTGATTACACAGGCCCACAAAACACAAAATCCCTATGTATATCGACGTGCTGAACAAGAATCCGATGTCTGTTTAGCTCTGTCACCCACCAATTTTTTGTAAATCACGAAAATATGTTACACGTGAAAATTTTGCAAAGCCTGAAATAATATAAATTCATATTTCATCGTTCTTTTCGAAAATATTAGCTTTTTATTGTACATCAATTACAATGCATATGCAATATTTTGTTATTAGAAAATTATTGTTCCACCGTGTAATCTGAGGTTTGGTTCCTTATATTTCTTTTCTCGCACCATCCTAGGCAGCCCATCTCGCTTGATAGGAATCTACAAACAGAAAATAATATTACGAACCGAAAATGACACTTAGTTCTGCTAAATTATAACTTACACAGGAGCAAATACATATGAATCTTTCTATTGCCTAATCACCTACTACTTATATGTTAATATTTACTTACTATTGCTAGTGGTGTCCTAAAATTTCTTCTAACTTATGTCGATGGTTAACTTGTTCCGTTTTCCTTGTCTATCACATAGTGCAGCCTAGGGTCAAAGTAATTAATGTTGTAATGTTGTTTAGAGTGAATTTCGGTTCCCATTTCACATATTATGCTTTCTGTTGGGTAATAATCGCACCTAGAAATAAATAAATTGTATGTGATAAAGCATTTTAACCTATGAAAGTAAACAAACATAAAAACCTATCACGTTTCTTTTTGTTGCGATATAAAGATACGATTAGGGACTTACCTTGACAAAATTTATGATCCCGTAAGATTTACCGTCGTAATAATGTATTAATAAACATTTCAGCCCATTTCTTGTGTTAGGTTATTTTGTTGTCTTTCTGTCAAAACGAAAATTACACCTTACGGCTCACTCAGTACGTAGATAGGTGAAGTTACACTCGCAACGCTATATCGCAAGAACGCAAGTAAGGTAACAGGACCGCATTAACCCACAAATTTATTATCACCTGTTAATTATACGATGTTTCTTATTTGCCTCATCAGATATTAATATAATCTATTGCATGAGCATCCCGGTTGTACAACTGTGAAAGTATCATAGGAAACATGAACTATTAAATGGTTTAAAATTAGTAGGCTCGTCACAATTGGCAGATTCGGCCCTGCGTCTCTCCAGCCGTGACCCTGAACATGAACTTGGACAGATGTTACCATGATTTACGTGGTTGGGATAATTTTTCTAATATAATTTGAATTTGTTTATATTAAATAACATTTCGTTTAGTTGGTCTTCCACTTTATAGAAAACTTATATTTGTCACATTTTGTGGTACTATTTTTTATGCAGTAGGATTTCTTTCACTTATATACTTTCCTTAAATTTTGCTGGTCAACGATTAACGTGGTACGTCCATTTCCTCCTTTTGGTGGTTTTTCTTTAAATGTTTGGTTTTTATAATTTTCCGGGGGAGCCATTATTAATCGAGTAGTTATTGCAACCAGTTGTGTCTTTTGTAAGATTAGCTAACTTTTAAGTGTTAGGATTAATTCTGGTCGCAATACAGTTCTGTGACGATTTTGTGGTAGTTCGTTATTTGTCACACTACTTCGTTGGGATTTATTCGTTAATTTTGGGGTAAGCTATTTTTTTTCCTCCTAGTACACGTGCTCTTCATTGACCAAATTAAAAATCCTTACAGATTTGGGAAAATCCTCCAGTGTTGTCCTGCTTGGAGGCTACATTAAAGCCACACAACATCCACGTGAGTTTCACAATTTTTTTTGTACAATTTCATTTTTTTTGTATCATGTTCGACAACAATTTTTGTTCTCTTACAGGGCTTTCATTTTATTTTATTTTATTTTATTTTCTTGGATTTCATCTTCTTGGATTTTATTTTGTTGGATTTTATTTTATTGCGTGCCATTCCATAAGTGGGGCTTTGCTTGTCCATGGTCCAAGCAGTATTTGTATGGTTCCGGTTAGTGTCCAATTCTGAGCGTTGCTGTTCAGCATCCACCCGGCGGAAACACCCTACTGTACAGGATATTGGCAACTCTCCACTGCTCACCCAGATAAGTGCCTTATGATTATTTTTTTTTAACCATTTCCCTTCGATATATGTATATATTGCCTGCTACTCACTTTTTATATATAAGTAGGTACATACATAATATCTCTTGTAAATGAAGTTCACCGCTAATAGTATTTAAGTAGTGTAGGTATATTTCCCCAATTTTTAGGTATTAGATATTCTATTGATATTTAGTAAATTTGATAAATTATATGTATTTGTTTTGGTATAATATACTATTTCGCACTCGAAGCCATTAATTATTTATTGTTTGTGTGTTTACCACCTAGCTGTCTTACCCGCTCCCCCCCGACTAGCTAGCAAGTGTGTATTTCCTACTTTTTTTTACCGAACTGCACACTATAATAAATATTTGCTACAAGTACCGGAGAGGCATCCATCAAGCCTACTCATCCATCGTTTATTACCTCATAATAACAATAGAATTATAAATTTAATAAATAAATCCTTTATTTTTTATATTCCACCCCTTTACCGTGTAGCAAATTGGCGCCCAACGTGGGGCCCTGCGTCTCTCCAGCCGTGACCCTGATCATGAACTTGGACAGATGTTTACATGATTTACGTGGTTGGGATAATTTTTCTAATATAATTTGAATTTGTTTATATTAAATAATATTTCGTTTACTTGGTCTTCCACTTTATAGAAAACTTATATTTGTCACATTTTGTGGTACTATTTTTATGCAGTAGGATTTCTTTCACTTATGTACTTTCCTTAAATTTTGCTGGTCAACGATTAACGTGGTACGTCCATTTCCTCCTTTTTGGTGGTTTTTCTCTAAATGTTTGGTTTTTATAATTTTCCGGGAGAGCCATTATTAATCGAGTAGTTATTGCAACCAGTCGTGTCTTTTGTAAGATTCGCTAACTTTTTAAGTGTTAGGATTAATTCTGGTCGCAATACAGTTCTGTGACGATTTTGTGGTAGTTCGTTATTTGTCACACTACTCCGTTGGGATTTATTCGTTAATTTTGGGGTAAGCTATTTTTTTGTCTTCTAGTACACGTGCTCTTCATTGACCAAATTAAAAATCCTTACAGATTTGGGAAAATCCTCCAGTGTTGTCCTGCTTGGAGGCTACATTAAAGCCACACAACATCCACGTGAGTTTGACAATTTTTTTTTGTACAATTTCATTTTTTTGTGTATCATGTTCGACAACAATTTTTGTTCTCTTACAGGGCTTTTATTTTATTTTATTTTCTTGGATTTCATCTTCTTGGATTTTATTTTGTTGGATTTTATTTTATTGCGTGCCATTCCATAAGTGGGGCTTTGCTTGTCCATGGTCCAAGCAGTATTTGTATGGTTCCGGTTAGTGTCCAATTCTGAGCGTTGCTGTTCAGCATCCACCCGGCGGAAACACCCTACTGTGCAGGATATTGGCAACTCTCCACTGCTCACCCAGATAAGTGCCCTATGATTATTTTTTTTTTAACCATTTCCTTCGATATATGTATATATTGCCTGCTACTCACTTTTTATATATAAGTAGGTACATACATAAGATCTCTTTTAAATTAAGTTCATCGCTGATATTATTTAAGTAGTATAGGTATATATATTTCCCCAATTTTAGGTATTAAGTATTCTATTGATATTTAGTAAATTTGATAAATTATATGTATTTTTTTGGTATAATATACTATTTCGCACTCGAAGCCATTAATTATTTATTGTTTGTGTGTTTACCACCTAGCTGTCTTACCCGCTCCCCCCCGACTAGCTAGCAAGTGTGTATTTCCTACTTTTTTTTACCGAACTGCACACTATAATAAATATTTGCTACAAGTACCGGAGAGGCATCCATCAAGCCTACTCATCCATCGTTTATAATAACAATAGAATTATAAATTTAATAAATCTATTTATTTTTTTTTATATTCCACCCCTTTTGCCGTGTAGCAAATTGGCGCCCAACGTGGGCAAGTTGTTACACGTGAAAATTTTGCAAAGCCTGAAATAATATAAATTCATATTTCATCGTTCTTTTCGAAAATATTAGCTTTTTATTGTACATCAATTACAATGCATATGCAATATTTTGTTATTAGAAAATTATTGTTCCACCGTGTAATCTGAGGTTTGGTTCCTTATATTTCTTTTCTCGCACCATCCTAGGCAGCCCATCTCGCTTGATAGGAATCTACAAACAGAAAATAATATTACGAACCGAAAATGACACTTAGTTCTGCTAAATTATAACTTACACAGGAGCAAATACATATGAATCTTTCTATTGCCTAATCACCTACTACTTATATGTTAATATTTACTTACTATTGCTAGTGGTGTCCTAAAATTTCTTCTAACTTATGTCGATGGTTAACTTGTTCCGTTTTCCTTGTCTATCACATAGTGCAGCCTAGGGTCAAAGTAATTAATGTTGTAATGTTGTCTAGAGTGAATTTCGGTTCCCATTTCACATATTATGCTTTCTGTTGGGTAATAATCGCACCTAGAAATAAATATATTGTATGTGATAAAGCATTTTAACCTATGAAAGTAAACAAACATAAAAACCTATCACGTTTCTTTTTGTTGCGATATAAAGATACGATTAGGGACTTACCTTGACAAAATTGATGATCCCGTAAGATTTACCGTCATAAATAATGTATTAATAAACATTTCAGCCCATTTCTTGTGTTAGGTTATTTTGTTGTCTTTCTGTCAAAACCGAAATTACACCTTGCGGCTCACTCAGAACGTAGATACGTGAAGTTACATTCGCAACGCTATATCGCAAGAGCGCAAGTAAGGTAACAGGACCGCATTAACCCACAAATTTATTATCACCTGTTAATTATACGATATTTATTATTTGCCTCATCAGATATTAATATAATCTATTGCATGAGCATCCCGGTGTAAACATCTGTCCAAGTTCATGATCAGGGTCACGGCTGGAGAGACGCAGGGCCGAATCTGCCAATTGTGACGAGCCTAGTAATTCTAAACCATTTAATAGTTCATGTTTCCTATGACACTATGACAGTTGTACAACCGGGATGCTCATGCAATAGATTATATTAATATCTGATGAGGCAAATAATAAATATCGTATAATTAACAGGTGATAATAAATTTGTGGGTTAATGCGGTCCTGTTACCTTACTTGCGCTCTTGCGATATAGCGTTGCGAATGTAACTTCACGTATCTACGTTCTGAGTGAGCCGCAAGGTGTAATTTCGGTTTTGACAGAAAGACAACAAAATAACCTAACACAAGAAATGGGCTGAAATGTTTATTAATACATTATTTATGACGGTAAATCTTACGGGATCATCAATTTTGTCAAGGTAAGTCCCTAATCGTATCTTTATATCGCAACAAAAAGAAACGTGATAGGTTTTTATGTTTGTTTACTTTCATAGGTTAAAATGCTTTATCACATACAATATATTTATTTCTAGGTGCGATTATTACCCAACAGAAAGCATAATATGTGAAATGGGAACCGAAATTCACTCTAGACAACATTACAACATTAATTACTTTGACCCTAGGCTGCACTATGTGATAGACAAGGAAAACGGAACAAGTTAACCATCGACATAAGTTAGAAGAAATTTTAGGACACCACTAGCAATAGTAAGTAAATATTAACATATAAGTAGTAGGTGATTAGGCAATAGAAAGATTCATATGTATTTGCTCCTGTGTAAGTTATAATTTAGCAGAACTAAGTGTCATTTTCGGTTCGTAATATTATTTTCTGTTTGTAGATTCCTATCAAGCGAGATGGGCTGCCTAGGATGGTGCGAGAAAAGAAATATAAGGAACCAAACCTCAGATTACACGGTGGAACAATAATTTTCTAATAACAAAATATTGCATATGCATTGTAATTGATGTACAATAAAAAGCTAATATTTTCGAAAAGAACGATGAAATATGAATTTATATTATTTCAGGCTTTGCAAAATTTTCACGTGTAACAACTCCCCCCTTACCCAAAGAAAATTTCCCGCTGGAAATTTTAACCGTACCGCACAAAAAAAGAAGAAAGAAAAACACAACTATATACAACACTAGAAACTGGCATATCAAAGATCCATACTGTAATTGGCCAATATATAACTCTACATAAACTCAACTTAACCTAAACGATACCTATACCTAGCATTTCCTAGGAACAACATATCGGCCACAAGTTCCCCTCCACAAAATCCGAAACGAACTAAACCCTTAGTTTCTGTCAGATGGGGAAATACATATACCAGATTTTTACAAACAACATACCAAATAAATGACTTCACTTAAGTTGTATCCCTTTTAAGATCTTTAGCATGCCATACCCCAGCATCACTACCATCGAGACCTTTTAGCTCATAGGTCCAGGGAGAAACTACTTTACGCACGATTAACGGACCCACGTAACGAGGACATAGCTTAGCAGAAATATAGTTAATCTTATCGGATTGAGCGTAACTCTTCCGCCAAACCTTTTCACCAACGATATAGCGTTCATCACGCCGCCGTAAGTTATAAATTTTGGCACTTCTCTTCTGGGATTTAATAATCCTAGCTCGAACTTCTTTAAAAATTTTAGCCAATACATCAGGTTTATGGTCCGGCTGAACAACTGGAGTTAGTTGATGGTCGTCACTAACTGTAGGTGGCGTATGATCAGGACCAGACAGGACAATTTCTCGACCAAAATTAACAAAGTACGGGGACATACCCGTAGTTTCGCTAATTCCTGTTCTCATGGCACAGGCGACTTTCTGCAATAAGTTATCCCAGGAGCGATGGTTGTCTTTAACATATGAGGCTAACATAGTTTTTAGCGTTCTATGTTGTGCCTCGCACGGATCCGCTTGAGGGTGGTAGTTGGCTGTTCTACAATGATTTACCTTATACGTCTTAATTAGCTTTGAAAATTCCTTGCTAACAAACTGTTTACCGTTATCGGTAATAAGTGTCTTCGGAACACCGAACAACAAGAAGACGTTCTCTTCTAGCAGCCGTGTAATAGTTTGTGCTGTCGCACCACGCATCGGGAAGAACAGACAAAACTTAGTTAAATAATCCTGTATACTAAGGATGAATTTGTACCCGTTCGAACTTCTAGGCAATGGACCTACAACATCGACAGATATAAGCTCCCATGGCCTCGATACATCCGTACGACCACACATAAGCCCAGATGGAGGCTTCTGTACTGGTTTTGTAGCTAAACAAACCTGACAGGAGCGAATGTAGTTCGTAATATCGGATTTCATCTTCGGCCAATAGAATCTGCGTCCTATACGGTCATAAGTCTTATGCACCCCAGCATGGCCTGATGTGGGTGGATCGTGGTGGTTTCGTATCACCTCAATTCGATGAGATTTAGGAACGACCACTTTCCAATCAAATGATGATTCCTCCAGACCTGGATAAGCATTTTTCATTCTCTTTAAAATAATGTTATTTTCAATGCGCCATTGAGGATGGTGTAACGGGTTACCCGTGATCCTTTTGATCATTTTGTTATACCAGCGATCGACATACCCCTTAAACAATGCGGAATCTGCGGAAACTTCGTCCACAACCGGAACAGATCGCGATAACGCATCAGGGACAACATGATCTTTGCCCTTGCGGTGTATCACATCAAAGTCGTACTGCTGTAGCCTAACACTCCAGCGAGCTAGTCGACCCGACGGGTCTTTCAAATTATGGAGCCATTTCAACGCGAAATGATCGGTGATGACAGTAAAGTGTGTTGCCTCGACATATGGCCGGAAGCGTTCGATAGCCCAGAGCACTGCAAGGCATTCTTTCTCGGTAACGCTATATTTCCGTTCGCTACTAGTCAAAGAACGACTGATAAAACTGACCACTCGTTCGCCATCTTCGTGGGACTGCGAGAGAACGGCCCCAAGTCCAAAATCACTCGCATCAGTCTGTATCGAGAAAGGTTTGTCGAAATCGGGACAACTGATTATGGGTGCTGACACCAAATGCTCTTGGACACGTTCAAAAGCCAGTTTACATTCCTCTGACCATACAAATTTGGTATGCTTACGTAATAAATTAGTAATAGGTGCTACGATGGTTGCGAAATTCGGTATAAATCGCCGATACCAGCTCGTAATACCCAAGATTCGTCGAACCTCAGAAACATTTTTCGGTGGTCTAATATTCAAGATCGCCGAAACCTTTTCCGGATCAACGTGTAATCCACTACTGTTTACTATATAGCCAAGATATTTTAGTTCGGAACGACAGAACTGACATTTGTCCCTTCCAACGGTCAGACCTGCATTCGTTAGACGGTTAAACACTTCCTTCAATACTTCAAGATGCTTGTCGAAAGTTTGGGTGACAATGATAATGTCGTCCAAATAAACAAATACATAAGGTTCTAGATCTAGTCCGAGAACTCGATCAATTAGCCTCTGCCACGTTGCAGGAGCATTATGGAGGCCGAAAGGCATCCGACAGAACTGATACAGGCCTCGGCCCGGAACAGTGAACGCAGTTATTTGTTTACTATCTTTCTCCATCGGCACTTGCCAATAAGCACTCTTAATATCAAGAGACGAAAGGTATCTAGCATCTCGGAGTTTATCGAGAGTACTCGTGACTTGTGGTAGAGGGGAGGACTTTGTGAAATTTTCTTGAATTCGGTAAACTTTTTTTATATATATATAATGGAAGTAAATCGTTTACTTAGCGATGAGTTAACGTATGAGTTACGCGTACGCGGTGCACTCACTACGGGCAATGTAGATGAGAAACGCCAACGCTTACGATTACTCTTACGCGCTGAGAGATTGAACTCGGAGATGCAATGTGACGTTACTGGTCTTGAACCTCACATAGAAATGCAGATATGTGAAGCAAAGTTGGACGATTTGGAAGGGGCAATTAATGATTTTGATGTTAATAATGCGGTAAATGAGAATAGCAAAATTCAGTCACGCTTGATGCATGTAGTTACTAGATTAAATCGAATTCCAGATAACTCGGTAAAAAGTGACCTTTTAAATCGTTGTGTAAGTTTAAAGGATGCCCTACGATTAGCTATGCACCATAGTAATCGTTCAGTTCAGGGTTCTCTCTTAGATGAGCCGATCCTGTTATTGCCAGAAGTACTACCACGAGCAAGTTAGAATTACTAGGCTCGTCACAATTGGCAGATTCGGCCCTGCGGCCCTCTAAAAAAATTCAGGTTTTCTCTTTCGAGATTTACAGAAAATTGGTGGGTGATGGACCTAAACGGGCATATGATTCGTGTTGAGCACGTCGAAATACATAGGGATTACTAATTATGTCGGATCCCGGCTACAGATCACTTAATATGTTTTATAAATGTTTTATGTACAATTTCTAACATTTGTATATACCTGGTATAGAAAGTACTCCAAAACGTGTAGCAATAATCCCAGTTTGGATCTTACAAAGGGAAGAATATATCATTAAAATAGTTCGCTCACATTTAAATGATTTGCAGTTGCGTAAAATAAAACCTACATTTTTATAGAATTTATTCGAAATATTTGTCACGTGGTCATTAAAAGTTAGTTTCGAGTCGAATATTACACCCAGATCAGTTTTTCTATAACATATTTCTAAATTCTTGTTTCCTATTTCGTATTTATTTACAATCAAGGATATTTTTGCATAGCGTGAACGTCATTACCTTGCATTTATTAACATAAAAGGCAGCGGATTTTGGACAGACCAGTTAAATATTTCCCTTATGTCACCTTGTAGAAGTAAACAATCCTAATAATCTTCTATTTGTTTAACTATTTTCATATCATCAACGAAAAGGCTAACTGGTGAATATTTAACGGAATATGCAATATCATTAATGAAAATAAAAAACAACAGTGGGCCTAGATTTGAGCCCTGTGGAACTCCTGAATCTGATGTGTAGTAATTCGACTCAATATTATTGATCATGGCATATTGCTGTCGACTTATAAAGTAAGTAGACATAAATGTTATTAAGTCACTAGACATGGAGAATTTTCTAAGCTTATTTAGCAATATGCCATGCTCAACCTTTGTCAAATACCTTATAGACGGAAAGCTGGCAGCGAAAATTAAAAATGATAAGGTGAATATCATATGCGAATACCCTCCTTACTAGCTGAAAAGTACACAGCTCTGCATCCCGGGGAGGGACGCGTGGGCGGGCTATCAAACGCGTTCAAAACAAATTTAAAAAAGTACACCCATAAAAAATTCGAACCGAGAGATCCGCTGTGAATGTCGTGGCTTAAGGCGATGTGCTACAGTCGAGGTGGACATGAAATATCAATTAGTCTCGTCGGAAAAAGCAAAACATGAATTTTTTAAATGATCATAACTAAATAAATACATCGGCAGGAAGGCTTCCTAGTGTCGATATCGAAAGATCGAAATTGGGATTTTCACGGCATCGTTAATTTCATGGGCGAAATAAAAAATTCGAGCCGACAGAAGTGAACGAAATAGTATTTTTGACATTTCGCTAATTTGATTTGTTTTTTGTTTCATTAATAACAATAATAATGTTTATTTACATATATATCACTAGTACAAAAACGTATAAAGTATTGTGTCATTAACCAGCAATTTAACTAAATAAGTAAATAAACAAAAGCTCGATAGCTGTCTGCACACCTGTTTCGAGAACAATATAAAACAATTATAAAGTATATAATTATTCTATTACACATTAATGTCCCTGGTACGTTAACAACAGGAAAATCCTGAAGAATACGGAGATTTTAAATATAAAAACAAAATCGCCAGAACTGCACCTTGACCAATGATATCTGTAATAAAACAATGTACCACCTACCTAACTGAAAAGTATTAATCCACGGTCCGACAATAAATTTACAGAAAAATAAATAGCCAGTGTTTCGAGCCGGTGCATATAAATTAATTTTGCCTTTTTTAAGGTTTATTTTTTATGTCGGGGTTTTTAAAATTTTTAATTCAACGTTTTATTCGCATTACCTACTAACCCCGCATGATTACTGCAACACAACCAGACTTTAAGTACGTAATAATTATGAATAAGTTAGCTAACCCTGATTAAAAAAAATAAATCAGTTACAAACACTCCGGTGTACGATGAGATCGCTTTCTCTCTTAAGTATGAATTTATGTAAACTTTTAATAAATCACATGGGAACTGCACTCGAAACAACTGGTGGAAATTAATTACGCACTGTTATGATATTTCTTACAGCAGACATTTTTATTTACGTAATTGTTTACTTTTGCTTGGTATGAATTAGCACTTAATAACAAGCAACAAAAATACACAACATATCTTTCTTATTCACAAAGTTGGTACTTTGTGAGTCATTAATTATTTTGGATGCGCTTTGCTGTATGGTGCGTCTGACAGCAGAAAAGCACTTATTTTTCAAAGGAACTATTCAAATTTCAACCTTGTAGAAATAAGTGAACGCCCCTAGGTAACTTTTGACCTGATATGGCAGGTAGTTTACCCCAACTAAACGCCATGGTAATTCTTGTTTCGGTAATGAGATGGTACTGTCGTGAGCAAAAAAAAAGGACAACTGTTTTTTTTTCTAAATCATTTGAATATGCAACGAGTAAAAACAGTTAGCTCTTTTATTACATTTTTTATTGTAATGCTGTAGTTTTAAAGTGAATTATTGTTTGTTTGTTTAAAATTGTAATGAAAGATATTGTTTATATGATTTTGCAAACAGCAGAAGAACTACATATGAGAATAAAAGGAAAAAACTAATTGTAAAATTGTTGATTTACAATCTTTGCATTCTTTCGATAACCTGAATCTGGTTATGGTAGCAATTAAAATCCTAACATAAATTTGTCTTTCCTATTGGACAATTCTCATTCTAACACTAGTTTCTAAACAGTCCCCTACCAGTATCTACATACCTCCCTACGAACATGAAAATTCAGTAAAAATGGGAACAAAAGCCTAGAATGAATTAATTTACATACCTCGTCTTTTGGAAAATTTTTCATTCAAATGGATTATATTTTCATGAAGTCTATCATTCTATTTCTTGGAAATACTTAGCCTTTGAAACGTTTTTCGCCCTTATTCTGGAGCCCATCAAAAAGGCACAAAGCCACTCACACGATGTTCCATGCAAAAACCAAGACCATTACCAAGTTTTTTGATATTGATGTTAGACACTGACTGAATGAAAAGACAGATTTTCACCTATGTATTACCTGACCAGTAATGGAGCCTCTATTAGATTTCATGAAAATGTAATCCATTTGAATGAAAAATTTTCCAAAAGACGAGGTATGTAAATACATTAATTTTAGGCATTTGTTCTCATTTTAACTGAATCTTCGTGGCCGTAGGGGGTTATGTGGATACTGGTTTACTCTGCATAGCCGCAGGGGACTGTAGATGTAGAAATTTAAGAAAATGGCGCTGCAACTTTTCTAATTTAAGATTATCAGCCGGTTTTACAATCGCTGGTTAACTTCCAATCAGAGTTAACTTTCAGGTTATTATATAAATTGGGTTTTACAATGGCTGGTCATTTTCAATGTTGTAGTTATCTAGTAGTTAACTTTACTAGCAGATGAGGTGTGGGTAAACTAGAAGTTGGAATTTTACTGGCAATTTATAACCTGTAAAATAACTGTCACAAAATAGTTTCACTTAAAAATGGATATGTACGAAGTAAATGCATATACCAGTAATAAGCAGCCAAGATAATCCGGTATAGATCTAACTTTTTCGAAGAATACAATGGAAGAGATCTTTTAAATAGATCGAGACTAAATACTACCTACTTACTTAGTAATAGACCACTAACTCATAAATTGTTTCTGACATTTATATTTGATAGCAGGTGACGTGACCTTGAGAAAAATCCATGCATTTTATGTATATTTTGTATATTACCCATTTTTCCAGTACCAACATTATAAATTTTATTCATAACCTCTCGTTTACAAATCATCACTTAACTTTATATTGAAAAACGCAAGTGTGGGTAAAGTTGTAGTTAACCTCTAAGTAAGAGTCAACTAATATGAAAGTTAACTTGCGACTGTAAAACCGGCTGTTAGTGTGTTATAGTAGGGCTGCCAAACAAGAGACGCATACTCTAATTTAGATGGCAAAAAAGAAAAAAATAGCAGGGTAGGATTATTTTTGCACTCAACTATATAATCAATGATGAACACTTCTGGGTACAAGTTGTCTTTTCTGACGAAAAAGTTTTTAAATCCTATAACGATGGACATGTTCGCGTATATAGGCCTCCTTCCTCTAGATACGACGAAAAATATACTTTCGATCCACAAATATCAGGAAGGTTTTCAGTCAATGTCAGGGCTTGGATGAGCCTAAATGGGTTAGGTGTGTGTTGGGACAGTGGTGGCCATCTCAATTCCATTAAATATATTGAAATATTAGACAATATTATGTTGCCGTCGGTATTAGAGGTGTTTCCGGAAAATAATATTATTTTCCAACAAGACAACTGCCCCATATATACGGCCCATCGTGTCAGGCAATGGTTTCTTAATAAAAACATAGAGTTGTTACCGTGGCCATCTAAACGTCCGGATTTAAATCCAATTGAAAATGTTTGGGGACTAATGGTGAAATATACAAGAAAATTAAATAACCATCCAAAAGGGATAATTGAAGACGCTTGGGAGAACTTGTCGCAAGAAGTTGACCTTGCCAGAAACCGGATTTTGTCGATGCCTGCAAGACTTCAGGCAGTTTTAATTCTGTATTACGTAGTTGAAGTTCATTTATTTTATTTTTTTTAATTGTATTTTTATGGTCAGTTTGCATTGTTTACATTTTTTTAATCTCAAGTGGTATTTTTGTGTTCTTATTTTAAAAATAGAATTATTATTATTCAGTTAGTATTTTAATTACAACCATTAGTAGAATTATCTTTTTTTAAACAATGGTAGGCTTGAAAATGTTTTGAAAAAGTTATTTTCTAATTATTTTTTAAAATTCCATTTGAATAAAATAAAAAAGAAAGGTTTAATAAGTTTAAAAACACTAAGAAAACCGGTCTCCTCCAAAAAACCCAGGTTCGGGGTAAATCACTTCTTCTTCACCCCCCCTCTCGATATACCTGGCCAGCCCTATTTACAGACATATGCACACAACTAAACTATTAAGATTTTCGATTACAAGAGTTGTACCAGTTTTTTTTTTAAATCAAGTGTACCAGCTATCATTACTGCATTTTACTGTCCTGAACCGACAATATCTTCTTACCATTTGGTTTGGTATACACAATAATTGATGGCATTTAAAAAATTACGTTTTCTTTTGTTTCAGCCTCAAACTTTCGCCCTGGCAGATGGCGAAGGACAAGTGCGTCGCCGGCAGGACCTCGGCACCGGCGGAGTCGAAGACATGATCCAACTGACGGACCTCCACGAGGCGGCTCTGCTGTGGAATCTTAAGCTGCGTTACGACCGGAACTTGATTTACACGTACGCGGGCAGCATCCTCGTGGCCGTTAACCCATACCGGATGTTCGATGGGTGTTACGGGATCGAGTCCGCTCAGAGGTACAAGGGAAAGATGATAGGAGAGCTGCCGCCGCATCTATTCGCTTTGGGGGCGGCAGCGTATTCGTCTTTGCCCTCTCCACAGGTACAATTTAAAAAATAGTTGTATTTTTTATTTAGTATAAAAGTAAGCCCATAGGTAAGGAGGTCTAGTAAGGGTAAAAATCAGGGAAAGCTTGAGCAAATTTTATTATCCTTCTTAAAATATCAATATTGTAACCATTTACGGTTCCTGATTGGGCGGCCATCTTAAAAAAAATGGCAGCGAGAATAAGGTGTTTTTTTTCCCAAATATCTCTCTTGGGAAGCGTTTAAAACAGACTGGCATGGCGCCTCGAGTAAGTGAGATGCCGACTATGCCCCAGTAAAAATACCCTGTTTTCAAGTAAATTAAACATGAAAAGCCTTATGGTTTATTTACTAAAAAATTGCACCAAGGGACCCTGCTTAATTTAAATGGAATTTAAGTTTCGCTAAACAGTTTGAAATTTTGACATAATAATATTGCAGTGCTTATGTTCCTGATGAACAGTTTTAAAAGGCAAGGCTTTCAAAAATGAATAGTCATCTCAGGTATTCAAGGAGTTTTACTCTTAAACTTTAGAGAAACGTTCAAGAATCAAAAAACGTTTATATAAGTCTTGCAAAGCTCACACGATTATTTTAGAATTTTTAGTAAAAATATGACATACTATAAGCAACCATATTAATATATAGGGCGATTTTTTAACCTGAAACTTTTAAATATCTCGAGTAATAAGCACGTTTCAAACAAACGTTGTAGTATTGGATGGGGGGCAGTTCCACGGTATATGTCACTTTGACTTTGGGAGGAAGGGTTAAGGTTATTCAAGGTCAAATTCGGTTTTTTAAATGGGAACCTCTATTTTTATTGCAAATTCAGATTGTCTGACTAAAAATAGACTACTTTTGTTCGAAGCATTTTTTCTGAAATTGTGATTTCTTTTAGTTATACGGCGAGACAAATATAAATTTTAGACATTTTCGATTTTTTTACTCGAAAAAGAAGACGCTTGAACAGAAATTTCAAAAAGCAGAGAGAGTTTGTAATCATTCAGGGAATATTCTCAAATTTTTCCCGAATTTTCCAATGCACTTTGCAGACAAGAGCATTGTGGAGTTTTCAAGTACATCAAAAAGGGCATTGGACAATTTTGAGAAAAAATTGAGAATATTCCTTCTTTTGCAAGTAAAAAAAATCGCAAAGTTCAAAAATTTTGATTTTTCCTCGCCGGATAACTTAAGAAAATGACAATTTCAGAAAAAATGTTTCGAACAAAAGTAGTTTATTTGCAATCAAAAATAGGGCTTCCCATTTAAAAAACAAATCTGACCTTGATTAACCTCAATCCTTCCACCCAAAATCAGAGTAATATATACCGCCGAACTGGCCCCATCCAATTCTACAAGTTATGTTTGAAACATTTTTTCGTAGATTGCTTATTACTCGAGATATTTGAAAGTTTCAGGTTAAACAAAATCACCCGATGTACGAGTATATTAATAAAAGCTGATAAAAAATTCTGGGAGAAATCCTTGAGCTTTATTGGACTTTTATAATCATTAATTTCTCTGGAATTTTGTCTTTCTTCTTTATCAAGATGCTTTCATTTTCTTTTTTCGCTTTATATTTGCACTCTAGTATGTGGTAATAATTGCTCACAAAATTAAGAAATTTAAATTAAAATGGTTACACCCAAGTGACCTTGTTAACCTTATTCTGAGGCGTGAAAATACAATAAAATTAAGTAGATTTTAAACCTTTTGTATTACCAATTCTAATTTATTGCTATCAAAAACTATATTAACATTATTTTTAAATTTAGGGTAATTATATTTTTTATTACAAATCATTGCTTTGTCTTTATTTATATTTAATTTTAATTTATAAGTATTGAGATATCCTGACAGTTTATTTAATTCGATATTAATTTTTTCAATGGCAATGTCAACATCACTATGTGTAATTAAAATCAAGGTGTCATCAGCAAATAAGTTACAATTAATAGCGAAATTCAAATCATTAAGATATACAGTAAATACGAAAGGTCCAAGTACACTACTTTGGGCTACACCAAGATTAATTGGCACTGTACTTGCTATCTTCTTGTTAACTTTTGTACGTTGTAACTTATTAGTCAGGTAGTTCCCCCTATGCCGTAATATTATAGTTTATTGATCAAAATATTTCTATCAATTGTTTCGAATGCTCTTTATAATTCAAGAATACTGCCACCACATATTCATTGTTATCAATTTCATCATTCCAATGTGCAATCGTCAATTGAAGTGCAGTTTCGCATGAATGTTTAGCTCTAAAACCATATTGATTACCTGTACACAGATTATTATTATTAAAATAGGCTGATATAACTGATGATAAATGGTTAATTCCAATATTTTTTTCCGAAAGGTGGTAAAGTATTAATTGGTCTAAAGTCAGATGCTTCATTTGAGTTTTCTATTTTTGAAATTAAAACAACTGTGCTTTCAGTGCTTCAGGAAATTTACCACTCGATACATTAATATTAACAAAATGTAAAATAACATGTCCTATAATTTGAAAAATACGTTTTAAAATTTTTGAATTTAATACCAAGTTCCTGCTAGACTTATTGTCTAAGGCTAATACAATTGATCTTAATTGACTTAAAGTCCGTAGTGAAAATTCATTAAATTCAGATTCAATAGTTTCGTAATTGCTTGTTGACCACTAATTTGCATTAGGGCTGGAGTCGGTTATTTCAACAACAATAGCTTCAAGAAATAATTAAATCCTTTAGCAATTTTCTCATTTATATAAAATACAGAAACTTAATTATTTTAACCTCCCCACAATAAAATTGTGGGAGGTTACTAAATTGGCCCAAAATCGAAAATTGATATAACATCAAATCTTTACGCTTTGAGGTCCCAGGAATTCAAAAAAGTGGTTTTTGAAAAATGTCTGTGTGTGTGTACGTGTGTTAGCACGATAGCGGCGAAACTACTGGACGGATTTGGATGAAACTTTGCATACGGGTTTCTTTAGTGCTCTAGAAGATCTGAAAAGGTTTTGGTTGATTGAGATCGGATTACGTTTAGTGCCATTTTGGCACAACAATTTGTTTATTTTATTATTACTTACAATTTGTAATCTAACCATTGGAAAGCAGTTGAAATTCCGATTTCAACGATATATCACACTTGCACCTTTTTTTGATATACCTACATTTTTTTACACAAATTATTGTATAGAGAACAAACAAAATTCAATGTCTCTATAATATCAACATATGTAAAACTACGTCGTAAGTCGTCCGTAGCCCAGTGGGCTAAAGCGTTTCTTTTTTGTTTGTACACATATATTTATTATTATACTGTAAAAAAGGAACCTTTATACTGTAAAATGAAACAAAAAAATGAATAAAAAGATTTACAATGGCAATGGCGTTGATTTACAAATCAAGAGATCGACGGTTCGATCCCAACACAGTGCTGTTTTTTTCTTTCTTTTTTCATTATAAACTTTAATAATAATTGCGGAAAATGTTACATGATTAAATATCATCATATATTAGGTGTTTATAATTATTCAGAGTTTGAGGATTGGTCACTAGTTTTAAATGAAATATAAATAATTCTATTGCTGTCTTGGCTGTGAACACATACGACGCGACGTCGTAAATTAGATAAATATAGGTGGGTCATATTACAATAATATATTTGATTTAAAGGCATGTCATGACGGCTGATTTGAATTGACTATCAGAGCTCGTAGCATTTGCTACTACTACGAATCAAATTACAGGTAAAAAGTAGCAGACTGCTGTTTAGCAGCCCACCACTAACTTCAACCGGGTGGGGAGGTTCCAGCCGCTTCCAGTAGCTGCTGATTTTTTTTATTTCAAAACGTATATTATTTTCACAAACTTTATAACTTTTTGGTTTACCTAGGGATCTTAAGAGCGAGCAAGGTGACAAGATGAATATTAAATTCTGCGCCTAGATGGCGCTAGCGACTCCTTTGGTTATCTAGTCTTATAAGTATATTCAATAAGTGTAAAATATCAAAGTTTGTTTTATATTACGGATAAAGGTGGTGCGAATAAAACAGTACTTGAACGTCTCATCTTACATTTTAAATTATATCGAAGTGGTTCCATTTACTAAAACAGCAATATTATGATTAACAATAAGCCCAATAAGCAAATTGGGTGATGAAATTTAACTGAAAGTAAGTGTAAGTTGTACATAAATAAATACTACAAAACTACTGAAAAATATTTTTGGTTAGAATTTGCTTATTAGGTAGATCTCTCTTCGCTTGGCGCGTTTCCCCTCATCCCCACTGATTTTAGGCCTTGCTCACTCTTAAGGTTTTCCACATTAATTTAGGATTATTATTGTAAGTATGTTTATTTACTACACGGCCACTTTATTAATGCCCAGGTATTGCGGTAACAATAATTTCTAATATTGTTTGATAAATGAACGCAAAATGTGTTCGGAAGCGTGTAAACCACGAAACAAAAGTGAAATACATTTGCACTTTACGTAAATGATGTTTAATTGCCGTTGAAACATCCACGGCATAAATCATCTTAGCTTTCTTCGAGAGTGTGGTCCCAGCTGTTGTTGAACTTTGTCGGCGACCGACTATAGTTAGATTCTAGCAAAGGACCACGCACTAATAAACCAGTCTATGTGGGCGCATGAATATCGAATATATTTAGGACGTAGTTTTTTTTCCTGTAATAAGTTCTGGAGCCACTACCGATTATGAAAACCCGTATTACCAGACGATATCTAGGTCTGATATTGTTGATTTATTGATTGATTGATTGATTTGCCAGCGTATCTGATCATTGCTGCCGATGTCAACAGCGAGAGCCACATGACGCATGGGGTAGGAATAGAGGATGGGAAGTGTAGGCGTTTGCAAGATGCTTCTTTTTAGTTTCCATGCCTTTTTAAAGTTTCCGTCTATCATCATCTCCTTATGTATTCTTCTTCTAAGTTTATGTTTTTTCTGTTTCTGAACCTAGCAGTGTACACCTCCTTCTGCCAGCTTGCGTTCACTTCGTTTGTCTGCCAAGAAATATTCGCTCGCCGCAAGGAACTTTTAATTATTAAGCGTTCCACAGGTAAATATCCATTTACGATGAAAGTGCAAGGAAGTACCCTGTCTTGCGGTAAAAAAAGCATTTTACAGCAGGTTATTTATTTATTTATTTATCTATTTATTGCATACACTGTTCAACAGGTAAGATACCCAATTACAGAACAGGAATAAAGGCATACAAAGCATTAATTACATAATATACAACAACATAGAACGAAAGTAAAATGAAGACAAAATTTACTTAAATGTACGAACTATGAATAACTAATGATACGAAGAGAGAGAAAAAAATAACATGGGAAATATTTAAATATAAAAACTATATATACATATATACACATATGTGATTCGAAATAAATTAAGAAAAACCAAGACACTCACTGGTTATTTAATTCAGAACATTTTGTTTTATGTCACTAAGGCTGCAATTAAAAATATGGAAGTCGCTACATAATTTGTTAGTACTGCAAATCGTATATAAAGGTGAATTATTTAGTACGTTGGTACGCGGCGTAGGTAAATAGAAAACTTGGTGATTACGAGAGGTTAATCTGGGAACGTGAAAATTAAGCTTACTAATTATTTCGGGTGCGTCAAAATCATTGTGTAGTAATTTAAACAAAAATACTTGAGAAAAATACGTACGCCTATCCTCAAGAGTAGTCATAGAATATATTTCAAGCAAGTTATTTTGCGGAAAACCAATCACTGAATAGGTACCGTTGGATTTGAACCGCAGTAATTTAAGAAATCTACGTTGAACTGCCTCCAAGTTATTCTTGTGAACATCATAACTTGAACTCCAAATTAGCGATGCGTACTCAAATTTCGATCTGACGAAGGATTGATAAAGAATTTTCAGAGTATCAGTATTAGTGAACGCTCGACTAATACGAACGATGAATCCAAGGGCTTTGGAGGCTTCAGACACAATGGTATCGATATGATCAGTGAAGGATAATTTACTATCAAAAGTTACGCCCAGGTCGCGAAATGTTATAGGTCTTTGAAGTATGACATTATCTAACCTGTAATCAAATATAAAAGGTGATGTTTTTAAAGAAAATGACATTACGTTACATTTACTAGGATTCATGAATAATTTATTTACTATACACCAGGTGTTTATTTTGTCAAGAGAAGTCTGAAGTTGAAAACAGTCATCGATTTCATCAATTACTGTGAAAATTTTTAGATCGTCGGCATATAAAAGGCGAGGCAAATTAATTTCGTTCACTATATCGTTAATAAATATGTTAAAAAACAAGGGCCCCAGAATAGATCCCTGGGGAATTCCAGATGTGGCAGCAAATTCGATCGATTTGAACCCATTTAATGCAACGTACTGACTCCTATTCATTAAATAAGATTTAAACAAAAGGAACAAAGAATATGAGAAGCCGATTTTTTCTAATTTATTAAGTAACAACTGGTGATCAAGTCTATCAAACGCTTTGGAGAAATCGGTATATATAACATCTACCTGCCCACGTTCATCTAAGGATTCAGAAATATATTGAGTTACACAGAATAACTTTGTTGTTGTTGAACGCCCTTTCATAAATCCATGTTGATTAATAGAGATTTTGGTGTTAATTGAATGTTATATTCTATCATGAATATTTCTAAGACTTTACAGAAGTTACAAATTACAGAGATTAGTCTAAAGTTCTCAATATCTAGTTTGTTTCCCTTTTTGAAGATGAGACATACTTTGGAATATTTCCATAGGTCAGGAAATAGGCAGTTTTTTTTAAGATTAAGTTAAAAATTAGAGTTAGAGGATATGCAAAGATGATAGCACAATTCTTTAATAAAAAAGCTGGAATGGAATCAGGACCGGTCGTCATTTTGGGTTTAATTCGTTTTAGAGCCCGAATAACCTCATCTTCACTGAAAGAGTTTATGCTAACAATAGGGTTATTGTTAGGTATATCGGTCTCAATGTGATGTTCCTCAATATCTAATGAGGACTCATTATAAGACTGACCGAAATAATTGGCAAATGCATTTAGCATATCAGAGTGATTGTTTAGCGAAGATCCCTCAGATCTCTTCAGATACACTGGCCGACCCTTTTCTACTTTTGATGAAAGCTCAAAATTTGTTGGGAAATTTTATCGGGTTTAATGGATCTTTAACCGGTTCTTTTTGCGATTTTTCGGGAGCGTCACACACAATACGTCTGTCCTCGATGAAGACAAACTGACTCTCCGTAACCTGGTCTAATATTTAAAAATGATAAGGCAGATAAATAAATTCGTTTTAGGCCTTTGTTCTCATTTTTAACTGAATCTTCATGATCGCAGGGGGTTATGTAGATACTAGTTTAATCTGCAAGGCCATAGGGGACTGTGTGGATGCTAGTGTTAGAATTAGAATTGTCAAATAAGAAATTAGACAAATTCATTTTAGGATTTTAATTTGCTAGCATAACCAGAATTCAGGTTATCGAAAAAATGCAATGATTTCATTAATAATTTACACACTTTTTCTTTTAGTTATAGATAGTTATTTTTTCTACTGTTTGCAAAATCCTATAAAGAATATGTTTCAATACTGGTATAATATTGTTTCTAACAAAAAGAAATATTAAATTTTTTCAATCAAACAAATTTTCTTTATAATTCTTGACCGCTTTCCAACAAGAAATATTCGATAACTTGAAGTTGATATTTTTAATATTACCAATTTTCAAAAATTGAAAATCGACAATTTCTCGTTTCTTTTACGCTCTAAGAGTAAAATAAAAAAATGTTTCCTTTACTGTACATATTTTCTTATAATATCTTCAGAACTTGCACATGAACTTTCAAAAAGTGGATTCGACAGTTTTTGAAAAATTCATGTCAAAGAAAAATTGTCATATGGATTTAAGCGTGTAGGTAATTGATTCTTGAAATATTTTAACTCAAAACATACAGGGTGTACCATTTGAAAATATTGAATTATAGCAATTCAAAAACATAATAATTTGAATAATCGTGAAAAAGACTGTGTAGAACCATGTTCAACTTTGTACCCCTAACATGACAATATTTCTAAATGAATATCTAGACACTATATTATTACGACATAAATACATATAACAAATCTTATTTGCTTCATAGGTAGTCGTCATTAGTGGCGAAAGCGGCTCAGGAAAAACCGAATCAACGAAGTTAGTAATGCAGTACCTTGCAGCTGTGGCTCCATCAGCACCAAGGGGCCAAGCTCTAGTTACAGAGCAGATTCTGGAAGCCGCTCCGTTGCTAGAGGCATTTGGTAACGCAAGAACCACAAGGAACGATAACAGCTCAAGATTTGGAAAATATTTAGAAGTTTATTTCAAACACGGTGCCATAATTGGTGCCAAAGTCACCCAGTACCTGTTGGAGAAATCGAGGATAGTCACGCAGGCACCGGGGGAGAGGAACTACCACGTTTTCTACGAACTCCTCGGGGGGTTGAATAACACAGAAAGGCAGAAATATGGGCTGGTTGAGGCTGACAAATATTTCTATTTAAATCAAGGTAAGCCTAATGAAAAAATCTTAATGAAACATATATGTTCATAAAAACATTAAGTTCGTATGCTCGTAAGGCTGATGATGTGAATAAGTTCAAAACTCTTAGTGGATTAGATTGCATAATCATCATTACCCTTTTTTGTAATTGCACTACATAGATTGGTTTTTATTAAGCTCATATCTGAAAGAATAAAATTTCATTGAAACGACATTTAAAAAAAATAAAACTACACCGAAATTTGAAAAGATAAGTATTCACCATTTTCGTCCAGACACTTCCGACCTTTCTTTTTAAAGTAAATGAAATATGTATACCGTGTGTGCAGCGGCGGAGAAAAACAATCGATTTGAAATTTTATAAGCTTTATTTTTGTTCCAGATGATTTTTTTAATAAAATGTAAGGTTTTCAAGTTATTCATGAAAAATCGCCCTGAAACACGTATCTTTTAGATGAAGAATCAACATTTTCAATCGCGAATAATTTTGCCTAGATTTCTTCTATCGATTTCTGCAGTTATTTTGAGTCTAGTAATTTCCACCCCCGAGAAGGGGGTCTACTACCAAGAGGTACTATCGCTCATCGGCTCTATATAACTTTTGTTCCTTGAGTCATTCCCTACTTACTGTCCCAATTTCATGTCAATTTTATCCAAAAGAATTCTGATCGAAAAACAGTCAAACAGTGGACTAAATGTAATCCTAAAAATACTAAAAATATATATATGTCGAAATATAGTTGCTTGAGGTAGTCATAATTGAATACATATAGAAAACCTTCTTTTCTTTACAGATAACACCAACCGACAAAGTTCAACTTTTATTTTGCATCGTTAACCAAAACCACGTATTTGTATTGTTTTGGTCCCAGCTACGTCTAACATAGTCCTAAAAAATATTTTTTGGCTCTAAAAAATGTAATAACTGACATAACTCACATATTGTGGTATAATTTTAATTAAAAAAACAATTAATTACATCATGTGAAAAAATATTTGCCATTTTGATTTGATACATATTTCAAATACATGTTATATAATATATATATAATTAGAATATAAGCTAATGAAACATATTTATAGGATTTTGCAAACAGCGGAAAGAAAAATTATCTATGAGAACTAAAAGAAAAACTTTATGTAAAAATATTAATGAAATCTTTGCATTCTTTCGATAACCTGACTTCTGGTTATGCTAACAAGTCAAAATTCTTATTTGCCATTCTCATTATAACACTAGCATCCCACATAGTCCCATACGGCTAGGCAGGTTAAACTAGTATCTACATGATCCCCTACGATATGTAAATTCAGTTAAAAATGAGAACAAAGGCCTGAAATTAATTTATTTATCTACCTTATCTTTAAGTTTTTTCATTCTAATGAATTACATTTTCCTTTGAAACGTTTTTCGTCCTTATTGTGGACTCCAGAAAAGCCCAAAGCCACTCATAACGATGTTCCATACAAAACCAAGACAGTATCCATGAATAAGTATGAAATATTGATATTTGACATTGACTGATAAAAAACAACAGATCTATTAGCTAACTAGTATTGTTGTTTTTTATCAGTTAATGTCAAATATGAATGTTTCATACTTATTCATGGATACTGTCTTGGTTTTGCATGGAACATCGTTATGAGTGGCTTTGGGCCCATAAACTAGGGTTTATACCTGTGTTACTTTTATTATCTGTATAGGGAAAACCAGAGCAAACTTAAACTTTTGCTTTTTATATTGTTATTTAGCATGACGAAGTTACTAAGAATTTGCTATTTTTACTCCTGATACATGTAGGCTGTCGGCTAGTGATAATCGTAATTATTTTCCAGTGAAAATTAAATATATTTGGGAAGTTTAAGAAGACTGTATCGCTTTTAAATTTCAATCAACATAATTATCTAGATTACTTACAGCAAATAACAATAATATTTATGAAGTTACTGGAAGAATTAGGATTGTACCTTAGTAGATATTCATATCCTTATTATAACTGGCACTATTACTAACAGAACATTTTTCTTTTAAGGAGGCGGAGATTGTGCCCCTGGCCATTCCGGTTCTGGCGCCGACTGGGGAGCTCTTACAAGAGCGATGGAAGTCCTTGGCGTGGGAGAATCAGAACAGGAAGGCATTATTAAAATACTTGCGTCCGTCTTGCATTTGGGAAACGTTTACTTTCACAGAAGACAACTAAGGTAAACCTCATGGATTATTTCACTTGTATTAAAAAAATCTTGTATACAAAAAACGGAAGTCAATTTTTTGTCAAATGCTTCACCGCCTGAAAATATACGTTGAAAAAAAAATTGTTTTAGGGGTCCTCCTAAAATTGCATGTTTAAAGACATAAATACATACTAAATCCCATTGTTTCAGCTCTAAAAAAAACATGAATATTCCTTATGATCCCATAATTTTCGATACACAATTTGTCCAGAAAAACAATTTTTTTCGAGTTTTCTCCATTCTCTTGTTAAAGCTAGTAGGGGGACTCCTAAAAATTATTTTTAAAAACGTACATTTTTTTCAACGTATATTTTCATATTTCGGTAAAGCAAGGTTAGATATAGATGATTGTGAGGTAGTAAACAGGACCTTGGAGTTCTTGAGGACAACACGAAAAACTACAAGTATGCGATTCGACAAAGAATATAGATGACATATGCGAATAGTAAATTATTCAGTCACGATGAGCTTTATTATTTTTTGTTCCTGTGCATTTTATTCAAATTTAATTTTCTTTTGCTATCCTTTACAATGAAGTAAATGTCCGGCAGAATCATCAAAATTTGTTAAAAGGTAAAAGCGTTAAAAACATTTAGAAAATAGAAGTTCGTGGTCTAGCATAGACATAGCACTTGATAGTATAAAATATATCTGGCATTCGATAAGCTATCATTTTTAATATGAACACGATCTTATAGGCACTGCTCATCTATTTGGGTCAATTTAGTAAACATAACATCAAAAGTGTTACTGAATAGATCGTATAAAAATGTTCTCGCTTTTTGGCAAATATTTATAATTAGAAAATAATTCTAATAAATATTTGTCGTTTTATAACATAATTATCTGAGTTTAACGCACTGAGATTTTGCTTCACAGTTGAAAAACCTTTTAATAGATTCATAGTTTAATTTGTATACTTTAATCGCAACAAAATATTACATAATTTATGACCTCAAAACAGACTGCTATGAACGACTTTACTTAATTTTTACATAACTTAATTATATAGAGGAGATTTCAATTTAAATATGTATGTTACGAAAGTGCTTATAGACCTGTCGTCAGATGGAAAGAATCGGCTCAAGTGAGAAATATTTCCGAGCTCTTATTTTTTAATCAACATAAAGTTGGCACCCAGAGTTAGCACCCCAGATTCACACTAGCTCTGAAACGGCAACGTAACGAGCGGCCGCGCCACCGCTGGCGCGGATTATCTTCTTTCAAGGAGTAGAAGAGGCCTGTCGGGGGTGGAAAGCGGCAGCTCGTTGCCGGATCGATTTTTCCGATGTAAAAAATATTTCCGGCTGTGAAATGCACATGCAAGGAGCTGCCGCGTTTCGGGTTGTGGCAATCATCATGATTCAGTGTAAACTAACCGCCCTCCAATTTTCAACGCGGCAGCTCAATGCCAAGTCGAGTTTTCCGGGGGAAAGGGTTTTCCGACCATGGAAGGGAAGGGCCACGAGCTGCCACGATTTTCTTTCTGTGGATGCTTTTCTTTTAAGAATAGGTACCCCATGACTAACTTTCAACGCGGCAAGTCAATGCCAAGTCGAGTTTTCCGGGGGAAGAGAGTTTCCGACCGCGGATGGGAAGGGCCACGAGATGCCGCGATTTTCTCTCTGTGGATATGGATGCTCTTCTTGTAACAATAGGTACCTTTTCAGTGCGGCAGCTCAACACCAAGTCGAGTTTTCTGGGGGGCATGTACCCTATGACCCACTTTCGCGACAGCTCTTGGCCCTTCCCTTCCACTGTCGGAAAACTCTTTTTTTCCCACGGAAAACTCGATTTGGCGTTGAGCTGCCGTGCTGAAAATAGGTCAAAAGGCACTTTTTGTTAAAAGAAAAGCATCCACAGAGAGAAAATCGTGGCCCTTCCCTTCCACGGTCGGTAAACTCTTTTTCCCGCGAAAAACTCGACTTGCCATTGAGCTGCCGCACTGAAAGTGGGTTTGATGGTACCTATTGTTAAAAGAAAAGTATCCACAAAGAGAAAATCACGGCAGCTCGAGGCCCTTCCCTTCCACGGCCAGAAAACTTTCTCCCGCGAAAAACTCGACTTGGCATTGGGCTGCCGAGCTGAAAGTGGGTCATAGGGTTCCCATTGGTAAAAGTAAAGCACCCACAGAGAGAAATTCGCGGCAGCTCATGGCGCTTCCCTTCCACAGTCTGAAAAGTCTTTTTCCCGCCGGAAAGCTCGATTTGGCATTGAGCTGCTGCTCTGAAAATAGGTCAAAAGGTACCCATGGGTAACAAAGAAGCATCCACAGAGAAAATTGCGGCAGCTCTTGGTTCTTCCCTTCCAAGGTCGAAAAACTCTTTCCCTCGGAAAACTCGACTTGGCATTGAGCTGCCGCGCCAAAATTGGAACACGGTTAGTTTACAGTGAATCATGATGATTGCCACACGGCAGCTCTTTGCATGTGGATTTCAGAGCCGGAAATTTTTTTTACATCGGAAAATTCGATCCGGCAGCGAGCTGTCGATTTCCACCCACGACAGGCCTCTTCTACTCCTTGAAACAAGATAATCCCCGCCAGCGGTGGCGCGGCCGCTCTTTACGTTGCCGTTTCAGACCTAGTGTGAATCTGGGGTGCTAACTCTGGGTGCCAACTTTATGTTCATTATTTTTTATGGGTGCAAAGAGGGTAAAGGTGACTATTTTCAGTTTTCTCTTTGCGATGAATAGAATCGGAGAGTCGAAGTCGTGAAGTTTTCATACCTAACTTCACGACTATTTTCTCGGAAAAATCGATGTTTTAACAAAGTTAGTTTTTTAGGACGTCAGTTTCTTAAAATGTTTTCTTAACCGCTTCTCAAGTCTCATGTATTTAGCTACAATAATGTATTTATATCTCAGCTCAATTATACGTTTTTTCACATACTTGTAGGTAACTCAAGGTCTTGTTGATAAACAAATTAATTTTTTCCATGAACCAAATATAATTAATCACAATATTATAAACGAACACAAAGCTTAAGTAGACTTAGAGTAGGCTTAGAGACATAAGACGAAATTTCACAATGTATTTTGACTAAATTGACTCTTGTAAAGGCAACTACAAGATAATGTGGAAATTCTTGAAGATAATTATATCTTGTAAAAAAATGGATGTCGTTAGTGAGGTAATTTTTGGAATCAAGTTGTTAAAGAATATAAGTAAGCCGTGGAAAAATTTAATGAGTTTTACACAAATAATGTGGAAATTGTTAACGCAATTCTAAAAAGTGTTAGATAGTCCCAATCAATTTTGTAATTTTCAGTCATTGAATAAAAGTGAATTGAAAACATTTGTTTCCATTGGAAAATAATAGCAGCGCTGATGAGATTGCAATGTTTATTTATAAATATTTCTTTGACGTACCAGCTGACCACCTTAATATTATCAATACTTCATGCAAGTTGGCGCTGGTTCTTCTTGTTATTAATAACGTCTTCACAGACATTTTATGATTCATGTAATATTCTAGTTGGCCTCTCCTTGCTATATAGCATGTCCAACAGCCCCACGCCATCCATGGCGGCTGTCTGTTATTCGCCCGATCTCACCAAAGCTCCTAGCTCAGCCCAACATTTTGGTCATCTTCTTCTTCGCTTCTTGCCATTTGGTTTTCCCTGGGTAATCAAAGGTTCTATATTGTGCCCTCTGCGCTTGATGTGGCCAAAAAATGAGAGGATTGAGTCTGTTTTCAAAGAATTCTATTGCGGCAGTTTTATCGAAAACAGTTGGAATTATCAAGTATACGTAGAAATGAGTCCTCCATGAGATTTTCTAGTCAAAAGTGCCACAACGTTTCGTAAATAAAAGAGAAAAATTATACATCATGAGGCGCCCTCCACGGGATAGAATGATCTAATACATAAATTACTGTCGCTGATTGATTGATGGTCCGCGTATGGTAGGCATTGCTACCACTGCGGACATCCAGTCTGAGTAGGCATTGCTGCCTTTTCCGCATATCCAGTTTGGATGTTTTTCTATCCCGCCAGACCGGCCATACGGATTGGACACGGGACATGCTTGTTGCCAGCAGCGAGAACCACATGACCAACGTGTAGGTGTTTGTGAGATGCGTCTTTTTAGTTTCCATGCTTCCTTTAAGTTTCCACCTATCATCATCTCCTTTATTTCTTCTTCCGAGTCATTTGTTTCTGAATCTAGAAGTGTGCACCCCTCCTGCCCGCTTACGTCCACAAATGGATTCATTTCCCATAAATCTGTTTTTTCGTTTCAGCATGCTGCATCAGTGCCTCCATTTCGTTTGTCTGCCAAAATATACGTTAGCTCGCCGCAAGAAGCTTTTATTTTTTAATCGTTCCACAGGTAGATAGCCATTTACAGTGGAAGTGCAAGGAAGGGCCCCGAGAGAACATTTGAGACACCCTGTATACCATTCCGCCAAGGTAGAACAAAATAAAAACCGCTGCCTAAGGAATCACTATTTCCACATCCAGGTTTTCCATCCAAGCATCTTTAAAGGAAAATATTTTGACTATATTTGCACTCTAGTATGTGGACATAATTCTTCATAAAATTTTTAATCATATTTGAGGCAATGTCATAAAAAATTTTGAAATATTTCTTTCTAGCATAAACGCCAAAAATGAAGTTTCTGGACTCTTATTAACTTTCTCCACCTATTCTCCCCATACACCCCCCCCCCCCTTCTTTAACGGAACCATCTCAATATATAATCTAGTTCCAGATGTAGTTGTAATACGTACGCGTACCAAATTTCACGTGAATATGTCAATTATATTTTATCAACCCTTTAATAATGGTGGGGGGGTGGGGGATGGTAGTGAAACATGATATAAAAATCTGAGGCCTCGGCTTTTAGTATATACATCAAATTCCAAGTTTCTGTACTCTTACCAGCTTGCTTTAATTACTTCCCCATATTCATCCCTATTTAACCCCCAACCCGTCAACAGAATCTTCTAAAAATATAATCAGGTTCCAGGTATCGTTATAATATATACGTGTACCAAATTTCAAGTGAATATCTCAATTTTATTTTATCAACCCCTTTATAATGGAGTGAGGATGGTGCGGAGGGGGTGGAAATATTATTAAAAAATCTGAGGCCTTGGCTTCTAGTATACACTCCAAATCCCAAATCTTTGTACTCTTACCAGCTGGGCTATACTTATTTTCTCCCATTGACCCTTATTTACCCCCAACCCTTCACCGGATAAGTTCAAAAAACAATCCAGTTCCAGAAGTCAATATCTTAAGCCCTTCCAGAAATACCGTGACCACAAAAATAGTTACGGACCGACAGACAGAAAATCTTTTTTTCGCTCAAATTTAAAATGATATTCTAAACTTATTTCAACAAAAAAAAAAAGATTTTTTTTTTACCATTACTATACTTCCACTCCAATATGTGAATGTGGAAGTAAAAGTAAAATCTGCAAAAAATAAATAGGAATTCCAGGAGAAAATCTGGAACGCTCTGTATATTAAGCAGACCCCAACTACTTTCACCTAAGAGACATTTCTATATTCATAAATAAGCCCAATATATGGACCCTGTAACAAGGATTAATAAAGCAATAAATATAACGTAAATAGAACTTGAGTTTTCATCCATTGCCTATGCTAACAGCTTCCCTCTCTCTTCTGTAGATTTTCTACACTACTTCTACTCATTAAAAACCAGCCCGTTGCCCTTAACTGAGAAGGTAACTTTATCAACCACTTGAAATGGTCTTGGGTCGTCTTGGGTATAGGTAGAGGCACTGCACTTATATTAAAAAAACACTGTACCAGTAATTATTAATTCCATATGAACTTTGTTTTTCTATTATGGCATTTTGCTTTACGCAGAATTTCTTGATCTACCGGTGGTTTAAATTTAATCATGGCTTAAATTTAATCGAGTTTTTACCGCTTTTTTATCGTTTTTTTTTCGGGAGCGTCCTACAATATGTCTATACACGACGTTAGTCAACTCTTAAATCATCACAGAGCATAAATAAAAAACAAGTAAATTGTTGCTGTGTAAGAAGATACAGGGTGTCAGAAAATCGAGCTCATGAGACGCCCTCCACTGACTAGCGTGATGTGATACATAAATTATTGTTCCTTAGCGTAAAAAATATTTCCTTACTTTTTGAGAAGATAGGCTAAGATGTAGTTGTGATATTGCAAAGAAAAGAAAGAAATAATTCAACTTTGACAAACTGTATCTTTTTCCACAGCAACAATTTACTAAAGCATGTATGATAATATCCTCATATTTTGGTCCAAAGAATGTATCCTTGAATTATGATTAACGGTCCACTCTGTATAATCGAAAAACTGGGACATTACTAGATAGTAGTTTTTAGGAAACGACGCATTCAATAAATAAAATGCACTGAGGTATGTGGCAAAGACAATGTATGTACCATTCATATTGTATTAAAATGACTTAACTAACTATAGTTTAGAGAATCAAAACATCAGAGAATCCCTTTAATAAGAAAAGTGTCTGCTCAGTTTTAATATCTCTTGATTTATAAGTGTTACTCTGCTTGTAGTGCGCTGTTCGCTAAATTGAGACGAATCTTAAAGATTGATACATTGACACCGTACCTACGTGCACAAACGTAAAAATGCAGCAAATATTTGAAAAGCATCAGCTGAGTGCGATTTTGCGTCGGGAATTTAAATACCTCCATTATACATTACAGCATAAACAATCGGTGATTTAGATAATTAATGTGGTTTTTTACAATTAAAGACATGGGCAGGAAGGAGTGGAAGTGGGTTCCGATGTGGAAATCAAGTGGGCAGCTCATCTTTTGCAAATTTCTGCAACTGGGCTGCAACGCGCCTTGACTTCGAGGATTACAGAAGCTAGGGCCGAACGTGTCTATTCCTCGTTGAGCATTGATCAGGCACTGGATGCCAGAGATGCCTTCGCCAAGGCGCTGTACTCGGCACTGTTCAATTGGTAAGTCTGTTGTTTTAATTTTTATATTAAATAGCGTAGTTAATAGTTTGAAAACTTTCTCACTGTAAAAAAGTCGATTAAAAGGCTATTAAATATATCTTTTAGTAAGGAACAATTGCTATAAAGGGTTTTTATTATACTCTTCGCAAATACCAATCGAAGAGTATATTGCATTCGATCGGCTCATCTATAAAACAGGTAATATTGCTCGTGAAAAAAAAATTCATATCACTGTAAACAACTTTCAAAATGTCCGTCTGTCGGTCCGTGCATCACGTTTCTTATAAGTACGATAACTTAAGAACGAAATGTCCGATTGTATTGAAATTTGGGCAGTAAATTAGTGTTAGCTAGGGGAAGAAGAACCCTATTGAACGAAATCGATCAATAAACGAAAAATTTATTAATCTTTGGAATAAAAAATCTGTTTTTCTTTCATGTTTTGTAATTAAACAAAAATGGTCTAAAACCAATATTATTTACAAAAAACACTGCGAAGAGTATTCTACAGAATGTGGAACAATTATATCAAAACTGCAGTAAATCGGTGAAGAGTATAATGGTTAGCTTGTTGTTATATGTTAATTTGACACCTAAAAACAATAGAATCACAAAGTGTTACTAAATTCCGCGGTACGTTTTTGACAGGTAACCATTTTTTAATTTTTTCAAAATAACTCAAAAACAATGCAATTTTGAAAATTTTGACAAGAATACTTTTTGTAGAAAATGAAATTTCCCGTCCAAATGCGTTGTTGAAAATGTATTCACTTTTTTTTTCACTAATTCGTCCATAACTGTTTTTTACGGCATCATAGGTGTATATAAATTTTCAGAGAAAAAACAAAGAAATTGTTTTTTGCTCTGCCTCATACGACCAACGGTGACCGATATATCGCCACTCAAAGTTGACAATGTTTTGACATATTTTACCGCATTTGCTCTCATACATTTTCTCTTTTAATTTTCAGTAAATCAATTTATTTTTGTGCAATAAAACAACAATTTTAAGACAATTTTTTAATAATACCAATGTTTCTTTAACGTTCTTAAATAAATATTACGTTTTTACGTAAAAGTAATATTACAAACAATAATGTTTCAGGTTGAGCTTTATAATATATAAAATTTAATTTAATTCATATTTAAAATAAACTAATTTTTAGATAAACAAACATTGCAGAAAAACATTATGAACAATAAACGCATTTCAAAAAATAACATTTTTATTCGTTAAGGTAAAAAAATATTGTGCATTATTAATTTTAAGAAGTCGATTCTTCAATATTAATATTTTCGAAGGCAATATCAACTTCGTTGCCGATATCGTCATGGAGCATTTGATGCCAAACTTTGTTGAACCACAAATTCCATGACAGCCCTTTAAACAGCCTCATGATATTAGGGGCCGCTCTGGCTCTTTTGCTGCCCTGGGCGAAATGGCATTTTGTCGCCCCCTCCTCCTAGAATATTCGTATGATGTCGCCCTTACAATTTTGGCGCCCTGGGTGGCCACCCGCTATGCCCACCATCTGGAGCGGCCCCTGATGATATTTTTTTCAATTAAAGATTTCGGCAAATCATCTTTTGCATCATCTGTTAAAAAAACTTTCGCGTACTTTTCTAACTTTGTGAAATTTTTTATAAAATTAAGATGTAGTATCACAACCACTAAATGCGTCTATGAAGCCAATGAAATTCTGATACTCTGGATATTGAAAGCTGCTCTGGTTGCACAATTTTGCATCCACTTTCCCAATACTCAGTTTCAATAAAAATACATTATTATATTTATCGGGTAATAATGATAATATAATCGATGATCCACATCTTGGCCAACTACAATTACATTGACTGATTGTGTTGCATTTCCTTTACCAGTAATGATAATAAGTACATGAGCTTCTTAATCAAATCTACATTTTGGCCAACAACAACTACATTGACTGATTATGTTGCCTTTTCTTTATCAGTAATCTACATATATTATTATGGGCAACTTTTTCTACTAGTTAGTCACCAATTTTCTATAGTGCATTTTTTGCTACCAGAATTAATTAAAAATGAACCAAAATTTCTTGAGATCATAGTGTTACAAAACCGTTTTTACTTCCCTCGCATACCGAAGGGAAGTATTAATTGTATTCGAGAAAAAAATCACCCTCCGAGATTTTTTCGGATTTTGACGTTTCAGATGACGTAGATTACGAAAATATAGATTTTTCAATTCCATCAGTCTGTCTGTCTGTCGGTGCATTAACTAAAAAAACTACTTAACGGAGAGCAGTCAACTTCGGTAGGTAGTTGACGCTACCGTCAGCGAAGAAATGATTAAACTTTCACTGGAGAATATACAGGGTGAACCGTCTAAAGGGAATAAATAATAACAAAATTTTTTTGCCCAAATTTAAAATCTCCACGTTTCATGACACGCTAAGAAAAATGTTGAAAATTTTTTTCACCAACATTTTTGAAAAATATTTTAGAACTAAAATAGATGGAAATAATTTTTTCTTTGCTCAAATTTAAAATTTCCACGTTTCATGGCATTCTAAACCTATTTCAAAAAAAAAAATTATTAATATTTTTTTCAACATTTCTGAAAAAAATTTTACCACTAAAATAGATGGAATTTTTTTTTCTTTGCTCAAATTTAAAATTTTCACGTTTCATGGCATTCTAAACCTATTTCAAAAAAAATTTGAAAATTTTTTAGGTAGGTACATCTGAAATTTTTGAAAAATTTCAAAAAAAATGAATTTTTTTAACCACCACTATACTTCCACTCCACTACGTGAAGGTGGAATTGAAAATATGACAGATGGCAATAATATTTGGCATATGCACCTATTATACTTTTATTGAAAAATGTACAGGGTGGTCATCCCAAGAAATAATTCAGTCATGGTGGACATTTGTAAAGGTATTTGCGCAAGCCTTCCATATCTGGCACCTGTTATTTAGTATTGAACTTTTGCTGTTGGATGAGCACTTTGTATATTTTTTTTACCAAAACTTATCAGGTTTTCCCTGTAATAATAATGATAACTATATTCCGATTATTATTTTCAATGTCATTTCGCAATTATTATTTTTTTAGAGTGACCGCCATGCACAAATAAAGAGGGAAGTTCTGTGTAAACACCTTTACCGATTTTTTTTGGGATGCATAAGATAACAGAATGCAGCAAAATGCTGTTACTGGAAAAGAGCACCCATTTAAAATCCGCTTAAAAAAGAAAACACCCAAACATGTATTTCTTTAATTCAGCTTTTAGTGACACTACGTAATTTCAGGGGAAAACACAAACATTTAAAAAACTATTTAACCATCAACACTTGGATAAGTACATGATATGATTATTGTCATGGGAAATAACCTCCCCCAAGAACTTCGTTTAATCGTCCATTTCTGGGACACCCTGTATATTTACTTATTATTTATTGAAATTTTTAATAATTTCTACCATTGTGGCAAACTTTAGACATTGTTACATCTTATTGTTTTACTCTTTAATTTTCATGTCTTCAAAATTGAGTATCATCTGTACAAACTACAAATGTATATAAAGCGAATAAAGAATTTATTATAACTATTTTTATTTGAATAGGCTAGTCACAAGAGTCAACTCAATAGTACAAAGAGGGGGATTACACGATGCTGCTAGGATCTCACTCCTGGATATTTTTGGCTTTGAGAACCTAAATGAGAATTCCTTCGAACAGCTCTGCATCAACTACGCTTCGGAATCGCTGCAACTCTATTTTAACAAGCATGTGTTCAAACTGGGTAAGACATTCATGTTTCAGTATAATACTTTTCGATTTATCTGCCAATAGTTTTGAAATGTGAGAAAAAAGATGGCCCAAGATGAGATCCTTGTGGAACTATCTTTCTATATTTTTTTGTAATCTATCATGAAGGCAGCGTTAGACATAGTGGTAACTTCCATATTGCTAATTTCATTTTAGTTTCGTATTTGGGTCTAATATAATGAAAAATTTTAAAACCTAAAAAAATGTAAGCAAGAAAATCATTTCACTTCATGGATACGTATTATTAAGATTACAAAGAAACAGAAATTTAAAAACTTATTTAGCATAATTTTATTTTTAGAGCAACAGGAATATGCTAAAGAACGACTAGAATGGACGCAGCTTACATGGACAGATAACACCCCTGTCATTCATTTGCTAGGCAAAAAACCTGTAGGTATCCTTCACCTGCTAGATGACGAAAGCAACTTCCCTAAGGCATCTGATTCATCGTTTCTGGAAAAGTGTCATTATAACCATGCTTTAAACGAGCACTATTGTCGACCCAGGGTTGGTGGGAGAGAATTTGGAGTAAGTAAATACAAAAACACTATCACTGATCAACTAGCTTATAAATATTTAAACTTATTGAACGAACTCGAAGAAAATGATGACATTTGTATATACAGATCGGTCAAGCCTAATGTAAACATGAGTGCAATATGCCCAGTTGACGTTCGTCCACTGGCAGGTTGATCAATGATTTCCGACGTGCGACGATTGTCTCCGCTTGGGTTCATGCATCGTACCATTACCATTACCATTAAAATATATTTATTCTGTTTGACTAGAATACATGTCAGATGGTATTTCATTTATCTTAATTTTATATATCATTTAACACATAGGTTCACTTACGAATCAAAATGCCCGTGGTAGGCAAAGACCAAAGCCCTATCTGCTCTTATAAAGAACAGCCACACAACATCAGCGTAAAAGTGTGTTTTACGTCCTGTTTACTAAATAAGGATTTATCTATCAAATAAATAAAAATAAGTTATTTTATTAAGAGGATTCGGGTTATGTCTCAAATTTACAGGGAAATCAAACCAAAACCCTGCTGCAGAAATGCGTCAATCATTAAAATAGTGTGTTTTGAGGGAAAATGAAAACTCCACGATGCATTGGATGTCAGCCGGAGGAATGGGAGCTTGGAGGATAGACGGGTTATCATGTGTCGCTTGTTCGTCATGTGAGTAGTTTGTGTGTCTGTTTAGGGTCATTAATACGTACGTCCGTAAGGTCAGTGGTAAGCGCCGACAATTGAATTTTTGTAGTTAGAAATTTTTGTGATATATCATCGATATAATCACGTATGTAGGCCAAGCCTGCTGCCCTGTGCAGTTCAAGTATAGGCGTGTACCGGTCTACGTTCGTGAGAAGTCGCAATTACTTATTTTGAGTCACCTGGAGACACGTGCACTGGGTGTGCGAAATAACATTCCACGTCACGCAGGCATACGTCATCAGGAGTCTGAAGATGGTCTTCCATAATGTGAGGTTATTGTCGATTGATAATTGATCCTGTTCACAAGTGTGTACTTCCTGTTGATTTTATTAGTAATGTGAGGGTCGAAACTCAGCTTCCCATCTAGGGTAACCCCAAAATAGTTGACAGAGTTCCGCTCCTTAACTACCTGTTAATGTATTTTGACTTTGGTAATCATCTGTTTATTGGTAAATTTTCTGTGAAATGTTATCGATTCGGTCCTTTGTTCGTTAATTTTTACTTTCCATTTTTGGAAATATTCTAAGAGTTTTGTGATGCCACTGCAGTTTTTGGGCAGCAGTCTGTAAGTAGAAAAACTGCCCATAAACCACGGCGTGGAGTTAGAGAAATGTTAGCGTTTCGTTCCGTGGCTACTTCATGAACTCGCTGGAGTAGCCACTGCCTTATACACTTCTCCAACGAACCCAACATGACCGCTCGTATATATACTTAGTGGGCCAAATGATGTGGCGGTGAAATATAAGGAAACGTCACACGCCACACACGGTACGAGACAGTGATATGTCGAGCAAAGATGTAATTTTGTATGAGTGAAGTTATGTAGAGGGGCAGTTTAAGAACATGTAATTTGTAAATAAGCCCATTGTGCCAGATAGTATCGTAGGCATTCTCGATCTCTAAGAGCAACAGGACGGTGCACTGTTTCTTATTATATGACTTGCATGTACCACCCTGAGAGCACATGGGTGGTACTACGCATCGTAGTACATTATAAAGGCTGTTCTGTGCTCTCGCCCAAGGTTTCTGGTTGTACATCTACCTCTCGACCTACAAGCCGCGCATGGTACTAAGGCCTTTACCAGACAAGCGTCAATTGGTACAATGTTTTAGAATATTAAAAGTTCACAACGTTCGTATCACCATGGACCAATCGGTACATACTCCATCTGCATGTATCTATAGAGAAGTAATGCTAATACGAAAACCTTGTTCACAAGTGTGAAATAATTAATAATTCGGTTCCAAAATAACACATTCAATTATAAATATAACTTAGTTAGCATGCACGTTTAAAGTCGTTGCTATAAGGGGATGAAGGACTCTAGGTAATTGTTCTCATTGTTATCATTATACCACATTTTATCCACAATTGAAATCTCATCTGCATAAACACCCAATGTATTGATCTAGCTATACATGAAACACACGAAAGACAAAGTTCATAGACTCAATGGTGTGATTTTTACAGAAGTGAGGTAACATCCTGACACTTTACTAATATTATTGTTGAATTTTCAGATAAGACATTTCGCTGGACAAGTCTGGTATTCAGTTGACGGTTTCCTGGACAAAAATCGAGACGCCTTAAGGGCGGACGTCGTAGAATTGATTGCCTCCAGTAAAGACTCTTTAGTTAGTGCCATTGCAAAACCCCTCTTGCATCACACTCAAACTAGGACTCTACCAAGGGGTGCCAATGGGAGATTTGTGACCATGAAACCAAGGACACCTACAGGTATGTGAACTCTCAGTAGTTGATGATGGTTGTATTTCAATGTAGACTGAAACCACTTCAAGAAAATTGGACTTGAGCAAAACTGGAAAGAACCTATATCAGTTCTTGATTTTTTTAGTAGTTAGAGATCGTTGCTACCTACCTCCATACTTGGATTGCTTTATATTTCTCTAATTTCTATAATTGTAATAATTTACTATATAGTAGATATAACTGTAGAAAATTCATATTCGTTGTGTATCGTTATCACTCATTAATTTTTTGCAGTTGCTGCTAGATTTAGTGATAGTTTGCATCAACTGCTGGAGTCCATGTCTCGCTGCAACCCCTGGTTTGTTAGGTGCGTCAAGCCTAACAATGACAAAGCTCCAATGAGATTTGATATGCCCGTGGTTTTGGAACAGTTGAGGTACGCTGGAATGTTGGACACCATTAAAATCAGGCAGTCCGGATATCCAGTCAGGATGAAATTTCATCAGTTTGTTGATAGATATAGGTAAGTTACCATATTAATTTGATTTAATTAAGTGGATGTATTGTAAACGGATGAAAATTTCCATTAAACATGGTCTGTAGATAAATTCGTTGGAGAACACTGTGATCTCTAATATCCCGAATATCAAATATCCCCCAAAAAAAGTATGCGTGTCTGTATATGTGTGTAGACAGTTTCTTGTAACATGATAACTTCTGTCAGAGAAATATTCTCTGTTGAAACTGGATCATATTCGTCATGCAGAGAGTCTCTTAGGTTCGAACTTACTTTGGATATATAAGGTGATATACCCATTTGACTTGAATGTTATTGAGGTATGTTTAAGACATTGCGCAAAAATAAATACAAAATGTCAATACGCTGCTAATATACATGGAACACGAAAGAATCATGATATGTAATTTACCTTTAATTAGAAAAAACCGCTGCCTATTTCCACATCCAGATTTTTCATCCAAGTCTCTTTAAGGGAAAACATCTTGACTATATTTGCACTCTAGTATGTGAAAATAACTAGCAATAAAATTTTAATATATTTGAGGCAGATGTCATAAATTGAGATGCTGGCTCTTAAAATGTACACTAAAAATGAGTTTCTGGACTCTTACTAGCTTACTTTACTTATTTCCCCCATTTACCGCCCACCCCCCACCCCTTTAAAGGAATCATCTTAACCAGATGTCATTCCACCACGCACGTGTACCAAATTTCAAGTAAATATCTGAATTTTATTTTATCAACCCCTTTAATATTTGAGTGGCGGTGGTGGGGGAGGGACATATATTATGAAGAAATCTGAGGCCTTGGCTTCTAGTATATACACCAAATCCCAAGTTTCTGTACTCTTACAAGCTTGCTTTACTTCTTTTCTCCTATTTACCCCTACTTACCCCCACCCCTTCAACGGAATTATCTTAAAATATAATCTAGTTACAAACGTGCGCACAAAAAGAAAATTACAGAACGACATATTAGAGTTCTATTCTCCTCGGGACTTTAAGTTTAAAGAAATCGTATATTCTCCAATTGTTGGTAGTTTAACAGGACGTCTTGTTCATTGCAAGAGAACACAAATGTTCACACTACTGTCAAACAACTTTAAAATGCGCGAAAAAGTTTGAGCTTGTGATCCGGCGCAATTTTTCGTTAGACGTTTCGGAAATATTTTGAGTTCATCATCAGACAATTTCTCAAATTGGCTTGAAATATCGATCCCATCTAAATATACGTCTGTTCTGTGACGTTCCGAAAATTTTACTCCTTTTCGAGCATATGAAAATAGGTCCTCTCTCTACATTAATTTGAATGACTTAAAACTAAAAACGAATTTTGTGTATATTTAATATTCATATACCGAGTGTCAACGGGACCATTGCCTGCCTCCTTTTTTAAATCTTTAATACAGATTGCAATAAAACTTGATTTGTGTCACATGTTACCAAAACGATATTTTCTTATCTCTCAGTCAAGTTTCTACGACTTCCGGTTTCACCATAACTTACTCCAATTTATGATTTCTCAATGGACATCTCGTATATTTTTGCATTCTTGGATTTTAGAGATTATTCTACATATGACAGTACTAATTGTGTGCCTATTTACGCAATTTTGAAGGTTTAACGGATAATTTTAACATTTAATCTAGCGTGCCTTAGTCCACAGTGGCCAGCAGTGTATACCCCAACCAGCTGTATGTTAAATTTTTTGTCAATAAAGATGTTCCATAAAAAACGAAAACATAACATTTATAATACTCGTAAGTAGTCTGAGTATATTATTAGAAGATGTACTTTTTTTTTCCTTCTTCAATTCATTGGGACTTCCTGTCACATGTATGTTTTCTTTTTAAGCGGTGCTAGGGGAATCTACAAAATATATCACAATTAACCAGTATGTTATTGGTAAATAACTTCTACGCCTGTGACGTTTACGTCAAAGGATCAGTTAGAGGTTAGGTTTTTTTAAATAAACAACACAAATAAGTATAAAAACTTGAAATTACATGTTTCGCCGACGTTTCGGAAATCTAATCTGTTTCCTTTTTCAAGGCTTTTTTTGAAAAATCTTTTTTGCTGTGTATGACAAATACACAGCTCTAAGAATGTTTGTTATATTCAATATCCATAGATATCCATAGAACTGTTGATATAGTTAACAGTTTTTTAGTTCTTATACAATGTTAAGTTTGTGAAGTTCTTATTTTAACATTGGCAGCCAAGTTGTACAGACATCTACGGAAAAATTCGATACGCAACTATCCTCATTCAATAATATTATCGCGGATTCTTTAATTTTTCTTTTTCTGCTATCTGCCTCTTTTGCCGATTCCCAGTTTATTCTATGTCCATTTTCCCACGCGTGTTCGCAGATCTTGGACCTCTGAATTTCATTTTTTCTAACATAATTTTGATGTTTGCCCAATCTTACACTAAAAGGTCTGGATGACTCACCCACGTATTGTTTGTTGCACTCACACGGAATACTAGAAATGCAATTTTTTGAATTTGGCTCGCGGTTCTTCGGTTTCGTCTTTGTCAGAATAGATCTTAAAGTGTTGCTTGTTTGAAATACCGTCCTAATATCAATTCTATCACCGATGCGGCGCAACTTTTCGGATAATCCGCATACATAAGGAATTAACGCTGTGTAACGTTTTTCAGGTTTTTGTCGTACCTGATTGTTATTTTCAGTATTTATGAAGGTTTTATCGACAAAACCCCCAGGGTACTGGTTATTAATAAGAACTTCCTTTGTAAACCGCTTCTCATTGAGATGTATTCTGACAAAGACGAAACCGAAGAACCACGAGCAAAATTTAGAAAACTGCATTTATAGTATTCCGTGTGAGTGCAACAAACAATACGTGGGTGAGTCATCCAGACCTTTTAGTGTAAGATTGGGCGAACATCAAAATTCTATCAGAAAAAATGAAATTCACAGGTCCAAGATCTGCGAACACGCGTGGGAGAACGGACATAGAATAAACTGGGACTCGGCAAAAATTTTAACAAAAGAGGCAGATAGCAAAAAAAGGAAAAATTAAAGAATCCGCGATAATATTACTGAATGAGGATAGTTGCGTGTCGAATTGTTCCGTAGCTGTCTGTACAACTTGGCTGCCAATGTTAAAAGAAGAACTTCACAAACTTAATATTGTATAAAAACTAAAAAACTGTTAACTATATCAACAGTTCTATGTAAATAGTAAGTATCTATGGATATTGAATATAACAAACATTCTAAGAGCTGTGTATTTGTCATACACAGCAAAAAGATTTTTCAAAAAAAGCCTTGAAAAAGGAAACAGATTAGATTTCCGAAACGTCGGCCAAATATTTAATTTCAAGTTTTTATACTTATTTGTGTTGTTTGTTTAAAAAAGCAACCTCTAACTGATCCTTTGACGTAAATGTCACAGGCGTAGAGGTTATTTACCAGTAACATACTGGTTAATTGATATATTTTGTAGATTCCCCTAGCACCACTTAAAAAAAAACATACATGTGGCAGGAAGTCCCAAAGAATTGAAGAAGGAAAAAAATGAAGATAATGCCACAAATAACTTTTAGACAGTACTTTTTTATTCTCTTCTGTCCATACAGAGTATACCTGATAATTAGGATCCATGTATTTTATAATATTAAGCAGTTTCTACGACCTATATGCATTTTTAACATGTTTATAATTAATAATTAATAAACCGTGAATAGAATTTCTTGTCGGATCGATTATGAAAGAAACAATTTTTGACTCTTACGAACACCTACATCCATATACGTATTACACGCAACCAATTACGAAAAATATTATTTTTAAAATATTTATTAGATTGCAAACACTTCCTCCTAGGTTATATGAAAGAAACAACCAATTATTTAACACATGATAAAATAAATGATGAATGAGTGTGTGTTCCACATAACGCAGTTCACTAGTGAGGCATATTTTTCAGATACCTGCTTTCCGGAATACCCAGAGGTGCGCCGTACAGGGACCTGTGCAGAGCTATATTGGAACAGATGCCGTCAACCGGGACAGGTACAGAATAAAATAATTATTATTGCTAACATACACAATTATTAAATTGCATATGAACACTTTCACAAACCATTTAAGTCTTTGTTTGTACAGCTAAACAAATACTATATTTCAGAGGGACCCGACTATCAGCTGGGGGCTACGAGAGTGTTTCTGCGTGAAAGTCTAGAACGCCAGCTGGAGATTACCAGAAGTGAATCTCTCAAGGGAGCGGCAGTGCTGATACAGAAAAATATACGGGGCTACCTAGCACGTAAAAAGTACAGACGGCTCAAGCGCAGTTCCATTGCAATTCAAAAACACTGGCGGGGGCACAGGCAAAGGAAGGAATACCAGAAGGTTAAAACAGGCATTACCAAAGCCCAGGCACTTTACAGAGGCAGGCGGGAGAGGAAGAAATTCGCCCAGCGGAAAGCAGAGTTTAGGAGGAGAGTCGAGGCTGAGAAGGTCGCTCAGGAGAGGGCCAAACAGAGAGCAGCAAGGGAGGCACAGCTACAGGCGCAGGCGCAAAAGGCCACAGCTGCGGCAGCAGCAAAAGCCAGTTCAAAAGCCAGCGTACACCACTTGGAGATACCCGCAGAGCTAGCATTTATTTTCTCAAAACTGGAAGGATACACCCCTCCACATACCGAAAGGAACCTAGTGAAAGTAGTGGGAGGAGTTAACGGCACACCCCCGCAGCTCAATCTGCCGCATGACTTAAACCAGTTTGAGTTTTCCAAATTTTCTTCGGTGTACTTCAAAGGGGCTGAACTCCACATGAAAAAGGAACCCATCACGGCTCCTTTTCTTTCAAAAGCGGCCGCAAGGGATCAGGACTTCCAAGATGCTGTAGCGCTGTTCAAGTTGATTTTGCGCTGGTCTAACGACCCGCAACTTACGGGAGCCCGGGAGAGAGCTTTGGCGGATTACATGATCCACAAAGGGCTCAATTCCAAGGGCTTGAGGGATGAACTATTTGTGCAATTGTGCAACCAGACATGGAAGAACGAGAACTCTGAGCGGATTTGGCAGTTGATGGCTCACTGTCTCAGCTGTTTTCAACCAAGCCCACCATTATACAAGTGAGTAATCCTTAGCTAAATTTAAGTTTAGAAACTATACAACGATTAGGACCATATGTAAAAAGACGTCATGGTTGACACAAAACCCACCATTAGAAAATGCCGGTGGGTAAAATGGGTGCTTTTTGTGGGTTTTTGATTTTAGAAAACCCTTCTGGGTTTTTATTTCTTTGATGTTCGTTTTTTTCTTGCCTCACAAATACTTGAACAAAACAACACTGTCTCAGCTGTTTTCAACCAAGCCCACCATTATATAAGTGAGTAATTCTTAGCTAAATTTAAGTTTAGAAACTATACAACGATTATGACCATATGTAAAAAGACGTCAGCGTTGACACGAAAACCCACCATTAGAAAAAGCCAGTAGGTAAAACGAGTGCTTTTTATGGGTTTTTGGTTTTAGAAAAACCCATCTGGGTTTTTATTTGTTTGATTTTCGTTTTTACTGCCTCACAAATACTTGAACAAAACAATAACAAAGATGTAACGTGACAACATATTAGTAAATAATAAACTGGAGATATACATAAACATGAAATAAATGACAAAACAAATTTTCCTCAAATCGGAATGTGAAAGGCAAAAGATAAATGTCCTCTGAAAAGATACTTGTTTTATTTAAATATCGATAAATCTTAACCTTAATGCCTTTTCAGCTCCAAGCTTATTCCTTAGTTTATTCCAAATATGACCGAATATAGAAAAAATTCTTTCTACTGCGGCACTAAAAGCGGGACAACTGTGCAAGTTTTAAAATCGCACATATTTACTAGATTTTCATAGCGTTGTATTTCTGATTTAGAAGCTGCGGAATCTCTTTTCTTCAATTAATTCAGTTTGCACATACAGTTATGTCTAATCTAATTAGATTAGATTATAATAAATCAAAATCACTCTTCAAGTTTTACATCACATCACATCGGTCAGCGCTAAGTGCAACTACAACTGAATAACTGGGAATATTTTCAACACAGTCCAGATGTTTTCCCATGTTATATTGTCAAAGCAATGCCGAATGAAATGTGGGAAATTAGGCGTAAAACTTGAATTTTACAAAAACCCAGAATTAACAACAATTGCCCAGAACAACCCACCAAGAACCTACCTAAATACCCAGTTAGTCGACTTTTTCTAAAAAAAGGTGGGAGTTTTGCACAACCCTGAAAGATGTGTAAAGGTATTTACCCAGAACTTCCCTTTCTGTTTAGCATCTCTCATTTATTAAATGTTTTTCTGTTGAATGAACTTTTCGCTAGTATCTTGACACGCTGAAGCCAATTTTGGACTCAAAAATTTTTTCTACTGTGCCTGTTTCCCTCTACCACATCCTTTCATCCCTTAAAAAAATGCAAAAATGAGATGGATCTTCATACAGCCGAATGAAATAAATTCAGTGTTTCAATTATTCTGTATATCTATAAAAATCTCAGAGACAAGTAGATTTTGAATTCTGCAACGTACAAATTTTATCCCTGAATTTAACCCCCTTCGACTGGCAGTTGCAACCCCTAAATTTTTAAATGGAAGGAAGGAGCTTGTGATACCGCATTTGAAAGGTATTTTCATTCTCTATTCAAAAATTCTATAGTTTTAATATTTATTGAAAAAATTAACGCGTACTTGACGTAATTCGCTACACCAAACTAAAAAACTTAATTTCAATGTAGAAAATGTTCGAAATGAGTTCCTTGAACGTCTGAGCAGCATCCTAATTGTAAATAAAAGCGTTTTCTAATGTTTTCAACATCTTAGGTGTGACCGACCTAATCACATGAGTTCTGTTCTTCTTAAGTCAGCTATATCGCGTGGCTTAGTTTTGTATATCATACTTTTCACATATCCCCATAGAAATAAATCTAAGGGTGTAATATCCGGAGAATGTGCTGGCCATTCTAGCGATCCTCGCCTCCTTATCCACCGATTTGGAAGTGTTAAGTCGAGGTATTGCCGGACATTGATTCGATTATGTGGTGGTGTTCTATACTGCTGGAACCATATTAATCCGCTGGAACTTGTGGGTTTACTTGAGGTGGATATAAGTTTGCCAAAGTTGGCACATTATTTTGGAGCAGAGCTAAATAATTATCTCCATTCAAATTGCCATCAATGAAAAAGGGACCAATGACAAGTTTTTACGTTTTTCGCTTGTTGTAGCGAATTTCGTCAAGCAGGCCGTGCAGTAAATACTAACAAAACTATAGCATTTTTGAATAGAAAATAAAAATACTTTTCAAATGAGGTATCACAAACCCCTACTTCCTATTTCAAAATTTAGGGATTTCAAAATATCAATACATTATACTATATTTTTAGGTATCTTCTCAAGTTTATAACAGATCACGCTCCAGCGAATATCAAAGACACCCTTCAAAGGAAACTGACCAGAAGTATACAGAGAGCTCCACATGCCAGAACTTTACCTCCAAGCTTACTGGAATGGCGTAGTATACGTCAAAAGTCTAACACAGCACTTCCCCTTACTTTGCCAGATAGAACTGTATCAACTGTGAACGTGGACTCTTGGACTACTTGTGAAGAAGTAAGTTCAATATAGTGTTAAGTCTATTAAGTACCATGGCCGAATTTAAACCACAGTCAGATCTTCCTTGAAGAATAATGTCTGCCACATCCTGTTTGTAAATTATTAATCATCTATCATCTGACAAAACTTAACCTACTATGTGTTTTCAGGCAGCGGCTCTAGCTGTTTCTGCCCTAGGACTATCATCGGAAGGATGGAGCGTGGTGATGGACGACGCGGGCATTATATCCGAAGGAAATGGTTTCGACTACATTATGGATTTAGTATCCGAGCTAGAGTTATGTCCAGCATTCCCCGTAACTAAATCGTCGCTCCTAAAAGCAGGTGCTAAGCGTCACTCCCCAATCGAAGTAGACCACCATACTCTACCATCGCCCTCAAGACCACAGGTGCCGCCTCCAGAACCTCCGATAAATATCACTCGTAAAATATCTAGAGAAATTGCAAGAGACAGAGAAATCGCCAGAGAAAGAGATATCGCAAGAGACAGGGAAATCGCAAGAGACAGGGAAATCGCAAGAGATAGGGAAATTGCAAGGGACAGGGAAATCGCAAGAGACAGAGAAATCGCTAGGGACAGAGAAATCGCGAGGGATAGAGAGCTTGCAAGGGAACGCGATACTCCTCGGCAATCACCTCCAGTGCAAATTCAAAGCTCACGCCATAGCTCCAGGAAGTCCTCTCGAGATACACACCACGAATACTCCCACTCCCCGCAACGCGAATCACCAGTGACTGCGAGTTCGCCAGCTGCTAGAAAATCATCACATGAGGCCCTGTCTCGAAACTCGGCGTTAAACGAAAGATATTTCGAAATCGAGAAAGCTCGTTCCAGAAGTCTGGACAACCTTTTAAGTGAACCAGAACCGTCGCCTCTTGCAGACCTAGGATTAAGTCAGTCGTCTAGGCTAAATGAAAGGTATCATTCTGTAGAACAATTAGCGCCAATTAAACCAGTAATTGCCAATCAAAGCTATATGTCGAAACAAGAGATTGAATTCGAATATCCTGACGTATCCAGCGTCAGTACTTCGCATAGAGGTGGACCACGGTATATCAAGTCGGCGTATGTGGGCAAGAAGGCTCCTCCAGGTTCTCATTCCAGTAGAGCTCAAATCGAAAAATCGGAGTTCGGCGGCGTTAGAAGCTCGGCTATGTCCGACACCAGCGAAGCTCCAAGTTTGGCTAGTCATGTGAGAAGAGTAAGAGTGCCTAGTCAGGCCTCAGACGTAGATCAGTTCTTAGACGAACTTTTCAGTCCTGTTTTAGACGGTAACTTGGATGAGTTAAGTGATGCCAGATCACTAGCGGCTAGCATAAAAGGGGGTGGAAAACAAGACAACGATGAGTACATCGAGGGCTTGGATGATTTTTTGGACGAAATGTTCGGTGGCATTGAAAATTCTTCAGTTGACATGTCTGACATGGGCCAAATAGTAAACAGGATTAAAGGAGGGGGTCATAGACCTAGGAGTGATAGTCAGGGAAGCTCCATGCTAGACCAAGAAGTGGAAAATCTTACTTCATCTCAAAATCGCCAAAGTGCGTCTAAAGCAAACGCCAATGGCAACGTGGACGATTATATAAGTGATTTGTTCAGGCCGATATTCATCAACGATAGCCTAAAGAATTTAACCGAAAAACATAATTTGGTTGAAAGCATTAAAGGTGGTGGAACTACCCAAAATGGTGCTGGTACATCAAGTTACAGTTTCTCTTCTATTCCAGCGCCCATTGTAAGTCCTGCCCCACTAATGATGCCAATGCTTAGTCCAACACAAGACAGTTACATGCCAGTCTTCAATATGCCAGGGGTTGGCGTTGGCATGCCACAGAATGGCACCGACATAGCAGCTTATCAACAGAACTTGCAACGAGCATTTCTGCAGTCGGCTATGGCGCAAAATATACAAATCCAGCAGCAGTTACTAGCTCAAAACCAAGCTCTCCAACAGTTGTTAACCCAACAAAGCAGCTCTATTTCCACGGACGTTAAAGTAACTGAGACTATACAGACTACAGTTAAGGCGCAGGTCCACCAATCCAACACATCAAGCCCAAATCGGAAGTCCAGCTTCAAGTCGGCTAGCAGCGTCAACAGAAAAAGTAGCTCGCCTAGCATCAACTCTTCCGTGGAATACAAATCACGCAAGGCAAGCTCAGAGTCCAACATGAGCATGATAAGCAGGAACGGTATACCGCCCCCACCACCCCCGCCTATGCCACCTCCGTTAGATGGCACTGATCCAAGCGAAGTTCGACCTTTTATGGACCCTTACGGCCGAGCTAAGACCGTGCGAATCGGTAAGTGGAGATGGCCGCCGCCAAAAGATGGAACTATTCAGGAGAACGGCGAGGACTTTATGCAGTTTAAAATGAGGCAGCACCAGCGCAAAGTGACCCCCAATAAGGACCAAACAATCACGATAACTAACGGCCACAGCAGCGGCAATTTTAACAAATCCGAGCAACCATCCGCCGAGTGGGAGGAAATAGAGTTCGAACCAATAGTCAGGGAGCCGGAAAGACCTACCAAAGTCAGCTCCAAACGAGCTTTCGACATTGGAGCCGCAAGACCTTCTCCCGGGAGTATAGGAAAATTAAAGTTGAGTTCGGAAATGCGTCAGAGGTTGGAACAAGTGACTGCTAATCATTCTGTCAGATCTACAAGTAGTAAAGTCGATAAGCCCTCGAGGATCGTTAACAAACTGGAAGATACTAGGAAAATGATGTTGGAGCAACAGTTGGCTGGGAGATGGGGAGATGAGTCACAAAATACTAGCGGGAAGTCTAGTCCAGAAACACCCTCACATGTAAGTATGAGGTACATACCTTTTAACTCGTAATATACGGAGCATTATTTAAAATTAGCGGCAAACAAAAAATGTTGAAAACATTAAGAAAGAAAACAAGGTGTAAAATGTTTCCAAAATTAGTGAAATTTCAGATTTTTATTGTATATTTTATCTCAGACTTCTAAACTCTTCGCTGCAATTTCTTTCTCATTTTTTAAATGTAGATATATGCTTCTTTAGCAACAAAATAACCTTTCCAGAAAGTTATGGTTGCAAACTAAAGTACTACCCTCCCTTAACTGTAGAGGAATTAAACAATTCCTATCGCATCTCATATGTTATTGTATCATTACTAAAAGGTCATTTTTATTTTTACTAGTACGCTACAAGTTTCCGAGAAAAAAAGAGTATGCAAACCACGAGGCATACTACTTGTTATTCATTTGTTTTAATTTAGTCAGCCTAGGCAGACTTGATACTTACATTTTCAGATTTTGATCCTAGGAAAACATTGATGAACATTGTGCTGTGATATATCGTTAGATTCATACTGAAAAAGTACATTTAACTGTAGTATGAAGGTGATATACTTCCAAATAAAAATTTTGAGAAGTTTCTAAAAAAGTGATTTTATAAACTTTCCATAAGACAAATTAACAACAAAAGAATGCCATGTGTATTATTCTTTCAATATTTATGAACATTAGAACATTCGAATTTTCAAGTGGCACTAAATTAAAAAGTAAAATTGTCAGTAAAAATTTCAAAATTACGTAAACGGGTACGAACTTAGTACAGTCATATGTAGAATGATCTCTGAAGAAGTTCAAAGATGTAAAAACACATAGGGTCTCTTATTTAAAAATCAAAAGTTAGGGCTACTTCTGGCGAAACCAGAAGTCGCAGAAACTTGACATAAATATTCGGGTTATGTGTTGAAGAGTTTTGGTGAATGTGTAAACAACCTCCGGAGGCAGCGTCATACCGAAGATTTCAGCCCTTCCCAGAAATAATTTGCGAAGGAACAATTCTAACTATAATGATTTAAAGTCATTTTTGGTATCGATCAATATTATTATTTTGTTAAACGAGGATAGATGCGTTTCTAATTATTCAATAGATTTTTGTACTAGTTGGTTGCCCATCCTTAGAGACGAAGTAAGTAAAAATAAGATAAATATAATTTAATGTCTCACGTGACTATGGAAATACATAAACAAAGAACTGTCATGGTTGACGGCCAAAAAAGTTTTGAGAACGGAAGTAGATTCTCTTCCGAAACGTTAACTTCCTATAGCTTTGATTTTGAGTTTTTAGTTTATATTGTTCTAGTTTATATATTTTTAGGTGTGAGACTTTTTGAAATAGTCAAGTACTCAAGAACCAACCTCTGTCTGATCCGTTTGGCGCAGAGGTTTTTTCATCAAAATTTTTTAATATTTTTCAGTGGCAAAATACCCAATAAAAAGTAAGAAGATCAATATTTCATTTAAAAAAATCAACTATGTTTATTATTTTTCGGGACATTTAAGTGAAACACTATATACCACAATGTGTGTTTTTATGTTCTAAAATTCTTGTCTCAACTAGTTTCCAAGGGCAAAAATCTAGAGAAAGAAACGACATTTGTTATCCGCAGTATTAAAAATTAGGAGGAAACCGACAATCAGCCGCCATTTTTCAAGATGGCGACTGTAGCAGAAGGTTAATCTTCGAGAACTTCTAGCATGTATAATCGAAGGACTACTACTTTAAATGCACCGTTGCTTGTACTGATGTTTTACCCTTTATTTCATAAGACGATTGCTCTATATTTAAAAATTACTTTTGAATACTGGAAGAAACACAAAAAATATTTCATGTTCTTAAAGTATTAAAAAACCAACCAAGTATCGCGTCAACATCATTAACAAACCTGCTCTGTCTATTATTTTTTTTATCAATGTCATGCCATTCTGCGGCATTATAGGTAATTTATTTTGCAGATCTATTTACAGATTCCCCACAGCGGTACAAAGTCGCCCACCCAGCAAAGCTGGGCGAGCTCCAACTGGAAACCGGGACCACCGCCCCCACCCATCGGACCAAATTCTCTACCACCCGCGCCTCCAGGGCCAGCACCTCCACCCCCCGTAGTCCGACCGAACCAACCGCCGCCTCCAGTCGAGCCAATCAGGGAATCTTCCTTCATGGCCCAACGCCAGGACCGGGACACATTCGGCGTGCACCAAAACCGGGTAATCCAAAACAACTCTAAGAGGAACTCGTTCAGCGCCAACTGGGACGTCCAGAGTAGCCTGACGCACGAGACGGCGGACGACGCCACCAGTTGGGCAAAGGAAGGGCTGGAGGTGGACAAGCACGATGGCAGGATGTCGAGGGATAGCTGGGAGCTAGCGGAATCCACCACTAACACTTCTATTGAACCGAGGCGGCTGAGTGAAAGGTGGGACAGAGAGGAGAGGAAGTTTGAAAAGAATAAGAACGTTAGGAAGGATGCAATGAACCATGAACCTATCGAGAGACCGACATTTAGAACCCATATGTTTAACAAGAGCGCGCAGGAGAGAGAGAAGAAACACTCCGTCGCGTCTACCCAGATGACTGACAAGACCGAAAGGACAGAAGGTGAGTCAAAAGTGCTTTTTCAAGTTGCAAATGTCGCTTTGTGCCGTTGTTCTACAATGTACGCTTGATTCGGGATTATTAAGTGATTTATTGCGTCTTTAATTATGAATGATATTACTAAATTTCTCTTTTGCAGCTGTGACGTAACTGGATACCAGTCTGCTAAAACTAATCGCGGTTTTGCCACAGTCTGCTGCATAATATTTCACATATTACTGTAGAAGTATTTGTAAAATTTAGTACGCAATCGTCGAGACGGAATTATTTGCAATTAAGTTCAACATTACCCAAATTAAAATATTTGTGGAATTCTTTCTTTAACGTTTAAATAGTTTCAATGAAATTTTAACGTTGATTATCAATACAAACGTTCCATATAAGTCTTAATATACAAGATATTTTATAAAACGAGTATTACGTCAACTAGTCTGTATAATAAACATGATTTGAGGTAACTTTTTACTCCGAAATTTTGAGAAAAACATTAAATTAAAAGTTTTACAGAATCCTCTAATTGAAAATGAAAAATGTTTAAAGCGATTAGAAAAAACTGTTAGAGTCAAGTTGAGCGTAACACCATGTTTTATGTTTTTCCCTGAACTGAAAGAGTTCTATTAATATTTTCAATATAGTAATATGTTCAGCGTGGCTCCAAGAATTCTGGGACAGACAGCTGATAGCATTGCTTTAAAAAAAGGATAGTTTAAAGTAAACTTTTTAAGTTTAATGTTATTTTCTTATTCGTCTTCTTATTTACGTCTTTCAACCCTTAATATTAAACCGGTGTCGAGTAAAAGAAAAAAATGAAAATATTCGAATATAATTTTTATCTATTGAATGGCATAACAGATTCCAATAAAATTTTAACCAATTATAGATACGACCAGAACATAAACACGGAATAAATTGGAACAGAATCCGACAACAAAAACATTGAGAACAAAATTCATGAATGGTTCTGAAGTTTCTTAACCCCTATAAAGCTCCGTCAAACTACAATTTTTTTTGTAGTACCTTGGGATGGTTTTTAATAGCACATAATGTTTCTAAAGCAATCAAACTGGTACTTGGTACTTTTTACTATTTTAGGGACTTTCCACCGTTATTACCGTTTGCGTAAAAAATTGCGAAACAAACGAAACTATTAGTCAACGAATTCTGAACAAATTTTGAAAATTTCCATATCATTTTGTCAATTGTTTCTTGTAAGCATCTTAACTCAAAGCAGAAAAGACCGACTGTGTTGAAATCCAGACAATAAATTGGTGTTAATTAGAAGAAGAAATCTGTCATTTTTGTAAAAAGAAACGATCAGTAAATGCAAACGTTATGAAAAATGCACATGCACAACTGTATGCATAAAGAGGACAATGCAACGTTTGGTCAAACGCTACAAGCACAAGAATATTGCTTAGTGTACCTAAGAACGTTTCACCCATTAAGATAGCATCATCAGGTGATGATTAACTCTACAATAACAGCAGTTGTCCCTAAAAATTGCACTTATTTTCAAAAGAGTACAATGTTTTCATTTAGTTACGTTGAGTTATGAAAAATATTATAAAGAAGTCTAAGGCCTTGGTATCTAGTATATACACCAAATCTCAAGTTTCCGTACTCTTACTGATTTTCCCCTATATGCCTCTACATACCCCCCACCATTTCAACGGAGTCATTTCAGAATATAATTTAGTTCCAGATGTCGTTATAATACATATGTGTACCAAATTTTAAGTGAATATTTCAATTTAATTTTATCAGCCTTTTTAATAATGGAGTGGAGGTGGGGGTGGGGTTGATAAATGGTATAAAAAATATGAGACCTTCCCTCCTAGTATATAAAACAAATTCCAAGTTTATGTACTCTTACTAGCTTGCTTTGCTTATGTTCCCCTATTTATCCCTAATTAATCCCCAACCCTCCAACGTAATCATCTCAAAATATAATCTAATTACAGATGTCGTTATAATACATACATGTATCAAATTTCAAGTAAATATCTCAATTTTATTTTATCAACCCATTTAATAATGGAGTGGGGGTGGTGGGGGAGTTAGCAGATATTAAAAAATCCGAAAAATTGGCTTCTGGTATGTACACCAAATCACGTTTCTGTACTCCTGCCAGCTTAGTTTACTTATTTTCCCTTATTTACCCCTATTTAACACCCAACCTTCAACAGAATCATCTCAAAATATAATCCAGTTCCAGATGGCGTTAATAATACATGCTTATATAAACGATATTATTATAAACAAGCTCTCTTATACTCAAGAAATTCTTTAATTGTATATGGTTCAATTTCTAACATCAAATTGAAAAGTTCTCTCCTGAATTTTTTATGTTTTTTATATTTTTTGTATTGTTTGGTAAGATATTGAAGTATCGCATACCAGATTTCAAATGAAATCTCAATTTTATTTTATCAACACCTTTAATATTGGAGTGGGGGGTTGTGGGAGGAATTAAAAAATATTTTAAAAATCTGAGATACTGGTTTCTAGTATGTACACCAAATCCCAAGTTTCTCTACTCCTACCAGCTTGCTTTACTTATTTTCCCATATTTACCCCTATCCTAGTTCAAGATGTCGTTATATATATCTCAAATGAAATATCAATTTTATTTTATCAACATACATGTATCAAATTTAATACCGGAGCCGGGGGGGGGGGTGACAAGTTATAACAAATTTGAGGTCTTGGATTTTAGTATATACACTTACCAGCTTGCTTTACTTATTTTCCCCTATTTACTCCTATTTAGCTCCAATTCCAAAATATAATTTAGTTCCAGATGTCATTATAATATACACGTGTACCAAAATTCAAGTGAATATCTCAATTTTATTTTATCAACTCCTTTAATAATGGAGTGGGGGTGGTGGAGGGGGTGAAATATGTTATCAAAAAATCTAAGGCCCGAGCTTCTAGTATATACAACAAATTCCAAGTTCCTGTACTCTTACCAGCTTGATTTACTTATTTTCCTCTATTTACCCCCCAACCCTTCACCAGTTTCAGGATCTCGTTATAATACATACGTGTACAAAATTTCAAGTCAATATTTAAAGGGTTTCAGAAAAAACGTGCGGACAAAATAAGTTACAGACAGACAGAAATTTTTTCTTTCGCTTAAATTTAAAATCTCATGACATTCATGACATTCTAAACCTAATTCAACAAAAAAATTGTTTGAAAATTTTAAGTTGGGAAACAGTAAGCTATAGGGATGACCTCGCCTAAACTTCTAGCGGTTTATATATCAGAATGTACATAGAAACTAAGCAATTTTAGGCGAGGATTGCGTAGTGTTCTTCGGAGTGGATGTAAAGCAATCAGCTCCTTTTCTAGTACATTTTTTTTCTTTTGGAGAATATGCTCTGACATTTTCATACACATTTTTCCATAAAATATAAAGTTTATGAAGTACAATGACAATTATTGTTAGAACAGTTATACTTATTTACCTAAAAAGTGACATTTAAAGTAAGATATTTAAATAGATAATAAATGTTTGACTTTCTTTAATAAGAAGTGTACACCTGACCCCCCAAATACATTTCCATCAAATAGCAAAAGATTTTATGAACTTGCAAAATCCATGTTTGGCGACATTTTGCTAAGGGTTGCTACAACTCGAAATTAAAAAGACGTCCAATTGGTGCTCATCATAATTTTAATTTTCATAACCTATTGTCATTTTTTATAAAATATTCTGTCCCTATTAAAAACACGAAAGGGTAAAAAGGACATGCTATTCACATTAGTTTTCTTTACTCAGAATTCGCAATTTATAGAAGATGTAATAGATTCTAAAAACACAAAAAAGCTCGATGCTCGTTTCGACAACCTTGTTGACATCATCAGGAGGTGATTAAAACTAAAGTGAATTTAATATTATATGCAGTATGTATATTAAATTACTGCCTTAGTTCAACGTAATCGACTAAATAATAAAGCGAGACCTTTTTGGGGTAAGGCCTCAATCAATATTCGTTTTTCAATTTTTACGCTTTTATATTTTTCCCTATTAATTTAATGGTAAATAAGAATTATGTAAATTATTAGTAATAATAATCGTTGTCTTCTTTCAGTTCAAGAATGGCCAGAGTTCATGCGCCCAATCCAGACACCACCATCGAAGTCCCCAATACCGACCCAGCCACAACAGAGAGAAAAAACCGAATCCCCCAAGACGACTTCTCGATTACTACCCCTAGGTGCAGCTGCATGCGTCACCTACAACAGAGTTTCCTGGCTGCTTAGAGTTAGAAAAGAAGTCTTCTCCCCATCTGAGCCGCTGGGGCCACCAACTGCCCTTCATTTAATTTTCTGTCAAATCGTAGGCGACGTATATGGACTCACGCCTTGTCTGAGGCTAACTCAAAGCGAGAAACGGGCTGGGGTTAACATGTTGTCAGGATACGGAGTTACGGCTGAAAATTATAACAACTCACACAGAGCGAATATTAAGAGGAATGTTGTCGAGTTGGCGAGGACCTGGCCGCTGTATTTTGCTAGGTTGTTCCCCGTCTCTGGAGCTGCGCAGGTAAGCAAGACGTAGTTGTACAGTTGTGGCGACCAGAAGGTTTCCAGACTAAAGAATTTGATGCAAATTTTCTGCTTGAATCATGCTTTTTCCCATCATTTAGATACGTCCCGCTTACTGGAGCAGATAATGCCTGTTTTGTAAGTCTCATAGACGCAAAAAATGTAATAGCAATAATTCATGTTTTAAATGGCGTTAGCCTTATGCAACGGATAAATTTTACACGTGTATCTTCTCAGATATTATTTTATAAAATGCTAATAAACAAAATAATAAAATACTCTACATGTGATATGATTAATGGGTGAATGTTTTGTTATAAGTTGACTAGATTCAATTTCATGTATGCAAAAATTGTCAGCATCATTCAAAAATTTCAGCTCACATTAGAATTAGCATACATATATCAAGTACGGATAAAGATCTAAATTCTTTGTTCTGAAGAATATGCGATGACCCCCAAGAGGCCGCTGATCGAGGTTGATCGGTTGTTTATCCACCCGTAGTTGTCACCAGAAGGAAATTAAAAAGTCGACAAAATTATTTCAATTATACACTAAATGCATTTGAAACCCTAAAAATAGTTTAAACAAATATTTCCATATGAATTACTTTATTTCATAAATATTAGTGATATGAAGTACATATATGTAATTTCTGCTATCTATTCCACTCTTGAGGTTATGTAGATATTTTTACATTGTTAACAGACTTAACAGTATTAGTTTACATTGATTTATTTTCCTCTTATAAGAACCCTCTAAGAACGTGTATTTTGAAAAACCGCTGCCTAAGGAATCACTACTTCCACATCCAGATTTTTCATCCAAGTCACTATATTTGCACTCTAGTATGAGGAAATTATTGGTCATCAATTTTAATAATATTTGGGGCCGATGTTATAAAATATTTGAGGCGTTGGTTACTACCATATACGTTAAAACCGCTGCCTAAGGAATCACTACTTCCACATCCAGATTCTTCATCCAAGTCACTTTAAAGGAAACATCTTGACTATATTTGCACTCCAGTATGTGGAAATTATTGGTCATAGAATTTTAATATTTGGGGCAGATGTCATAGCAAAGTTTGAGGAGTTGGTTTCTATCATATACGTTAAAAATTAAGTTTCTAGTTTACCCTACTTATTTTCCACTATACACAACCTACCACCTCCCACCCCTTCAATGCAGTCATCTCAATCAGATGTCACTACAATACATACGTGTACTAACTTTCAAGTGAATATCTCAATTTGATGTTATCAATCCCATTAATAATGAAGCGGAGGTGGTGGACTTTGAAAAATATTAAAAAGAAATCTGAGGCCTTGGTTTCTAGTATATACACCGAATCCCAAATTTCTGTACTCTTACCAGCTTGATTTACTTATTTTCCCCTAGTCCTCCTGTTAACCCCAACCCTTCTACGGAATCATCCCAAAATATAATCTAGTTCCAGATGTCGTTATAATACATACGTCTACCAAATTACAAGTGAATATCTCAATTTTATTTTATCAATCCCTCTAATAATGTAGTAAGGGTAGTGGAAAGGTTGAAAAATATTATTAAAAAATCTGAGGCCTTAGAATCTAGGACATACACCGAATTTCAAGTTGCAGTACTTTTACCAGCTTGCTTTACTTATTTTTCCCTGTTTACCTCTACTTACCCCCACTCCTTCAACGCAATCATGTCAAAATATAATCTAGTTTTAGATATAGTTATAATACATAAATGTTCCAAATTTCAAGTAAAAATTTAAATTTAATTTTATCAACTCTTTTAATAAGGGAGTTGGGGGTGGAAAATACTAATAAAAAACCTGAGACTTTCGCTTCTAGTATATACACCAAATCCCAAATTTCTGTACTTTTACCAGCTTGCTTTACTTATTTTCCCTTATATACCCCTATTTAACCCCCAACCCTTCAACGGAATCATCTCAAAATATAATCTAATTCCAGACGTCGTTATAATACATACGTGTACGAAATTTCAAATGAATATCTCAACTTTATTTTATCAACCCCATTATTGGGGTGGTGGGGGGTTGAAAAATATTATAAAAAAATATGAGGCCTTAACTTCCAGTACAGACACCGAATTTCAAGTTTCTGTACTCTTATAAGCTTGCTTTACTTATTTTCCCCTATTTACCCCTATTTAACCCCCAACCCTTCACCGGATATCCTAAAAAAATATGAGGCCTAACTTCCAGTACAGACACCGAATTTCAAGTTTCTGTACTCTTACAAGCTTGCTTTACTTATTTTCCCCTATTTACCCCTATTTAACCCCCAACCCTTCACCGGATATCCTCAAAAAACAATCCAGTTCCAGATCTCGTTATAATATATACGTGTACAAAATTTCAAGTCAATATTTTAAACCGTTCCGGAGAAAACGCGCGGACAAAAAAAAAGTTACAGACAGACAGACAGACAGACAGACAGACAGACCGACCGACAGACAGACAGACAGACAGAAATTTTTTTTTCGCTCAAATTTAAAATCTCGACGTTTCATGACATTCTAAACCTATTTCACTAATAAAAATTTTTGAAAATTTTTTTGCGATTACTATACTTCCAATCCACTACGTGGATGTGGAAGTAAAAATGAAGTTTCTAGCTTGCTCTACTTGTTCTACCCTATTCACAACTTTCCACCTCCCACTTCTTCAACAAAATCAACTGAGTCAGATGTCATTACAATACATGCTAACGTACTAACTTTCAAGTGAATATCTCAATTTCATGGGTGAGGAGTTGGAAAATGTTATAAAAAAGTTTGAGGCCTTGGCTTCTAGTACATACATCAAATTTCAAGTTTCTATACTCTTACCAGCTTGCTTTACTTATTTCCCCCTATTTACCCCCCCCCCCAAACCTTTCATCGAACATGTTCAAAAAACAATCCAGTTCCAGATCTCGTTATGATACATACGTGTACAAGATTTAATATCTCGCCATTTCATGACATTCTAAACCCATTTCAAGAAAAAAGAAATCGGTAAAGGTATTTACACAGAACTTCCCTCTTTATTTGAGCATGGAGGTCACTCTAAGAAAATATTAATTACAAAATGACATTGAAAATAATAATCGGAATATAGTTATCACTATTATTACAAAGAAAACCTGATAACTTTTGGTCAAAAAAATATACAGAATGGTCATCCAACAGCAAAAATTCAATACTAAATAACAGGTGCCCAATATAGAAGGCCTGCGCAAATACCTTTACAAATGTTCACCATGGTTGAATTATTTCTTAGAATGACCACCCTGTACATTTTTCAATAAAATTTTTTGAAATTTTTCAAAATTTTTCTTCCGTAAAAATTTTAAATTTGACCAAAAATATGTCCTTCTATTCTATAGTAGTGGTAAAAGAACATTACAATTTTTTTCAAAAAAACTTAATTTTTTTTTAATAGATTAGAATGCCATGAAACGTGGAACCTTGAAATTTGAGTAAAAAAAATGTTTTCCATTTATTCTAGTGGTAAAATTTTTTTCCAAAATGATGAAAAAAAATTTTCAATTTTTTTTTTTTTTAATAGTGTTAGAATGGCATGAAACGTGGAAATTTTAAATCAGAACACGGAATTTTTTTCCAACTATTCTAGTAGTAAAAATATTTTCAAAAATGTTGGTAAAAAAATGTTCAAATTTTTTTTTTTCTGAAATAGGTTCAGAATGCCATGAAACGGGAAAATTTTAAATCAGAACAAGGAATTTTTTTCCAATTATTCTAGTAGTAAAAATAGTTTCAAAAATGTTGGTAAAAAAATTTTCTATTTTTTTTTTTTTTCTGAAATAGGTTCAGAATGCCATGAAACGTGGAAATTTTAAATTTGAGCAAAAACAAATTTTTTTCATTATTTATTCGCTTTACACGGTCCATCCTGTATATTTTCCAGTGAAAGTTTAACCATTTCTTCGCTGACAATAGTGTCAGCTACCTACCTACTGGTCTCCGTCAAGTAGTTTTTTAGTTAATGCACCAACAGACAGACAGACAGACAGACTGACGGAATTGGAAAAAACTATATTCTCGTAATCTACATGACCTGTAACGTGAAAATCCGAAAAAATTTCGGAGGGTGATTTTTTCTCGAATACAATACTTCCCTTCGGTATCCGAGGGAAGAACTCTTTTACGTTTACTATAAATACTTCCAATCCACTACGTGGAAGTAAAATTATATCTCCAAACTTAAAGCTTTAACATAAACTTCGGATTGCCCAGTAGAAAATCGCGTTTTAGATTATAGTGCTTCATGTAGAAGTACTAAGCAGCAAAAAAAGATATATATTTTTTTTAAGCATGAGTTATTACATCGTTCTCTTTTACTTCCAAATCCATGTAGTGGATTTGAAGTATTTACACGGTTTAAGGGACGCGGACGTGCTTACTGTGTTTGCAGTTTACAGTGAAAGTAGAAGAAATGTAAGCAGAAAAGCTTAATTTGAGTTAACTAATGAGTTTAATCAAAGAAAATTGGCAGATTAAGTATTTGTAGACACATTTGTTTAGTGAAATGATACCAAATATCGTCAAGAGGCTCAACCTTATGGACATTTAGCTGAAAAAGCGGAAGAGGCTCTAAAATACTATTTTTGGATAATAGTGGCAAAAAAACTAATAAAATTATGTTTTAAACTTTTGAGGTCAAATGCGGCAGATCCAGGAAAGGCTAAATAGAAACGCTAGCAAGATAGTGACAGATTACGGTATTACTTTCAAAGGCACTTGCTAACGGCAATTTACGAAGCTTAAAAGCAGTCATACTCGAGCAGAAAGAGTTAGTAAATAGCTGTACAGCGTGGAAACCTTTTTGTGATCACGACTGTACTTTATATTGGCACTGAGCGGAGGGTGAAGGAATAGACAGAATCACAAAATTAATGAACAGTGGCATTAAACTTTACTAGATCCTTGCAAAATTGTCAGTCATTCAATCAGAGCTTTGGGAGTACAGAGCGCACATGAAAATTAAAAAGATATTTTATAAATTCTAGAGAAAATTATGCTTATTTTTCATTTCATGACGAAGAGATACAAGGAAAAGTTGTTTAAAATTACAAAATGGCTGTTTTTGGTCTCAGGACGATCCTTGTTATAAAATTGATACAGACAGTTAAGCAAACAAATGTAATTTTTTTATAGACTTTTTATTAAATGTTTCACTTTAGTAAATAGCTGTTTACTCTCTACATATACAATAAACTCGTAATTTTAAACAACTCTTCTTTCTATGTTTTGCTAATAAAATGGAAAGATAAGGGTATTCTTCCCTTGAAACAAAAAATGTTTCTTTTGCAAAATCAATCCGGCAGAAAATTGTAAAATAAATACTTCAACATTATATGAAAAAGCAAAAGATTAATCCATGAAGGGAATTGCCTCTTTGCCCCAAATTCATAACGTATTCAATCTGTTCACAGAAAACTCGATTAAAACGTACTTTCTTTCCAGCTGTCCGAGGTGCAGTTAGTCGCCATTTCCCACTGGGGCGTTCATTTGGTCAGGCGAGAACAGAATCACCTCCAAGTTATCAAATCCTTTGCCTTGGGAGACATAGGGTCCTGCGCGGCACCGAGGCCTACAAGTGTTAGTTTGGATGGACCCCAGGGACGATTAAGTTTACACACTCCTAGGGCTCAACAATTATCCGAAATGGTCATGAAGTTCTGTGCCGAATATAGAAAGGTAAGTGGTTAGGTCTCACTTTATCGTTTCGTGAACTACCCAGCACGAAATAGATGATGAATAAAGTGTTTCAGTATCAGTTATCGACTCAATTTGAATGAAGGCAATATAGTACAGGAAAATTAGCCATTTAGGGTAACAAAAATTAATAAAAGGATCATCTCTGGGATTTAAGTAGGTAATAACCTGTACAATGACATGATGTATTCTTTGCACTTCCAAATTCCGGGAAAATTCAAAAAATTTGGAAAAACTTTTTTATTCTCGGTTTTCTTGCTCTAGCGGCCAAAATAATGGAAATAGAGAAAAAAGTTCCCAACAAAAGTTGTAGCTTGTCTCTTTCTCTACAGAAAAGGTATTTACAAATTTTTGTCTTTCTTAAGCCGTTTAGAAGATAAATCGAGTTTTTCACTTATAGTTTTAAGCCGCTTCGAAATGCGCGAAAAATAAAGAATTCTCCGGGAGTTTCGTACGACCGGGCTCATCGATCAATAATTCTTACTATTCAGAGCCCCTAAAAAAATGAAAATAACATAAAATGTAGAGAAAAGTGTCAGCTTTAATGTGGAACCAATCACAAAATTCATAAAGAAAATTATCATAGAGAAAAAGTGTCAGAAGATGGCTCAGTAAACTTTGTACAGTTGATCCACAGATTTATTCATATATTTGCCGGGAGTCGTTATAATGATAATTCATTTTGCTTATACAGGGTTGGGCAAATGTGTGGAAACACTTGATTTCTGGCTAAACTATAAGTGCGATTGAAAAATACCCTTAACAAAAGTTTTTGTAGTATTTTTATTCTATTCAGTGATGTACTTTGATTTTCAACAGCTATCCTATTTTTCGAGATGTGACGTCATCGACAGTTTTTTTAAATGGATAACCCTGAATATTTTTACATTTTCAGATAGACAATTTTTCATCAATTATAGTGATATAGGGTTTGGTGGGTGTGCGGCTTGTGGTTTTTTAAATATTAAATAAAATAAAGTGTAATAAATATTTATTAGTTAATGATAATTAAATTTCTTATTACAAAATATTGAGCACTTTAATATTGAGAAACGAAGAAAATATTCATAATAAATGTTCAAATTGGAAACCTTCAGCAGCCTGACAATATCCTATTCGATCAACGAAAGCTCTTAAAGAGTTTTGAATAGCATGCTGTGATATTTCTTGAACAGCCATCCTAATTCGATCTTCCCACTCTTCTAACGACTGAGGCTTGGTCCTATAGTCTAAAGGACTTAAATCTGGCGATCGCGGTGGCCATTCAATATGTCCTCTTCGACCTACCCATCTCTGTGGAAATATTTCATTAAGGTATTGACGCACGTCAACTCCATAATGAGGCGGAGCTCCATCTTGCTGATACCAAATTTCATCTGAGAGTCGTTCAGGATTTGCCTGGTTTGGAAATAAACGATTTAATATTGGAATAATTTGCTCGCGTAAAAGTTGTAAATAAAGATTGGAGTTTAAATTTTCTCTAAGAAAGAATGGTCCGATGATGTGTCCTCTGATTATCCCCGCCCATACATTTAATTTTTGATGGTATTGGGTGTGACTTTCTTCCATCCAATGAGGATTCTGATCAGCCCAGTAGCGACAGTTATGTCGATTTACAAAACCACTCAGGCAAAATGTTGCTTCATCGGAAAAGACTATATTATTGAAAAAGTTACCATTAATTTCAATTGTATCCATCATTTCCTGACAAAACTGCATCCTTCTATCAGGATCATCTTCATTTAATTCTTGTACTAAATGTACTTTATACGGATGAAATTTATTTTTGGACAATATCCTTCTTACTGATCTCTCGCTAATATTGTGATGTAAGGCTAGTTTTGGTACTGAAGTTTTTGGTTCTTCTTGTAGGCTAAGAAGAACATCAAGTGAAATATCTTCATTTGTAGCCGATTTACTTCGACCGGATTTTGGACGATTTTTAACACTTCCCGTTTCGTGAAACTTTTGCACAACCTTTGAAACTGTTGATTTTGAAATATGAGAATTTCTATCAGGGAATGTTACATTAAAAATATCGCATGCATCTTGTAGAGATTTCTGCTTGTCTCCAAAACCAACCATCATTAACAACGAAATTCTTTCACGTTCAGTTAGTTCAGCCATAATTAAAAAACAATGTTAATATTTCACACCGAAACTCTCTAACAGTATTGACTGCAATTGACAGTAATACGAATGATTTGAGTTCGGTTAAAGAAAGTTTGCAAAAAGCATGGCAAGAAAAAAACGAATATTTTTTTATCAGATAGTCCTGTTGACAATAATTAAAATGTAAACAGCCATGTCTTTGCTTTACTATTTTATTTAATATTTAAAAAACCACAAGCCGCACACCCACCAAACCCTATATACTGCTTTATCAATTGTAATTAAATTTGGAGAATATAGATAGTACGTAGACATCTTTGATTCAGACGTCCGGTGCCTTCCATACCTTATCTAGGAGGCCAGGGGTGCAATACCCCTAATGCCTAAAATTTGACAATTTAAATTTTGAAATTTGCGATGACATTTTAAAATTTCTTGTTCGAGACGGGTTTATTGACCCGTTTACGGAAAAATTTACTTTAGTGATAAGGGACGAAGACTGACACCTTCCTATGTGGCAGAACTCTATGAGGAAAGTCTTCCAAATCATTACCCACACCTAGGTTGTACATAAAATGCACATGGGCATGTTTACCACATGAAAAATTTGCTATGCCAATAAATCACTATTACACGCCGAACTACTTAGTGTTTCTGTCTCGGGAATCCCGGGACGGGAACACCTATTACAAAAGTTTGTACATCTGTAAATTCTCTATCTTAAAGGTCCTATATATTTTTTTCGTACGCCTAACCGTTTTGGAGGTGCGGCGACATTTAACATTTGCCAAATACAAAACTTTCAACAGCTGTAAAATTATCATCACCTTCTCCAACAGCTTCAGCAGCTCAACGGCATTTGTGTACAGCGTATTATCATGAAAAATGAGCGACATTCATATATGCTATAAATAAATATGAAACCTATATAGTTATACCATTTTCCAAAGGTTCAATATAATTTTTAAACTGAAAATGTGAAAAAAATGTAGTGCATTATTTATCGTGAAAAATTGCCTGTAACTCGGAAAATTTGCAAGTTGCAAGAAAATTCCAAGAGACAAAAAATGTTTAAATGGCCTCGGTGTATACGTCTGAATTATTTCAAATTTTTAAATTACATATTTTTAAAGCATTACAATTTCAAAGAAAGGAGTAGCTTTTTATGTTTTCCGGAAAAACTTGGTGAAAATGCACTTTACGGAAAAGTTGCAAATAAAAAAAGTCTAGTATTTCAATGACACATTCACCTGAATTTTTTTACATCTTTTTCTCAACTTTTAGATTTCTCCTCCTCCACTTTTAGGAATTTACGAGTGGTCATGTCTCGAAAAACATGCATTTTTCGAAAAAGTTCCCAAGGGTAAAAACTTCTTATTTTAGGTCAAATTCTACCTAATTCTACAAGTTTCGGAACCCGTGACAAAAGGGGTGTTTTCTACCCTTTCCGCTTATTTCCTCCTCTAATATTTTTTCAAATTTTTTTTTAACGTCATTACAAACACAATGTATTTACAAGGTTTCATCAAAATCCATTCACTAGCACTCAGCTTAGAGGTGATCCTCCCCCGTCGACTGTACGTGGTGGCAGCAAGATGAAGTACCACCGCATAATTCGAACACTGTAACATGCTTCCTGACTGAGAGATTTGGGGGAACTGGATTGGTAATCATCTGTTAAGTGACCAGATATATCGCCCCTCAATTTTTTGTATGGGGTTATTTAAAGCATATACGGTGAGAAACCAATAAATCTTAACGATTTAAAGAACTCATGCTTGCCGCCAAACAACTCCAGGAATTATAAGAAATTCTTGTATACGAGCATCCTCTATAATAATTATAGCAGTTACAATTTTTTTTTGTATTATTTCTTATGATTACATTAATAGAAGAAATGTTATCCCAATAGTTTCACTTCTAATATCTCAACAATGGTTAGTGATATGTATAGGATATGGTTAATATAATTTGTTCGGGAATGAATGGCGAATCCAAAAATATAAGCATATATAGGATGTTCCATTTAAAAAAGTAAAGTTTTATAACCTGCCACCTTTTTAAAGGGCTTTGTACATTTGAAAATAAAATGATTAAATGCATAATTTTAAACAGAATAACTTTTACACTTAACATTGTCTATGTCTCACCGATTTCCAGGCAATGCTTGTCTAAATAGAGATGGGACATCCTGTATATTGTCCAAATTTCATTACAACCGATAAAGCAGTTTGGAAGCTATCAGCAAAAACCTTTTAAAAATTTAACTTTAAAAAGTGAATAGCTCCGAAAGGGGGAGCAGCCATAGGAAAAAAATACAACGTACTTTTAGTATTATTTTGACTCGAACTATACGCTCCCGAAGTATCGCCCTGTATATATCCTTTATTGCATTCACCGAAAAGTAGCACAAACCTCCCATTTATGAGGTATGTCACGAACCGTTATAAAAAATTAATAACTCCATGCGATAAACGCTAATTTACAATAAATTTTGTTCTGCTGATCTCGCCTTTCTTGCACTAATAAGGCGAGCGTAAGCAAATGTAAATAAGGCGTTCTAACACGAACAATTAATTTATCAATAATCAGAGTATAAAATAAAGGATCGTATTTAATATTAGTAACGCTGACATGGTTACAATACCCAAGGCAATTATTACATGAAAAAAGTATATACGCACTCAATTAAACAGTTATTTCTTTACAGTTGGCAGATCTGATCATTAAGCAACGATTTACATTTAAGAAAATCATGAAAGTGTGCATTAAACTGGATCAGATGAAAATTAATGGCCCAGGGTAAAATTCCATCGCGGTACAATTCGAGAGATTATGAACAATTATAGTTTCTATTCTTCTATCAATAACATAATTAAAACGCATCGTTTAATCCCAAATCGGATACAAGAGGAGCAATCATTGTTGAACCCCCTTTCTATAGTATTTAACAGATCGACCGATCAGGGTTCGCATAAATTGCCCAAATACCCAAAAAACCTAGCGGATTTTTGTTATGGGGTTTTCCGTATTTTTTCAAACTAACAAAACCTCACAAAAGACCAAAAACTAATGAATCATTTTTAAAATACAAATATTCTGTGCACCTTATTAAACATTTATCTTATTCGAGGGTAGAAGAATAATGGATACAATTTCATATGTTAATGAATTATACAAGGTTACTGGGAATTCAACGTATTCCTTTAAACACATGATAGTACAGGCAATTTACTATCTTATGAACCCAAATATATAATATCTATGTCATTAGTTTCAGAGGTATTAAAATTTTTCAGAAAAATGTTCCCCGCAGTGATATCATGGTGAATAAAAAACTGTCCGTTTTTATTTCGGAACTGTCTAGCTTCAGTCGAGTACTTTAAAGAGAACATATCATGATTAAATCAAAATAACAACAATAACTTTAATATTAAAATTTTATCAAAACAAAGAGAACAATTGAAACAAATTATTTATAGGATTTTGCAAACAGCAGAAAAAATAACTATCTATAACTAAAAGAAAAATTATGTGTAAAAATATTAATGAAATCTTTACATTGTTTCGATAACCTGAATTCTGGTTATGCTAGCAAATTAAAATCCTAAAATGAATTTGTCTAGACAAATTAGACAAATTCATTTTAGGATTTTAATTTGCTGGCATAACCAGAATTCAGGTTATCGAAAGAATGCAATGATTTCATTAATATTTTTGCACATAGTTTTTTATATCTAGATAGTTATTTTTTCTGCTGTTTGGAAAATCCTATAAATATGTTTCAATACAATTATAAGCAACCAAATAATAATTCATTTTTAAAAAAGAGAACAATGTTAAAAACGGGCTATCCGTGGTAAAGTTTCAAAGCCATCTTGTTTACTAATGTAACGGGTGCTGAAAACGAATCCGTCGCCCGTTTTGGCGAAAAATCTCTGGAACGCGTTAAAATACAACCCTAATTTGAGGGTGACATTGAAATTGTATTCGAATGACAGATTCGTATTCAGCGTCCCAAAATTAGTAAAAATAGATGGTTTTCACACTTTATCACGGATGGGCCAACAAAGATCTTTCTTTTACATTGTTATATGTTGCAAATGTTATAGAAAAAAATCGATAAAGGTATTTACACAGAACTTCCGTCTTTATTTGTGCATGGCGGTCACTCTAAAAAATTATTAATTACGAAATGACATTGAGAATAATAATCGGAATTTAGTTATCACTATTATTACAAAGAATAGCGGATAACTTTTGGTGAAAAAAATATACAGAGTGGTCATCCAACAGCAAAAATTCAATACTAAATAACAGGTGCCAAATATGGAAGGCTTAATTGCCTTTACCTTTACAAATGCCCACCATGGTTGAATTATTTATTGGGATGACATGACCACCCAGTACATGTTTTAATAAAACTATAATAGGTGCACTCGTAGGTGCATCTGCCAAATATTATTGCCATCTGTCACATTTTCAGTTCCAGATTTACGTAATGGAGTGGAAATATAGCATTGCTTGACATATTTCATTTTTTTTTTATAGGTTTAGAATATTATGAAACGTGGACATTTTAAATTAGAGCCAACAATTTTTTTCATGTATTGTAGTGGTAAAAAATGTCATCATCTATTCTGTAGTCGTGGTAAAAATATTTTCTTGAAATAGGTTTATGAAACGTGGAAATTTTAAATTGGAGGAAAAAAAATGTTTTTCATTGTGTATTCCCTTTAGTCCACCCTGTATATTTTCCAGTTTAACCATCTCTCCGCTTGCAGTAGCGTCAGCTACCTACCAAATTTGACTGTTCTCCATCAAGTAGTTTTTTTAGTTAATGCACCAACAGACAGACACAGAGAGACAGATTGACGAAAAAATCTATATTTTAGTAATCTATATGACCTGAAACGTGAAATCCGAAAAAATCTCGGAGGGTGATTTTTTCTCGAATACAATACTTTCCTAGGGTATGCGAGGGAAGTAAAAATTGAGAACTTATCTCCTAGTAAATACACCATATCTCAAGTTTCTGGATCCTTACTAGGCTGCTTTACTTATTTACTCCTATTTATTTCCAACTCTCCAATGGAATAAGCTCAAAATATAATCAAGTTCCAAATCTTGTTGTAATACATACTTGCACCTTTCAAGTCAATAACTTCTGGTCTAGAGTAGTATCGTGGGCACAAAAAAGAGTTACAGATAGATGGACAGATCGACAGACAGAAATTTTAGTTTCGCTCAAATGTAAAACGTTTCATGACATTCTGAACCTATTTCAATAAGAAAACGAATTAAAAAAAAATCGATTACTATGCTTTATACATTAATAATAATTGGATTAACAGGTAGTAACATAGAATATTCCTTTTCCTTTTTTATGACATGAGATACACACTTCCTCCATATATCGCTTTTGCCTATTTCGTCTACTATTATCTTTATAGATAGATAGATAGATAGATAGATAGATAGATAGATAGATAGATATATTTATTGGTGTTAAGAATTTACATTTTACACAAGTGAAACAATAGTAATAAAGTAAACATATTAAAAAAATACAATAAGTCACATATAAATAAATAAGTAAAACGTTAAAAAACAAAAGGAAAAAAGTGTTTCTACAACACGCATATAACTTAAATGTTTTTTAAGTTAATCAGAACATCATCAATGGAATAGTGGGCATTTTTTAATAGATACTCCTTAATGACGACTTTAAATTTAGTTAAATTCAGATTCCTTACATGAGTAGGCAAGCAGTTGTAAGCTTTTGGACCATAATAATTTAACCCATTTCTTGATCTGTTTAACCTAATGAATTCTAAGCATATATTATTACGATATCTGGTAAGATGATCATGTGTACTTTCACAATTTTGAGTATTCAAGATATTTTTCTTCGTAAGTAATAAGCACTCTAGAACGTACATGCTAGGTAAAGTTAAGATTTGCAACTTTTTAAAGGCTTCTCTGCAGTCATCTCTATAATTTAAATGACTCATAATACGAATTGCCCTTCTTTGCAAGCTGAAAATTCTATGTGCTGAGGTTGCATGACCCCATATCGACAAACCATAGCTTAAGCGGCTATGGATTGTTGCAAAGTAAACCGATCTCACAACCTCCTCCGATACCATACTATTAATATTTCTCAGAGCATAAATATTTTTAGCAATATTACTAGATAGATAATTAGTATGCTCCTCCCAACTTAGCTTTTGATCCATATGAATGCCAAGGAAACGGACGGAATTAGGATTTTGAAAAGTCACTGAGGTTTTTAATGTAAAAATCATAGTTTCTGTCTTGGTCATATTTAGGCTTAGATTATTTGATGCAAACCAATCAGCGGTCCTCGACTGAGTATTCTCCAGATTTCTGCTAAGCAAATCAAATATGGGGTTACTCTCAATGATAGTAGTATCGTCGGCAAATAATATATGCTCAGCCCCTGGGATACAATTTGGAAAGTCATTAACATAAACAAGAAATAACACGGGACCAAGTACGGAACCTTGAGGTACTCCTACATCAATATGTCTAAGTGAAGAAATATTCTTTAAGGCGGACTCACTTAATTGTGGGGATTGATTATATTAGTGTAGTCTTGTTTTTACATCGGTCCATACCATTTCAATGGGGTTGAGAACGCAATAATATGGAGGCAGGCGTAAAATAGTGTGATCGTGTGCTTTAAATATTTTTTCAACGGCATTTAAAATTTTGCTTTCCAATCAGTTCTAATAAAGCTTTTTTGTATTTTTTTCTGGTATTTCCAAGCCTTTACCTTTCAGAAATTCAACGATATCGCCTTGTGTTGATGTTCGGAATTCTTGTGGGTTTCCGTGAATGGTATGACGCATTGTCCATAACAATTACAGAATTTGGTGTGATATTTGGTAACAGCTGTTCCTTTGCCCAGTTTACAAATAATTCGGCTGTCATATCCTCGTGATAATCGGTAGAGGATTGCTTGATATTTTTAGTCGACAACAACAACGCATTTGGAATAAAACCGTTTTTACTCCTAGCATGTAGAATTATAATGATTTTCCCCCTAGAACATGGAGCGCTTAAATTACACTTTTTGGTGTTATCTACCCAACCGGATTGAATTACATCATGGGTGTCAAACCATGTTTTGCCAAGATAAATTATATCTCTATTCGCATCTCGGTATTCTTATATTTGAGGCAGGTACTCGTGTCGATGATCAACAATACGTACTGATTCTATAATTACCATTCGTTTGTCCATTTTTTTGTACCTAAGATAGTCGCGTAACTTATCCCTAATCGTTTCTAATGTGCACCTTCTGTTCATTTTAAAAGTCATAGACAAATCGACAAATGACATCTTTGGACGCGTTATCAAGTTTTTTAAGTTTTTGGTCAACTCTGTTCCGTTTAATAGAATGACCAATTACATCCCGGCTCTGATAACCCTATAAATTGTAGTACGGCTAAATTTGGTTAATTCACAAATCCTTTTCATTTGATTCTATGAAGAATCAACATATTCGCCTTTTAAACATGAGTAAATATTCAAAATAACCCTTTGAGTTTGAACGTGTAAGTCTTTATTTTCAAATTCCGCTTGTATAGGCTCTGTATAAAAATCGCCCCCTTCGTTGTCGCTACTATCCAAAGAACTCCAAAATGCCATTTTAAACAATTAATTGCAAAAAATCACTCAAACACAGTAATAAAACTAATAATTTGTTCAAATATTCACTAGAATTAAGTAATTTATAACGCTGTCTGGCTGTACTGCACTGCCTCGTACAGATCATACGATACAAATAGTTCATACGTACTTTTAGTTTGATATATTATGGCATGAAAAAACTCTGAACAAGGTTGGTGTTGATAAATCAAATTCGCTAAGTATCTAATCCCACTTATATTTCTATGTGACTGACAGGCGGATCCACTCCCGTGGACTGTAGACGAGGAGTGGTGAATATAAATCTGTAAAATTCTGTGCTCTCTCATTCAATGTGAAGCGATATATTGACAATACCCCGTAATATCCTCTAGTTCCGTGCTGTTCCAACTGAGATTGTAAATACTATACACACATTAGCATTAAGTTTAGAATGTACCTACATATTTAAAACAATAAAAAACTCCTTAAATCGTAATTCGTTTGTCCTGCGACCACTGAGTCCCAGGTTCGATTCTAGGTCAGGGTATGGATATTTATGTCTTTCATGTGTTACTGACACGGTGGCACGGGGCTCAGATGTGGTGGCCTGCGGGCCCCCAACTCTTCGGTATAATTTTGAAGAGCAAAGGGGTTATTCCTTACGACACAATTCTTTACCTCAATTGCAATTTCGGCAAGCGGGGGGACCATTCCTTGCGACAAACTTTTTTACCTCGATTGCAATTTCAACGAGCGGGGGTTGGTATTCCCTACGATGCAATTTTATCTCGATTGTAAGAATTCGGAAAGCGGGGGTGGTAGTGCTTCTTACGGTTCGATACCTCCAGCTACGATTTTCCTAATCGAAATTTGCACATGCATCTCATAGAATCCGGGCCCCCTCAAACGCTGCGGGTCCGGGGAACCCCCCCCCCCTCCCTCTCGACGGGCCTGGTCGCAGGAAATGGTTGTTGCGTTGATGTCTATGTGTACGTGTCCTGGTTGAGTAGTCGTGGAATAGCAATAGCTAAACTCCGCCCGGACGTGAATATAAATAAGGCCATTAAACAAAAAAAAGTATATTTGTTTTTAAGGAAAATAAATATTATTATTATTACTAACAAATGAGAATGGAGCACGAAAACCATTCTGGTGGCCAAGTTGACCGCGAAAGCATCAAGAACACATTAAATAATATGAATGTAACTGATAACATCAACAGCGTTATGCTCCATTTTAATTTTTATATTATGTGTTTATTACACACCTTGCCTACTTTATTAAGGCCGATGTACCCAAATAATAACATGTTTTTGCATAAAAATATACTAAAATTGCGGTAATTATCAAATAACTGCATATTGACGTACATTATACTTGAGTATAATGAATCTGTATACCTAATTAAAACAGGATTCAACTAAGTGTACATGGTGATTTCTCTTTTTGTCGTCTTCAAGATAAAATGTAACAGTTCAGAGAGTTTTCACTTTTTTAGAAACCTAGCAGCCGAGGTATATTGGAAATATTGTGGGACTTACGGCAAGACAAGAACTTATTTTTATAGAAAAGTTTTATGTTTCTGAATTATAATATTAAAATAGTGTATGCTCACCTGTTAAATACTTCAGTCATTAGAGATATTTTTACCTCTAAACAAATCGGGGCCGGATGATTTTCTTTAATGAGTTCTTTGGGTTAAAAAGAAACAAAAACTTTGTCTATCCGGCATTTTCCCAAAATTTCGAAAATGAGTCAAAATAGGAGAAAATAAAAAATATTTCTAGAAAGAGCAAACTTTTTCGCGCAAAAACTGTATCTACAAAAATACATACATAAAAAAATAACCTCTGCCTAAGGAATCACTACTTCCACATTCAGATTTCTCGTCCAAGTCACTTTAAAGGAAACTTCTTGACTATATTTGCACTCTAGTATGTAAATTAATTATTGGTCATAGAATTTTAATAATATTTGGGGCAGATATCACAGAAAAATTTGAAGCGTTGGTTTCTACCATATACGTTAAAAATGAAGTTTCTAGCTTGATCTACTTATTTTGCGCTATTCACAACCTACCACCTCCCACCCCTTCAACGGAATCATATGAAAAATCATATAAAAAAATTGGTAAAGGTATTTACACAGAACTTCCCTCTTTATTTGTGCATGGCGGTCACTCCAAAAAATTGATAATTACGAAATGACATTGAAAATAATAATCAGAATATAGTTTTCTCTAGAGGATAATAATCGGAATATAGTTATTGCTATTATTACAAAGAAAACCTGATAACTTTTGGTCAAAAAAATATACAGAGTGCTCATTCAACAGCAAAAGTTCAATACTAAATAACAGGTGCCAAATATGGAAGGCTTGTGCAAATACCTTTACAAATGTCCACCATGACCGAATTATTTCTTGGGATGATCATCCTGTACATTTTTCAATAAAAGTATAATAGGTGCATATGCCAAATATTATTGCGATCTGTCACATTTTCAATCCCACATTCACGTAATGGAGTGGAAGTATAGTGGTGGTTAAAAAATGTCATTTCTTTTTTTTTGAAATTTTTCAAAAATGTTGGTAAAAAATTTTCAAAATTGCTTTCTTCTGAAATAGGTTTAGAATGTGATGAAACGTAGACATTTTAAATTTGAGCAAAAAGGAAAGTTTCCTTTTATTCTATAGTAGTGGTAAAAAAAGTTTACAAATTTAAAAATTATGTAGTTTTTAAATAAGTTTAGAATGCCATGAAACGTAAAAATTTTAAATTTGAGCAGATTAAAAAAATTCCATCTATTTTAGTGGTAAGAAATTTTTCAAAAATGTTTGAAAAATATTTTCAATTTTTTTTTTCTGAAATAGGTTTAGAATGTCATGAAACGTCAAAATTTTAAATTTGAGCAAAAAAATGTTTCCACCTATCCTAGTGTTTAATTTTTTTCCAAAATGGTAAACAAATGTTGCAAATTTTTTTTCCCGAAATAGGATTGGAATGTCATGAAACGTGGAAATTTTAAATTTGAGCAAAAAAAAAATTTCGTCTATTCTATAGTAGTGATTAATACATTAAAATGTTTTCAAAAACATGTTCAAATTTGTTTGAATAGTTTTAGAATGCCATGGAAAGGTGGAAATTTTAAATCTGAACAAAGAAAATAAAATTCCATCTATTTTAGCGGTAAAATTTTTTCAAAAATGGTAAAAACATCTTCTAATTTTGTTTTAATAGATTTAGAACGCTATGAAACGTGGAAATTTTAAATTTGAAGAAAGAAAAACAGTTTCCCATCTGTATTAATGGAAAATTTTTTTTCAAAAATCAAAAAAAAAAAAAATTCAAAACATTTTTTATAAATAGGTTTAGAATGTCATGAAACGTGGAAATTTTAAATTTGAACAAAGTAAAAAAGTTTTTTTCATCTATTTTAGTGGTAAAAATTTTTTCAAAAATGTTGGTAAAAAAATTTTTCAATTTTTTTTTTTTCTGAAATAGGTTTAGAATGCCATGAAACGTGGAAATTTTAAATTTGAACAAAGAAAAAAAATTTCATCTATTTTAGTGGTTTTTTCAAAAATTATGGTGAAAAAAATTTTCAAACATTTTTTTTTCTGAAATAGGTTTATCGTGTCATGAAACGTGGAAATTTTAAATATGAGCAAAAAAAAATTTTTGTCACTATTTATTCCGTTTAGACGGTCCATCCTGTATATTTTCCAGTGAAAGTTTTACCATTTCTTCGCTGACAGTAGGGTCAACTACCTACCAAATTTGACTGCTCTCCGTCAAGTAGTTTTTTAGTAAATGCACCAACAGACAGACAGACTGACGGAATTGAAAAACCTATATTTTCGTAATCTACGTGTTCTGAAACGTCAAAATCCGAAAAAATCTCGGAGGGTGATTTTTTCTCGAATACAATACTGCCCTTCGGCATGCGAGGGAAGTAAAAACTGAGAGCTACCCTTCTAGTATATACACCAAATACCAAATTTCTGTACTCCTGTCAGCCTGCTTTACTAATTTTCCCCTATTTACCCCTATTTAACACCCACCCATCAACGGAAACATTTGAAAATATAATCTAGTTTCAAATGTCGTTATAATATATACGTGTACCAAATTTCAAGTCAATATCTCAATTATATAAACAACCCCTTTAATAATGGAGTGGGGGATGGTGGGGGGTGGAAAATATTATAAAAAAATTTGAGGCCTTGGCTTCTAGTACATACGCAAAATTTCAAGTTTATGTACTCTTACCAGCTTGCTTTACTTATTTCCCCCTACGTATCCCTATTTACCACCCAACCCTTCACCGGATATGTTCAAAAGATAATCCAGTCCCAGATCTCGTTATAATATGTATGTGCACAAAATTTCAAGTCAATATCTTAAACCGTTCCGGAGAAAACGTGAGGACAAAAAAAGTTACAGACAAACAGACAGACCAACAGACAGACAGACAGACAGAATTTTTTCCCTTTCGCTCAAATTTAAAATCTCGACGTTCCATAACATTCTAAACCTATTTCAAGAAAAATCATTTTTGAAATTTTTTTTACGATTACTGTACTTCCAATTCACTACGTGGATGTGGAAATACTTAGTGCAGGGGAGATATTGGGTGAAGCGCGGTGCAAGGATGCCCGCGTTCTACCGCGCGTTTTGTAGTACTTTGGGCTATTGGTCAAAACTGCGTTTCCAGAGACACACAGCGGGTTAAAAACATATAAAAGTGGACAAAAGTCGTTCTCCGGCTCAATTTTTAAGACATAAATAATTTTCTATGATTTCACGTAAGCCTCCGATATTTTTCATTATTAATTGTTTGAGGTTACGAAATCTGTTAAAAGTATGAAAAATATTTAAACAATGTTGGGGGTAAAACCTCGCTTAACTACCGTTTAAAAACCCTAAACTCAAGTGCAATAAAAAAATAATCGGTAAAGGTATTTACACAGAACTTCCCTCGTTATTTGTGCATGGCGGTCACTTTAAAAAATTAATAATTACGAAATGACATTGAGAATAATAATCGGAATATAGTTATTGCTATTATTACAAAGAAAACTTGATAAGTTTTGGCCAAAAAAATATACAGACTGCTCATCCAACAGCAAAAGTTCAATACTAAATAGCAGGTGCCACATATGGCAGGCTTGCGCAAATACCTTTACAAATGTCCAACATGAAATATTTCTTGGGATGACCACCCTGTACATTTTTCAATAAAAGTATAACAGGTGCATATGCCAGATATTATTGTCATCTGTCACATTTTCAATCCAACATTCACGTAATGGAGTGGAAGTATAGTGTGTTAAAAAAATTTCATTTTTTTAGAAATTTTTCAAAAATGTTGGTAAAAAATTTTTAAAATTTTTTCTTCTGAAATAGGTTTAAAATGTCAAACGTAGAAATTTTAAATTCGAGAGAAAAGGAAAGTTTCCTTATATATTCTATAGTAGTGGTAAAAAAAAGTTTAAAATTTAAAAATTATATATATTTTTAAATAGGTTTAGAATGCTATGAAACGTGAAAATATTAAATTTTTGCAAATAAAAAAGAATCGATCTATTTTAGTGGTAAAAACTTTTTGAAAAATGTTGGTGAAAAAAATTTTCAAAAATTTTTTTTCTGTAATAGGTTTAGAATATCATGAAACGTGAAACTTTTAAATTTGAGCAAAAAAAAAGTTTCCATATATTCCAGTATTAAATCTTTTTCCAAACTGGTAACAAAATGTTGCAAACATTTTTTTCCGAAATTGGTTTGGAATGTCATGAAACGTGGAAATTTTAAATTTGGGCAAAAAAAAATTTTCGTCTATTCTGTAGTAGTGATAAATAGATTAAAAATGTTTTCAATTTTTTTTTGAAATTTTTCAAAAACATTTTTAAATTTGTTTGAATAGTTTTAGAATTCCATGGAAACGTGGATAGTTTGAATCTGAACAAAGAAAAAAATCTATCTTAGTGGTAAAATTAAAATGGTAAAAAAAAATCTAATTTTTCTTTTAAATAGATTTAGAATGCTATGAAACGTGGAAATTTTAAATTTGAAGAAATGAAAAAAATTTTCATCTATTTTAGTGGTAAAAAATGTTGTCAAAAATGTTGGTAAAAAAAAAATCAAATTTTTTTCTTTAATTAGGCGTAGAATGCCATGAAACGTGGAAATTTTAAATTTGAGCGAGGAAAAATTTTTTTCACCATTTATTCCGTTTACACGGTACACCCTGTATATTTTTCAGTGAATATTTTACAATTTCTTCGCTGTCAGTAGGGTCAACTGCCTACCAAATTTGACTGCTCTTCGTCAAGTAGTTTTTAGATAATGCACCAACAGACAGACAGACAGACTGACGGAATTGAAAAACCTATATTTTCGTAATCTACGTGATCTGAAACGTCAGAATCCAAAAAAATCTCGGAGGGTGTTTTTTTCTCGAATACAATACTTCCCTTCTAGTAAGGGGTCCAAAGCTTTAAAAATTGAAATGACCCATTCCAACAAGGTAAATGATTTTTGGAAACGAATTCAGGAAAAGGGTCCTTAGGGGCATCAGAAATGGCTTGTTGGACTTTTGTTGGCGCTTGCGCAACTTCTCCACAAGAAAAAAACATGGCCGAATGTTATTTCAAGAATTTGTGTTTTTAAACGTTTACCTCTTCCTAAAAAATTAACTACTTGCGATATCAATCTGATTTTTTATATCTATATACTACAAACACGAGCGCATCTATCTGTACTAATAGACCTTCAAAATCACTTACGGTTTTTTTCTAAATAAATCCAAAATCACATGAACGAATTTTGTGTGTTTGAAATTTCGACGTGCGGGCAACTATATTAAATATTCGAATTTTGTATCTATTACATACGAATGAAATATGGTCTAAAGATCAAAAAAGTTTTTGCAAAAAAAATTAGCTCGATATCTTATACAGTTTTCGAGATACGGATTTTTAAATTCGACCGTAATAATGTCTTGTTATTAGAGCGCAACGTGACAGCTACGGCAGGGCTCGTTCTGTGCAATTGTATCATATATTAGTCTAATACCTAATTTGATTTAGGTGTTATATTATTCTTGATCATTAGATCACTCATTGTCTGAAAATTATTAAACCATTATTTCGGTGCAATAAATACGTGGTTTTAAATGATGATGTAATTTGTTACATGTAATACCTATACTGTCGTCCTAAGCCAAAATGACGTACTTCATTATACGCTCTTCTTGAGATATTTGACATTTTATGCCGCTAATCTCAGCACATCTTATTTTTTTAAATAGTTTCATTCTATTTTTGAATTTAATTCTATGAGGCAGATGCAAAAATAATGGTTTATTGATTATTGAAAAAAGCCGGTCATTTAACAAGGAAACTTTGAAGTACGTCCAATTTGCTTAGGAAATTTTAAGTTACGTCATTTTGGTTTAGGACAGTAATATCTAGACTTGCAAATAGAGTACGAAATCGTTAATAAGCTTTAATAAATTGAGTTTAAAAATAAAAATTGACCTAAACTTCGGATTTAAAAAGAGTACGATATGACTTAAGAAAACAAGCCCTGATTATTGGTGTAAATACGGACAAATGTTGCCCAACAATATGAACTTGGATTCCTCACGCCTAGCATAAAATTTGAAGTTCAGCCATGAACAAACGAACACAATAATATTTACGAAAGGTATGTTTAATTTTTCCAAAATAGAAAAACTACAAAAGTTTTGTGGGTATACGACAACAAAGGGTATTTTATAGTATTCACGAAACCAATAAATATTTAGGTGAAAAACATGAAGAAGAAAATATTGTAAATATTGTTTATTGGCAGTCTATGTATTGTGTGACCTGTCAGTTATTCTTTCCGAAGGGGAAAAAGTGAGCAGTTACGGTTGCCTTAAATCAAACAGGCCATCTAAACAAATCTAAACTAATCTTGGAGATAACTGCGAATGCAATTGGTGATCGTGGCATTGAAAATGGTCGTAAGACCTATGTGAATCTGTATGGCCATAGTGAGTTTAATTAGATTCACCAAGGTAGCATTTATTTTTCATAAAGTTATTAGACATACTTTCGCTAAGTCCTACAAGAGAGCTTACTTACTGCATTTGAAACGGTCATTAAGTCCAGTAGTTTGGTATGCTTAGCTTAGCTTGCAATTGAAGTACTTAGCGAAGCAGGGTCAAACCCTGCTTACTGCAAAATAATTTTAATTGTAAAAATTATTCACAAGAAGTGGTTTAGATTCTCCTATACTTTCTTAACCTAACACAAAATTCTGAATTTTTAAACAAATTACCTCGGTGACTTGAAAAACGGTTAAGAAAACCCATCACACTCTTCCAGAAAATTTGGATATCTGATAGAGAATAACCAAATAAACCCACAAATGATGACAAACCACAAGTGGTTAAAAAAAAACAAAAAGTGGAATTGAAAAGTAGAGTGTGACTAAAAATGTTGATGTTCTGTTGCATGTGCATGTGGCCTTTCCTACAATTGTTTTAAGGGCAGAAATAATACAGAGCAGTGTTTAACAGACAGTAATTCTTACTAGTCTAGTAGTGCTTTGTCGATGCTTATTGGGCTGTGTATAATTATGCATTATTATTATTATTATTATTATTACTTATAAATTACACGTTTTGTGTACGTGTTTATATTTTATTTCTATATTGTATATTGATGGTATATATAATAAATATCTCCATATACAACACCTTCATAACCTATAGATCTAATAAATACTATGCCAAATGAATTTCATTTTACATATTAATATTTTTGTAAAATTGTAAATAATAATAACACAATATCAAAAATGTATTGGCTTACTATCTTGATGCATTACAATTATCCACATAGCAGTACGTGAGATAATAGCCGCATGGTAATAGGAGTATCACGGACCTAAATTATGGTTTAATTTGAAAAGTCTGTAACTCAAAAATTGTAAAAGATATGGAGCTAATTTTTTTTGCAAAAACTTTTTTGATCTTTAGACCATATTTCATTCGCATATAATATATAAAAAAATTAAACATTTAATATAGTTGATCGCACGTCGAAAATTCAAACACACAAATTTGCTTCCTGTGATTTAGGATTTATTTAGAAAAAAATCGTAAGTGATTTTGAAATTCTAACAGTATAGATATATGCGCTCATGTCAGTAGTATACAAATATAAAAAATCACATCAATATCGTACGTAGTTAATTTTCTAGCGAGAGGTATATGTTTAAAAACACACATTCTTGAAATAACGTTCCGCCATCTTTTTTTCTTGTGGAGAAGTTGTGCAAGCGCCAAAAAAAGTCCAACAAGCCATTTCGGATGCCCATTAGGACCCTCTTTCGATATGCGAGCTCAAAATTTATTTACCTTGCTGGAATGGGTTACTTGGCGATTTAGACGGCTTTCGAAGGTGTGGACCCTCTACTATTCGGTATGCGAGGGAAGTAAAATTAAGTTTTAGATATTAGTTTTTTGTATTTTTATGGTATTTTTAATGTATGTAAAGGAATTGCTATACAAGTAGAAAAAATAAAAATATATCGACGAGTCTGGGTGCCATTTTAAGGGGAATTACATATTTTATAAAATGTATCCATACTTTTCAACTTTGTATTTATTTAATAATTTTATTAATGACAAATTGTAGAAAGATCCCAATTTTTTGCAAGAAGACAGTCTTTTTAAATTAATAAAATATTCTTGGATGTCACTGCTCTCTTGCCCAACCCAATTGCTAATCAATACGTTTCTATAAAACCGCTAAAATTATATAGGCATATATTCTGCAGTCGAAACCGCAACGCATGCAACTAACTGTATACTGGTACTTTAAATGCATTTGCTTTTCAGAAATCAATGAGTGAATAATAGGCAGACAAGGGAAAACTAGCAAATGAAAAATTTCAATATTTATCCTACAGAGTCGACACAATAATATGAATTACTTCCACAGCCACGTAGTGGAGTGGAAGTACAGTAATCGTAAAAAGTTTTTGAAACATTATTTTTCTACAGATTGGCTTAGAATGTATAAAACGTCGAGATTTTAAATTCGAGCGAAAAAAAAATTCTATCTGTCGATCTGTAACTATTTTTGGTGCACATAATTATGTATCATGACGAGATCTGGAACTAGATTATACAGGGCGTAATTAGTTTCATGTCATTAAAAAAAATTGGTGGTAGGGAACGACAAGACAAATAAAAAACCTTATATAACATGGGGTCTAAAGTTCATAGTTTTGGAGAAAAAAATAAACAAAAATTTCGCAAATTTTCAATAAAATCTTTTGAGAACTGCTGGAATATTGAGGTAGGATTAGATCGTCGCGCGTGTCTTTGCCTATGATACTCAATATTTGTGTAGATAGCTATAAAATGTCGGGGCGTCCAACCCGCCGTTCGTTGTTTTTGTTATTTTTGAATTTCGGGTCGCTGTGTATTTATAGTTAAGATTTATTTTATTGACTTACCGTTCAAGTTGTCAAATTCTTGATTACGTACAGACACAACTTACTTGTTCGTTCTTTTTGTATTCCTTTTTGGCTTTTGTACCTAGTTTTTATTTTATTTTTCTTTATTGACAACGTTAGTTGATAGTTTAGTGTTTAGTGTTGAACGAAGTGCGTATGTCCTTAATTCGACGTACCGAACTGTGTATTGATGCAGATGCAGAGATTTTGAATCATTTAGGTAGGTAGTAAGTTTTTAACCTAGGACACTCATTTATGTTACAAATGTTAATAAACCACATTTAAATTTTCTAAATTATAAACAATCCAATATTTTGTTCCAAATTAAAAAACACATGTAAAGAAATGCTCTGTTTAAACCTCTATGGCCATTATTGACTTGCAATTGTGCACGAAGAGAGAACGAATTATTTACCTCTTTATACTTGCCTCAGTTCAGTTGAGGCGGTCCATCAAGGGCGGTCGATGATCCTTTGACACCGCGTGTGCCGGCGAGCACTCTTTTATGACAATTTAAAAGTTGTATAATTGGGAACTACAAGTCCATTGACCAAGAAAAGCAGTGGTTTTCAATAGTTGTCTACCATAATATTAAACATGTTGACATAGATCAGTTTTTTAAAAGTGCCCCTAGAGGGACAAGTCATAAAGGTTTTTTGTTTGTCTAGTCGGTCCCCATTACCAGTTTTTTTTAATGACATGAAACTGATTACACCCTGTATTTTGCACTAATTCCGGTGAAGGGTTTGGTGTTAAATAGGGGTAAATAAGGGAAAATAAGTAAAGCAAGCTGGTTATAATACAGAAATTTGAGATTTGGTGTATGCACTAGAAGCCTAAGCCTCAGATTATTTTTTAACATTTTTCAACACCTCCCATCTCGGTTTCGTGTTGTACAACTATGAATTTGACTATGAGTAGTGAACTTCTCTTCATTCTCTTTTACGTATAAGAAATAAGAGTGACTACAAGATGGAGGCACCCGTTAATGAAAAATACCACATAAAGACTTGCTGCCTTCTTTATTCTTAAGTACGGCAATTATTCTGATGGCTATTCCTTGGATACCAAAGACTGCTCTGCTAGCAGAAGAGTGTCCCCAAATTAAAGTAACGTAAGAGATAACGGAATGTATGAGGCCCTAGTACGCAGTAAGTAATATTCTCTGGGAGACATTGCATGCGAGACTGCGTAATAAATACATGGTTTTGCTTACTTTCGTACAGATGTAATGTGTTTTCCAAGTTAACTTTTTTTTATCAAAGTAGACTCCCAAGAATTTTACCTCATCACTAAGGAATAATTCATTCTTGTCCAAATTATTTAGAGTAAAAACTACTTTTTCAGTTTTGGAATCATTTTGTGTCAACTGTAGCTATGAACCAGTCTTGTACTGGATTTTGGGTCGAAATTATCTCAGATATTAAGTCCTTAACATATTTAAATGATTTTGTTAAGGTTGTATCGTCAGCGAATAGAACACAGTTTGCATCCAGGGCAATACTTGGCAGATCATTTATATAAATCAAAATTAGTATCGGCCCTAACACAGATCCCCGAGGAACATTGTATTTTGTTGGAAGATGAGTTTGTGCTTTGCGATGATACTTGTATATTACTATAGTACATTACACGAGGAGCGGTCGAGTTCTTGTGCTTGAATACAAATTGTATAATTTTAAATATCTCTTATTGATAGTTTTTGTATTCACGGGCAACTGTTTCGTAACAAGTGTTTCACTACATCCGAATTAAATAACAAGAGAGAAGTATCCGAAGATGGATATGAATCGACTAATGAGACGATTCATATTTTACCACCTAATGCACTTTGAGTGAGAGGGCATCCTGAAAAGAAAAAGGAGGGTAAATATCCAAACATTCCTAAACGTGCGCCGCATCGCACGTGGGAATATCGACAACGAAAAAAAGCATGTCTCGAAGATCTAATTGGCCCATTGTCGAAAAATGTACAGTTCTCCAAACACCAGGGGTGCAAATTCGACTTTGCAACCCCCGATATCTAGAAAACTGTCCATTCCCCGACTTAGTGCCCACGAGAACGTTTTATTAGGAGCTGAAGAGGAATAACATATATCGATTCCAGCAAATTTCACCGGGGGCCAGTTCCTCTAAGAAACGAGCACCCCCTTTGCACCCCCGATATGCGGAAATCTGTCCATTTTCCGACTTTGTGATCATGAGAACTTTTTATCAGGAGTTCGAAAGGAAAACATAATATATCTATTCCAGCGAATTTCACAGGGGCGTAGGGCACTTCCCATAAGAAATGAACAGTCCTTTTGCATCCCCGATATCTGGAAAACTGTCCATTTCCCGACCTTGTGCGCATGAAAACTTTTGACCAGGAAGAAATTATCTCTAACATACTGCGATTTCAGCCGATCTAGCTGGGAACCATTTTCCATAAGACTTACGCTGGCACCTTTGTCTTAATCAACATAAATCGTCTGTGGCTAATTAGCCTAATCAATAGGTAAAAGGGCATACCAAAATTCATACCCGGAAACGAAAAATATGGTTGTATAGAAAAAATAATCTAACATTTGTGTTTAGATGGACGCGAAGTGGCGAACTTAACCTAAAACAAATTGAAAAGTTGAAAAAACAGTTTTTCGTAAATAAAGAAAAAACTATGACTTAATCGAAAAAATTAAAAAATATCTCTTATTTTTCGAAAAAAAGACGTTCTTGAAAATCAGCTAGACTTGCTCTACGGAGGGTTCAACAGTAACGATCTTGGGCTCATTTTCTTTGTAAAGAGTTCTACTATCATAAAAAAATTGTAACGGTTTTAATCATTTTAGTGTATATAATTGGCTTAAAAATAATTGCATTTCTTTTGGTTGTTTTTACTTCCCTCGCATACCGAAGGGAAGTATTGTATTCGAGAAAAAATCACCCTCCGAGATTTTTTCGGATTCTGACGTTTCAGAACACGTAGATTACGAAAATATAGGTTTTTCAATTCCGTCAGTCTGTCTGTCTGTTGGTGCATTTACTAAAAAACTACTTGACGGAGAGCAGTCAAATTTGGTAGGTAGATGACGCTACTGTCAGCGAAGAAATGGTAGAAATTTCACTGGAAAATATACAGGGTGGACCGTCTAAACGGAATAAATAGTGAAAACATTTTTTTTTTTGCTCAAATTTAAAATTTCCACGTTTCGTGACGCGCTAAACCTATTTCAGAAAAAAAAATTTAGAAAATTTTTTTCAAACATTTTTGAAAAAATTTTTACCAAGATGAAAAAAATTTTTTTTTGCTTAAATTTAAAATTTCTACGTTTCATGACATACTTAACCTATTTCAGGAAAAAAAAATAGAAAATTTTTTTCACCAATATTTTTGAAAAAATTTTTACTACTAAAATGAAATATTTTTTTTCTTTCTTCAAATTTAACATTTTTTTTTACCATTTTTGAAAATTTGTTTACCACTAAAATAGATGGAATTTTTTTTAATTTTTTTAAAATTAAAAAAAAATAAATTTTTTAACCACCACTATACTTCCACTCCATTACGTGAATGTTGGATTGAAAATGTGACAGATGGCAATAATATCTGGCATATGCACCTATTATACTTTTATTGAAAAATGTACAGGGTGGTCATCCCAAGAAATAATTCAGTCATGGTGGACATTTGTAAAGGTATTTGCGCAAGCCTGCCATATGTGGCACCTGCTATTTAGTATTGAACTTTTGCTGTTGGATGAGCAATCTGTATATTTTTTTGACCAAAACTTATCAAGTTTTCTTTGTAATAATATCAATAACTATATTCCGATTATTATTCTCAATGTCATTTCGTAATTATTAATTTTTTAGAGTGACTGCCATGCACAAATAACGAGGGAAGTTCTGTGTAAATACCTTTACCGATTTTTTTAAATAGTGACAAGTTGATTGGGGTATAATGGACATTTCCGACTTCAATCAATTTCTCACATATACACGGACACAACTGTCATTTTTCTGACAGTTAAATAGACAATTTATAAACATTTTCGGAACAATCCGTTCGATATCGCCTGTTCTATTGGCGATAGACTTTGATTACAGAACGATTTGAAAAATTCTAGTGCCGATGTTTAACTCATTTTCATAATACCTTACTCTTACAACCTATTATATAATTTTAACTGAATCTTCATTACCGTAAGGGGTTATGTAGATACTAGTTTAATCTGCATAGCCGTAGGGGACTGTGTGGATGCTAGTTGTTGAATGAGAATTTTCAAATACGAAATTATATATATTCATTTAAGGTGGCCATTCCCTAGAAAGAGACATCCGATAGGGAAATATTTACTATTCTTGGCCATATTTTTTTTTCTTAATACGTGTATTTAAAAAAACTATAAGACTACCTAAGTAAAACCATAATAAGACTATTACTATGAATTTTCACTCAATAATTTCACTGGTTTGCAAGATAGTTAGATTTAAATTTAAAAATAGTATAATTATCTAACTATGTTTCAATACTATTATATAATTTTCGCACAGAAGTTTCACTTCAATCGCATCAGTTTTACGCATATTTTTTTTAAGTGTATTTTAGCTCCCCATAAAGGTTTGCGTCTAACAGATTTAGTAACATTAATTACCTATCAGACCACAGGCTATGCGACTTCGTAGACATTAAAAACATAAATCATATTTCTTTGATTATTTCATAGGGAGTCTTAATAAGCCACATTCCAATACCAACTTTCACGAGAATGTTTTCGAAAAAACGTCTACCTTAACAATAGTTCTGACAGCTAAATAATGTACTAACCAACCATGGCGTATATGTTGAAAATCCCAGCATAAACACCTGTTATATACTAAGCTGTCCCACATTGTACACCATGCTGGTCATCAGTGGGTCACCGCAACTATTAGAGCTCATCTAGTTGGCTGGCTTCGATGCTCAGTTGTACCGGCAAGCCAAAGCACACTCGATTTTACGCCGTGCAGCCGTACACAGGCTCTCTAGATTAATATCGGCGCCTTCGGGCATCACGCAAAGCACTGATACGATGATTTTTCAAATATTTTAATACAAAATGCATAAGACGAAGTGGTCTCAAATCGCCGGGGTGTACGATAAGAACATATCGGAAAATTACCGCGCAACGTCCTTGGACAGCCTTGCGAATTCTTCTAACCAGTCCGAGAGTTTAAGTGACGAGTCCCACGACTCAGATTCGGGCGCCGACACAAAGTCCAAGAACTCTTTTACAGTTAAGTGTGAAGTGTACTCCCAAAACCCTTGCGGAAGCTTAAGGCCCTGGACGAAATCAGAGAGCAGTAGTAACTCTGAACGGTCATACGAGTATGTCACGAACGAATGTGCGAGCGAGAAGAAAGCCAGTGAAAAACGATTGGACCCATCTATGGCCCGTATGGAGACCATTCCAGAAGAACACGAGCCTAAGATATCCGTCAAGGCGATATTAGCCCGGTTTGAAAATTTGAAAGAAAAAAGCGATAAAGACTGCAATAATAACTATAGTCATGTGAATAAAGTAACTAAAGAAGCTAGTGTTAGTAGTGCCTCTGCTAGTTCGTCTAGTAGCAACAGCAGTAGCAGCAGTAGCAGCAGTGGCAGTAGTACTGTTAATAATAGTAATAGCAGTAAAGAAGTAAAAATAAATAAAGAGGTAAATTTTGAATTAACTTTACTATATTAATTCATCCATTTTTGATTTTAGTGATTTCATGGTACAATTTATTTGGGATTGTCAAGCGATTAAAAGTAGAATTTCAGTTAATTTTGCTTGATATTTAATATCGAAATGATAATTACAAACACAAAATTGTCCAAGGCATTAGAAGGTCATTTTGAATTCACTTTTTTATAAACATTTTAATAAAATATGAGGTTCTCAATTCAACCGGAATGTACGTTTCTTATGTTTGTCAAACTGTAGAATATGGTTCGGTGGCGATCCCATATTAGTTTTGTCAACCTATATCTAGCATAAGATGAGCCAAAATAAGAAAAAATTATTTCATTTGGAAATATGGCGAAGGCGCTGGGGATAAAACGGTGCTAAAATGTGTAGTTGGGTATTTTATTAGTAGCTGATACTGAATCTGTTGCAAAAGTTAAGAATTCAAAATAGCTACGTCAATAGGGCTGCTATAATTGACACCTAAAATGGTGAAAAGGGGTTAAAAGGTGAATGTCTGCGGTTCTATAAGTCCGATCAGGATAAACAGAAAACCAAAATCTTAATAATTAAAATTCCAGCATCTTCGTTGGGTCATTTAAATACTTGCATAACATAGAAAATTGAACAAACTTGCTTAAAAGCGTTTTCTTTCCATTTTAAGGCTCAAGGACGTCAAGAATTCCGATCGGCTTCAAACTTTCAGAAAATATACCTTTTGTTGAAACTAAATTTTGGTGCCCAAATATTGAATGCTGTGGACACAAATGAATTTGTTATCCAAAATGTGAATTGTCCCCCATTTTATGCCAAAATGGGAAATTTTTTTACAAAATGTAGACATCAAAAAATTTGTTTAAGTCATTTTGACCATTTGTTTGGCATTTATTTATAAACCAAATAACAACAAATGGATTTTTTCCGCAATTTTGAAAACTTTTTTGGAAAATTTTCATCAGACAAGAAAAGTACGAAAACTTAAAAAAAAATAATTTTCGTAATATTGTCTAAATGTTATTCGTGGCATTATCTTAATTATTTCTCCTTCAATTCTTTGGGACTTCCTGCCACACGCATTTTTTCTTTTTAAGCGGTGCTCGGTAATCTACAAAATATCACAATTAACCAGTATGTTACTGGTAAATAACCTCTACGCCTGTGATTTTTACGTTAAAGGATCAGTTAGAGGTTGCTTTTTTTAAATAAATAACACAAATAAGTATAAAAACTTGAAATTAAATATTTCGCGACGTTTCAGAAATCAAATCTGTTTCCTTCTTCAAGGATTTTTTGAAAAATCTTTTTTGCTGTGTATGATAAAAATACAGAGCTCTAAGAATGTTTGTTATATTCAATATCCATAGATACTTACTATTTACATAGAAATGTTGATACAGTTAACAGTTTTTTTAGTTTTTATACAATGTTAGGTGTTTCAGAATCTTATGAACCGCGAAATGCGCAAAAGGCAAATTTTGTTCTGGGTTATAAGTATATTTTGAAATTACTGACGGCTGCCTTGCTGTATACATAAAGAAGAGCTCGGGATAAATTTTAAACAATAAATCTAATATTTTTAAGAAGTGTAACTGAGTTCACGAGAGGGATTATGTCTCTACGCATATGAAGGTCACAGCTCATGAGATTTTGAAACACCTCTAAGTTTGTGAAGTTCTTCTTTTAACATTGGCAACCAAGTTATGCAGGCATCTACGGAACAATTCGACACGCAATAATATTATCGCGAGTTCTTTAATTTTTCTTTTTTTGCCGAGTCCCAGTTTATTCTATGTCCGTTCTTCCAAGTGTGTTCGCAGATCTTGGACCTCTGAATTTCATTTTTTCTGATATAATTTTGATGTTCGCCAAATCTGACACTAAAAGGTCTGGATGACTCACCCACGTAATGTTTGTTGCACTCACAGGAATACTATAAATGCAGTTTTTTGAATTTTGCTTGTGGTTCTTCGGTTTCGTCTTTGTCAGAATAGATCTTAAAGTGTTGTTTGTTTGAAATACCGTCCTAATATCAAATCTATCACCGATGCGGCGCAACTTTTCGGATAATCCGCATACATAAGGAATTAACGCTGTGTAACGTTTTCAGGTTTTTGTCGTCTATTTGAAATGGCTGTATTTTTTTCTTTATATATTTCAATAGAAAAATGCTGTACTAAATTGCTCATATCTAGTTTGAATGGATCTTCGCTTTGTTCGTGAGATATCAACATAATATTATACATAAGTATAAATCCTAAAACACATTTTTATTTTTCTTATTTTACAACCGGTAACAGATATCAGTAAATATTATTATTACATTAGTAGTAATAATTAGAAAAGGCTTCAGCTAGAATTTAAATAAAATTGTGCGTATCGCTCCCAGGGATTTTTAAATATGCAGGAGGATAAGTTCCTCCAAAGTCTGCATATTTTTTGAGTTTCATTAAATAATTACTAGGTAGTCATTTCTAGGGTTGTAGTCTTATAACTCATTCTGTAATTCCATAAATAACGATTGTTTTCTCACGACTATTTATTTATAATATAACTCGATTGCATCAAAACACAATAACTGTTCCTTTCATGTCCACAAAAAATTAATATTAAGTAGATTCGAAAGTAAAAATTTGCATCTCTATACGCTGAATATAAGAGAAATTTTGAATATTTATGCTGTTGTGGTTTTACAAAATCACAGTTCCGTCAGAGTGGCCACCTTCAACCGCATTTCATTTAATTTAAACAACCATAACTTCATATTTTGCGTACATTATCTTAAAATTGTCAGAAGTCTTCCTTTTCAGCATGACATGAAATCATATTTTTATAAATACAAAGGTAACTGTTTCACTTAATATTTATATAGGTAAAACTCATAAATAACAAGTTATTTATTAAATTTTCCATCACAATAAACAACCAGTTTTTAATTATTTAAATTGTGTACCGTGGAACATTATGCTTTGAGAATCATTACAAACAACGTTTTTTCTTATGTAGTTTTATTATCATTTTTAACGATTACCTAACATCATGTCCTGAATAACCTGCACACAAATAAAACGCAATAAATAATTTGTTATAGCAGCATTCTATAATACTAAGCAGGAGGTTATTCTACCTAGAAAGAAGTCTTAACGTTTTGATACTTGACATTATTTTGGTGTTTATTATTTCAAGTTTGCGACCCTGGCCAAGATGACGCCAGCACCGCCATCTTGGTAAATGGCTACCAAACAGCAAATTCTTGACTCATCTTTGGCGCATTCCAGGTGGAGAATACCCCTAACAAAAATTGAAGAAGACAATATTTCCTACAGAAAATGTCTACTTATTCTATTTCTTAGAATGATAGTTTATTAGACATAATAACTTGGAGAAAAAAAGCACATATTAAACTCTTTCGTTGCCCCCCCAATTTACTGTAGTATTGATACGCGCCCAAAGAGGGGGGGGGGTTACGTGCTCTATACCCGCTCAGTGCGATTTTACTCTGAAAGAATGAAATCATTTTTAGATTAATATTTATCGTTAATGAATATTGCGATTCGTCCACGTTAGTTGGTCTGTACTTAGTACAGAAACATTCTACAGGTCACAATTCTCTACGGATCCACTTTAATTCTTTAATAGATCTGTTCAGTGGGTTAATTATTATGAATAATTACTTAACACCGTCGGGAGGTTTTGCAGATCACTTCTTGTTATCAAAATATATCAGGTAATCAAAATAATGAGAAGATTTCATTAATATTTGTACATATAGTTTTTCTTTTAGTTCTCATAGATAGTTTACCGCTGTTCGCAAAATCCTATAAAGAATATGTTTCATTACTATAAGCAAACATATAATAAATAATCCACTTTTAAACTAATTGAATGTTTTACTATAGGTGCAGGAAAATCCCCATAAACAAAGTCGAACATTTTAATTAGATAATTTTTCTTCATACGGCTTTTGTATATTGAATTAACTTTTCTATTTCTGTTGTTTATTTTCTTATAATTTTTATTTAATAACAAGTTTTAAAGAATCGTGATCATTATAATCTTGTGGATAAACGAAATTCAACCTCATATGGTCTACTGCCTCCTACAAGTGTAAAAGTAAACAATTAATTTTAGTACACTATAAATAATTTAAATGAATTAGTAATAATATTCATAATTTATGACAGATAAGAATCTAACTTTTTTTTATATAAATATTCAAGGTAGGTTTATGATTAAATTGCAAATTTTGGCATCAATTTATATGATCATACATAAATTAATATAATCATACAAATTATACAATCTTGTTCACGTTTCTTTAAGCTAAAAGAAATTATTTGTACCTTTTAAAATACAAGAACATTAATTCTAAAGCTATATAGTCTAAATGATGCCAAGACTTTTACTAATTATAATAAATTTTGACGAACAAGTTAGTCTAATTAACATACCTAATTAGGTGTAAGCGCGTACGAAATTTATTTCTATTACACCATAACGTAGACAACTGGAATTAAGTACCCAAACATTGCATCGCTGTTGTTGGCCCGTACAGGTAGGAATATTCAATTTACATAGTTCAGATAATAACGTCATATTTTTATTCACCGACCTATAAAAACTATAAACGATATATTTTATAATCACATTTTTTTAAATACGAACGATCGTTTTAACCGACTTTTGATCTCCAATTCGATCCGTATGTATGTGTTTTTCTTAATGTTTATTCAACCAATATTCTGGAGCGGCTTCAGAGACTTTTGCGAATATTTTTTGCAAACCATAAGTATGGATGGGTGGTGGTCCCATATTAATTCCATCAAGCTGTTTACTATAGGGTGGGAAATAATGTATTTAAACATTTGGCGGATGCGCCAGGGATAATAGCGTGCAATTTATGTGAAAATATTCTTGCACAAATAAAACACACTACTACGTCTTTTACCACTATGTATTTATAAAAATAATCAATATACTTTAAAGTTTTCCACAAACTATAATTCCTTATGATTCATTACACCCATACCAACAAAATATGGCATCATACAACTCAATGATCCACAGAGCTTTTATGATGCAAATGAAAGCCAGCTGTCGTCACCTTTTAACATTTACCAACAATACTAAATAAGAGTGAGCTATACCTAAGATTGGTGGGGCGGGCGATAAAGCGCTAAATGAAAAGATATCTCTCTAATAATCTAATTTTAACCAAAAATATTCTTCAACAACCCCGTAGTATTTATTTATGTACAACTTACACTTATTTTCAGTTAAATAACATCACCCAATATGCAAGAAACAGCTTACTGTTAACCATAATTTCAATTATTAATGCAAAAGACACAACACATAAATATAATAAGTCTGGTACAATGAAAATGTACATAGTGTAATAGTATCTATAAAGGGCAAAACGGCAGAAATTTCAAAACACGGCATTAAGAATATTTTAGATCAAATAGGTTACAAAAAACGGATTGATCCTTCGCGAACCACTGCCTCGAAAATAACCATAGTTTTCCGGAATTAGATGACATGGAAATTTCAAATTGCTCAACAAAAGGTTTTAAATTAAATATTCTAGAATCTCTAGAAATTCTCAAACACGATAATGTCAAGGATTATAATTTGTTAAATGATCAATTAGATTTTATTCACCTTTACTTACAGCCGGAAGACCCATGATTGAATATTCATAGATCTGTTTATTATTGTCACCTGACTAAGCCATTATAATGCCTATATAATAATTTCTGTACACTTGTAAATCAGTCATTTTTGATTTTCAATGCTCGACGTTGGCTCTGTAATTCGAAATTGCAGTCGCAATATTTATAAATACATAGTGGTAGAAACCATCGTAGTGTTTTATTTAGTTATTTGTGCAAGATGATTAACTACCACAGAGTAACAAGATTGATTCAGAGCATTTTGTTGTATTTATTATCGTTCTCGCTATATAAGTGATACATTTGAGACCCTCCAATTGTACTGGTATGGTATACCATAAAAGTATGGGAACAGTAGGATAACTTGAAAAATACGAATCCTAGAAAAAACATTAAATATAAAAGTTGTACTGTTGTAAGTTGTTGTCAACTTCAATTCTGCAACAGCGAATAATAGATGTATGCACTGAGATTACACCAGAAATGATAAGAAGTACAATTGATCATTTTTATATCCGTCTAGCTCACTGTCAAACTGTCAATGGCGAACAATTTGAACATCTGCTGTAATAACACAAGTACGGGAACAGCAGGAGTACGAATCCTAGAAAAAAACTTTAAATACAAGTTGTAGGCAATTTCCCTGGTTTATTTTACTTTATTAGCTCCCCTGCCTGGCGAATTTGAGCAAAACTTAATCCCTATGTAACAAAGTGTTTGTCATATAAAATGTTTAAATATATGTATACATATGCAATATGTATAATACCTGGAAGGCAACCCTCACACATGCAATTCTGCAGTCACCATCACCCTCTCTACCCACTCGTTCATTTTGTACTACCTTATTTTCCCTCATTCGTACTTCAAGATGACCCCAATCATTTCTCACAAACATTCTTCCTTCATCCCTATCAATTGTCACATACAAACCTCACATGCCCGCTATTCTCCTCTCCTCTTCACATTCCCACTCGCCTTCGACATCCCTCAGACGAAACCTCTTAAGGTACCCCAGAAAATTTCCATGTCCTACCGCCATCTGCGCTCTTTTAAAGGATAATCCCAGGGCAATGTAACCCACTTCCGGACATACCCCGAAGAGGGTTCTTCCAGTTTATCCATCTTCCCATCTTTTCTACCAATCCTCTATTACTATCTGTCTCGTTCTTGCCTTTCTTGCTCTCCTATCAATCCGAATTTCTTAACCTTCTATTTCTTCTCTCATCCTTGCCCTTTTTGCAATCTCATCCACCATTTCATCATTTCTATTTTTCCCACTCTCTCTCCTCCACATAAGCAATTTTCCTGGCGATGACCTTAGATTTATCTTGACCGCGACTTTAAAGGTTATTTGTTTCATTTCAAGTCGATTTATTCAAATGGAAGCCCCTACTTTTAACATAGGAAATGAAACGAGGGGAAACTTTTACCTTCGGAGATGATCTTCGGCACTTACAAAATTACGATGTATGAGCTGTAGAGGTTAATTTTGCAAGTTCCAAAGGATATATCCTAACGTAAAATTTTCCGCTCGTTTCATTTACAGGATTAAAAGTAGGGGGTTCAATTTGAAAAATAGACTTGACCTTCAAATGACCTTGAAGGTCACGATCAAGGTCAAATTTAAGGTCAAGATTGTCTATAACTTTTTCTAGGATTCGTATTTTTCAAGTTATTCTGCTGTTCCTATACTTTTATGCCACCCTGTATATACTCCTCAACTAGTTTATAAATTTGCCAGTATCACATAGGTGATCGGCTTAGAAAACTGTGATTCCAATGATGACAAATACTAGCATGTTATTTGTTTGTTTAATTTAAATTATACTACGTAGTATAGAATAATGACAGTTGATGAGCAATTAACTCGAAGGTTTCCCTATTTTTCACATCGACAATAACACAGGACATAACGAATTATCGAATAATAATGTATAATAATACAAAAAAAATAACACATGCAATTACGCAATTAGTATATGAACTATCATCAGAGTGAAATGATACGCGGACACCTTCAACCTTCAGTGAACACGCACATTAGGTATATAAAAAGTTATTTTAATACTTTCCAACATTGAGACTTAAGTATCCCATTACTTAAAGAAGACACAAGATACATAAGGCACTTTTAACGTTGTTGCCAAAATTTCCCAATCTGTCCGTAAAACACCAGTAGTTAAACGGTCTACAAAAGAAAAACAAAGTTATACTTTTATGAAATAATGTTTGGAATTCCTCAAGGCTCTTCTTTAAGGCCACTACTTTTTATGTCGCCATCAGCAACTCTCCAAGTTACTTAACTTTGTGTTATTTAACTAATTTAAAATGTTTCTTTATTAATAGATACAACAAACCTAGTAAATTCAATCGTTAACCAAACAGACCAATACTTCAGCGCAAAGTAAATTGCAACACACCACAGATATTAGAAGATCTTCCAATTCTAGGACTAAGTTGTTCGGAAGAGTGTTACATATTTGAAAAAAGGCAGATAATATCCAACATTCACGAACGTTACCAGTATCGGATCTGGGAATCGAACTCAGTACGCAATAGGCAGTGTGCTCGCCACTAACACGATTTAGCACAGTCATTAGTCATCATAAACTTTTGAATGCAAACACAGGTGTCACGGGATTTAGAGTTATAAGGCGTCATTATTACGACTCTTGTTACGATAGGCTGCTTGGTTGACAGATAAGCATACCTAGTTACAGAGGGAAGGAAATTGAGACATTTTTTTTTTTGTAATTTTCCACCACGATACACCTTCACTTTTAAAAAAGAGTTATACCAACTTTAAACATGGGTTCAATGAAAAAATTGTAGATAAAAATTTAAAAGTGATGTAAGTCCCTATTTGCAGAAAATATATCTCGACACAAAACGTGACATATGTCAGTATCTGCACATTAAAATTACTGCGACAATTGTCTAGTAGACAAGACTTACAGTGACAAAACCGTTCTCGACATATCTCCAACAGATAACAGATTTGCGTATACAGATTTGAACATAACTAGTCTCTAGTGGGAATAGCGGGGCCTAACAGTGGGATTTGTAGGCTATCCAGAGCTAGGTAAGAACACAACTATATTCCAAGCAGAAATTTATGCTATAGATCTATGTGCTCAGAAATGCATAAACAAGACCATTAGAAGGGCAAATCTATATGCTTTTAAATATCCCGGCAGCGTTAAAAGCTCTCAGGTCTTACACCTCTGAAATATCTAGAAAAGATGGAATAAACGCCTGAAGACATGGGGAAATTGGCCCCCAGGAATATCATAAGCTTTGTAAGAAGCTTGGGAGTCCTGGGCAATAACTAATTGTAGGGTAATTCACAAAAGATCTCTTAGGTCGATGTAAAGAAGGGGTGGAAGACCGAGCGACTCCTTAAACAAACTACATCTAGTCTCAAAACCCTCATAAATATATTTCTTAGAATTGGTGGCAATGGAGACTAAAAGACAAATCAATCAATCAAAACAAATTTATTTTAAATTATTATAACATATTGTTCTCCCCAAGAACTCGTCCGGAGCCAGCCAAACATCCACAGCACGTGGTAATTGAAGGGCTGGGCAGAGAAAGGCTAGGTTGGATTAAAAGTAAAATTAAATGAAATCTCAATCTCGCTGCCAGATTATTATCGTTCAACAATTTATCATTTATTACTTTAAAAGTTTTATCTAGTAGGATATTGTTAAAGAGACTTAACTAGATCAAAACTGACGTGTGTATCATGAATACTGCTTTCATAAATCTTTCATATAAAATATTTTTTTTAAATTGTAATTTCCACATAACGGATTATTAATTTTTAAGTAAGAACTTTGCGAAATTAGGCATGACAGCAAATTAATGTAACAATTGGTTTGTAACCAATATTTTGTTTATTTATTTTCTACTGGCCATAGAAATGCTATAATATGGTACAAGCTTAAAAATATAAATATTAATTTTCAACATATCTTTAGACCTGAAGCACTACGGATCATATTAACGACAAATGATTTATTTCTTATCTTGCTCTGCTGTATAAAAGAAAGTACTATCAATAAACAATTATTCCCGAGATTATTTCCTTTCACGTCTTCGGATGAAACGGCCAAGTTTCTAATTTTTATCCATGTGAGGAGGTTTGTTTTTAATTGTAATGGCATTTCTCTTACATGAAAATGCGCGTTGTCCTGTAGAGAATGATTAAGATTTTACTTCTCTGCATTATTTATGAAACTGGTACGTTTCCGCTCATAATCATCAAGAACGGATGTGCCAGCATATCATTAAAGCAAGTAGTATTTATAAGTTCATCTTGATTTCTACACAAGTATTAAATGTCATAAAAAAGTCTATTTTTTAAAATCATTATCTTTAGTGATTTATTGAATATGTCACAGGTTGTTGTCACAATATCCTAAATTCACAACTTTGTATTTAATGTGATAATGTCGAAATAAGGAGAAATGTGTTGCAACAAAACCAAATACTTGCCATTGATATTAATATTATATACATATTAACAATTAAAAATATTAATTTATGCAGTTTTTTTAAAATAAATTAACTTTTTTTATAAATGATATATATTTAATTTCATGATCCTACGATGATGCATTCGTGATTGATTTGTTCTATATTTTTCATTTTCGAAGTATCAGCCCACCCCAGTCCCAAGATTTTTAAAAAATAGGTGGTTACTTTTCTACAAAATTTGTTCATCAAATGTATTATCTGGAATAATAAAAGATACGTGCCATTAGCCACTGTTTCTTTTAAAACGCTGAAAGCTTTTATACCTCCCTCAAAATTGATAAAATACCTTTTTACGACGCGATGGTCAGGGGTTTATAGTTTTGTTTACTTTAATAGTTTTCAGAAACGATATTTACAAATGTATACTATCAATGACAAATATTTTAACAAGGACATCAGTTTTTATGTTTTAAATTTATGAAACAAATGTTCTTTAAATCTTACTAGGCACTTAGCAAACGGGGTTAGACAAATAAGACGAGACGTCTAATTTTTGCCTAAAATATTATTTATATTTGGGATTAAGAAATGGTCAACTTTCGAGTTCTATTTTTGGTAAAAAAGGGACATTTCGAATATAGTATTTACCGAGTGCGAAGATGGAGATTCGCGGGAGAATTTCAATGTAGATGATCCAGTTCTTGAAAATGAGGAATCTGAGGATGAATATGATTGAACTCATTGTAAATAATCGTATATTTTGTTATTTTTATTATAATGTATTTTACGTTAAACTGTATATAAAATTATGGCATAAAAAGTAAAAAAAGACCATAGTTATAATTTGATATTATTTGTATTGAAATATGCAATAAAATTTGGAACAGTCAATTAAAGAATGTAATAAAAAATTTAAATATCTGTGTTATTTTTTTTCATAATTAATAGGCACATTATCCTACAAAGAGAGAGAGAGAGAGAGAAAGACATAGTTTCGTTTGTTTTTTGCCAAAAAATAAACTCGAGTTGAAAATTTTGAAAAATTCGACCAAATTTCGGCCATCTTTGGCCCCCAAGGGTTGGAGGGGGTGACCGATAAGGTTTTAATGGCTATGAATGATCCATATCACCCCAGGAATAGAATGCAAAAAAAATTTTTCGATTCGGACCTACATGTCTTTTTTATTTTATTTTCCGGTTCGTTGCCTGGACTATATAGAACCCTAAAAACGTGTTGTCAAAAAAAAGAAGAGTGTTTTTTTTTGCAGGTCTGTATTATGTATCATCAATACACACATAGTTTTCTAAATATACATATTTTTATTGCTAGGACCAATTAATTTTTATGTCTGCTACCTGCAACTACCAAAGCAAATTCGATACAGAAAATTGGAATTAATTTTTCATTATTATTTAGATAGTGTGTCCCATCCCACCTTTGGGATTTCGGTCATTACACTTAACATGTAATGTTCTTGTAAATTTTTCAGTATCGTGTTAATTACAATTAATAAGTGATCAAAATCATAGTAATAAAACATCATTTTAACAGATTTAATTCTCTTATATTGTACATAAATATATTTATCAAATAGAATACTGGTACTATTTTTTTTATTCAGACATTTTTCTATCTTTATTTAATAGCATATTAGCTCAAGAGGGTTGGAGAAAGTTTTCACACATATAATCATTACAAATATATCTTTGTTAGTGAAAACACTGCATGATAATCATTATCATTATTATAAGGCAAGACATTTTAGTATCAGGTTCCTCCACGTATCGATGGATTTAAGTATTCCACTGCATCATGGTTTCACCAACTTAAAAAACCACTGCCTAAGTACTTCCACATCCAGATTTCCCACCCAAGTCTCTTTGAAGAAAAGCATCTTGGCTATATTTGCACTCTAGTATGTGAAAATAATTGGTCATAGAATTTTAATAATATCTAAGACAGACGTCACAAAAGAATTTAAGGCATTGAGCTCTAGCATATACACCCCGTTAACTTAATCATCTCAATCAGGTGTCATTACAATATATACGTGTACAAATTTCAAGTGCATATCTCAATTTTATTTTATCAACACCTTTAATAATGGATTGGAAGTGGTGGAATTGAAGAATATTATAAAGAAATCTGAGGCCTTGGCTTCTAGTATACAGATTCGGAAAATGCAGTTTAGGGTATAGGAATAACGATGTAATTGACCACGCCCCGCTAGTTCCATAAATCGTGAAAGCAGAGACACACAATGAATTGAATTTAGTACGGCATGAACTAAGGAGGGTGCGGACGTAGGTAATAATTTCTATACGAAACGAGAAAATATCTCTTAGTCAAAAGCGAAGAAGTTATTTGTCACATTTTTGACAAATAATTTCTTCTATTGAAAGCATTTCTGCAGTTTCTTTTTCAGCAGTAAATGCTATGGGAATAAAATAATAATTCTTATTAAAACCGAAATGAAAATAGAACATTAAAATCAAATTTAATAACCCTCAGAAACTAAAATCAACTAATAATTATCAAACAACAAATTAATGACAGGGTTCGGACTCGTATGGAAAACCTGGAGAACCTGGAAAACTCAGCGAATTTAAAAATCTTTAAAAAATACCTTACTTAAATTATTAATTAAATACTTAAATTACTTCACTAAAAAATATATGGATATTAATATTTTTGGTCATGGAAAACCTGGAAAATTCAGGAATTTTTTTTCAGCTTCGCAAAGTCTGAACCCTGAATGAAGTAAGGATTCAAACAAACTACCTCCTTGTGCCAAACAATAGCCAAACCGATCATACAATGAACCTCCCGTATCATTGAGTTAATTTGGAGTAATGCTTGCACAAAGTTCGATAAATTCTTCCCGTAATTCAACTAATTTATTGGCTCGTTTACGCGGTTTCCTTTAAAAAGCCCCACAGAAAGAAATCATGGGGTGCTAGATCAGGTCACCTATCATTTCCCTTGTAGCTATTAAACGACTGGGAAATGTTATTTCCAGAAAATTAATAACCGTTAAGGTATTGGGCAGCCGTCTTGCTAAAACCAAATGTCTTCAAAGTTGACAGGAAGATTTTGAACTGCAGGAATTGTAAAAGCTCTAAATATTTATTGCCATTTAAATTGCCATCGATTAGCAGTGGGCCTATAATATGATTGTCTAAAATTCCCGTCCAAACGTTCAACTTTTGAGGATACTGAGTACACACAGCAACACTTAAATGTTTATTTTTTCGAGACCAATATCGTACTACGGATTGATTGTGTCTTCTATTTAATGAAAAGGATGATTCATCTGTAAACAATATATTCTTTAAGAAGTTTTCATTCTCATTCACTTTATTTATCGTGATTTCACAAAACTTCATCCGTTTGAAATTGTCATCGGGAAATATTTCTTGCATTGTTTGAACTTTAAAACAACTGTACCCATTTCTTTTCAAAATATTTATTACAGTTCTTTCCTTCATGTCAACTTCATCAGCAACTTGTCTGCTAGAACAAGGTTCACTAGTTTCAACAAGTGCACAGACATTAGTTTCGCGAATTTCACGTTCTTCGCTCATTTACTGATGATGGGGTTCGGGTTGACAGCATTTTTTACAATAATTCACGACACACCCGAAATTCTCAAATTTTTTAATAACGTATGAAATTATGCTGGGGGATTGGTCTATCACAGTAAATAAATTTATTGTGTCATCAGTGGAATGGTCCCCGAAGTACCACTTCACAATTTGCACTTTTTCGGCAGTTGTATAAACACACTGCATTTTAATAACGAAATTGAGATTAATTTATTTTATTCCCACAGCTACGCTATTAAAAGCAGAATGGGTGCGCTCGCGCTGTTCTCAACTCGCGGTCAAGCCATGGACCAATGCCGTGCATTGTTCTACGACAAGGCGTGGTTTATCTGCGCAGAAACAAGTTTACGTACCTAAAACTAAATTTGCTGAATCTGTATACACCAAATCCCAAATGTTTGTACTCTTACCGGCTTGCTTTACTTATTTTCCTCTATTTACCTTCCAACCCTTTATCGAATAAGTTAAAAAAACAATCAAGTTCGAGAGATCTCGTTATAATCCATACATGGACAAAATTTTAAGTCAATATCTTAGACCATTCCAGATTCAAGTGAAATAAAGTTTCAGTGATCTTAAGTTGTTCTTCAGAATTTTGTTACGCTGATCTCATCTTTAATCTTACTCGAATCTTATCGATCCTTCAAAGGAATGAAAACAGAGGTTGATCTAAAAATTACGATATTCAAAACACTCGTCACTATTTAAAAATGAATTATTATTTGTTTGCTTATAATTGTATTGAAACATTCTTTATAGGATTTTGCAAACAGCAGAAAAAATAACTATCTATAACTAAAATAAAAACTTTGTGTAGAAATATTAATGAAATCTTTGCATTCTTTCGATAACCTGAATTCTGGTTATGCTAGCAAATTAAAATCCTAAAATGAATTTGTCAAATTTCTTATTTGACAATTCTCATTCTAACACTAGCATCCACACAGCCCCCTACGGGGGGTTATGTGGATACTAGTTTAATCTGCATGGCCGTAGGGGACTGTGTGGATGCTAGTGTTAGAATGAGAATTGTCAAATAAGAAATTTGACAAATTCATTTTAGGATTTTAATTTGCTAGCATAACCAGAATTCAGGTTATCGAAAGAATGCAAAGATTTCATTAATATTTCTACACAAAGTGTTTCTTTTAGTTATAGATAGTTATTTTTTCTGCTGTTTGCAAAATCCTATAAAGAATGTTTCAATACTCGTCACTACTTGCGTTTGGACTTGTAAATGTATTTTACAGACAGGTAAAAATAAGGATAGTTTTTATCCACATGAAATTATTCCAATGCATCCAGACTAACCTAATTGACAGCTTTAAACAAAATATAACCCATAACTGAAAAATTGCATGTATTAAGAAACAGTCATAAACCTAGAAGTATTAACCCTAACATTGAGTCAAATACATAAAGCGAAGCAAAACCTTCTACTTGTATAATATGAAGGAAATCCTTCTATTTGTATTAATTAAAGTTTAAGCAAAATCTTTTCCTCTTGGGTAGAAGCAAATTCTTGTTAAGTTGAAGATTTGCTCAACATCTAAGTAAATGGATATTAATATGTACGTTTTACTTTAATATTAGAGGAAATCCTTCAAAAATGATGCATCTAGTCAGTATATCACTCACGCAAGGAGAAAAAGGTCGTATTGTTTAAATTTTGCTACCATGGCTGAAGTGGTGAATGTGCGAAATGAGGAACACTATAAACTTCAAAGAACACCAGCTACTGATAGATTTAAATGCTTATTTCGCGTTGAAGAGAATCATGTATACTGGCTAGCAAATAACTTCTTGAGTGAATCTGTAGAATCTCGAGGTGGTGCGCTTTCTTCTCGCGAACTGTAGATTTTGTTGTTGATTGCATAGTTGATCAGGCCAACAAGTGGATTAAGTTTCCTCCTACCAATAACGAAATCATGAAGGCAAAGGAGTTGTGGCAAAGCAAATTTCGATATACAACAGCAATTGGAGTGATTAACTCACGTACTACACAACTTTAATCTACTAAGTGTTAAGGTGGCCATTCCCTAGAGACATCCGATAGGGAAATATTTATTATTTTTGCCCATAACTTTTTTTTCTTAGTACGCATATTTACAAAAACTATAAGACTACCTAAGTAGAACCATAACAAGAGTATTACTATCAATTTTCATTCAATAATTTCAGTGGTTTGCAAAATAGCTCGATTTAAAACTACGAGTTAGGAAGATTTACATAATTTCTAAATTTAAATCTAGCTATTTTGCAACCCGTTGAAATTATTGAATGAACATTCATAGTAATAGTCTTGTTATGGTTCTACTTAGGTACTCTTGTAGTTCTTTTAAATATGCGTACTAAGAACAAAAAGTTATGGCCAAAAATAATAAATATTTCCCTATCGGATGTCTCTTTCTAGGGAATGGCCACCTTAACATACATTTTTATTACGAATGAAAAAATAAATAAATTACCATATACAGGGTGTTTCACTTAAAAGTCCCCAGGCCATTATCTCTAAAACTAATAAAGATATTTTATTTTTGTAAATGGCAGATGATTGATACCAAAGAAAGGTTTAAACAACGGTGATTAGAATTTTTCCTCAACAGCACACAGAGATGGCGCTGCGATGCAAAACTATTTTTTGATGGCTGGAACCTTGAAACATAAGTCATGTGATTAAACAATAATTTGTGAATAATTTTGATGGTATAGAGAATTTACAAAAAACAAGCCGTTTTGGAGTTACATGAGTTTCTTTCATTAATGCCAGTACACGTGAATTTTGATAAATCCTTATAATTTATTTATTATTTATTATAGAGTATTGGTTACCAAACACTTTTTTTCAAGATAAGGAAAGTGATATAATACACTATCATAAAATTATGTTTACCACTTCCGGCCAAACCGGAACTAACATGATGAACCAATATCCATATGTTCCTACATATTACTTTTTTTTTTCTAATAACGCTTCTAATAAAACGGCTCCCAAAACTTAAAGTAAGTAAGACAACAAAGAAAATACATACTAATTTAGAATGGTAATGAAAAATCTACTTAAGAGATATAAGTAGGCTTTGATTTTATTTTAAGTTTGACAGTTATTAAACAAAGTTTGTAGTTGGTGCATTTCAATCATAGTTTCAAACAGAAATAGTGTACTTAGAAACAATTCAAAGCAAATTATTCCAAATAAGGCAATAAAAAAAAATTTTTAAAAATGGTTAGATACACCAATGAAGATAAGTTAAATATGATTTTAATATACGGTGAATGCAAAAGAAATTCCCGACAAGCGAAACGATTGTTTTGTTTACGATTTCCAAATAGACCTACACCCGATAAAAAAACATTTATCATGCTGTTTAAAAATTTAAGAAACTGGGGTAGTTTTAAGAAAACTATTCGTAACAGAAGTAGGCCAGTTAGAAACGATGAAAATACAGCCTTGGTGTTAAATAGTGTTGTCAACAATCCTCAATGTTCTCTCCGGAAATTGGCATCGGAAACTAATCTGTCGATATCTTCGTGCCATAGAATATTAAAATCAAATAAATACCATCCATACAAATTAAAATTGATCCATCATTTAAGGCCTGGTGATTATGAACGAAGATTACATTTTCTAACTGAGTTTTCAGTTCTTTCTGAAGAATGCCCAAATTTTTTAAAAAATGTGCTCTGAAGCGATGAAAGCCGTTTTCACAACAACGGAGTTGTGAGTAAGCATAACTGCCGATACTGGTCACAAAATAATCCTAGATGGATGAGAATGACCCGAAATCAGATAACTTTTGGAGTTAACGTGTGGTGTGGAATATTAAATTCATATATTATTGGACCATATCTATTCCATGGGACTTTAAATGGAAGAAAATATGAGATATTTTTGAGAAATGTATTGCCAGGATTATTAGAGACTATCCCTCATAACCAGGAGAATATTTGGTTTCACCAAGATGGTGCACCACCCCATAACTCAGTACTAGTCAAAGATTGTAAGATTGTCTTAATGAAATGTACCCTCAGAGATGGATTGGTACTAATGGAGTAGTCAGATGGCCAGCACGATCACCTGACTTGACTCCATTAGATTTTTACCTTTGGGGGTATTTAAAAAGTGTAGTGTACATTGAACCCATTGAGGATATGGCCGATTTGTATAATAAAACATAGGCAAGTGTTGCTGCTATAAATAGACATACGTTACAAAAAGTTTGCAATGAAGAGTTACTGAAACGGTACAATATGTGTATTTATGAAGAAGGGAGAAATTTTGAACATTTAATATAATAAGTACCTACTAATAAGAAAAAAATTAATTTAATTTCATTTTTAATAATATTTCGATAGTTTTTAAATGTTTGTTTATAAAACTTTTGTTTACGTTCTTTACTGAATTGTTAATATAAATTTAGCCCATTCTAAATTAGTGTGTATTTTGTTTGTTGTCTTACTTACTTTAAGTTTTGGGAGCCGTTTTATTAGAAGCGTTATTAGAAAAAAAAAATGTAATATGTAGGAACATATGGATATATTGAACCAATATCCATATGTTCCTACATATTACCGCCGGAAGTGGTAAACATAATTTTATGATAGTGTATTATATCACTTTCCTTATTTTGAAAAAAAGTGTTTGGTAACCAATATTCTATAATAAATAATAAATAAATTATAGGGATTTATCAAAATTCACGTGTACTGGCATTAATGAAAGAAACTCATGTAACTCCAATACGGCTTGTTTTTTGTAAATTCTCTATACCATCAAAATTATTCACAAATTATTGTTTAATCACATGACTTATGTTTCAAGGTTCCAGCTATTAAAAAATAGTTTTGCATCGCAGCGCCATCTCTGTGTGCTGTTGAGGAAAAGTTCTAATCGCCGTTGTTTAAACCTTTCTTTGGTATCAATCATCTGCCATTTACAAAAATAAAATATCTTTATTAGTTTTAGAGATAATGGCCTGGGGACTTTTAAGTGAAACACCCTGTATATGATACATACTTTAAAAAATGATGGTGTAGTATTTTTAGAGAAGTATCATTATGAGTTGAAAAAAGTATGACTGCTCTCATAAACAATGTTTTGAGTTGTTGAAATATTATCACCACGTAACTTTTTTAATTTTTCTGTATAATACTCGTTCTGTATAGTTGCGTTATGAAATTGCTGCAGCAATAACAAGAATTAGGCAAAAGGCTTTGCTTATGCATTGAAAGATTTGCTTGAAAGTATAAGATAGTGATTATAAATATGGATTGAAAGATTTGCTTATACTCCTACCTAATATTTAAAGTTAATGATATTACTCATACCTACCTTTTCCTTCTGAGCAAATCCTTCTTTTTATGAATTTGACTCATTGTCTGCGAATAAAGGGGTTATTGAGGCACTTTGCCGCAGCGTTACACTAAAGTACGATGTCTTAAGAGTATTTTCCATTTTGTACAATTTAAATTGATTGATATATCTCTTTTACCAAAAAAAGTCACATTTTTCCCCACTGTGCGTTCGTTCCTGCGAAAACGTGACCACAAAAAAAGTTACAAGGGACTGCGAAAGCACGGCCTATCGATCCTTTTGGCTTGAAGTCTTCAGCAAACAGTGTCAGCAAAGTTAAGTGGACAGACAGAGTTTTCTTTTCGCTCAAATTTAAAATCACGACGTTTCATGACATTCTAAACCTACTTCAACAAGAAAAATTTTTGAAATATTTTTTACGATTACTGTACTTCCACTCCACTACGTGGATGTGGAAGTAATATATTATTTCGCAGAAGTATTCACACTTTCTTTTGAAACTCTGTCGTGGAAATCGTTCTGCAAATAATGTTGCCCGATGTCAGCTATTATGAGTAAAGAATGGAATGCAGTTCGTTTAAAACTGTATATCGGTATGTTATGCGGATGAGTAAGTTCCTGGTACACGACGAAAGCATATGCAGGAAGAAAATAGTCGTATAGGTACTGACATGAACAACACTTAATGGAGATGTCATACATTAGCACTTAAATAAGTAATTTTTGTTGGAATTAATAAAACACTACTATGTTATTATGTAAAAAAATGTATTTTTCAAAAGGCACCATCAGGAATGAGGGTTTCCATTAAGAGAAAATATCGATTACGTCATAACTTTTTCGAAAAATACAAAAAAAATGGACATGAATAGACGGGTTTAAGAAATTGACATATCTGAGCGATTTTTTGTCCTTTGCTTTGTAACAGTATTATCGAATTTATTGCTTTCATGGTGAACTCAATATACTTTCACATTTTTGTTTAAAGTTATTTGTTTTCATTATTAGAGAGCATTGGAAGATAATTTTTTTCTAATAATTAACGTTTTGTTTTATATCTTGTTTCAATTTTTGATAAATTATAACAATATTAATGTTGATTTATTAAAACACTTATTTTGTTTCTATCACTGTATTTTATTGTAACTTAACGCTACTATAGTTTCGATACTTCAATGTATCATCTTCAAAGCAACTCAAGTAAATGAATGATAAATCATTATGATCGACTACAACAAAGTAACGGCTAAATCCATATTTTTTTTAATATTAATGTTTCTGTATTAACTAAGAAAGCAACAATTAAATTACAAAAATATATATAGACGAGTACATTATCTATTTACTAGTTTATTTAAGTCTGTAAATATAACCATAACTATAAAATAATTACAACTCTATTTGTACCCCAACTAGGAAAAACATCCCGGTATCTGACCAATCTGAATGAATTTATTTACCATTTTAGGCGTTTGTTCTCATTTTTAACTGAATTTCCATGACCGTAGGGGGTTATGTAGATACTAGTTTAATCTGCATGGACGCTAGTTGTTGAATGAGAATGTTCCAATAAGAAATTATAAAATTCATTTTAGGTTTTTAATTTGCTCGCATAACCAGAATTCAGGTTATCGAAAGAATGCAAAGATTTCATTAACATTTTTACACATAATTTTTCCTTTAACTCTCGTAGATAATTATTTTTTCTGCTGTTTGCAAAATCCTATAAAGAACAATCAATACAATCAAACAAACAGATAATAATCAAATTAAATCATTTATTGATGTTCTTAACACTGTCTGTATTTTACACGTCAATATACACAAAGCATCATGCAAGGGGACGGTAGCTCAGTGGTTTAGCGCGTCTAGCTTGCATACTGGTATACCTACCAAAGCAAGTTTAATCCGTGCTCACCGCGAAATAATTTTAATTATAAAATTATCCCCAAGATGTGGTTCGGACTCGACTATAAACTGTAGGGCCTCGTTTCTCTTTACCTAACGCAAACCATTCTGGATTTTTAATTAGTTACCCCAGTGACTTGAGAAGCGGTTAAGAAAACATTAAACATAAAATTTAAAATTTGTAATCAAAGTTATAAGGTAGCGAAAAATAGAGATACGTAATTAAAGAAGAAAACATTACACGTTATTACAGTCTTTGTCACACTAAAATATATGCATATTACTAAAATAGTAAAACCCATGTCTAGTATTATAATTATGATTAGAGCCTTCTCTTTCAAACAAGTGAACATTCTTATAAATGTATAATAAACATGTATAAATATATAGTGAAGGGAATGTTAATATATTTAAATCGATGAACATTTGTTTAACATTATTTCTATATCCCAGATTTGAAATGATTCCAATAGCTTTTCGTTGTACAGAAAATATTCTACTAGCTTGAGGTGCATGCCCCCAGTTTAACAGTCAGTCCATTGCTATATGAGATGCAATTATTGAGTGATAGGCAATAGTTAAAATAGTCATTGGCACAACATTTATCAAATTTCTTAGGATGAAAATATTTTTACTCGGTTTATTTGCAAAATCCACATGGTGACACCAATTTAAATTTGGGTCGAGATAGAGTCCAAGAAACTTGATTTTTTTCTGGATTCTCATATTTCTATGAGTAATAATCATATTTATTGTTTTATTTTGATGTCGGGACAATTTGTTGCAGGAAAACCATCTTGCCGCATTTGATCGTGTATCCTCCATGTGCTGCTGAAGTGCATTTAATGATTCATTCGATCTTAACAACGTGGTCATCTGCAAATAATACGAGGTCTGCCTCCGGTACGGCTTGCTTAAGGTTATTTACATAAATCAGGAATAAAGTAGGTCCCAATACCGACACCTGAGGTACCCCACTTTTCAGATCCTTGAGACCGGAGTTTATATTATTTACACTCGTATATTGCTTACGATTTGATAAGTAGGATTTAATTAGCTCGCAACTTCAACATTGAGATACTTTAACTTTTCTAGCAGCTCATGGTGTGAAACACAGCCAAAAGCCTCCTGCAAGTCACAAAAGGTAACTCCAATATACTCTTTCTTTTCTTGGCCGTCAACAATATTATTTATAGGTATTTAAGTGAATTGCTGCATCACTTGTTGATTTATTATTGCGAAAACCAAACTGATTTTTGTAAAATAAATGACACTTTTCAAAATGACCTGTTATTTGATTTTTTAATATTGTTTCGAAAATTTTTGAAATTATTGTAACTAATGATGTTGGTCGAAGATTGTTGATATCTACTGATACACCGTTTTTTGTGATTGGTATAACCCTTGTGATTTTCAAAACTTCAGGGTAGATACCGGCATTTATGCACTGGTCAAAGAGAACAAGAGGCTTAATTACTATGTTTTTTTATGCTTTTTACTACTCTAACATTCATATTATAGTGGTCTCTAGAGTTCTTATTTTTTTAGTTTATTTACAGCTTTTTTTACTGTATATATTTATTTCTTTTATTGTATATATTTACCTATATTTTCAAATTTAAACATTCTGCAGTTAGCATCTTCTATCAGATACTCAGTGTAACTATTATTTGTCGTTTGCAAATTTGATATTGTATTTTCATCTACATCTACAAAATGGTTATTTGCCTCATCTGGATTTAAATCTGTTGAATAAGATTTGTTTCTATTATGCCTTTTTTTATTTATTATATCTCCCAGTATACTTTTAAGGTGTTACCATTTTGAGTAATAAGTTTTTTGTAATAATTACTTTGATTTGTTTTTTATAATAAACTCTGAATTCTTTTAAATATTTTTTTTACTGCAAATCAGGAAAATTGTGGTATAATTCTGATAACAAGCATAAATTCTCTCTTATTCTGTGCAATTCATTACTAAACCAATTATTATTTGTGGGTTTACTTTTTTATTTATTTTAATTTTAACCAGTGGAAAAGCTCCCTTTATGGCTTCCTGTAAATAATATTTCACTAATTCACAATAATTCACTTGTCTGATTGGCTTCATTTAAATTTTTTAAGGAATAATGTACCATCAGAACCTCAACATATAGTAATTCTTATCTAATTAAAGGAACTATATACACCATGTATGTCAAAGCTTTATATGCGCCAACCAGCTGTGTTCATTTTATGAACAATACAAAGTAACACAATCAACCAGGAAGACATTTTTATCTAAGAAATCCAATTATTCTGATAAATTCCATTATAGTTGATATTTTACAGATAAACCGAATACAACGCTATTTTCTCTCAGATACGCCATATGTCAATAAATCACCGACCAGGGCGAATGAGTATTGATGGTTCAACATTTTCTACGGCGTGCTGTGTTAATATAATGAATTAAGAGACACTAAACTCAAAGCTTAAGTCTTACAGAGCATTCATAATTAATACACCGTATTATTTTACCGTATACTTCGCACTTTTCACTAGAATGCAGTCTTATTATGGATTTGTCGCATTCTGTGTAAAGCATAATAATTTTAAACTGTTGTAAATGCAATCAGCTTTCTAAATGAACACTGCCTACAAGAATTTTTTGATACGAGTAATATATTGTAGTCTAAGCAAGGAGTTATAAACGATTTGTATCCGATTATGAAAAAAATATGAGAGAAGGCTCATTCGATTCGAAATGGGAATCCCTGGAGGGTACAATGAATTAAAACATGGGTCCTCAAACATTGTAAGAATTATAAACAAATTAAGTTAACAAAAATGAGTTGTATGTAGGCTTTTGCCAATTTCTCGAGAAATTTCATAGCGTAAGTTTTCAAAAATACTCTTAAAGAGAACAAAATTCTCGTACAGAAAGTCTCGACTCCTAGAACTCTATCTTATTCGTATTAATCTGATCTTAATTATTTATAAATTTATAGAAAATAGCGTTTACGCCACCGCCACCGTTCTGCAAATGTGCGTAGCCTCTGTAAGGAGTCAAATTACAAAATATATTTTTACATAACTAAATATTATCAAAAATTGTATTTAAAAATTACAGTACATCTAGACATTAGAAGCTATAAATAATATCACGTATTAAAAACCTTTTTACACCGATTTTTAAAGAGCGTAGCTGGATAAGCATACTTTAGCTGCCCCGCTTGGATTTGGTTCATATTTGTGAGGAAAGTGCCTACCAATATGAGAATAATTTACCCCAAATGCCAGCTTAAAAAAAACATTTTTACAAAAGTTATAAAACAAATTTGAAAAATAAAAAAATTGATTTTCTCAAATAATCAAAAACAATAAAAAAATCGGTAACGGTGTTTACACAGAACTTCCCTCTTTATTTGTGCATGGCGGTCACTCTAAAAAATTAATAATTACGAAATAACACTGAAAATAATAAACGGAATATAGTTATCACTATTATTACACAGAAAACCTGATAAGTTTTGGTCAAAAAAATATACAGAGTGCTCAGCCAACAACAAAAGTTCAATACTAAATGACAGGTGCCAAATATGGAAGGGTTGCGCAAATACCTTTACAAATGTCCACCATGACTGAATTATTTCTAGGGATGACCACCCTGTACATTTTTCAATAAAAGTATAATAGGTGCATATGCCAAATATTATTGCCATCTGTCACATTTTCAATTCCTCATTCACGTGAAGTGAAAGTATAGTGGTGGTTAAAAAATTTCACTTTTTTTTAATTTTTCAAAAATGTTGGTAAAAAAATTTTCATAATTTTTTTTCTTCTGAAATATGTTTAGAATGTCACGAAACGTGGAAATTTGAAGTGTGTGCAGAAAGAATTTTTTTCCATCTATTCTAGTGGTAAAATATTTTTCCAAGATGGTAAAATGTTGTAATTTTCTTTTCCGAAATAGGTAGAAGGAGTAGGAATGTCATGAAACGTGGAAATTTTAATTTTGAGCAAAAACAAATTTTTCATCTATTCTATAGTACCTAGTGATAAACAGATTGAAACTTTTTTCAAAAAAATTTTCAATTTTTCAAAAATATTTTTAAATTTGTTTTTGTTGGTATAGGTTTAGAATGCCATGGAAACGTGGAAATTTGAACAAAGAAAAAAAAATTCCATCTATTTTAGTGGTATAATTTTTTCAAACATTGTAAGAATTTTCAAAAAAAATTTTTTCTTAAATAGGTTTAGAACGCTATGAAACGTAAAAATTTTAAATTTGAAAAAAGAAAACATTTTTCCATCTATTTTAGTGGTAAAAAATGTTGCAGGTTTGAAAAAAAAATGTTTGTATTTTACTGAATCGGTGACCTTATCAATTTTAAGGCAAAATAGTGAAGTAGATCAAAAAATGAGTGGCAACTTTTATCAAAGGGAATTCCTGGTTTACATATTTTTTTCTTCGGCTTACCAGTGGCCGGACAGGACTTCTGTGTTTTCGAACCGATACCACACGGTAGCCGCGCCGACGATAAATACAGCCACTCCCCACAATCTGTGGGATTAGTGACTGTAAATTCCAGATTCGTGTACCCTAAATAGGCGAAGGGATCCAAAGATGACCACCTTCTGCATTATTATTATTATGATTATCATTATTATTATTATTATTATTATTAATTCGCAACTAACTGTTGGATATTTCTAATTCATAACCAACTAGAGTCTAGACGGTGTGAGCTCACGGGCGAATACCCTACGAATAGTGTACAGTTGGACAGAATTGTAGCTTTTTGGGCAAATCCTATTACTCTCTGATGGTTAGATATACTTAGCTGACTTAGCGCTGTTGGCGCTTTTTTTTTTTTACCACAATTTACGTTGGTAGCATGACTCCTGTCATTAGTGGATAGTTATGTATATTATGTATACGATTTTTAACTACTTATTAAAAAAGTAAAAATGAAATATATTCACTTCAGATGGTAAACTGTAATAAAGGTTCATAGGGTACTGCTAACGGACCAATTTTGAAATTTGGGAGGTCAAGGGCAGGAACTTAATCTCTGACACGATTGTAATTTATACCATCTTTCAACTTTATTTATTATTATTTGAATATTTACCTCCCTATTGGATGAATATATATATTTTCTCTTCCTTTCAGCTCCAATTGAAGGCCTCACGGGAAGCCTCCTCTCCCCAAAGATCGCGATCACCCCCAATAGAAAGACTAGAAATGATAACAAACAATACCAAATCCCTCAGCAACAACACCCAAGAAAACACCTCGAGACCTCCTCCAAGAGGCGAAGGGACCCACTCGCCCAGCAGCCCCGTGTCACCAACTGGAAAATATTCCCTTATGCAGTTCGCCATGCACAATTTTAGACAGAGCTCAGAGTAAGTATATTTATAATATTGTCTAAATGTTGTTTGTGGCATTACCTTAATTTTCTTTTTCCTTCTTCAATTCTTTGGGACTTCCTGCCACATGTATGTTTTCTTTTTAAGCGGTGCTAGGGGAATCTACAAAATATATCACAATTAACCAGTATGATACTGGTAAATAACCTCTACGCCTGTGACGTTTACGTCAAAGGATCAGTTAGAGGCTGTTTTTTTTAAAATAAACAACACAAATAAGTATAAAAACATGAAATTAAATATTTCGCCGACGTTTCGGAAATAGAATCTGTTTCCCTTTTCAAGGCTTTTTTGAAAAATCTTTTTTGCTGTGTATGACAAATACACAGCTCTAAGAATGTTTGTTATAATCAATATCCATAAATACTTACTATTTACATAGAGCTGTTGATATAGTTAACAGTTTTTTTAGTTTTTATACAATGTTAAGTTTGTGAAGTTCTTCTTTTAACATTGGCAGCCAAGAATACATATGATGAGAAAATCATGACACTTATCAATAAAGGACCATACTCAAAATTAAGTAAAGACCCAACAAAATCAATTGAGGGCAAAATTTATAGAACTTTATTTAAATACAAAAATGAATTTAATGACTTTGAACGACGGAAGCTTACACCGCATTATAACAAGCCTCCTCATTTTTATGGCTTACCAAAAATACATAAACAGAATGTCCCATTAAGACCAATTGTTAGTTCCATTAATTCGCCATGCCACAATTTGGCAAAATTCTTGCTCAAAATTATTAATGCATTATCTGGAAATACTGACTCGTATATAAAAAACAGTAAACATTTTATCGAAAAAGTTTATGAAAACAATATTCATAATACACATCTAATGGTTAGTTTTGACGTAGTTATAGTCTGTTCACTAACGTCCCAGTAGACAAAACTTTAAAAATAATCAAAGACAAATTGTTAAATGAAAATAATTTGGAAGCTAGAACCAAATTGAGTGTAAATACCATAATGGAACTTTTAACTATGTGTATAAAAACAACTTATTTTCAATTAGAAAATGATTTCTATCAGCAGGATTTCGGTATGGCAATGGCTTCTCCATTGTCACCTATTTTAAGCAATGTATTTATGGAGGATTTTGAGACTAGGCATGTTCAAAATTGTGCATACAAACCGGTTATCTGGTGGAGATACGTAGATGATATCTTTGCAATCTGGCCTCATGATATTGAGTTACTAGATGGTTTTTTGGATCATTTAAATAATAAAGAACCTTCTATTAAATTCACTTTAGAAAAGGAAACTAGAAATGAATTACCATTTTTAGACGTTTTAATTAAAAGAGTAAATAGTACAATTGAAACAAGTGTTTATAGAAAACCAACACATACACATAAGAGATATTTAAATTTCAATTCAAATCCGTCGATGCACGTTAAGACGGGTGTTGTAAAATGTTTGTATGATAGGGCCAAAATCATTTCTTCTAATGATGAAATACTAAACAATGAGAAGCAGTTTATAAAGGAAGTTCTTATTAATAACCAATACCCTGGGGGTTTTGTCGATAAAACCTTCATAAATATTAAAAATAACAATCAGGTACGACGAAAACCTGAAAAACGTTACACAGCGTTAATTCCTTATGTATGGGGATTGTCCGAAAAGTTGCGCCGCATCGGTGACAGATTTGATATTAGGACGGTATTTCAAACCAGCAACACTTTAAGATCTATTCTGACAAAGACGAAGCCGAAGAACCACGAGCAGAATTCAAAAAATTGCATTTATAGTATTCCGTGTGAGTGCGACAAACAATACGTGAGTGAGTCATCCAGACCTTTTAGTGTAAGATTGGGCGAACACCAAAATTACATCAGAAAAAATGAAATTAAGAGGTCCAAGATCTGCGAACACGCGTGGGAGAACAGACATAGAATAAACTGGGACTCGGCAAAAATTTTAACAAAAGAGGAAGATAGCAAAAAAAGAAAAATTGAAGAATCCGCGATAATATTATTGAATGAGGATAGTTGCGTGTCGAATTGTTCCGTAGATGTCTGTACAACTTGGCTGCCAATGTTAAAAGAAGAACTTCACAAACTTAACATTGTATAAAAACTACAAAACTGTTAACTATATCAACAGTTCTATGTAAATAGTAAGTATCTATGGATATTGAATATAACAAACATTCTTAGAGCTGTGTATTTGTCATACACAGCAAAAAAAAGATTTTTCAAAAAAGCCTTGAAAAAGGAAACAGATTAGATTTCCGAAACGTCGGCGAAATATTCAATTTCAAGTTTTTATACTTATTTGTGTTGTTTATTTAAAAAAAAACAGCATCTAACTGATCCTTTGACGTAAACGTCACAGGCGTAGAGGTTATTTACCAGTATCATACTGGTTAATTGTGATATATTTTGTAGATTCCCCTAGCACCGCTTAAAAAGAAAACATACATGTGGCAGGAAGTCCCAAAGAATTGAAGAAGGAAAAAGATAATTATAATCTGTACATCTATATTAAGATGGTCCTTATTTTTCAACTTTTAAAATTGCATTGTCCCACCCCCTAAAATTCCCTTCTCGTTCTTTCAAATGGGTCAATTTTTGCATGATTCCTAATATTCGAGGTTTTTGCTATTTATTTCTCGAAATATATAATGCTAGAAAATGCATACAAGATAAGGTATCCCATAACTGTGGGTCTATAAAAATGGTCTAACGCAGGCAATGGCCTGTCAGATGGCCTGCCATCGGCGTTAAGTCAAACTCCCCCGAGTTCTAGTAGTCTTGTGGTAATCTTTGTCAAATAAGTTATTAACTTCTTCGTTTGTCTTAGACCTGAACATAATAAACTGTTTAAATAATTTGCGTTTCATTACCAAACTCCTAATCAGCAATATTGACTAACTATTTTCTGCCCTCTGGATTTCAACAATTGATAACCTTTCAGGTGAAAATTGTCAACAAATTTTCTTCAGCGCAACTAACTAGTTTAGTTCCAATTTTTTCTTCGCAGCCCATAAAATTATACAAAAGGAAACAAAGCGTAACATTAATGCAGCCATATGTTGTGCAGATCGTTAGAATTATTGGATTCACTCTATAATTTTAATGAGTTGACCCACACGTAATGAACTATAACGTATAAATAAACCCAGTAGCCACAATTCACAGCTTTTAATCACCGAAGTTGGTTTTTTGCTCAACATTAATTTTACCAAAGCTTAAGTTAATTAGCATTAAGGTAATTACGGTTGTTAATTAGTAGGTTTTATTGGCTACCTCACGTAACCATGTGTAACAGGACAGGATGGATACTTATATTGTGAAAAATTAGAAAGCATACTATTCTGCATTCTTTCTCTTCATATTTCTATAATTTGTTTTTGCCTGACTCATTTTTCTATACATATGGTTAGTTTGATTATAGGCATGGTGATTAAAATGTGATTAGTGTCGTTTCACGCGTTTAAAGTGCAACGTTTAAAAACACGTTATTGCGACGAGATGATGAGGAGGTGAGTTGGAAGATGCACTTCTGATAAATGCCTAACAAATAATTGGGAAAAATAGAAAAACAGCATATATAACAGGAGTATATATCTTGAGTTTTAAACTTTCAAGGCCTATTGCGTTTTTTTTATAAACAATTTTTTTTTTGAACAATGTTTTTTTAGGCAAGAATGTGAATAACTCCGGTTCTAGAAGTTCGATTGGAACAAACAAAAAACCAAAAACGTTCGCAATTAAAGTTCCGACAAATTCGCATTGGTTTTGGGTCATTTGAGTACGTACATAGTTTACTAAATGAAATCAACTGGTTGAAAAGCGTTTTTTTTTTAACGCCCAGGGACGTGAAGAGTTCCGATCGGCCTCAAACTTTCAGATGTTGAAAACAAAACACGTTGTAATTTTGGTGCCCAAATATTGAACTTTGTGGACATAAATGAATTTGTTATCTGAAATTTGAATTGTCCGCCATTTTGTGCCATTAAGTCCAAAATGTATCATTTTTATTTCAAAATGTAGATCTGGCAGCTTTCTGGTGAATAATTGAAAAATGTAGGTAATTAAAATAACACTGGGAGCTCTTCACAATCTCTATTAAGATATATATTATACAACCACAGATCGTCCCAAAATATGCATTGTGTACAACAATGGGATATGTACATTGTTAAAGAATGACACAAACTGTTTGTCTCGTCAACAGTCTGATATTTGATTGCCAATTAAAATTTTAATTTATAAGGTAACCTTCCCCACTTTTCATCTTTGCAGTAGTTTTTGTTATTGGTTAAGTTTCACTTTCTGAATTTCGCTTTTTTGAACAGATTCATCCTGTTAGCTATTTTTCAAAACTTTTAGTATTCAGTGGTTCTAAGCAGTTTTCATACAGGGCAATATAACTAGTAGATTGCAAAAATGACTGGTCCGGACTTCTTGCTCGCTCTTTGTCAGTAGGTGCAGGGGAGGGGCGTGAACAAGGCTTACTATTTCCGGACGGTGGAAGCGGTCATGTGACCCAGTAAATTTAAATTGGAATTTCACATCGATGTTTTGTCGAGACATTTTGCTTTGCAACGCATTTTTTGTCGTCAGGTTCAGCCCTAGGCCGAACTTGGTGCAACAGTGAAACATTCCAACGATATTTGGAATATATCTTAAACGTGGTTGTTCTAAAGATAAGGTGCTATTGCCAGCATTTTTCAGTGTCACCGAAAGAGTTAATATGCAAAAAAGGATTTTGAATCTTGGTCAAAGTGAGGTATTTTTTGCCAAGGATGTAAAGTCGAAACCAACAGTCAAAAAAAGGTTTCATTCCTCTAAAAATTCACGAGGGAAATAATCATATAATAATAATCCGTTATGGCGACTATCTGATAAATCAAATCTAGCGGCATTGTTTACAAAAAATTGCTTAGGTATTAACGAGAATAGCACATTATAAAAGTCTTCTATTAGTATACTTATTAGAAAATAATCAGTAGCCGAGATGACAACACACGTACTTTCAACTTTGAACAGAGTGTACATCAAACCAACTATTTTCTTAATAAATGTATATGAATCCCCTGAAGTGAACAGCTAAATCTTTTCTCTGTTCATTTACATAGCTTCATCGTTAATCATAATCATAATTAGTAATTATGTAAATGAAATTTTAATACATTTGCCACTGCTTAAGTTAGATTTACTTGATTCTAATTCGAAAAATTCTTCTTATTAATGACATGGTGAATATTTTTTTTTACATTCTCATAAATAATATTCCTATTATGAAAACTTTTGTACGTAGATACAAAGTATACATATTTTTATTTTACTCCGCCTACTACCCCTCACATGACGCAATTTCATGCCTGGAATCTGAAATTGAAATTTATATTAAAACCTCTATGATTATATGTCTACTGATATTTGATAATATTTCTACTCGGTATTCATTGAGATGAAAATAGAATCGTGGATACCCTGTTGTGTAAAAATTTCATTGACAGTAATTTTGGCCCCTTTTTTGGCATTTATTTATGAACCAAATGGCAACAAATGGATTTTTTCGGCCATTTTGAAAATATTTTTGAATACATTTTTGAAAAATTTGCGAGAACTTTGCGAGAACTTTAATTTTAAAAAAGCAAAGTCAATTTTCGTCTACCTGAAATGGCCGAGAATATCCATTTGTTCTTATTTAGTTTATAAATAAATGCCACAAAGGTGGCCAAAATGACATTAAAAAATGTTTTTTTAATGTCACCGGGGTCCAGATATGCATTTTGAAAATAAAATGACCTATTTTGGCACAAAATGGCGGGCAATTCCAATTTCAGATAGGTAACAAATTCATTTGTGTCCACGAGGTTCAATATTTGGGCACCAAATTTTCAGAGTGTTTTGTATTTAACAGAAGATATATTTTTCGAAAGTTTGAAGCCAGTCGGAACTCTTGAAGTCCCTGGGCGTTAAAATGAAAAAAAAAATGCTTTTTAGCCAGTTCATTCTATTTTGTACGTAATGTACGTACTCAAATGATCCAAAACCAAAGCAGATTTGTTGGAATTTTAATAGGCGATAGGCTTTGGAAGTTCAAAATTCAGATATATATATATACTCCTGGTGATACCCCAAAAGGTATGAAATCTTAAAATTGCTGTTACAAAACTATGCATATCTCATAGTATTTTTGATCTTTTTTTACTGCACTAATTAAACAGAAAAGTTGTAGTAAATATTGTTTTCTATAGTTTACTAACACATATTGCATAATCAAGGGTCGGAATTTTTCAGCGTTAACAGAGTCGGACTTAACTTGATATATAATTTTTCAAGTAACATTATAACATAACAATATTGTGTTTTGACAATTGTGAATTTGTAATTGTAATTTCGCTCTTTATCTTATCCCTATTTATAACATTCACATACTACCTTTCATATTTCTGTAAAGTTATTTTATTGAGTAGAGAAATGTTTAATAACAAATAACAATCTGTTGGAACTGAGAAAATGTATTGGAAAAGTATTAACCACGGATGTTTTCCTCTTTGTGGTCAGATTTAGAAGACAAGAAAAATACCAACAACCAGCTTCAGATAGATACAGTACAGCCTAATTGGCATCGAATGAAATATGTCATAAATGATGCCTTATTCGTTTATTTTATTTACAAATATTTATATATTTATTTGCATGGTATAAAATCATTATTCTTTCCAAATTGTCTATAGCCATTTTTTTACGCTTACTATTAAATAGCCACTTTAATGCTGAAAAGGGGCGTTCTACATAGGCAGAAGAAAGTTGAGCATATCTCATGGCCAAATATTTTGAATTTTCGGTATTATCCAGGTTACCCTCTAAAAGTTTTCTAATTGGTGCATTTCCTTCAAATCCGGGGTTTTTCGTGAACGTTTGATTCAATTTGTGGAATATATTGAGACCTTTTATTCGCCCTGCTTCCTGGAGTTTGTCGAACACCGAACTAATTTTGTACAGAGATTGATGAACTGACAGCTCAGGGCGTTGTAGATATTCTAGGACATTTACTATAAGATTAAAATTAGTATTTATATATAGGCGAGTCTGCCTGGGGTAAAAAAGAGGTGATTTTACAAATTCTGTATACCATTTGAGCAACGGACAAAAATTCATCTGAACAAGATTTTCTTATGAAAAATTTTCCTAAACCGCGAGCCTTATGGTCAAATAATTGTTTAAACACAATTTATTTCGTTTTTATTTAATAAAACGAAAACGGTTTGACGGATCCGAAAAAATCTTGATTCAATCTAAAGATATTTTCAATACGCGTCGTTTGGCCAGCCACAACTCATTTTGTCGTCCCGTTCATTTGTTGCAGCCAAAATAAATTTCTTAATTAACAAATTGATTACTCCGAAACTAATGAGGTCAGGATATTGTTTTTTTTTCAGAAAACATGCCTTCTATACCAAAGAATGTACAATATTTTCTTGGCCCGATATCTTCAATACTTTGACATCATTTGTTAATTAGCAAACAACTTTCCTTTCGAAAGCTTGATCGGCTTCAAATCAACTTTAAACGATAAATCTGGATGTCGGGCATAACCCCATATAAGCATGCACGAATGCAGCTTTTTCCTTTTGTTTATTTAAAGTTTAAATTAATTTTGCAAATTAACAAATGGAATATCTCGGCTCTGGGTAAGCGTATCGAAATTGGCTTTTGTGCATATGAAAGTGCTTGGAAAAAGGAAAATATTGAGACCAGAAAGAACTTGATGCGATAACCGGAACCGGAAATAGAAGTGATATTGTGTGAAAGGCTCTAATTTATTTATTAACAACTTTTTGAACACCAGGTTTGGTGCTAGTGAAAGCTAACTTTTCCATCAACCACAAAAGGTTCTACAAAAAATATTCAATCCCTGAAGAGTAATACGCGTTTTGACCCTTAAAGAAATCTCTCCCGCAACGTGAAAATAGTAAGATTTGACGCGCAATGGGGCGGCGGGTTCGATTCTCGGTGTGGGTAAATTTTTGTTGTTGTAAAATTCACTTTTTTTCGTGCAATAAAATATTTCCTATAATAAAATTATTTTTAAACTGTAAAAAACGCTATAAATAATTATTTATTCTTGAAAACTTCATTAAAAGTAACTCTTGAGCTGATGCTCTGCACCTGCTTTGTATGCTCTACATTTAGTCGAAATCACGGAACGGTGGAAGAGGATGGATGGGCCCTTTTGTGAGTGGGGGGCCGGTTTTTTTTTTGCACGATGGACCCGATCAAGATAATGATGCCAGCAACACTAATTTTATTGGTGATTTTGAGAACGATTTTGATGATTATAATTTACAAGACATACACACTGATCATGATGTAATGGAATGTGACTTACTTAATTCTAAAAATTCTAGTGGTTTTAGAGAATGAACGTAACGAATGCAATGATATTGTAGAAGATAATGATGAAGATGAATGCACTTTTTTTAATTAGCATATAAACGATGACGATGTAGATTTAAACGGGGTGAATTGTTAAATGTTTTGAATTCGGATTGGGACACGGAAAGTTTTTGATCACGCGATTTTTACTAATTGTAATCACATAGTTATTAGCGTTAATAGTTATTACAAATAACAAAGTGTGTGTGTTTCATGTGACGTGAACTTTTTCTCATTATAAGAAAAAAGTAAAAGAAAAATTTGTTTCCTTTTTATTTCTTGGTCTTTTTTCGACAGGCACCCCCCTCAAATAAAGTAAAACAAGCCTTCTCTTTCACAAAAGGTAGTAAAGAAAAACAAAAACTACCGACAAACCCTCGTTCGACAAGAACAATCATATGTTTGTTGCAAGATAGCCATTTATTTAATGAAAATTGCAAAAAAAAATATCTACGTTTTCAAAAATTTCTCAGAAAGTAAAAACATTTATTATCATAGAAAATACTCAGTTACATGAAAAAAAAGCAAATTTGATGAAAAAAATTGACCACATCGAGGATCGAACTCGCCACCCCATTGCACGTCAAATCTTACTATTTTCACGTCGCGGGAGAGATTTCTTTAAGGGTCAAAAACGTGCATTACTCTTCAGGGATTGAACATTTTTTGTAAAACTTTTTGTGGTTGATGGAAAAACTTACTAGCTTTCATTTGCAGCAAACCTCGTGTCCAAAAAGTTGTTAATAAACAAATTAGACCCTCTCACGCTATATCACTTTTATTTCTGGTTCCGTATTGTCAACCGGAAATTACTTTATGTTTTGTGATATTATTTTTCAATGTATTTTCAATATAATTCAATGTACTTTATTTAATGCTCCTGAGTGTGACCCTGTTTCGCTGAAAGATCCGACCCTTGTTCATAACATAATATTCAACCATCGAAATATAATTTTCAACTATACATGTTATATTTAAACATTAATAAGTTTCAAAATAATGGATGATATCCCAGCGATTAAGTTTTAGACTCGAAATTCAAGGGTTTATTCTAGTTTTTTATATATTTTAGATAGTCTAGTTTTCTGTTGTCATAGTTTATCATAAATTATACCCTATATTTTGTTGGTATTCGCATATCACATTTTTTCTTTAAAAAAATATCTTTAATGTGACTAAGGACCCAAATCAATTTTCTGCACAAAGACCATTGACTTCACGCTTAAAGAAAAACAGAATTCGTGCTATAAAAAAGTAATGAGTATCTTTTTCGTCGAAAATTGCGTCACGAACAAGATCCATGTCTTGAAAATTGTCTCAGATATCTAAGACCCGAAAACCGCAACAAAACTATGTCAATATAAAAAGGTCGATTTTTTTTAGTCCAAACAGTATTAACAAAAATAAAGAAAGGACGAAAGAATGACGAAACACAAGCGTTTTGGAATCCCATTTTTAACACTTCGGAGACTGGTACAAACTCAACTGCATCGTTTTTTTTTTTTGTTTAATCATTATTTTAGAAAATTTTATGCTCTACCAAAATGGTACGTGTAGTATTTTACCCTATGCTGCTTGGTTTTCAAGATTTTCTCGCTGTTATTGTTAATAATATTTTATCCAGAAAAAATGGGGGAAGGGTACATATCTCGCAATGGCAAGATAATTCAAATTTTATGACGGCAACTTGTGAAGACGCAGTCTTGAATTACTCATTGAATTTAGTTAATATGCTTGGACTATAGTTCAATGTTAAGAATATTAAGAGTTGTTTTAAAGTCATCAGATGTCAAATGAAGTTCTTTACAGAAGCAACAAATCATCCTGTATAAATAATATATAACATGCGATACAAATTTTTACCTTCTAAGACGGTTCCATCCACATTATATCTCGTTCTGGACCTACCTAATTAACCAAAAGCAAATTAATAAAAATATTAGGAAAACAATCCAAACGGGGATTACCTTTACTCCTTTTTCTTACAGCTGTTCCTGTCCCTCTCAGCTAACAGTACATCACATTTCACCATCTTGAAGTTACTGAAAGACAACAGAAAACAAAACATATTAATAGATATAATTATGAATTACATAGATAAATACAGTTTATAGCATTTAAAGCACAATACTGAAATGAATTACTGAAATGGAAAATATTTCAAAAACTGTTTCGAAAATCCTCCCGTGGATAAAGGTAACCATCTAACATAATAAATGAAACATAAAAAGCAGGTGGCTAGTAGATATTTCCATGTCGTTACAAATAGTCAAACAACCGTTGTTGTTCTTCTCCAGTAAAATAAAAAATACGATATGAAAATGAATACAATACGTTCAGAAAACGAGTGACTGTCGATAATTTCTCCCTATTCCAAAACGCTGTTATTACCTCCACTCTTCGGTTTTTTCCTGCCTTGTACTTCTATCAGAGTTTCAATAATTATTCAAGGTTGTTTCAGATTTCTGGTATCTCGCTTTGTATATAAGTAAATATCACTCCCAAACGGCAATCTTTGACGTAGTATGATAGATAGTTTCCAACAAACAAATTGTATGGCAATTTTTGTTTCGCTAATAGGATGATACTCGCTGCCGTTACTGCATATTTGAGCTTTGTAAAAATGAGTAAAGTATTGCATTTTTACCCCATTTATAAAAATTCAAGGGTAGTGGGACGTCCTTTAGTCATACCAGCAATTCCGTCTTTGGAGAGAAATGGGTACCTATTATTGGGTATGATGTCGTAGCCACTAGCTCTTAGACTACGCTCTCTTTATGAACATAAAGTTGGCACCCAGAGTTAGCACCCCAGATACACACTAGGTCTTAAACGGCAATGTAAAGAGAGGCCGCGCCACCGCTGGCGGGATTATCTTGTTTCAAGGAGTAGAAGGGGCCTGTCAGGGGTGGAAAGCGGCAGCCCGTTGCCGAATCGAATTTTCCGATGTAAAAAAAAAATTCCGGCTCTGAAATGCACATGCAAAGAGCTGCCGTGATTCGGGTTGTGGCAATCATCATGATTCAGTGTAAACTAACCGCCTTCCAATTTTCAGCGCGGCAACTCAATGCCAAGTCGAGTTTACGGGGGAAAGAGTTTTCCAACCGTGGAAGGGAAGCGCCAAGAGCTGCCGCGATTTTCTCTCTGTGGATGCTTTTCTTTTACCAATGGGAACCCTATGACCCACTTTCAGCGCGGAAGCTCAATGCCAAGTCGAGTTTACCGGGGGGAAAAAGTTTTCCAACCGTGGAACGGAAGGGCCACGAGCTGCCGCGATTTTCTCTCTATGGGTGCTTTTATTTTAACAATAGGTACCATTTGACCCACTTCCAGCGCGGCAGCTCAACGCCAAGTCGAGTTTTCCGCGGGAAAAATAGTTTACCGGCCGTGGAAGGGAAGGGCCATGAGCTACCGCGATTTTATCTCTGTAGATGCTTTTATTTTAACAATAGGTACCCTTTGACCCACATTCAGCGCGGCAGCTCAACGCCAAGTCGATTTTTCCGCGGGAAATAGAGTTTTCGGGCCGTGGAAGGGAAGGGCTACGAACTGCCGCGATTTTCTCTCTGTGGATGCTTTTATTTTAACAGTAGGTACCCTTTGACCCACTTTCAGCGCGGCAGCTCAACGCCAAGTCGAGTTTTCCGCGGGAAAAAGAGTTTTCGGGCTGTGGAAGGGAAGGGCCACGAGCTGCCGCGATTTTCTCTCTGTGGATGCTTTTCTTTTAACAATAGGTACCCTTTGACCTATTTTCAGTGCGGCAGCTCAACGCCAAGTCGAGTTTTCCGGGGGAAAAGGATTTCCCGACCGTGGAAGGGAAGTGCCACGAGCTGCCGCGAGTCAAAGGGTACCTATTGTTAAAAGAAAAGCACCCACAGAGGGAAAACCGTGGCAGCTCGTGGTCCTTCACTTCCACGGATGGAAAACTTTTTCCAGCGGAAAACACGACTTGGCGTTGATCTGCCGCGCTGAAAGCGGGTCAAAAGGTACCCAGGGGTAACACAGAAGCACCTACAGAGAGAAAATCGCGGCAGCTCTTGGCCCTTCCCTTCCACGGTCGGAAAACTCTTTCCCCCGGAAAACTCGACTTGGCATTGAGCTGCCTTGAAACAAGATAATCCCCGCCAGCGGTGACGCGGCCGCTCGTTCCGTTGCCGTTTCAAACCTAGTGTGAATCTGGGGTGCTAACTCTGGGTGCCAACTTTATGTTCATGCTCTTTTTTATCACTTCAAATCAGAAGACTTTACAAATAATATGATAAAATAATGTATCCTTCTAATATAAGGACAAGTAACATAATTAGAATACCATATTTGAACGTGTTCCAGTTTCTTTAATACAGGTAACCTTAATTGCTAAATATATTTCTTTTATCTCAGCAATTGACAGAAATTCGTCCAAATCTTGAATAAATAAGCGAATCGCGCTGTCGCCAGATGTTCCTCATTTATATAAAGCTGTGACTAACTGAATTTGTTAATTATTGCTGGCTTGCTATTATAACTGTAATAAAATTATAACAGACTGCTATTTTCTGCACTTCCTCCATGCAGATGCAGATTTAACCCGGAAGGACTTATTGGCACTTATTTAAGCGATGTTAGAATACGGGTTTAATTGGCAGAAGAGCACTGTTCTAGTACACAATTGTCTTTTAGATCAGCCAAGCAACTTTGTAGATAAGAAACAAGGTAATTTAAAATTATTATGTTTTGCCAGTGCCGTTCTATCATAATTCGGCAAAATTTACTGGAATATGATCATTTAAGTACAAATTTTAGATGTAATTTACTTGACTTGATAAGTTTTAAGATAATTATATGGATCGGCTTCACGATAGGTCATCAGTAAAACTTTTTAAAGAAACCAAAATTCGCTCTGTGGCTGAATTTTTGAGATATCGACTTGAAATTGTGGCTTTTTTTAATATCTTATTTAGAGCGCCAAAAAACGAGAAATTAGAGCTTTTTCAATTTTTAAAAATTAATAAAATTCTACCAGTTTTAAGAATATTCTGCAAAAAAATTGTCTCTCGAGAATCTTCTTCTAAAGTAATACATAAATAAATTTTAAAAAATTTAAAGCACGCTTTTTCAAACTGAAATGGTTTAAAAAATTCACAAGAAAGAAGAAAATTATTAGTAATTAATTTAGCTATACATACAGTGTGTCCCATTTCGTAAAAAGCCACCCCTGTAACTTGGCTCTTTGTATTTGGATTTGTATATAATTTTTTATAGTACATAATACCCATAATGAAATACCTTTGGAAGGTAGAACTGTTACTCAATCTCTATTTCAAAGCCAACTGTGATTTTTTTAAAATGGCAATTTTACAAAAGAAACATTAGCGATTGAGATAGAGGAAAAATGTATTTGGAAAAGTCGTTCAGAAAAATTAAGTTCAAATATGAATTTTCATTTAAAAATATTGATTTTTTTTTTAAATATTGTAAGTCAGAAAAAATTGATGTTTGAGTTAGTTTAGAGCATCCAGATTGCTATGAATTCCAGAAAATAGTAATAAACAATTTTACATAATGTTGATGATTCATTTAATTAAAAGAAAAACGTACACAATATGAACAATACTAACAATAATAATTATCTGAAATATTTTTCAACTAGATCGCCTTTAATTTCAATGCATTTTATAATTCTTTTTTTATTATGATTCGATACTTTTTTAATTCTTCAGGAGATATTGAACGACAAACTTCCAAAATTCTATTACACAATTCTTGCCTTGTGCGTGGTCTGCTTTTATAAACTTTTTCTTTAATTGCACCCCATAAATAAAAATGCAGGGGAGTAATATCTGGGGATCTGGGCGGAAACTGGAAAAGAGTACTATTACGTCCTATCCATTTTCGAGGAAAATTTTGATTGAACCATTCCCTCACAATCAAGGCATTATGTACTGAGCAACCATCTTGTTGGAACTGGATATCTCTTTGCAATGCAAGCGGTAAATCGTCTATAGCATTGGACAATTCTGTGTTAAGGAAATTCAAGTAAACATCAGCATTTAAATTTCCCTCGAAAAAAAAATGGACCAATTAGCCGGGTTCCCAGTATACCACACCATACATTCACTTTTTGGGAGTACTGACTTTTGCATGTGATTACCCAATATGGATAATCCACAACCCAATATCTACAATTTTGTGACGAAACCACGCCATTAGTGGTAAATGTACGAGGGGTCAGCCACTCTCAAAAATTTGTACAGGTATTCTGGGAATACCCTCTATTTCCGATTTATTCCACGTATTCCCAAAAATTTTCAGTTGCTCCCCAAAGTATTCCCGATTATTCCCAAGTATTCCCGCTAATTAAAAAATTAAAGACGTTTTGATTTATGATTTTCGAATTACAGCCCCTTTAAAATGACGTATTTTAAATATTAGATAATTAATAACTTTTAAACAAATTGTTTTTCGAAAAAAAGTCATTTTTCATTTTCTATTTAAAATCATTTTCTCTACCACCCCATGTCATCAATACTTTCAAATTCGAAAATTCTTAATTTGGCTTACGAAATTAGACAGTATCGATAACAGTGGGTAGGTGGGTAGTACAAAAAGTGATTTCAAATAAAAAATGGGAATGACTTTTTTCGAAAAATAATTCGTTAAGTTATTACTTGTGTTTGAAAAATATAAATATAAGGGGGCATTCAAAAACAATATATCAAAATGTCATTGAATTTTGGATATGGGGGTTTTAAAGTATGCTAATTAATAATATTTCATTAGTTTTACAGTAAATAAATGCCTAATATGACCTCGAAAAATCTACTTTTTTTTAAATAAAAATGCACGCTAATGACAGAAATAGGTTTTGTTTTACTCAAAAGTACAGATACTGATCTAAATTTGGTTGAAATTAGATGACTAATAATTGAGCTATGAAGGTGTTACCATGAAAAGTGGAACACATTGTAAGAAAAAAAATCTTGGTGTAACCTCGGTGTAACCAAATGGCAATTTTTATGAAGCTTTAATTTTTTTTTTTTAAATCTCGTCATTTAAGGAAAATAATAAACATTTTTATTTGTAATTTTCCATAACAGATTACATCTACAAGATCTATAATTTCACCAAGTTTCATTAAAACAGATCAATTATTTTTTTAATAATTTCGGTTTACCTATGTAAAAAATTAGAAACTTTTGTGCTTTTTATTTTTTCGCAAAAAAAGACAAAATGATTGATAGGATTTAGACCTGTGTCGTTTTGTTCATCATCTATTTACAAACATTGAGATTTTTTGGTTTGCCTTATCCGATGAATCGAACCCGAGATATTAAAAACAAATGAGACCAATATACGTCTGTTAAAATAAAACTCAATTAAAAAACCTCCAAAATTGGACCAAACTTCAATGTACTTTCCTGGTAACATACAGATTGCATTTCAAAAAAAAAATTGCACCCCTTGTAGAAAATACTTCTAAAATTTTGTTAAGGATGGGCCATAACATGAAATATTATCACTAAAAATTTGCTTTTATACTAAAGATATAATTTCTAATATCAATTGAGAAAACGACGTTGATTTTTACCGCAGCGGTACTTTGACGGCGGCACAGATCAGACGTCGGCGCTTTGTCGGTCTTTTTTTACGAATTTCAAATTGATTTTGGACAGACTATACGTGAAATATGTTTTTAATTTTTTTCTTCTTGTACCCATTTAATGCTCTCATGTACTAGGACTTTGATTATATCATCAATTTTTTGATACCATTATTCTCATCATTATTATTATTAACTGATTAATTAACAGAAATGTTTGAAGCAAGCAATTCATGACCAGTCGGTGATTAATTTTGAAACTGCAATGATGAGTTCAATATTTAGGATCACTTTTTGTACCTGTCTTTAAAAGTTTCCATTAAAATGTTTTGTATTGAGAATAATTTGTATGCGTACTGTGTGTTTTATAATCAATATAATCAATACCGAGATTAATACTTAGTAATTATTAAAATAAACAACATCTGAAATCTACACTGGTAAGAAAGTAAACTTGTGCAAAAGATAGTGTCATTATGAACGCTAAAATGACTCAAGTGCATGCAGATATTTCTCTTAATCGTTGCAAACGTTTTTTTTTCTTTCGGAAAAATGGAATAAAGTGGCAATGCCTCAGTGTAAGTCCAAAAATAATATATGCCTGGATAGAGTATTGTCAAATACAAATGTATAAAAGAATATTGGGTGTTCTATTTAAAATATCCTACTTAGTATTAGTTTGAAACACATTGTAGATTTAAATATTATTTTAAAATATACTACTCTTGATCTCAAACAATTTTTGACCATACACACACTACTGACCCACCCTATATATAGGCAAATAATTAATCACATCATCAAATAATAAACATTATGATTTAATAACTATCTATTAAAAATATAGCAGATATCTTCCGTGGGAATTGTGCAAATTATTGTTGTCCTCTGTCACATTTTATTCATTATTTATTTTTTAAAGCTTAGACCCTGTATATTTTTCACTAATAGTACCAAATATTTTATCATTTAAATAGTTTTCCGACAGACAATACTTCCTTTGGTAAATAAAATTGGCATCTTGAAAAATAAAATATGGTGTGCAGAGTTAATAGGTTCATTTAATGTTTGAACTAGAGCTTCGAGAGTATTACAATACAAGGAGGATAGATTTTTATAGTTTTCTCGTCATATTTTTACACCGTGTGCAAGTTATAGCTAGTTTTATTTCTGTTTAATATAATATGATTATATTATTACTTAATATTTTTGAGCTGAATTTTATCCACTAACAGTTGTTATCTTTTATGTAAAAATTATTTTGTTGCAGTCAAATGGCTCTGCATTTATCTCCATGCCTCCAGGTTGAAAATTATTAATATTAAAATATCCAGGAACACATAAAACACTGTAATTCACTGTAATGTCTGATGATAGTTTGCGCGAGTTCCTCGCAAACGTACCGGAAGGTAGATCGTCGGCCGCCGCGTCCCGAGATTCCACGAAATTTTCACTAACGTGTCTGTCTATTCTTGAATATTTCCGATGTATTCCCGATTATTCTTCGTTATTTCCAATTATTCCTGAGTATTCTCTGATATTTCCGAATATTCTCAATGCATTCCCGAGTATTTCGACGTATTTCCTAGTATTTCCAATTATTCCCGATATTACCAATATTCCCAAAATATTGCCATTGTATTCCTAACATTTTGTACAGGTATTCTCGAAGTGGCTGACCCCTCGTAAATGTAGCTTCGTCTGAGAACAGTATTTTATCTATAAAACGACGGTCCTCTACAAAAATGCCTTGCAGACAATAACAATATTCTAATCTTCGTTCTGGGTCCCCTTTTTGCAACGTGTGAAGAAATTTTGGCTTGAAGGGTTTTAATTTGTGCGTGTGAAGGCAACGCCAGATCTTGTTTTTTTATAAATTTAATTCCCGCGCAATTTCTCTTACACTGGTTCGTGGGTTTCCATTAACAAAACCCAGTATAATATCATCATCTGGATGCCTTTTGGTAGGTTCCAATGTTGGCTTTGCAATAGTGCCGGTTGATCAAATTTCTTATTAAGGGCAGCTATGGTGCAATGGTGTAGTGGAGGACGATCGGGATGTCTACGATTAAATATTTTAGCAGCCTCTCTAAAAGAACGAACATTATCTTCAACGAGACGAATAATTTCCACTTTTTCTGGAATTGTTAATTTCAAAGCCATTTTGACGTAAAAATTGACAACTGTGATGTTTACAATAGTTGATGTAAGTATATTGACATTCATAGCAATCTGGATGCTCTAAACTAACCCAAACATCGAATTTCTCTGACTGATATTAAAAAAAAACAATATTTTTAAATGAAAATTCATATTTGAACTTACCTAATTTTTCTGAACGACTTTTCTAAATACATTTTTTCTCTATCTCAATCGCTTATGTTACTTTTGTAAAATTCCCATTTTAAAATTCACAGTAGGCTTTGAAATAGAGATTGAGTAACAGTTCTATCTTCCAAAGATCATTATGGATATTATGTGCTATAAAAAATATATACAAATCCAAATACAAATAGCCAAGTTACAGGGGTGGCTTAGTACACACTGTATATTAAAATACAGTTTTTGAGATACATCGTAAAAGTCCTATGTCATACACATACACCCCTAGCAGTAATTGTATCTTTGTTGTGCATTATATATCTTTTTCGCAATTTCTTGAAGGGCCAAACACTGTTTGGTTTAATATAACCTCTGCATAATAAATATTCGTATTAAGCCCAAGAAAAAATTATTGCAAAGCAACTGAAAATAAAAGAAATTAAAGGCATTATTTAAGAAAATAAATTGGAAACAATGGTGGAATATTCCCATTTACATGAACTGCTCTTACAGTTTAAATCAGTTGTGTTAAACACATCGATAACAATAAAGCGTTTGTGTTGTAGTTTATGATTAAAAATTAACAAGCAATGGAATGGTCTAATAAATTCGATTTCAATAGGTAATTTATTACTACTTATTTAAAATAAATATTTACTACCTATTATGTCGAAATAATGTATGTAATTAAATGTCAGATACTAGATTTTTTAATGCTCTTATAGTGAGAGGAAGTTATTTTAAGTGATGATGTAGGTAGATCTTAGCTGATTAACCAGATGCCGAATCAATATTATTTGTAATTGTATGTACCTTTGTGTAGCACGAGATGAGTCATCAAATGTTAATAACAATATTTTGGGTACTAGAAAAAGGAAGCATTGATGTGGTACTAGTTATTAATAAAGATTATTTCATTCATTAATTTGGTAACCTATGAAAATCCTTTCCGTGACCAATCAAATGTCAATAACATTTGTAAGACTCCTCTTGCAGGAACCTTCGTTTTCAAAATCCTGCCCTCTACATTTAGATAAAACATACACTCTTTGAAAAATATATTCTGTTCATTTTTGACATAAGAGAACGAATTTAAATTGTTGAATGTAACTTAGTTCCAATCAATTATTTTGTGAAAATATTCACTTTTTATGATCCCCCTTTTAAATCCTGTCTATAATTCTTTTCTCGGGCATGTTGAACATAGTTATAAGCTGACCCCTGAATATCAGTAACTATTTCATGTTTAACAAGTAAGCAAATTAGTTATTACATAGGTATAGGCATAAATTACATAAAGCTACACAGAGAGAGACAAGTTAAACACATATCATCTGTGAAGATATGAGCTAAAATGTACTTACGGTTATTTATCTAAATAATAACAACGGGTTACTTAACAATTTGGGAGATCAAAACTACATACTGTATATCACAATTTGTGGCATGTAGGAAAAAAAATGACATTCTTTTCTTTCGATTTAGTAAACGTTCTAAGGTAATTTCAAGGTCAACTTCGTTTCTTTAAAAGGAAAGATATTTTTTTATTATAGAATTGAATTTTAGAAGAAAAATTAGCAACTATGATCTGAAATAGTTTTTAGAAAATTCGTTATTTCGGAGAGAATTAAGTAAGAAAATTACATCGAACTTCTCTGCATTCATTTAATTGAGAAACAATTTTAGCTTTTATTTGCTTTAATATAAGATATAATATTATTTCAGTTGCATGTGGCATCGAGTAACAATAAGACATTTTAAAACATTTTAACTTAATGATTGCAAAGAAACATATATGGGCCATATCGACATAATATTATGTTTTGTTCGATTTATAAACGAAATTAGACATTCACGCTGTCATCCATATCTTGCTTGTTATCGAAAAATATCAGATTATTATCCAACTTTCTAATATTTGTTTTGACCACTTGCTTTTGAAATAAGCATATAATATAACTAGCGTATCAACCAACTACTTTACATAATATCCAATTAAGGTGAATATGTAGAACTCATAACAATCTAAATAGACGGAACGAATCAATGACTCGATCGATAAACATACATATGAGATTACATTTACAGTCAATGGTTGTTGAACGACCCAAATAATAGCAAAATCGATACCGAAATCTAATATTTCACTACATATATGCTTTCAATTCTGAAATCTTTCATAGTATCAGTAGAGGTGTTGCGACAATGATAAATAATAGCGGTATAATTTAATAAAAAAATACTAGTTGTACTCCTAGTAGAGGTGTTTCAGAATCTCATGAGCCGCGAAATGCGCAAAAGGCAAAGTTTACTCTGAGTTATAAGTATGTTTTTGAAGACACTGGAGGCTGCCTTGCTGTATACATAAACAAGAGCTCGGGATAAATTGTAAACAATAAATATAATATTTTTAAGAAGTGTAACTGAGTTAGAGTTATGTCTCTGCGCATATGAAGGTCACAGCTCATGAGGTTTTAAAACACCTCTACAGGCAATGAAGGTAAAATGTTGTAAAAACCTCGCAAAAATTAATAAAAGAATCATCTCTGGGATTTAAGTAGTTAATAACCTGTAGAATGAAATGATGCATTCTTTGCACTTCCAAGTTCCGGGAAAATTCAAAAAAATTTGGAAAAACTCTTTGATTTTCGTTTTTTTGCTCTAACGGCTAAAATAATGAAAATACAGAAAAAAGTTTTCAACAAAATTTGTAGTTCGTCTCTTTCTCTACAAAATAGGTCTTTACCAAATTTTGTCTTACTTAAGCCGTTTAGGAGATAAATCCAGTTTTCCACTTATAGTTTTGAGCCGCATCGAAATGCGCGGTAAATGAGAATTCTCTGGGAGTTTCGTACGATCGGACATATCGATCGATAATTATTACATTTCAGAGCCGCTAAAAAAAATGAAAGCAACGTAAAATGTAAAGAAAAGTCTCAGCTTTAATGTGGAACTAATCACAAAATTCAGACAAATTTTTACCATAGAGAAAAAAGTATTAGAAGATGGCTTAGTAAACTTTATACAGTTGATTTATTCACATCTTTGAGTTTTATGCATCCTGCCTACTTCTTCCGTAACAATGGGTACTTTTTCACAGCATGGATTCGATTCCACGCACAATCTATATTTCGTGAAAATTTCATTGAAGAATGTTAAGAAACAAATAAGTTGTATATGTTTTACTGTATAATTGTGCATTTTCTGAACGTGTAAGAATAATGTAGACAAATTCAAAAAGTACGGCGCGCGTTTAAAAAACTCTAAAGTCATTCGAAAGAATATGTTTTATTGTACTTATAATCCGAAAATTAAAACTCTGCTATTATTACTACTTAAGATATAACGAATTGAACTCCAAAATTTGGAGGTGATTGATCGATGAGAAATATACCCTCTACTTTGGTCGTAAGGCATATTTTTTCAACAAAAGTAATTGCAATAAAATGTTAATTGGATTAATATATCATTATATAAGAATATATAAGCAAAATGAATTATCATTCTAACGACTCCCAGCAAAGATATGAATAAACCTGTGGACCAACTGTACAAAGTTCACTAAGCCATCTTTCACATTTTCTCTTCTTGATAAATTTTTTTATGAATTTTGTGATTAGTTCCACATTAAAGCTGAGACTCTTCTCTTCATTTTATGTTATTTTCTTTTTTTTTAGCGGCTCTGAATAGTAATAATTATCGATCCATATGTCCGGTCGTACGATATTCCCAGAGAATTTTAATTTTTCGCGCATTTCGACGCGACTTAAAACTATAAGTGGAAAACTCGATTTATCTTCTAAACGGCTTAAGTAAGACAAAAATTTGTAAAAACCTTTTTTGTAGAGAAAAAGACGAGCTACAACTTTTGTTGGGAACTTGTCTCTCTATTTTCATTATTTTGACCGCTAGAGCAAAAAAACCGAAAATCAAAAAGTTTTTCCAAATTTTTTTGAATTTTCCCGGAACTTGGAAGTGCAAAGAATGCATCATCAAATCTCATTTAAATAGTGGTAAACACAACACTGTATTCGCCTTATTTACACATGTGATTAAATAAGTAATACGTGATTTGTAAAAGCTACTTCTGGAAATTTATCTGCTGTAAAAGTTCTTCATACTCAAAGAAAACTTAAAAAAATGTGAAAACATCTAATTCTTGCAGATTAAAAACTTGTATTGTGACGAAGAAGTAGTAAGGCTTATGTTATGCTAGACCGCCGAAAATATAAAAAAAATAATCTAGAAGGGTTAGTTCAGGGTATGTAGCTGGCCACATTATTAGTCCTCGTTACCCAATCCATCGATTAGGGAAAACACAGTTTATGTAAGCCCAATTTTTAAACAGTTCTCTTACGTATTCTTGTTCAAGAACATGCTTTCATTGGTAGATGATGACTAATAGAGTGGCAACTTATACCTCCCGATCTAACCCCTCTAGATCATTTCTTGTGTGGTTGCCTCAAATCCATGATCTATTTGAATAGACCCAATAATAACAAAGAATTACCGGGCAGAATTATGAACGAAATTGAATTAATGCAACCTAAAACCTTTCATAAGGTTTTAGACGAATTTGCATTTGGTCTTGGACATATTGTCAAAAAACGAGGAAGATAATTTGAACATTTAATTTAAATGTATTTAAACGATTGTATTTTGTATATACAGGGGGTTCCACTTAAAACTCCCGGGGTTAATTTCTTGATATTTGAATTTTGTAAATAGTATTCACTGGAATATTTAAATAAGTTCAGTTTTTAGTAAAACTCAACGTTCTACAAACTGAGGTGTAGATGGCGTTGCAACGCAAAGAAATTCTTTGATCAGGAACAGTGAAAAGGGGTGCATGTGATGGGATGTTATATTCTAAGTAATTTTTGAGATACTTGAATTTTTTCAATTTTCTTGAAATGAACAGAACAATTAAAGATGCAAATTTTACAGAATTAATAATATTATTTAGTCTATACACAACACTTTTTATGTCTCTTATATTTCTACATAGTAAACTTTTTTTTTCTTTCAGTTTGGAGCTTCTCAAAATGGACTCTTCAGTAAAATCAAAAGAAAAACGGAAGGAATGGACATGGAAACAACAAACGGATTTAATTAAGTGGCAGAGTACGCCTATTGACGGCCCACTTTTAAGATTAGAAGACCCAGAGATGGCACCACTGGCGGCGGAATGTTTCGACTGTATTCTGAGATATTGCGGAGATTTACCCTTAACTCCTGATATGTCGGAAGTCAAGTGTGTCTATACAGTTTTAATGGTAAGTTTTCTAATTTATATTTGTTAGTATGTCATCGCCATTGTTGTCGCAAGTATTTTTCACTCTAAAGTAAAACGTATACATATATTTTTATGCTTAAATGTACTTACTTAATATTATTTTGAAGGAAAATTAATAGTCGAGGTTCCACAAGGGTCCTCTTTTATAGACGCTTTACATGTCTAAAGGAAAAGTTGGAAAAAAATTCTAAAATACACTTATATTCTAATGACACCCAGATCTATTATTCTTTCCGACACGAAGATTATGCTGAAGCACTAGATGTCATTAATAATTATACTTCTAATATTATTGAGTGGTCAAAAAATTATGCCTTGAGTATAAGTTTTTGGGTCATTGGGCCAGAAAAAGCTACGTTAGAATTAGCCAAAAGGTTAAAAATATATTTCAATGCTCACAAATTATTTAGACAAGGGGCCAATATTTAAACCCTCGGGCACTCCCATAAATACTCGGTTTTCAATTAGATATTTTAATTGCTTTATGCCCTTAAGTGAATAAACACACAATCTTTTTTGCAGCACTGCCACAAGTACCCACAACTCCGCGATGAGGTCTACTGTCAACTCATGAAGCAAACGACAAGCAACAAATCCGACCAGCCCGAATCCTGTCAGCGAGCCTGGCGGTTGCTGTCAATCGTAGCGGCCTACTTCGCTTGCTCTGATACGCTTCTTCCCTTCCTCATGGAACATCTAACCAGTGCCGCTAACGATCGGCGAAGGATATGCCATGGTACGGCGGCCGTCTGCTTGTCGAACTTGAGGAAGACCCAACGTTGCGGTGGTCGCAAGAACGTACCTTCCGTGGAGGAAGTCACAGCGGTCAGCGCTGGTAGAAGCGCCCGAAGACAAATCTACCGCCTCCCTGGAGGTGCTGAGAGAGTGGTCAACACCAGATGCAGCACTGTCGTGGCTGACGTAATCGCGGAGCTCTGCAGCTTGATAGGAGTAACAAACGAAGTTGAGCAACAGGAATTCAGCTTGTACTGCATTGTACAAGGCGACGCTTTCACAATGCCGCTAGCTGCAGACGAGTATATTCTAGATGTCACTACTGAGCTACACAAGGCCGCACAGCCGTTCTACTTAATCTTCTGCAGGTCTGTATGGTACCATACGCTTAAACACGATGCTAGTCCTTTGTACACCGAAGTGCTTTTCAACCAAGTAGCACCAGACTACCTAGAGGGACTTTTGCTGCGGCTAGGTAACCCCAATTTACCACCTAGCGCGGTTAGAGACATGGCTCTGGTAGCAGCCTTGCTGCATAGAGCCGCTGATCTTGGTCACTCCCCTAGCTTGAAGGAAGTGAAGTTCCTGTTACCAAAACCAGTTCTGGGTATCCGGGAGCCGCGTCCACCGCAATGGCTTGCTTTAGTCCAGACCTCTTGGGGCCAGGCTGCTGGGCTGCCAGTGTCCAGGGCGAAGCATAGAGTTTTGCAAGTGTTGAGTAACTGGCCGTTGTTCGGTAGCTCATTCTTTGCTGTGAAGAGAGTCATAGGCGAGAACGAAAACTGGCAGGAGCATATATTGGCGTTGAATAGGAGCGGTGTGCACTTTTTGGACATGACCACGCACGAAACTCTTCAACATTGGCCGTACGCTGAGGTCATCAGCACCAGGAAGGTCAGATCTGAGGACGGCGCGTTGTTCTTGGACATGAAATGCGGAAATCTTTTGCAACAACGAGTCACAAGACTGCAGACTGAACAAGCCCATGAAATATCTAGATTAGTCAGGCAATATATAAACTTAGAACAAGAGCATAGCACTAGGAATCAGTAGTCACATTTCTTGTAAAATACTTCACGCTTATACTATCTAGGCACGACATGTACTTAACTTCTGTAGGGCCAAATACCTGAAGATATTTTCTAAATGGCCAGTAGTCTAAATTTCCTCCCGTTTCGATTTTAGTACGCAAGCTGTTGCAGTGAAGCTCATTACCTGTACATATTATTAAAAATAATTATATCTGAAATATTTTATATTTTTTATGTATAATAGTCATTATTTGTTGTATTTTCTAATTTTATTACTCCATTAGTTTAGATTTAAGAACCGCCCAATATTTATCTATAAATTTAATAATACAGTATGAGATTTATTATATACGCCTGTTGCTCAAAACATTTCGTTGTTTTTAATAGGAAGTGCAAAGTGAAGAAAGTAAAAGTTATTCTTATGCAGGTATTGAAAAAATGAAAAGGATGGGATAAACATTTTTCCATGTTACTATTACTGATGGCGATTGTTGTTAGATGGGAAATTGTTTATTATTGTAATTATTGTGAGAAAAAATGAAATTATTAATAAGCTGAATATACTTTCGTTTTTCTGAAGGCCGTATTTGATTGTTGTATTGTAAGTACTTACCGGTTTAGTTTAAGTCTCATTACCTTAAACTAGGTCTGTTGTCACATTTTTCTTCATATTGAATCGGTCTAAATGTTTATTTGTATTTAAATTTGGTGTTTGTAGTCCTAAGCAATAAATATTTCATTATTATCTTGAGTTTTTCTCCATTTTAATCAAGAGTCCCACAAGTGCACATTTTTTCTTTAACTAGAAAAATGTGTTTTTAAAAGTTTGTTTGATCTAATAGTAAATTTAATAAAAACATGAATAAGTTAATTTAAGAAAATGAATATTATGTTGTTCTATACGCATTTCCTGATATTTGGAACCTTCTTGTGGTATTCTTGCTATGTAGAGTTCAGTGATATTTGCAGGTAAAGAGACGGATAAAATAATGTAGATTTTATTTTTTGCATATAATATTTAACACCATGCCACATAGCCTACATAAAACTAATAATAGCTAGGTAACTATAATTAAGAACACAATTATGTGACAAAATGTAATTTTTCACTGGAGTGTTTTGATATTTTGATATTTAAATTTACTCCTACGAAAATTATGTAGGTAATAGCTATAAATATTCAGTTTATAACATTTATGTTTATATTTATAGATTTAAGGCATAATTAAAAAAATTTCGACAAATAAACGATTACCTATTTAGTCACTTCAAACAAAATCGCTGTTTCATGGAAAAACTTCCTACAGCTATGAGACCTGTGTAAAAAGCGAAGCATTTGGGTTGTCTAAACGTGATTTTTACCCCCCGCAGTTTCAAAAAAGGGTGGTTTTTGAGAAATATATACATATACAGGGTGGGGAAATAGTGCGTGATCGGACCTCGATACCTCATGTTCTGCGATAGCTAGAAATTTTCTAAAAAATTGCAAGTAAACTAGGTAACCTCCTATAACTGGAAATTATTTTCGAACATACAGGGCGAACCAAGACAAAATTAGAGGACCAAGTGACTTTTTTTAAATGGAATGCTATGTATATCAGTACATTTTTTGAAGACTCTTTCTAGGCTCTATTCATTTCTATATTAGCATTGAATATCTCCCAACCACTTGGATGTAATGAATTTTTATATTGAAATAATGCAATCTGCAGATGGATATTAAAAAAATGATCAGTCACAATTATGGGTTTTAAGAAAAACTTATGTGAATACCGGTTACGAGACATCTAATTAATGTTTCTGAATCATTTTCATTTCCTAAAATTGTACAGGGTGGTCAAAAATTATTTTTCAATTAAGAACTTTTTAAATTGAATTTTCTCATTTTTTTCAAATGGAACACCCTGTATATTTTTCAAAGATGTGATGTAGAAATGAAAAACGAACATTTTTTTTAAGTACTACCCTATAGCTACTTGCAACCAATTTCGGTTTATTGAGCAATAATTACAAAATTCTTCAAATAAAAATTATAATAAATGTTCCACATGTTGCCCATTTTGATGATGAGGTTCCCACTGTTCCTAAAACTGCCGGTGTGATAGATCTAAAGGTATTTATTATGCTTTCCTTCATATGTTGTACTGTTGTTGGTGTGTCTCTATAAACAATTTCCTTCACCTCTATCGGTGCTCATTTCTTAGATCATTTTATAACGAACATGTTATACTAAAATCCCAGGAAGCAAAATACTGGATATTTCCAAATAATAATAATAATAATAGTATTAAATAATTTTTTTGAAATTTGTAGTTATTTAATAAATATTATATATTCTATAACTTAGTCCAATAATTATAAAGTTTTACATAACAAAAAATGTTATCTGAGATTTTACTTCAGTAACTATTAGGGAAAGGATTATACAACACAAAACCAAAAAAATCAGTTCTGGGGGTGCCGCGTAACTCCCCCCCCCCCCCGCAAAATCCACCCCTCCCCCCAAAAATCCACCCCTTCAGTGAAAGAAGCCTTATTTTACTGATAACTCGTTAACTTTTGAAGATATGAAAAAATTGCTCATCGTGAAAAAGAAAGCTGGACTAATTCCCTAAAAAAAGTCCTGTTGTAATTTTCTTGTATATGCCATGATTTTCGAGAAAATCGATATCAAAATAAATAGCAACATTTCTGTTTTTAATGCGTCGGAATTTTCTCTTGAGAAATTTTTTGCGCACGGCCTATAGAAAAAGTTGAATTGCTCGAAAACCAAACAAGATAGGAAGAAAAATCAAAATGGGTTTTAAAGGGGATATAAATACTCTCTTGTGTTTCCATTTTTGATGGCTATTGATATCTATTAGTATATAAAAATAACAATATAATATAGTTACCTCTTGAATTTTTGAGCTTTTAACTATTCACAGGCCCATAAAAAATTACTGACTTTAATAAAGTTATAAATGCATTATTTTTAATTTAAGGTAGTACTTCAATGCAGAAAAAGTTAGGAATAAAAATTTCACATTTACAAATTTACCAGCATGTGGAAATTAGCCAAACTTTTGCCAATTTTCTATTGTTTCCTAAAAATAAAAAAAAGACCCAACCATCTTGAAAATTTAGCTCAAAAAAATGTTTTTTTGAGTTTATATATCATATAACTATTGTTTCTAATCATTTAATAGTAAAAAAAAATACATAAAAAATCATCAAAAAATTGAATATACAGACTTTTTTTTTTGGCTAACTTCAATATGCTAGTAAATTCGTAAATGCGACTATTTTTATTCCTAACTTTTTCTGCATTGAAGTACTTACTACCTTGAACTATTGTAAATGATAATGCATTTATAACTTATATTAAAGTCCGTTATTTTTCATGGGCCTGTAAATAGTTAGATGTACAAAAAATCAAGAATAACTATATTATATTGTTATTTTTACATACTAATATCAATAATAGCCATCAAGAATGGCAACACAGGAGAGTATTTTATATCTCCTTTAAAACCCATTTTGATTTTTCTTCCTAGCATGTTTGGTTTTCGAGCAATTCCATTTTTTCTATTGCCCCGCGCGCAAGAAATTTCAAATAAACGAAAATTCGCGCGCATTAAAAATACAAATTTTGCAATTTTTCTCAATATTGATTTTCTCGAAAACCATGGCATATATAGGAAAATTACAAGAGGACTTTTTTTAGGCAATTAGTCAAGCTTTCGGCTCAGGTGCACTTTAGTTTGGTTTAAGATAGTTTCTTTTTTCAGTTGAGCTTGATAACAATGAAATATAAGTTTACTTAAAGCCACTTTACATTAATGCAATATTGCACGTTGCATGCAAATTTTTATTGCGCGCATGCGTACATTGAGCTATTTCCATCAGCTGATGGCAATATTTTTCATTGCATTGAATTAGCGCGTGTTCTAATTTGAGTGCATTGCAGATGCAATATAGTTACTTTATTTGGGAATATTTGGATTGCCAACCAAGCCTTAAAGGTACTGAAGCAACAAACATAACTTATTCTGTAATTCTTTTGGGTAATCAGTATTATCACTTGATTCTGTCTTTCTGTTCATAGTGACTCACCGATTGTAAAGTAAATAAATAAACAATAAACATAATCATAAAAGTTTTTCTTCTCGTTTGGTTGGTAGTCCCAAAAGATTTCACAAAATATTGCAGTAGTGTAAAGTGTGTTTGACATGCAAAAATTTTCATGCAAAGTTTTGCATGCCATAATTTCATTGCATTGCATAAATGTAAAGCCGCTTTTACGACTCGATTTAGGTTTGGATGAAGATCACAATTAATAGTTAAAATAGGTATATAAATTTATGTATTTTCACAATGGTTTTACATGTTCAGCAGGACTTCCATGTTGACATTTCACATTGTAACATAGATTGTACCAGTTCGGAAATGTTGGTTACTTCGGATATTGTCGTTATTTCAATCTTGACATTTACATGATTAAATGGCTTGTATTTATTAAAATATTTACGGTAATCATTTCAGACATTATTTTTACGGGATTTACGATTAATTGTGTTATAGTGTGTTCATTGTTTTATATCTATTAAATTATCTCTGTTTGATATTATTTTCCTCCCGCCTTTTTCCACGAAATAACACGAGATATCTGCGACATTTGCTGGTTTAGTAAGGCGTAATTTCTAAATTACTTTCTTCTCTTTTTTTTGAAATTTTTATTTAATAAAAAGAACCGAGGGGTGCGGGAGTGTCCCACCGCCTTTTTCCATTAAATAACACGAGATATCTGCGACATTTGCTATGAATATATATATTGTTGCGCGATTTTCCATTGCCCGTTTCCGAAACACTTTATTCTCTTTTTTTTTCTCTTAAATTTGCGGTTCATCCAACAATTTTTTTTTAAATATGTTCTATTCGCCTTATATTTTTCATTGTCATTTAAAAAGTGCACCAGACCCAAGCCTTCTTTTTTATATATTTTTTTTGTTTTGAATGGTTAACGAGTTATCAGTAAAATAAGGCTTTTTCGCCGAAGGAGTGGCTTTTTGGGGGGTTGCGCGACACCCCAAGAACTGAATTTTGTGGTTTTGTGATGTTTAATCCTCACAAGCTTCTGGTGTATTTTTTACTTATCGACTGGACTAGGTAACTACCAAAAATATAAATAAAGCGTGTAAAAATATAATAATAATAAACTGAAAGAATTTTTACACAAAACTCATTAAATCAAGCAATAGTACACTGTCCATTGGAATAAACGAAGCCGTATTTCTGTATTTATTTGACAACAGTTCAGCTGTTCTTAATTCTGATATACCTAGGAAATTATAAACTGCTCAACTAATAGAAAACGGAAATTAATTGAACGGGGGAATTTAACTAGAAATCAACAAAATCCATAAATCTATTATTGCTCACTATATGTAATCAACATTTTAAATTTCCAACCTATGTTTTAGTCATTCTCATTTTCCAAAAAGGAGGGTTTCTTGGACTACAAATTACAATATCACTAATATCACACGGCTTCTAATCTAAAAGCAAATCGATTACAATGTCATACTGTAACAGTCCCAACTCTATGGTTAATATCAAGAAACATCTAATAGATTTTCCTTTGACTCTATGTGTAGGTATAAAGTTGGCGTTGAAAAAATTACGCTGGAAGGAAGCTACAAACGCTGCGAGTTCATTATTAGATACATATTTTAAATGCATGTAAAGTATTTATAGTATTTACAAACTATAAAAAGCACTGATACAACTGGAGACAAGTTGTGCAACTAACGAATGTTTAAATTAGTTGATTTGTAAGAACAAGAAACAATAACTAACCTTATTCAATCATCTTTCGATTATTCGATTTGGGTACAAACTGTTCACTTTTATTTACAAATCACATTTAGTTATTATAAAACACTGTCAGCTAGTATAGAAACGAACAAATGTATCATAAAATCACCACAAAAGAATATTAAATAAAATACTATTCACCACGCGAATTCGTACTAAAACTAAATTATAAAACCTACAAACCTAGGCCAACTGTAAACAAGTTACAGGTGTTGGACCTTACGACGCTTGCGCAATGGTTTGCACGTGGGTGAATAGAGTCGACAATTGCATATCGAGTTCGTTTGTAAGTTGAGGTTACTTGTAAAATGATTTTCAGCTAAAAAAACTGTTTTATTGTTTTGATCATTACTTCCACATCTACGTAGTGGAGTTAGACAAGGCGAAAACCTTGCCTTCGTATGAAATAAATGTCCCATACGATTATTTTGCATATTCACGTTCGGGGCATGCCCCTGAATAAGATTTTGCCGAACGAGAATCTGGTAAAAATTTTAAATAGGGGAAAATAAAGCAGGCTGGTAAGAGTTAGTGATGGGCAGAATCGGAATGTTCCCATTATTTTGTAAATTCGCCCATATTCCCAATTTTAAAGTAAAACAAGCAGAATTCGTAGGGTAGTCGAATTTCAAATAATTAGATTTTAATGCAATTAGACAGATTCGTATTAATATTTTTTCGTTACGAAATATAAAATAAACAAAATAAAACAAAACATCTAAAAAACCGCTGCCTAAGGAATCACTACTTCCACATCCAAATTATTCGTCCAAGTCACTTTAAAGGAAACATCTTGACTATATTTGCACTCTAGTATGTGGAAATTATTGGTCATAGAATTTTAATAATATTTGGGGTAGATGTCATAGAAAAGTTTGAGGAGTTGGTTTCTACCATATACGTTAAAAATGAAGTCTCTAGTTTACCGTACTTATTTTCCACTATATACAACCTACCACCTCAATCGAGTCATCTCAATCAGATGTCACTACAATACATACGTGTACTAACTTTCAAGTGAATATCTCAATTTGATGTTATCAATCCCATTAATAATGAAGCGGAGGTGGTAGAGTTTGAAAAATATTAGAAAGAAATCTGAGGCCTTGGTTTCTAGTATATACACCGAATCCCAAATTTCTGTAGTCTTACCAGCTTGCTTTACTTATGTTCCCCTATTTGCCCCTATTTAACCCCCAACCCTTCAACGGCATCATCTCAAATTATGATCTAGTTTCAGACGTCGTTATAATACATACGTGTACCAAATTTCAAATGAATATCTCAATTTTATTTTATCAACCCTTTTCATATTGGAGTAGGGGTGGTTGGGTTGAAAAATATTATAAGAAAATCAGACGCTGTGGCTTCTAGTACATACACCGAATTTCAAGTTTCTGTAGTCTTACCAACGGTTTAGTTATATTCCTCTATTTACTCCAAATTAACCCCCAACCCTTCAACGGAATCATCACAAAATAAAAACTAATTCCAGACGTCGTTATAATACATACGTGTACGAAATTTCAAATGAATATCTCAACTTTATTTTGTCAACCCCATTAATGGGGTAGGGGTGGTGGGGGGGGTTGAAAAATATTATAAAAAATCTGAGGCCTTAATTTCTTGTACATACACCGACTTTCAAGTTTCTGTACTCATACCAGCTTGCATTACTTATTTCCCCCTATTGACCCCTAAATAACCCCCAACCCTTCAACGGAATCATCTCAAAGTATAATTTAGTTCCAGATGTCGTTATAATTCATACGTGTACCAAATTTCAAATGAATATCTCGATTTTATTTTATCAACCCTTTTAATAATGAACTAGGGGTTGTGGGGGTTGAAAAATACTATAAATAATCTGAGACCTTGGCTTCTAGTACATACACCGAATTTCAAGTTTCTGTAGTCTTACCAGCTTGCTTTATTTATTTTCCCCTATTTACCCCTATTTAACTCCCAACCCTTCAACGGAATTATCTCAAAATATAATCTAGTTCCAGATGTCGTTATAATGCATACGTGTAGAAAATTTCAAATGAATATCTCAATTTTATTTTATCAACCCTTTTCAAATTGGAGTAGGGGTGGTGGGGGTTGAAAAATATTATTAAAAAATCTGACGCTTTGGCTTCTAGTACATACACCGAATTTCAAGTTTCTGTACTCTTACCAACTTGTTTTACTTATATTCCTCTATTTACCCCAAATTAACCCCCAACCCTTCAACGGAATCATCCCAAAATATAATCTAATTCTAGACATCGTTATAATACATACGTGTACGAAATTTCAAATGAATATCTCAACTTTATTTTATCAACCCCTTTAATGGGGTAGGGGTGGTGTGGGGTTGAAAAATATTATAAAAAAATCTGAGGCCTTAGCTTCTAGTACATACACCGAATTTCAAGTTTCTGTACTCTTACAAGCTTGCTTTACTTATTTCCCCCTATTTACCCCTATTTAACCCCCAACCCTTCACCGGATTTCCTCAAAAAACAATCCAGTTCCAGATCTTGTTATAATATATACGTGTACAAAATTTCAGGTCAATATCTTAAACCGTTCCGGAGAAAGCGTGCGGACAAAAAAAAGTTACAGACAGACCGACAGACAGACAGAAAATTTTTTTTCGCTCAAATTTAAAATCTCGACGTTTCATGACATTCTAAACCTATTTCACGAATAAAAATTTTTGAAAATTTTTTTGCGATTACTATACTTCCAATCCACTACGTGGATGTGGAAGTAATACGTTCTACGTACATATTTTTATGTATAAAAATATAGAACGTTTCTAAATAAATAAAACACACAGGTACCTACTTTGGATAATAAAATATATCTCAATTCCCAGTCTTAATAAACAAAATAATATCAGATTGACTATTAATCACCGTCGAAGACTGAACGGTCTATTTTTAATCCTCACCACATCCATTACAAAACCGATTCTTATTCCGATTTTTAAAAGTATCCGATTCCAGGGATTCCGATTCTCAAAATCGCCGATTCTGCCCAACACTAGTAAGAGTACTGAAACTTGGAATTTGGTGTATAGGTATACTAGAAGCTAAGACCTCAAGTTTTTTTAAATAATATTTTTCAATTCTCCCGCTACATTATTAAAGGGGTTGATAAAATAAAATTGAGATATTCAGTTGAAATTTAGTACACGTATGTATTATAACGACACGTGGAACTTGATTATATTTTGAGATGATTCCGTTGAAGGGTTGGGGATTAAATAGGGGAGAATATGGAGAAATAAGTAAAACAAGCTGGTAAGAATTAATACATATGAAACTTGGAATTTGTTGTATATACTAGAAGCCAAGGCCTCAGATTTTTTATAACATTTTTCAACCCCTCCACACCATTATTAAAGGGGTTGATAAAATATAATTGACATATTCACTTGAAGTTTGGTACGCGTATGTATTATAACGACATCTGGAACTAGATTATATATTGAGATGGTCCGTTAAAGGGGCCATGCATTAGTTACGTCCCTTAGAAGGGGGAGAGGGGGGTCCATACAGTGTGACAGAGTGTGACAAGAGGGGAGGAGGGGGTCAAATTTTTGTGACATCACATTATTTACATCTACGAATACCGTTGTTTTAATTGAATGAAATTTAAAAAAATACAAAAATAAGACAATTCTACCTCAAAATTTAATGCTGTAAAATATGTGACGTTACAACGGGGGAGGGTGTATTGGGGACAAGAGGTGGAGGAAATTAATAAAAGTTCAGAAACCTCATTTTTGATGTATATGCTAGAAACCAACATTTCAAATTTTTTTATGACATCTGCCTCGAATATTATTAAAATCTTATGAAGATTTATTTCCACATACTAGAGTGCAAAGATAGTCAAAATATTTTCCTGTGAATTTTTGGGAAATGGTACTGCCTGTGCTATAAAGAACACTTTATTCTAAATATCCTGTGAGAAATTCAGAATGGTACACTCTGTAGTTTTCGAGTAAAAAAATACAATCCAAGCAGCCGTGTAGCAAGTATTGATATCTTTGGCTTATTGCATCGCCCCTACGGGTTTTTTGGAAATGGTACTACCAGTGCTATAAAGAGCACTGTATTCTAGATATACTGTGAGTGAGAGTGAGTAGTACACTTTGTAGTTCTTGAGTATAATAATAATACTTTATAATCGCTGTAAAAGATTATATAGAGAATATATCTGTAGAGGGATTATTTTAATATTTAGTTGTACTATAAATACGCTATGTAGTTGAAATCTTTATAGAATATAGTCTAATCTATATAGCTCACGGAAATCTATATCAATTGGTTATACGGGTTATTGACTAATTTGCCAAACTTAAAGTTAGAAGAGTAAAACTGTAGTAAATGTGAATTGTAGGTTAAATAATTTTAAATTGTTTTCGAAAGTAAAAGTATTTGGACATTTTATAATGTAGTTTTTTTAAACCTTAATTTAAGGTTACTTTTTTTACTTTTCACATAAGAGGCGGCATTTGAAAGACTCGCATCATACTGAAAAAACTACCTGGTAATCAGTACCGTCTGTATTCTTTCATCACCCTTATATAAATTTATCAAACTCTATATACCGAGGAGATCTAATGGAAGTCAGATAAAACATTGTTTATGACTTGTATGGCAAAATATTCAATTAAAGATAAAGAATAAATACTTGTCTACTCCAGAGGTGGGCGAAATAGGACACAAAATTAATTAACTTGATATGTTTAAACTGTTGTAGGTATAAAAATATTAAAGACAATTTAACTCACAAAGTACATACATGGTATTCACATACAACCAATTCAATACATCCCATTAAAAATTCCCACTCAAATTGACATAGCTGATGGTGCTAATGTCTTTTATGGGCTGATATTTTATCACTTTATAATATTGTACCTCATAATAGACCCATCAATCTCTCCAGATTACTCCACATCTTCGACGAGATCTGGCATGAATTGCAACCTGTGGTTACCTGGTGCAGCGAATATAGCAAGAATATGTATTATAGTATATATGATGTGAATGGGGACAGCATAAAAACGGAAACGGAAGGACCGCTTCTCGACATCGTATCTCGAAAACGAAACGAGATAAAGAGCGGTTTGCGCCATTCGATTTCTCTCACCTTCATACCTGAATTTTTCCACATTTTTCCTAAAATATCGAACTTTTTGTCACCGATGATGACCACTTTCGCACCGAAAGTGAAATATCACGAAAAACACGTACACACGGAAAATTTGACATTCTCCCAATTTTCGAAGGCCCCTATTCGGAGAAAAAGCACAGATGGATAACTCCGGTGTCCACTATTTGACATTTCTCCGCTTACTGCGTATCTCTGTTTTTTAGATTTTTCCTAAAACGTCGAATTTTTGTCACCCGATGGTGACAACTTTCACACCCAAAGAAAAATTTAACGAAAAACACGTAAACGTGGAAAATGTGACAAATTCTCAATTTTCGAGGACCCTGTTCAGAAGAAGAACCGCAGATGGAACACTCAGGTGTCCGCCAATCCATTTCTCTCGCCTTCCTACGCACCTCTAAATTTTTGCAATATTACTAACAAAAAGTTATTGAAGATGTAGAATAACCTTAAAATTGTAATAATTCAATTGGTAAATAAATTTATATTAACTATATTTCAAACGCTAGAGAAAAAAAAGTTCGGCCCTGCAGTTTCTAGTGATTTGAAGCTTGGTTGGTACTTTGAACAGCTACTGCTTCGCCCTCTATTAGTAAACCGTCCAATTAAATTGGCAAAATTTATTACATTTTTTTCTAACATATTAATCTCCCTTGGGAGCAAATATTATGCCGATTTTCTACTTTTTTTCACATTTAATATATGTATTCTAATCCATATAAGAATATAAAAAAATTAATGATGAATTACGGACGATTAACTGGCACGATCGCGTGGAATAATCCAAAAGAAATACTAAATTTCATTTGCTATTCAAATATAAAATATGATACGTACTAGATTTAAGTCAACTAGTTCTAATAATTAAATAAATCTGAATTTTGTTGGCTAGTTTTTGAGAACAATATGTTGAAAGATTTACGACTGCGAACGCGGTATTTTGATGTTGATAACACAGCTTTAAGGACTTCATTAATGGAAAAAAAATTCATATTGTATATCAACCTTGAAAATGGCAGTATTTATGTTTTTTCAAACATTAAATTGTTTATAAGTTGAAAATGGTCAACTTTAGAAAAAAGAAATACGAGACCTTTTTTGTTTAGATTGACCAGAAAAATCTAAAAAAAGTCAAAAAAAGCGATTTTTGCAATTTGTTAAAAAAAATCGTTCAAACAAATTGGGACCAGATTGTCGTCCGGCAAACTCTTGATCCTTATTCAGGGGCATGTTCCGAACGTGAATATGCAAAAAAATCGTCTGGGACTTTTTTTTCATACGGTTCTCGCCTTGTCTAAGTGGAAATATAGCAATCGTTGAGAAATATTTAACATTTTTTTTTTGAAATTTGTTTAAAATGCCATGAAACCAGATTTGAAATTAGAGCCAAATAAAAATTTTGTCTGTAACTTTTTTGGGGCCACGATTACTCAGGAACGGTTTAAGATCAGAGGCGCATTTAAGTTAGATTGCACCCTAGGCCCATTCCGATTTGGCGCTTTGCTTGCTTTGTGATGACTGATGGTAGGTATACACGTTACTTATAATTATAATGAAAGATATAATGATAAAAGTATGAAAAAATATTTCATTCCTTGATTCTTTAACATGACATTGTTAATAAAACACTAAAAGAAAAAAATGAATTACATTTTTATAACCAGTTACATAACTTTTTTCCCTCTTGGTTTGGCTTGTGCGAAAACATCCATAATATTATAATCAATTTCTTGCTTCGATGGACAATATAGGAAGTGTATTTATTAAGTCTGTCTCGACCCATACTTGCACGCTAATGGTTTTTTTTAACTCTTTTTAACGTCGAAAATGACCGTTCTCCAGAACAATTCGTTGAGGGAATACTTATATAATGTGTCCACGGAAAAGCGTTATTATAGGTGTCAATAACCATTTTTTTTTTTACTATGAACACAATTTTCCGCATTCTGCTCTTGCTTGACCCAAAACCTATTTTCAATAAGCCAGAATTTCAACAATGTATAGAGGGCGCTGATGGCAGCTTAAAAAATGAAATTCGATTTTTTTTTACTCTGAGCACAGTTTTATGCTATTACTTGACCCAAAATCCATTTTCAGTACTTTAGAATTTCAAAAATGCATAGAGGACACTGGTGGCAGCTTAAAAATAAAATTCGCTTCAGGTAAATTGCCATTTCTGTGCTCAAAATCAAAAAGTATGACGTACCAAATTTGATAACTATACAAGTGATTCACGTTTCATTTTAGGTTCCATGACAGACCGATTTAAAAAAAAATACATGCAACAATATGCATATAGTTATCCAATTCGGTACAACGTCATATTTTTTAATTTTGAGCAAGTTTTTTTATAAAACTTTTCAATATCTAGCAAAGAAACGGCAGTTTACCTGAAGCGAATTTTATTTTTAAGCTGCCACCAGCTCCCTCTATACATTTTTGAAATTTTATCGTACTGAAAATAGGTTTTGCGTCAAACAAGAGCAGAATACAGCAAATTGTGTTCATGGTAAAGAAAAAAATGGTTATTTACACCTATAATAACGATTTTCCGTGGCCACATGTATAAAGGCGTAAAGAAATATCTATGTTAGCATAAATCTCGCAAAACTTACATCATACGTGGTATGAGTATACATTGTGAATAAATCATTTTTTCTTAATCGAGAACAGACGAAAGTTTTGCTTATAGTTTTGATAAATATGACGACAGTACCTATGTCTCTGTACAATTAAAATGGTTTTAATAATTGTGCAATGCAGGTTTTCACGGCCATTGTCCAATGAAGTAGTTAACTCCCCCCCCACGCTCTCCATCCACTTTAAGGCTTTAAATATGTTATTCAGGGCACTCCCCCGAAGACTATACGAAAATTAGCCTCTACGCGAACCGTTTCCCATATTCGGCTTGCGTGGAGTATACAGTTATTTTGAATTTTTAAATGCAGGCATGGGAGATCTAGTAAATTATGACTGTCTATAAATTGCTGCACAATATGTAGAGCTGATGCCTATTTTATAAATAAGAATCATAAAAACGTTTCGAAAATAAAAAATATAAAAATTAGCTACAAAATTTTATTAAAAAACTCAGTACTAACAAATAACAGTTAATAAAATATATTTACTAATATCTACTGGAGAAATGTGTACAAACAAGTAATACTAAACTTCAGTGGGACTATGTCTAGGGGTTTTGGAGATAGGTTCGCCCCAATGTTGCGCCGTGTACTGTACATATCCTGGATCCCCAGGATGACTAGGAGGACGTTCTTCTTCCTGCTCCATTTGTTTGGGAAGAATAATCGGGGAGGGGACAATCGCATATTTACCATACTGCCCTAAAAATCGATCAGAAAGTTTCTAGGATTTAATAAAAAATATAGTATGCTTAAGTTGAAGGAAAATGTTTTTATCATTTACAGTGAATTGACATTATGTAAAGATTAAGACTTGAAGATCCATGTTTGGAATTATCAACCAGTTCTGGAGACTGCTTTCTACAATATTTTGTATTCCATTGTTATTTTGGAATTTGTAAAATAAATAATCGACATTGCAATATTTAAAAATGAATTATTATTTGTTTGCTTATAATTGTATTGAAACATTTTGTTTATAGGATTTTGCAAACTGCAGAAAAAATAACTATCTATAACTAAAAGAAAAACTTTGTGTAAAAATATTAATGAAACCTTCGATAGCCTGAATTCTGGTTATGCTAACAAATTCAAATCCTAAAATGAATTTGTCTAATTTCTTATTTGACAATTCTCATTCTAACCCTAGCATCCACACAGTCCCCTACGGCCATGCAGATTAAACTAGTATCTACATAACCCCCTACGATCATGAAGATTCAGTTAAAAACGAGAACAAAGGCCTAAAATGAATTTATTTATCTACCTTGTCTTAATAATATTTCATTCTAATGGATTACATTTTCATGAAATCTATCATTCTGTTCCTTGGAAATGCTTAGCTTTTAAAACGTTTTTCACCTCTATTCTGGAGCTCATCAGAAAGACATAAAGCCACTCATGAAGATGTTTCGTGCAAAACCAAGACAATTTCTATGAATAAGTGTGAAATAATTATATTTGCAATAAGTCGGTTATTTATTGTTCTATTTCAAAACACAAATGTAATATAATGTAAAATAACGTAACGTAATGCAACGCAACGTAAAGTAATGTATTGTAATATAATATGAAAAATTAACTGTAATAAAAAAAATTATGTATCCAAGAGAATAACAATCAATATAAAATATTTACTTCAACATCTGTCATTTCCCTTTTTTTTTGTTAATGAAATGTTCTTAAAAGTCCTAATGAACTTTTTATCTGTAAATTCATATCAACATTTTTCATTAAAGTAGTACACCAAACACTAAAAGAGCAGTCACATTTTAATAATCTCTGATGATACTTTCATTATTTACAGCAACACGTCTTCTACCTTTCATAAGATAATCTTTTCATGTTTTTAGCTGCGCGTTTATCCTCTCCTTTTTGACATTTAACAATAAAATTGCAATATTTTAAGAAAATATGATTTACTTACAACTAGCATCGCAGCTTATGTAAATGATTACTTTTCCAAATTCTGTCAGATATACAGGGTGATGCATCATGAGAGGGACATAGCATAATAGGAGATACAGAAAATCAGCTGTAATCAGAACATCTCTCCTTGCGTAGTTTCCTAAACAGTTTCATTATTTTTCACTTTGAATAAGCCTACTATGATTGATTAAATATTTTGTTAGCGTATACCCAATTATTTATTAGGGCTACATTATTTACCAAAATTGAATTTTAAAACGTGTCGGAATTAGGATTCACCCAGACCACCTAGCCTCAATATAATTTTAGTTATAAAATTATTTATTTCACGTGACTTTAATTAAATATCGTCCTGAAATCCATATTCTTGTACATTTAACACCGTATTTAAATAACGACAAAGGCGTAACAATAAAGTGAAATAGGCCATTTTGCTTATTTTTGTGTTCTTTTCGAATATCATATAGAAATTTCGAAAAAATATATACAGGGTCATGTTTTTTAGATGTAAAGAGGAAACATAAATTTTAGTGACTCCGGACCTGGATCTTTTTCATGACTTACATGTACTTCTGAAGGATCGTTACTGCATTAGCTGTGGCAAATATGATTCAATTATTCCATTCCCCGTCAAAGCAATGGCAAAAAGTAGTTCTTGCCAAAAAATTATAAAGCACCCTGTAACTTCGTAGTGAAGGCCCAATGAGACATTTCTATGGGAGATTCTGATTACCGCTGATGTTCTTTACCTCCTAGTAAGCTACGCCCCTCTCATTGTGCAACACCCTGTATGTTATACAAACACATATAAAATATAATTCCAATATGTGGTGTTTTGTCTTGAAGAAAAACATGAACTTGTATCTTTTTAAAGTAAACTTCATATTTCTAAGTCAGATAAAAAATTTCAAAGCTTTGCCGCCCATTACCACTAGGATAGAGCGGGGCATGGATTAAAATAAGAAATTAAGGAAAACTCGCCAGTATCAGTTATAATTTCTAATAATTACGCCACTCACTCCTAAAATATTTTACGATCTAACGGTAACTACTGTTTACTTCATTTTTTACACACATACATAATGCTGTAAAAGGGCAAGCAGAACGGCACAGGTATAAAGCAGAGACGGACCACGGTCTTCCGCGATATTTCGAACTAGTTGTGTTATATTTAGAATATATAGGTTATGTGCTTCATACAATAATACAGTGTGTGGTTCAGTGTTTACATTTTATTTTGATTGTGAGTGCCTAGAATGTATAATACTTTAACAGATAAATGAAATTGCTCTTTGTTTAAGCGTATTTTATGTAGTTGTGTAAAAATATTCCGGTGGATGGTGAAATATTCAAGTGTTTTCCGTTTTTTAGTGGCTGTGGTAAAATAATATTGTGATAATGTTCAGGCCTTGGGAAGATCCTCAACCTAGCACCAGCAGAGAATTTAACGAAGATATGGGAAATGGTAATGGCTCGCAAATTACAGAGAAAAGTTCTAGACAATATTTATGCGAACATACTAACAAAGTAGTTTTAAACGTTTATAAAAATACAAAAGAAAGTGAAGGTGAAAAAGGAGCCGTGGAAAAAACGGCTTACTTAACAGAAATTTCAGAACAGTCTATCTATAGAATAATTAAGGATGTGGTACCTAATCGAAAAGTTAGATCGGATAAAGGAGCAGTACGAGCATTAGATTCGTCTATGGTGAAATTGTTAAGAGATTTAATATATAGCAAGTATATGGAAAATGAGGTACCAACGGTGGAATCAATACATATGGAACTGAAAACAAATGGTGCAGTGTCAGTTAGTCAAACGACACTTCGGCGCTGGATAATAAAGATAGGATTTAGGTTCAAGATTATTAATAAAAGGGCAGGTATTATGGAAAGCTTCAGAATTGTGCAGTGGCGTAATGAATATTTGGAAAATATAAAAAAATTTCGAAATCAACAACGACCTATTTATTATTTAGATGAAACTTGGTATTATACCCATGATACAGTGAAAAAAGGCTGGATAGATGGTTCAAAGAAATATAAAGTTGATATGCCTGCAAATAAACGAACGAGATTAGTAATTGTACACTGTGGATCAGAAAATGGATGGGTGCATAATGGTCTCACATTAAGTGGGAAAAAATGGAAGAATCAAACGTTGACTATCACCAAAACATGACTGCGGATATTTTTGAAGCATGGTTTCAGATTTCATTGCTACCAAATATTGAAGAAAACAGCGTAATTGTTTTAGACAATGCTTCGTATCATTCGCGACAAATTGAGAAAATACCAAATACGGGAACAAAGAAAAAAGATATTCAAGAATTTCTCTGAAAACATAATATGAAATTTGAAGAAAATTTTAGGAAGAAAGATCTTTTGGAAATTGTTAAGAAGCAAAACTTCCCAAAACAATATGTGATTGATAGCATAGCTAAAGCTCAAGGACATACAGTTTTACGATTACCCCCATATTTTTGCATTTTTAACTCGATAGAACTAATGGAGTCAGCTGAAAAGAAGTATACGCAAAAATAACACCTTCCTCAAATTTGATGCCAAAGTAGTCGACCTTATTAAAGCTAAAGTGGGAGAAATAACACCAATTAATTGGAAAAAGTGTATTCAGCATGTCATTAAAATTGAAGATGAATTTATTAAGTTAAAAAAAGCATCAGCCCTAATCAAGACCGTTTAGTAATATCTGTAGATTCAAATACCAACGATGATACCGATTTAGAAAGTGGTTGTGAAGTGTTGAGTGAGTGTAGTGATTAGAGTTTTAAATAAAATGTTATATGTGATTTGATTTAGTGTACATTGTGAATTTATCGTTTCATTAGTGTTTTACATACGCGCAAATGCAATATAACGTGATTTTTATTTATTATATTATATGTATACATATTTTATTTGATAATTATTTATTTGTTTCTTTTTCAGAACTGAATTTATTTATTTTATAGTTATTTATTGACTGTCCAGAATTGAATTTATTTATTTCAATTATTTGTTTGTTTTCTAGAATCTTGTTTATTTATTTAATCTGAGTTAATTAGATTACGGGTTATTGACATAAATTCAATATTTTCTTTATTTAATGAATTCAAAAATTTACTTTATTTCTTTGACCTATTTTATTAATATCGATAACCTTAACTCTGAACCCACATTTTTGGCAAGGAATTGCTCGTACCTCCTCGTGGTCCTTGCTGGGTAACAGCAATAATTCGATAGGTATATTAAATTATTATTGGCGAAACTGAGCAACAAAAGAATATTTGGTATAATTTTAATTTAGACTAATAAAATTCATCAATGCTCCACCAATATATAAAATATTATTCCTATCTTAACACAAGCAAAACAATAATTTTTTTAAATTTATCATTATCACTAACAAATAACTATTTATTTATCAACCATACATTAAATTAATTAGATTGTAACTCACGGCACAATAATTTTAAGTACGGTCCTGAGCCGCAATAAATTACGTCGGCTTTGACACTTTTATGGCTTTTTTGGGGTGTCTCACGCTGTGTTCACTCCTTTGTCGGGAATTTTTTATTTGACTTAGAAATATGAAGTTCACTTTACTTCCAACTCCTTTGAATACTACCGTCACAGATAATAATTGTGCTACATTTTTATGATCCATTTCCCTCCTTTTTTTGTTCAAATTATTGTAGTAAAGTATACTGGTCCCCATATAAAACTCCTGGAACCATTCTCTCGATAACTAAACGAGATATTTGCACTTTGTGAAAGTTATTGACTAAAGTATTTAAATTACTTCAGTTTTGAGCAAAAACGACCTTTCTACAAATTGAGATATAGATGGCGCTACGATGCAGACATTTTCCGATCCCAAGAACCTTGAAAAAGGTACACTCATACCATTGGATGTTACATTCTTGGCTATTTTCGAGAAATCCTTAAATTTTTTATGAGAATACCCTACCCAAAAATGAATAATTATTTAACTTCCGATTAAATCAGAAGATGAAATGAATTTATGTCATTACTATCTAAATAAGCCTTTCTTGCTATGAAAAATGTTTTAAAGGACTTGTCTAAAATTGATTTTTAAAAAGATAGGGCATTTTTATCACTTAACAAATTATACTGAAGTTCAAAATCGTCGAAAATTGTTTGAATTATAAAAGTCCATCACACCTGTACTTTTTACAAAATTCAAATATTTCTTTGAGTTGCCGAGAAACTAACCCCTGGAGTTTTACAAAAAGGACACCCTGTATATCAATTGATTTGAATAATAAATAAAAAAACATTTAAAATTAAATCAAATTTATTTTGCCGTACAGATTATCGGTTAGTTCAACTTAGTTTATATTATTTAATATCAATATTCTTCTTATATAAGAATTTTAAGACTCAAATAAAGCACAAGCAACAGGTATTAATATGGGTTGAATTTCTTAGTAACGTAGATGATCTGATGTGATGGTAAACATAAAATAATGGCCCGCAGGACAATGAGTCGTCATTAGCTGTGCAAATAGATATGTAACCATACTAAAGGCGAATGAATTAACTACATCTAAGTAGAGGTTTACTAAGTGTCACACGAACTATGCCATGTCAACTAAACTATTGAGAAGACGTCACTATTCTGTAACTTTTAATGTAGGGTCTACATTCTAAATGTTATTGGATGGTGAGTTTTTGGTGTTGGAATATCAAAGATAACGAAATGAAAACATCTGTGAATCAAGTACACTTGCCTTATGGTAGACTTATAAAAAATAGAAATAAAATGACTCAGGGATCTGATACAGGGCCTCTAGTGTAATAATATTATTACTTTAGTTAAGAGTGTATCGAAATTAGTGCTTATGGCACACTAGATATGAGTAACGAGTTAACGGGCAGTGTTAAAACACGATATGTCAAATGTGGTTGGATACAGTCTAAGTACAGATTCTACAAAATGGACCGCTTAAGCCCAATACGAATTAGTAAGAAATGCTTCTTAACCAACATGCTAATAATTGCACCTTTTATCGACTTTGTTCAATTGGGGATGTGGAAGCGACAACAATACGGGTTTTATTCCAACATCTGAATATTAATAACACCACACCACATCTATTTTTTAAGGTTTCAGAAGAGACTAATGTGGAAAGGACTACAAATTTAGAGACAAAAGGCAAACGCTCATTATCGGAGTATACTGGAATTATAATTTATTTCTTTGAAAAAATCTTAACGCCACGGCCGAGAGTGCTTGAGTTTGCTTAACTTCTAATATACGGTAATTTTGCATTTAGAAGAAAAGTAGCGGTTGAATTTTAATGTCAGTTGGGGTTTGTTACCTCCACTTTCCACCATTTTTTCTAATTCATCTAGAATAGTATTTACTGTGGACCTGTCTTATATCAAATAACTAATTATTAGCTTTTAATTATAAATTTGGGTTTAGTGGGTCAACACGAATATTTCCGTACAAGTTACGTTTAGTCGTCAAAGTGTAGAGAATAACCCACATTCCATATCACCTGTACCCAATTATGCCAATATTTCTACCCTTTCTGATATGACTCCATACAGGCGAGTGAGATTCCATTTTGGGGGGCAGACGTATTTCTTCGGTGTCATCTGTTTCACTTCCACCATAATCAGCCGCATCCTTTCCGTATATACCAAAGGTTCTTGGAAGGTCATTTTTCATTTGTTGATATCCTAAATAAAACATAATTATACATATAGTTAATGAAACAAACAATCAATATCTCATGAAGTTAATGTTGTTTGTTTTAAGTTGGACTACTTAATATACTTAACTCCATATTATTGGCTAATCCAGTCAACGAATGGCCCAAAGGGTGGTATAGAGTACGTGAGCAGGGACCTAAGCAATTACTTTAGAAAGTTGTTCAGGATGTTTAAGGAGAAGCTTAGGGGGGGGGGGGAGGCACAAAGAAAGTTCCACTTTTGGTATTTTCGCTTATATCTCGAAAACGGTGCGTCGTAGGGAAACATTTTCTGATACCAAATGACAACTCATGAATTTCTCGGCAACTTTCATTGTATATACTTTTTTCGAATTCGCAACCGTTTTCGAGCTACACGCTCCGGAAAGTGAAAAATTTTCTAAAAACAAATGTTTACCTTACGTCTTCAACTTTAAGAAAAAGCAAGGTAGGCTTCTCAAAAGTTTACTTAAAGTCAGAAATCATCAAGGAAGCGATCTTTTGCAACCCTTTCTCCACTCAACGCGAGATTGAAGGAGCTGGGAATATTTGCTTCCTCAAATGGTATGGGGCACCAGCAAGATAGACCTCCTTCAACCAGTACCACTTCTAGTCGTTCATGAGGTCAGTGGCAAATATTAAGCCTGACATCAGCTCCCTCCCACCAACTGAGTGCGCAGCTAAACAGCATTCCCGGCTGCTACCAAGTGCAGCAGTGGCTTGGGAATGAGCTGTTCCCTCAAGAGTGGGGGTGGAAACATGAAGGAGGCACCCAGATCCACCAGCACCGAAGGTCCTACTGAAAACGATATTTTACCGCTGCACCAAGGATTATGGTAGTGGCAAATGTGAATACCGGAAAGCAATGCTGGATTGTTCTGCGGCGTGCCTCCACTGACAAGGGAAATGCCGCTACGGCATGCCTGTTTACGCCGAGAACGACAATGAAGACGACGTAGTGCCATTTCAGCAAGAACCATCCACCACTGAGGATGAGGATGCCATGGGCGAGGAACCCTTGCCAGGAGTCTCACGGCGAAAGAGAATGAAAACGTGAATCCAGAGAAAGTTGAGAGTTGAACATTGAAAAGTTATTGAGAGTGATAACAATGAAAATTATTGAAACTGAATAAAATTGCTTACCTTATATGGACTTTCTTTATCATCTTTAAAATACAATTTTCTATTTTTCAGGTAAAAATCTGTTTTTCGAAATTTTTCACTTTTGCGGAGCGTGTAGCTCGAAACGAAAAAACTAAATGTGGGACTCTCTTTGTGCTCCCCCCCCTCTGGTTCATCTCCTACACGTCAGGATTTTCAGTATGTTCACTCCCTAAGTATCCTGAACAACTTTCGAAAGAATCGCTTAGGTCCTTGCTCAAGCACTCTACACCTCCTTTATTGACTGAACTAGGCGCTGGATCAACTCTTTCAAAATCTGTAGGAGGGATCCTCTAATAAGGGATGAAACACCTAGATCGAGACCGCTGACAATGACTGGCACTCCTCTGGTTTCTCGAAAACATTATGCTTTCTATACATTATGTGTATTGTGAGTGTAATCGTCAAATAATGGAGGAAAAGTCAACTTTTCATATTAGTAGCGAGAAAGAATTCTTTCCAGTGGAGAACAGTACCATTAGAAACCTACGGTCCCTGACCACGTGAGTTTATGAGTTCCCCACACCGTAATAAAGGAGGATTCATGCTGTAAACCTATATCTTCCAACTCTATATTTGATCCCTTTCACATCCAGCATTATCATTTAACTAGCGTAAAGATTAAGGCTATTAAATCCTCTAAATGGCGAACACACATAAAATTACCCCAGGTGTTACAAAGCTATTGTTATCAGAAGATACTATAATTGAAATAGACGAGAAAATCATGGAAGAAATAAGGCAATTCAAAGTGGAAGATGTCATCGAGCACGTGGCTACTGTAAAATGAAGCCCAGGTAGGTCCGGGTAGATAAGAATATTCAAGGTAGATAAAACAGATTACTCTTTATGGAGATCGATGCAGCATAATAGCAAAACTGGACGATAGTTAGACGATGCAAAGAAAAAAATTGGAAGTAGCTGGCATCTGATCGCAGAACTAGGTCACAAATAAAGCTGACATTTGCCATGCACACACCATTCCAGTTCTCAAATGAGTTCTGGTATTCAATTAATGGCAACAGATTATCCTATTTCTTGTTAAAAGATCCCTCTCCACTTCCTATTCATTTCCATCGCTATTTTTGGACACAAGAAAATATCAATGAAGAACGAAACTACGTGTTTGTAAACATTTGCATAACTATTTTTTATTGCATTATTTCTTGAACGCAAAAATTATTTGAAATTTCGGTTACTGTACAGTTACATACCTCTCATATTTTTAGACGGCTCCATTTCCATCATCCCTCCATTCTGCTGGCCTCGTCCACCTTTAATACCATTATTCTTTACTTCCTTCTTCGATTTTTTTGGTTCAAAGTTACTGGTTTCCTGATGTTTCCTTTCCGAATCTTGTATTTCCTTTTCTATGTCATACACTTGTTGGCTAATACTCTTTGGTTGTGGTGGGTTGGATTTTGAACTTTTTTTGTTCTGAGATTGTGACTGTGACTGTGTCTGAGGCTTTGTTGGTTTTTTAGCTTTTGGACCACCCATGTCAAGCAGAAATAGGGCCCCCGTCACCAGAGAGACAGTTCCAACTATGGCAGCGTTATCGACTAGGTCGGGCGGCACTGAATCCAAAGCGGCAAATGACAGGCTTCCTGAAAGGTTTCAAATCATAGTTTAAAAGTTCACGTCCATGTGGTTACTACTTTCAAAATTAGCTCTTTTACTGTGTCTAAGATGTAAGAAAAATAATATGTGAAATAATGATGATATTTTTAGACGAAAATTGTATTTAATTTGGATTTCCAGTTTAGATTCTGGCCTTGGCTTATACTCGTGATATTATTATACTTTTTTTAAACACGAAAACGAAGAGTATATTGCATTCTATCAGCATGTTTATAAAATCGTCAATATCAATCAATTCTAGAGAAAAATATTCACATCATTAAAGTCTTGATCGAATGCTAAATAACTTTCAAAACGTTTATCTATCTACCTGTCTGTCTGTCCGTCGCGTTTCTTGTAAGCTCGATAACTGCATTAAAAGTGTTTTATTTTTCGTAAGCGAGATCAAAGAACCACTGCCTAAAGAATCACTACTTCCACATCCAGATTTTTCATCCACGTCATTTTAAAGGAAACGTCTTCTCTATATTTGCACTCTAGTATGTGGAAATTATTGGTCAATTTTGGGGGCTTGAAAAACTTTAGAATGAAATCTGAGGTCTTGGATTCTAATATATACACCAAATCCCAAGTTTTTGTACTCTTACCATCTTACTTTACTTATTTATCCCTATTTACCTCTACTTAGCCCCCCCCTCCTTCAACGGAATCATCTCATATAATTTAGTTCCAGATCTCGTCTTGATACATATGTGTACCAAATTTCAAGTCAATATCTTAAACGTCTGCTGGAAAATATGCGCAGAAAGAATATTACAGACAGACAGACATACAAAAATTTTTTTCGCTCAAATTTAAAATCTCGACGTTTTATGACATTCTAAGCCTACAAAACAAACAAAATTACGATTACTATACTTCCATTTGTTTTTACAACATAAAATCTCTGAATATACCCGAAAGAAGTTACACTCAACACCTGTCCTAGCGCTAAATTTTATAAATTATTCATAATTGGATTTTTGTAATCTATAAGGTAATAAAGATATTTATTGTTATTATTATTACTATTGAACCATATTTTCCGTCCTTCACTTCATATATCACAATATTGACAATAATAATATTTAAGAGAAACAACAACCTTATATTATGAAACATACCATGCATATTAACGACCCTTTTATGCAACAAAGGTATCAAAAATATATTATTTTCTTGTACGGTTGTAATAAATGTTTATTACTACCACGGCTCAAGATCAACAATAGTATAACAATCTTAAAGAAGGACGTACCAAGGATGTGCTATCCCATATGGCGTTCAATTAACAATATAAAAGTAAATATGAATTAATCAGACGAATTCAAATACGTGTCCCATACGCTCTCACGAATGCATAATTAATTTAAACAAAACCACTGACAAAAGATTTGTAGGAAATATATATTTAACATACGCCTCGTTCAAATTTTGATTATTACTAAAAACATTTTGCAAACTTTTTTATTTCAAAACATTTTCGAAGAAATTGAACCTCATTTAAGAAGAATTATATTTCATAATTTTTTAAATTGAATTTTTCTCAATAATTTGTTACCCTTTTTAGTTTCCTCTAGCCGTTAGACTCAGAAAATTAGAAAATCCTAACATCCCTATGTACCAAATTTCAGATAAATCTGCAATTATGGTAGTCGTGTGAGATTTGCTATTTTGAATTTTGAACTATTAGCATTAGATTCAGTATCAGCTACTTCGAAAATACATAACTACCATTTTTAATGCAACTGGCGCTCAGATTCTCGAATATAAAAGTTTTCCTCCAATTTTTGCTAGATAAAATGAATATGGAACCAGTACCGAGCCATACTCGACAGAATTCCATATAAATCGCTTAAGTCGATTCACAAAATGATAGAACAAGCATAAAAACATACCTATGAGTCGAATTCAGATCCTCCTCCTTAAAAAAAGACTCATAACTGGTGAAAAGTATATTTTCAGGCGAGAAAATGATTACAATCCATGCACTAGGATTAATGCAAGTTCATAAGGGGACAAAATAAATTATATTATGCCAAATTCAATAGGGTCAAGCTCTGGTAATATTGCCTGCCGTGTAAAACTTCTGCGTACCTTTATAAGAGGCAATCTGATAGGTTACAAGATTAGAACCTGAACGTTACGCGTGCTGTGCAACACAACTGTTTCTGAAGACATCTACGAATTGGCTGGCATTCATCATGCTCGATGATGTCCTAATATGGCCACTCTCAATTTAGAGATGTAGTTTAATGGTACAAAGTTAAAGAAATAATTGAACATACATGATAAGATTCCAAAATACGAAATTTTTTAACCTGTAGCAGACAATCCATATCCTTGCGGTAAAATGGTTGCATAGCTTTGTAGTTTTAGCAAAGCCTTCGGATCATTAGCCTTCTTACCATTTCCCCAACTCCTAATTCTCCTCCTTTCTTTCCCGTCTTACTGTCTCACTCTGTCTCTTTCTGGAGAAGGGTGACAAAGGTGAAATTACGTGTATCTCATATTTAGACTGTAAAAGGATAATCTAAATTCAAGAATAACACAGTTACTAACCCTGTTGGTGTTGATTGTCATTCTCTAGGAAAATTAGATGTGCAATCCCTTGTGAATAACAATATTGAAATACTATTGTTTACACACCGCTTCTTAGATTACTAGCTGCTCAATTTTAAAAATGTATGGTTCTTCGTTACATCCTTAGAAGTGTAGTGTGTTTTCGACTCCTTAAGTGGTAAGATGAGACTTATTTATCATCAAAGATACCGAGATATCGAGAAAGACTGAAAGTGTAACTGCCACTAATTTGTGATACTTTCAATATTTGCACGTTGGCGACAGTGGCTCAGTATCAGTCATGTAGGTCGTGTGTGCGTCACAAAAGACATTTGTCAGAGTTCAGGGACAACCCCAAATTCCCAAGATGTTAAATGGAAACTGATCTAACGTTTCATTATATTAGTATTTTTGTGGACATTGTATTATACAGAATGCCAGGTTCTGGCTGTGGTACTAATTATGGAAGTGTGGAAATACTAAATGACGCCAGTTTTGATTAAATTACCTCGATTTTTCAACTAAAAAAAGTGGAGGTTGGAACATGCCAAATTTGTAAGCTTCAACTTTGGACTTATTCTTTTAATTATGCACTCGTTTCAAAAATCATATAATTACAATACATGTGTGTGTAATATTCGGAAATACATCGGCATCTGTACTAAAGTCTTCTTTATTTAATATATACGAATTTAAAATGATAGCAACAACTTTTTCCATACACCTATCCTTGTACATCATAAGACAATTTCGCAAAATATAAACTCGTCTCCATCTTAACAAACAAAATTCGCCACATGAATTGATTAAGGATAATTGTAGATGTTAAATAATCCAAAATTAAGTTTTAAAACATCATAAAATCCACAAAATATACAGTTAAAACAACCCATTCGATCGGCTGACCATAACGTGGCGGCCATTTGTATTTCGGTATTCCCTAATCTAGTAACATAGGAATTAATTTTAATAATGTGTGTAGAATAGAAATATATTTTGATAATTTTAGTGACTGTTCTGTGTGACGTCACCTTCATTCTTTCTCGATCACAGGGTATAAGTAAAATACTAACCTAGAATAATAAAGAGTATGGCTCCGATTAGAAGCATTATTAATTCTGTTATTCTCCTGTGAGTGGGTAGCTCTCCCGTTAGGCGTCCAATAAACAGGGCGGCTGTGATAATAAGGTAACCTCCATAAGTTGCATCGGCCACGGCAGCTCCTACCTTACTCCAAGTGACGTTATTGAGCAGACTCCATTCCCTGGATAATTTTTGTAGATACAGGAACAACCTTGAGGCCTCATCATCTGTTACTCTTTTGAATACGAGACACACTATTACCAATGCCTGGAAAAAATAAAGCGATAGATAGCTGCATTAATTCAGTTTTTACACTACGGCATATATAATAATAATAAACGTTTTTATTATATCCCACAAAATATTACACAGGAAAAAAAACAGAATGACTTCTTAGTTATGTGGTGTACAAAAGGCGAAGTTTAATGTGTCACAGCCATTAGGTACACAAAAAATTATGACCATTATTCTTACATTTAACCTTAAAACTGTTTGCTTAATTTAATACATGAATTTAAAATGAATCTACCGAAAAGAAATGCAAAATGTATAAAATTAAATAAACAGTAACTATTACAACTGCTTCTTGATAATAAATTTAACTAAAATTACGTAAAAATAAAAAATAAATAAATTTAGATTAAGTGTTGGTGCTATAAATTAAAATATTGACGTTCAAATAAAAGATATGTATATGCATTTTTAAAACTGTGCATTCTTTTGTTATTGTGTTCATTATCAATACCGTTGTATATTTTGCAAGTTTGGTAACTAAATGACGTTTTGAACAACTGTGTACGATGCATTGGAGGAGATAGAAGGCCCTTAATCTGACATTTAAGTTATGTACGTTTGTTCTGAATTTGACCTTTCTGTAGAGACATGTCGGAGATTTGTTAAATATTAACGCATGAAACAAACACGCAGTATGATGGATCCATCTATTTTGCATATTGAGCCATTTTACTTCGCGTAATTTGTGTGATGCTCTTTGGTTCTTACGAATTCCATATAGTAATCTAAGACACGAATTTTGCAATTTTTGTATTTTATACGTATTAATACAAGGACCATATAGAGAATCTGCGTAATTAAGAAGGTATAAAACTAGAGTTTCACAAAGCATAATCTTCGTTTTCTGAGGAAGAGAGTGCCTATTTCCATATTTTAATTTCAACGACAAATAACCTTTCTGAAGCAATTTATCAACATGATTCTCAAATCCCAAGTCACTGTAAATAATAACTCCGAGACTTTTAAGTTTAGCTTTTTTTCCAGTACAGTATCTTCTATCACGATATTAATAGCAGATTTAACAGAATTTGTGTGCTTCTTGGGTCCAAAAATTATTACTTCTGACTTCTTGAATTGATCATTAAATAATGACCCTAAGCTGCCGTTATGAATTTGTTAATATCTTCATTTATATGAAAATTGGGTGTCTCCACTTCTAAGGAAGGAAAAGAGTAGTAGAGTTACATGTCATCTGTATACAACTGGATTTTGCAATAATTCAAGTGATTGGCAAGGTTACTTGTTTTTTCTATTTCTTTGGGACTTCCTGCCAGATGTATTTTTTTTTCTTTTTAACCAGTACTCGGAGAATCTCCAAAATATCACAATCTACCAGTATGTTACTGGTAAATAACCTCGAAATAGATTCCCGGACACTGGTTAAAAAGAAAGAAATACATGTGGCAGGAAGTCCTAAAGAATTAAAAAAAATAAGTTAATGCCACAAATGACAGTTAGGCAATATTAAGGTATAAATTGTAAAGAGTAGTGGGCCAAGGATGGACCCTTGAGGAACACCGGACTTCAGAGATGAATAATTTGAACGTATGTTGGTCTTTCATATAACTATTAATTCTGCTGAACCTTCAGAGATACCTATATAATGAAGTATAGCTGCAAGCTTGTCATAATTTATAGTGTCAAGGGCCCTACTGAAATTCGTGCACATTCCTCGATCCATTGCTCCTATGTCATCAACTATATGAAGCAAGGCCGTTTTGCAACTATGACCAAGTTTGAATCCAGATTCAGTTGTAGAAATCAAATTATTTTGCACATGTTGTCTTAGTTGCATTTCCATTATTTTCTCAATAATTTTCAGCAACGTTGGTAAAATGCTTATTGCCCTGAAATCTTTAAATTCTCCAGGATTAGACTTTAGGTAGCACAGACGGAAAGACATTTTGCACTAACCAGAAGTTTGTCAAGGTGTTATATGAGGAAAACAAAATTTTAGTAACGTTGCATTGGGTCCATCGCACCCAGCGGCATTTGTGGAAATATTATTTAATACCTTTAACACAGTAGCTTAATTAGTTATTTGAAATTTAAAATTGCTGTTGTTTGAGGTATTGCTATTATAAAAGTTTAAAATGGGCTTAGAGGCACTAATAGTAGGAACAGCGTTTACAAAAAAGTTACATTACTCAGATGATCAGGAATTTCGTTGTTTTTATTACAAGGTAGAATATTATTGTTTTAATATTATATTGTTTCATTATATGTAAATATTAATATAATATAATAATAATAATATAATTCTTGTAGTTTAATTAGGTATAATATTATCCCGTTTAGAATAGTAATAAATGGTAAAACCAAGAGTGTATGATGACTTAATTGATAATTTTTCTTTACATTTTCTCGAGAACTACCCTAGGAGAAAAACTAAATCAAAAGTTGCCTTCATCCATTATCAATATTTCTTTCTAATAGAATTGGTATCTAGTTCGGAAGAGAAATACCCCTGCTAATGTTCATATCCTTAGCAATAAATTATATATTTTACACTTATTGAATTTCATATTAGCATATTTTGTTATCAGATATGTTGTGATAACATCGTAATGTACAGCAGATTGCGCAATAGAACAGAATAAAATACAGTCTGTCATTAATAGGCAATAAAAGAACAACTAGGCCTAAAATAGATCCCTGTGGTACCTTATAGTTAGTGTGTACAATGTACTTTATGTATTATTTCCCAATATGAACTTAAAAGTGACAACCTGCCAAATCATATATATTATATAAAGTAGCAGTCATACCTACAACATAGAGGAGGCACAGATAACAACCGATGTTGGAAATCAGTAAACTGGCTGTTTTAAAATTACTATGGTCATCTATTGGATGATGAGGCATTGTTTCAGCCGTACGTCCCATATATAACTAAGTATGCTATATAGTTAGTTATTTTAAAGTTTAAAAGGGGCTTATAGTCATTAAATTATTTAACTTATTTAAAAAATCGATTACTGTATCATGATGATATGAGAAAACAGTGTCCTTCCTCATCTTAACTTGGTTATTTGGTATTTTACTATGGATATTATTATATTTTGCAGTTTTCTTATAGTAATTTTTTATTATACTTTTTCTCGCAGCTACGAGTAGCAGAACGCCACGAGGAAGCAATTTGATTTCTAATATAGATGCATGGTACACTGCGCATTGAATACAGAAGATCTGCTGCTGGTTACAGTCGTCGAGAAAACCATAGCTTCCGGACAGAACCGGTCAAGCAGCATAGAAATTGATAATTCGTGCTGCAAGCACACGTTATTTTTTACTTGTTTCTTAAAATTGTTTCTCCAAAGGTATCTCAAATTTCTTACCCCGACAATCTTTCATCCCGGGAGTTAAATTGCAAAGATATCAAACTCTCGATGTTCAGATATTAGATGTGTATTCTCACCCGTACAATATTGTGATTATGGTATTTAAGGTAAGGTAAGGTAAGTAACTCGTATAAGAAGAATGAAGGATTTATAACCTTAAATGTGTTGTAAATAATTTATATAGACTGTTCAAAGTTCCTCAGCGTGTAATTATATTGTGACATTATTCAAGGATTATTAATATAAATCGACTATTAATAATAATTTCTTCCGATGCAAAAACTTCTATTATAATATCTATGTGACGCATGAGATTGACAAAATAAACGCTAAAGCAATTTGGTATCTCTAATGGATATATAGTATGAATGTATTAACCGTTCATATTTGATAACCCATTTCTACCATGAAAAGAGTGTAGCAAGGTAAGCATGGGCCAGATGCCCCTCGAGAAATTAGGCTGATATTTTTACCTTAACGTCACATTACTAAGAGGAATTATTCTGCAGGGTTTTACACCCCTGCCCCTTCTGATTTTTTACTTCCCTCGCATACCGAAGGGAAGTATTGTATTCGAGAAAAAATCACCCTCCTAGATTTTTACGGATTCTGACGTTTCAGATCACGGAGATTACGAAAATATAGGTTTTTCAATTCCGTCAGTCTGTCTGTCGGTCTGTCTGTCTGTCTGTCTGTCTGTCTGTTGGTGCATTTACTAAAAAACTACTTGACGGAGAGCAGTCAAATTTGGCAGGTAGTTGACGCTACTGTCAGCGAAGAACTGGTAGAATTTTCACTGAAAAATATACAGGGTGGACCGTCTAAACGGAATAAATAGTGAAAACATTTTTTTTTGCTCAAATTTAAAATTTCCACGTTTCATGACGCGCTAAACCTATTTCAGGAAAAAAAAAATTTTTGAATAATTTTTGAAAAAATTTTTACCACTAAAAAAAAATTTTTTCTTCGTTCAAATTTAAAATGTCCACGTTTCATGGCATTCTAAACCTATTTAAAAGAAAAAAAATTTTTGAAAATTTTTTACCATTTTAAAAAAAAAAAATTTACCACCAAAATAGATGAATTTTTTTTTTCTCAAAATTTAAAATTTCCACGTTTCATAGCGTTCTAAATCTATTTAAAGAAAAATTTTAAAAAAATTAAAAAATTTTGAAAAAATTTTACGACAAATAGATGAAATTTTTTTTTCAGATTTAAAATTTCCACGTTTCCATGGCATTCCAAATTTATTAAAACAAATTTAAAAATGTCTTAGAAAAATTTTAAAAAAATGAAAACATGTTTATCTATTTATCACCATTATAGAATAGACGAAATATTTTTTTTGCTCAAATTTAAAATTTCCACGTTTCATAACATTCTAAACCTATTTCGGAAAAAAAAAATTGCAACATATTTTCGCCAATTTGGAAAAAAATTTAACACTAGAATAGACAGAAAACATTTTTGAAAATTTGTTCTATATTTTAATCACCACTATACTTCCACTCCATTACGTGAATGTGGGATTGAGAATGTGAGAGATGGCAATAATATTTGGCATATCCTATTATATACTTTTATTGAATAATGGCATCCCAAGAAATAATTGAGCAATGGTGGACATTTATAAAGGTATTTGAGCAAGCCTTCCATATTGGCACCTGTTATTTAGTATATTGAACTTTTGCTGTTGGATGAACACTCTGTATATTTTTTTCACCAAAAGTTATCAGGTTTTCTTTGTAATAATACCAATAATTATATTCCGATTATTATTCCCAATGTCATTTCGTAATTAATAATTTTTTGAGTGACTGTCATGCACAAATAACGAGGGAAGTTCTGTGTAAATAACTTTACCGATTTTTAAATAAATAAATTAATCGAATTTTGAGAAATATTTTTTTCTTTCTAATAACGGGACCAATTCTTATCACTGTATTATACCTAGTGCTGTTTATTCCTACCTTAATATTTACATGAGAACAATAATCACTGAATATAAGAGAATGTAGAGTTGAATTAATTGGTTAGTAGTCTTCTGTTAAGAAGACTATAAGTATTACTTTATATATGATTAGTGATTATAATTATTTTTAACACTGTTCTACCCTTATGAAAATTTTGAAAAAAATATGTTATTGGACATAGTAGGGGACGTTTTTGAAGAAAAATTGGTGATAGTGTCTCTCAATATACATAAAATATTTTATATATATATTTTTTTTCATGAAATATGTTTAGAAAGCAGTTTAAAGAAAAAATTCTGTCTGTAACTTCTTTTGCCGGCATGTTTTCTCCGGAATGGTTTAAGATATTGACTTGAAATTTTGTACACGTATATATTATAACGACATCTGGAACTGGATTGATTTTTGAACATATCCGGTGAAGGGTTGGGGGGTAAATAGGGCGAAATAGTAAAGGCAAGCTGGTAAAAGTACAAAAACTTGAAATTTGGTGTATGTAGCAGAAGTAAAAGCATCAAATTTTTTTATAATATTTTCCATCCCCCCACAATCCCCGACTCCATTATTAAAGGATTATTGATAAAATAAAATTGAGATATTCACCTGAATTTGGTATACGTATATATTATAATAACATCTGGAACTAGATTATATTTTGGGATTATTCCGTTGAAGGGTTGGGGGTTAAATAGGGGTAAATAGGAGAAAATAAGTATAGCAAGCTGGTAAGAGTACAGAAACTTGAAATTTGGTGTATGTACTGGAAGCCAAGGTCTTTTTTATAATATTTTCCATCCCCCCACCACCCCCTGATAAAATAAAATTGAGATATTCACTCGAAATTTGGTATATGTATGTATATAACGACATCTGGAACTAGATTATATTTTGAGATGATTTCGAGTAAAGTAAACTGGTAAGAGATGATTGAGATGATTCCGTTGGAGAGGGCGGTAGGTTGTGAATGGTGAAAAATAAATAAAGCAAGCTAGAAACTTCATTTTTAACGTGTAGGGTAGGAACCAACGCAACGCATCAAATTTTTCTGACATCTGCTCCAAATATTATTAAAATTCTATGACCAATAATTTCCACATACTAGAGTGCAATATAGTCAAGATGTTTCCTTTGAAGTGACTTGGATGAAAAATCTGGATGTGAAAGTAGTGATTCCTTAGGCAGCGCTATTTTTTGTTTAATACCTCTTTGGTATATCTACCGCATGTATAAAAATCATATGAATTGATTACGTCATTAAAAAGAAAAGCATTATTTTTCAAAATTCGACGAACTAATTTATTTTAAAAACCGGAGAGGGCAGAGGTGCAATATCTTGAAGAATAGTGATGTGACGTCTAGGTAAAAATATCAGTCTAATCTCCCGAGGGGCATCTGACCCATACTTATCCTGGTACATCCTTTAACTTAGCTATACCACAGTCAATACTTTAAAATTAGACGTGCATTGAAAAATCTTATATAGTTATAGAAAAAGTTGTTTTCAAATGTTCTTTGTATAGAATTCTTGCAAAACTGCATTTTCTGTTTCATACTGATACAACAAAATAAGTACCTGCTCATTTTTCCCGTGGCTAATTGATTATTAGCTTATCAAAATTGTCAATTTGTCTCTATTGTCAATTTGGAAGGTAAATTCACAACAGGACTATTAAATAGAAAAAAGACATCTAGGCTCTAAATGTGCAAAACGCATTTTGTTTTTAATGAATGTTTTTGGCAGTCTATTCAAAAATGTAATGTAAAGGACCTCGCTTATTTCTTATGGGAAGTGACAGTTTTCCAGATATCAGGCGTGCAAAGGGAGTGCTCATTTCTTATGGGAAGTGGCCCCCAACGAAATTCGCTGGAATGGATATATGTCATTCCTCTTGAGCTCCTGATCAAAAGTTCTTATAAACACAAGGACGGAAAATGGACAGTTTTTCAGATGTCGGGGGTGCAAAGTCGATTTTCCGGAATCTTGTCGATAACAGTGTATCGCCGTATCTTTCAGAATATATACCAGAAGGTTTTTATGGTCGCTGATTCCAATTCTAAAGTCAAAAGTGACATTTAACAGTTGGCGTATGATGTATAAATAGCTACACATTCTTTATTGATTTGGTTTTAAATACTTTAAATACGATAAAAAATTCTGCACTTATTTACACAAAACTTCCCTCTCTGCATAACACCCTTTATTTATTCATTATTTTTTCTGTCAGATGATCACCCTGTATATTTTTTTTACAAAAATTTATTTAGGGAAGTAAAAGCATCTGCAAAATCTATTGCTATCCTCAGGAATAATTTTTGCAGTAATTCAATTACAAGACTTTCATTCTTGGTAACGTTAAACCAATACAAATGCTTATAATACTAATATTTTCACGTAAAATAGGCACAATGAACTCTTTCTTGTTGAATTGAGAAAACGTCACAATTAATTAATTATACAAATCTCATCCGAAGAGCCCATTTCCCAGATAATTAATTTTCAATGGTGATAAATTAAAGAACAAAGCAGTTATGTTTACGAGAAAGTATAACTATATTATAGTGAAATTAAATACCAAATTTACTATGCTTTCTTGTTACCGTTGAAGCCAGTTTTAAACATTGATATTAAATATGATTTTGAACGCAAGAAATCGTATCATATACACGCAACAGTACCAGGTTGGTATTATTACCCAGCCGCGCTGAGTGTATAGTATTTCTATTGTCAATTTAAAAATCACACTAAATCGTTGCTACCAGAATAAATCATTACAAAGCCTGTTATACGATTATAGTTAACCAGATATGTTATGCACTTACCTCAAATGAAAGTAGTCGATTGTTTACCTGGCTTATCTGCATTTGATTCATTCCTAACATTGCCGGTAGCGTAGCCGTAGGTTAAATAATATTTATTTACCTTTATTTAGTCATTTATGAAGTTGTTCATTAAACTAACATTATTTATTATAAATAAATAATATATTACAAATAAATAATTCACATCATGCATACCAATTAATATAAAGCAACAAAACAATATTTACAATAATTGAAAAGTGATTCTAAAATTGTCGGTCGGAGCTGATGGGCTTGCTGGTGTTATGAACTATTCCTTTGTCGATCTTTTTTTTGATTTTCAAACTGGATAAACAATACGCTTTAGTTTTTCTCAGCGCGCCGCTGAAAAGTGATTTTTTACTAGTTAATTTTGCAATAAATCGATTTTAATGATAGGTTTTTAATCAATCTAAAAATTAACTTCCATTAAGTCCTAGAATTTCTAATGAAAACTGCCATACGTTTCTGTCAGTCGATCTGTATATTATCATACGGAAATATTCTACAGGTTTGCACTCTGTAAGATATACATTTGCATTTTTTAAGCCGCTTCTTCTGCCATCAGAAAAAAATCCTATTGAATTTCATAATAGTCCGTCGCGTCGAGTAGAACAATGGGCTTGGAAATTTTTTAAAAAGTTTAGTTTTTTTTTTAAACAATCAATACGAATCATTATTATAATTACAGAAGCGTTTAAATCAAGTCAATACGATTATTAATTACAGAGATATAAGCTTTTAAAATCTGCAAATAACGATACGGCTTGCTGCAATGCCCGAAACTCGAGCTGGTCGGCTGTGACGTAATCGGCGCCGATGTCGCACGCCGCTCGCCTTATTTGAATGAATTTAGATAAGTGAAAGTCTTATTTGGAGTTCCTAAGTAGTTGTGACAATAATGGAGCAGGGATTTGTTCGTGGACAGTCGGATAACTTGCCAAAAATTGACTGAAATAAAGAACATTAATACGTTTAATTATTATTCCCATTGGTTACCCAGTTTGATATACAAAATATAATCAATTGTCGTCCTGGGGCTACATAACAGCAAAATATGTTTTCTTAATTCTCACACAGCGAATTCACTTTTTAAAAGTATCTGGAAAAAATATTTACAATATTTAATAAAGCTCGGTAATGCGGCATCAAAAACTTAAAAACTTGGTAAGAAAATTTTAACCTCATTAAAAAAATGTAAAAATATATGCACCGATGTACTAAATCACCCTGTATATTTAAAAATAATTTTTAAGTGTGCACTCTTCGACAATACACCAGTTATATACAAACAAATTTGAATTATTTTTATAAGAGCAATATTTTATTTATTTTTTTTAATCTTATTTTAATGCCTTATTTTTATTAACGTCCTGGCGGAGTTCAGCTATTGCTGCTCTACCACTCAACCAGGACACGTACACATAGACATCAACACAACAACCATTCCCTGCGATATTGCCATCTACCGCAGCTGAGACTCGAACTCAGGAGAGATAACAGTGACTAGACATGTTGTGCCACCCAACAGCGGTCTAAATCACTGCTACCGTCTCGGTAACACATGAAAAAACGCCACCAACATCCATACCCTGGCCAGGATTCGAACCTGGAACTTCGTGGTCGCAAGCCAAACATTTTTTTCCATTTAAATATAATTTTATTAATTAAAAAATGGTGGGGTGTGGGATTTGGGGAGGGGGGGTTTGTTGTTTTGTCGGGTAGTGTCTTGTCGGGTTAGCAAGCCAAACACCTTCAGCATTGCACCACCGAGCTGGTTGGGATATATCACTGATACACTGTTGGGACACCCTGTATGTGAGTGCTGGATAATGTAAGTATTGCATTATGTAGGTAGAGATAACTATTACAATTTTAAGTTAACTTCGAAATGGTCTTCACAACAAAACCGATTACTTGTACTCGAAAAGGTGATATTATTCTTTTTAACTCTCTTTATTGCATCACACCATTATTTTCGTGTTTTTTCAACTTTTGGCATACTTAAAGCATCGGTACTATGATCACTACGGGGTAAATAGGCGTCGATGACGTAGTGCACTCAGTCGAGCTGCTACTAGGAAAGATGGGGGCGTGGACTAATTGCTCGAACTTCAACAATTAATTGTAAAGCCATTTTAAGTGCTAGAGAAATAAATTAAATTGCAATGTTTAAGTTACAACGTGCACATTTTTATAAAAATATATAAAAAATATCGTTTTTAAGCCCATTATTACAAATAAATATTTAACTTCGTCACAAATTTTTGCAAATCATTTCTCTTATTCTTTGGGCAATTATTGCATAAATAGTGAATAATACAATAAAACATTTTTGTTTACTTAGCTCTAACTCAAAAACAGGGCAATGAATTGGCCTCAATTCTTCACCGTATTGTCACTACATATCCACATAAAAGTCAAATTTTAACATTGGAAATGTTTATGTTTGTATATGGGAGTCGAGTTAACAGTTTTTGTTCAAGGTCAAAAGACAGCGGTGTCGCGGTCGAGTGAGACTGTCGTATATGCAACGGCTGATATATGCAAATGTAATATGGGTTGATATATACAGGGGGTTAAGTTACCGGTTTTCATTTAAGGTCGAAATACAGCAGTGTGGCAATCGAGAGTGGATCGTAGTTGTTTCCGGCCGAGGTGAAGCCGAGTCCGGAAAAAGTTGATGTTTTATGTATAGTGTTCTCATTTCCAATGTCCCAATGGTTGCAAGAATTGCGAAATCTGTGTTTTTTTTTAAGGCTATGGCAGTTTACTGTCAGACATTGAAGGGGTAAGTATTTATGACAAATTGGATTTTTTAAATCTTTCGAAATAGATACCAAATATGCTGAGAAAAAGGATGCAGGCAACTTCTTTATTTGAAAAATTTTTTCTTGAATTATTCGTAAATTAATTTGTGTAAATAGTAAATCCTGTCGTGAGATCCATGTTTTTTAACATGAAAAAGTTAGAAAATTATTAAGCATATTCTCGAACATGATGGATTTATTGAAAGAACTAACGACTTAACGAGTACAAGATAGTAAGGCATAAAAAGCTTGTGAAAATATTATTAAATTTAGTCTCCTTCAAAGATTGGGGAAACCACGTATGTGATACACAATAAAATTATATATTATATGTCATGTTAGTATTCCCTTATGCAAATTCGATTGCGTAAACTGATTTTGATATGTTCAGATGAACACATCTGGAACTATGAATAATTTAAATAAAATGTATGCAATAAGATAAAAAAAAGAACGTCGTAACTTGAAGACGTTAATTTAAATAAAATAAAACGCATTTTTGACGAGGTTTCTTCCGATAATTTTGTTGAAATAGCTGAATGGTCCTTGCCTTGGTTTTTAAATTATTCGTTCTATCACAATAACACAAGATTAACTTTTTCTGCACTTCTTTACTCAAAATGGGAAACATAATATCAGTTAAAGAAAAAACATATGTTTATAATTGTTCCTGATATATATTTAAAACGTCATTTTTTTGTTACTTTATAACATCCTCATTAAAATTAACTGGGGCAGTTCTTGCATGTTTCTTTCAAAGATACTAAGACATTTGTTCAGAACTGTCAGTGGCATTTTATTAACTGACTTAAAAACAATTAAGGAGGAAGTTCTAAGTTCTACTCGTATGCATGTTTCTTTTGTATTTGTTCATAACGGCTCTAAAATGTCTTCAGTAATTCCTACGAAATCTTTCGTAAACTGTAGTATATGGTGCCATATCGGTCTCACCAAGCTATGCCTTGTACAAGCAAGAATAAAAATAAGTTCTTACTATTCGAGACTTTTGCGACTGCTCCAATGATACCGAAAGACGATTTCTGAAAAGCTCTTATATTTAGGCCCAAACAGCATTACAAATTATTTAGTTGCATTTAGCCAAAGGTTGTAAACCGCGATATATCCACTAATTTATATTAATTGTCACATATTTCATTGGCAGCCAATAAACTTTCATCGAAAGTGAAAGAAAATTAAGCTTGAACATTGTCTGCATAATAATGAGTCTCTCAACAATCTCCCACAAATCTATATTGAAAACAGCAAGAGTCCAAGTACGTATTCCTGCGGTATTCCGAAACAATTATGTCAGAATTCTGATATAATGTTATTGTACAACACTTTTTGACAGCGGTTCTATACATAAAATCTAATTAATATGCCAGATTTAAAAAAAAGGTTTAAGTTTATCACAGAATCCATAACAGGATCTATGGTGTCGAACGCCTTCCTGTAATCTAGCAACAGTGTTTTATCTTTATCAGTAGTTCTAATAAAATCATCTGCGAAGTGGGTATTATATTATTTTACACACATACATTTTACATAGTTTGATTTTTAAGTTTTCGTCAACGTGGAAACTATATAGATTTCGGAATATTAGCAAAAATAACATTACACTATTTTCACACTTCCCCATTACTATAATATGGCAGCATTGGTGAAACAGTGAAGCTTTATTTTATAACATTTTGAAGATGTTCTAGGTATTTTTTTGAGGAATTTCATTTTGTTTTTTCTAATTTTTTGTCAACATGCAAATAACTCAATAATCGTTCAAGCAAATGAAAGCAATTCTTAAGCATAATTAAAATAATGATTTGACCTACATTAGTTCCACTTACCAGTTCGACTAACTTTAATAGCGTCCATCTGTCGAATCTAACTCCCATGTCTTCAAGGCATCCACAGCATGACTCCTTTGCAACGGATTAATGAGATTTATGCACCGTTTACAATGTCAATAGATATTTACCTTTATTCATTATAATATTCACACAGATAATTAATTTCAGTTAATTACCAAATTCCAATTCTGACTATCTGTTCTGGATGTATTCCTGGAGAAAAAAATACAGTTTTACATTAAAGATATATTCCACTAAATTTAAGGTTCATAAAGCAAGTTTTAATACAAGAAGAGGGGAAAGCTGTGAGGAAAGTGTACTTCCTTTGAGTCGATAGGATATTGAACACCTGCTATGAATAGACGCGCACAGAAATACAACATGTCATTTGAAATTAAAATGAAAGTACCTAATTAAAATATCTTAATATGCATAATTATCACAATTATTTAAAAAGGTCGATGGAACCAACTGGCCAATAGTTAGATAGCTCTCTTATGTGAAATTGTTTTTTTTCCTCTAGCTTTTTGGTCTTGGAAACTTGGCCTTTAACCACGTATGTTGTATTTTTCAATTTTGTTTATTATTATTAATTAATTAATGTATTCATTCATTTATTTTTTTTTATAAATTATACATATATACCCTAACAACATCGATACCGGAACCTAAGACGGGATGAACCAACAGGATTTATAACAAAGGTGACACCCTTCTTGTCCAGGGATCGGTCAGGGCAATTTTTAGCGCCGAAGCAGTGGCAATCTTACAAGCTCTTAAGCTTATTATTGAACGGAACATTCAAAATGCTCTCATATGTACGGATTCTCTGTCAGTAATTCAAGTTTTAAAAAACGTGAAAAGGGCGAATAAAGTAAACACATTCATTCTAGAAATTATGTCTCTGTTGGTACAGATATACCAGAAAAATTACAATGTTAAGTTTTTATGGGTGAAGGGTCATAGTTGCATTACTGGAAATTTACCAAGACTTCCAATGCCAGTACATACAGCAATATAACCCTACAGACGTGTATTATATCATTAAAAGTAATGTAAAAGCAAAATGAAATGAGGACTGGAAAGCATATGGATCACGTAGTAACACAGGGTACTTCAAAATACATAACAGCATTCCAAATAATGTATGGTATGAGAATAATCCAAACAAACAGGAAGCTCATAGCTACAGTCGCAAGACTTAAAACAGATCATGGAAGGTTCCCTGCCCACCTGCATAAAATAGGTGTTCTGCAATGATTGCATATGTGGCGAATTTGGTGATCTTAATCATATATTCTTTAACTGTCGAAATAACCAAGTACGTACCGAGTGGCTCTCTAACGAATTAAGAAAAAAAGGGATAATAGACCCGATGTGGTTACTCTCTATATTGGTAACAAACGACTCTTTTGTATTTAAATTGATCATAGAGTTTTTCGATAAAAGCAATGTTAAAATATAAGTAATACGCTTAGCACAATTGGTGGAATTTATAGCTTAGATTCGTCTCTCCTACTGTCTAACCTTTGTAGAACAATAACCAATTTATCCGAGGTCTACCTGTGTATGTCTCATAAGAAATTGTAATACACAGGATGCTAGGGATATGAGTAGCTTAATTTAATAGGAATACGACATACCTATGCATGATACTATGAAAGAGAGTTACGCTCTCGGGCAGAATTTCCCTTGCTGAACATGACGTCACTTGCTAGCAACTAGTGTCCGGCCGCTCCAGCGCCCATAAACTGAAGTGTTCAGAGGCTTATCTCTCGATAGAATACAATATTACGACTCTGTTGTTGCTCGACACTGAAGATAGCGGCAAAAAACGTGAAAAAAATCTCGTAAAAAAATTAAAACTCAAAACGAGACGATAAATTGTTAACAAAATGTATTAATATTGTGGTCAAACTTTAATAAATGTAATTCATCTGTCTGTCATCTGTTTGTCTCTTGTGCGTTATTTTTGTTTGTCTGTCTGTTGGCTAACACCTGTCTGATGTAGCATCTGCCTGCCTATCCGAAGCACTAGAGCGACTCAAAATATTGTATGCCTGTTCACAGGCGTTCACATCTCGTGGTGAAATCATAATATTACTCCTAACTGAAAGATGGAAGAAGTAGCCTTATACCGGTAAAAAGGTAGAAAACATTTTGTCTCCAAAACGATCTTTACTAAATTTTGGAGAGTGAGTTAAGTGACGTCGTGAATAGACGTGTTTTAAGATGCTTTCTAAAAAGCGAAAAAAAAAGCGGTAAAAATCCCGTTAATCTGGAAAAAATTTCAGCTACCGGTAGATTAAGAAATTCTGCGTGAAATGAAGCGCCTCAATAGAAAAACAGAGTTCATATGGAATTAACAATTACAAGATTTTCCAATAATATTAAATCAAATAAAGCAAACAAGCTCAAGTGAAGTGCAGTGGCCCTACGTACACCCTGGACGACCCAACAAGATACTTTTTAAGTGGTTCATGGGCAATAAATAATAGCATAGTCAGTGTAAAAATGAGGCACATATGTTTGCAAAGCAATATAGCTAAAGTAATTGTATACAGTGGAAAGTTTCTAAATGGACAAAATCAACTCAACCCAAGAAAGAAGAGGAAAGGAAATAAAGTAATTAATTAATTTTATTTTATCTGATTTAATTGATATTGTTCTATTCTATGTTTCTATCTTATCTTTACCATCTTAATTTGTATCAGCTTGATTTATTGATTCAAAACATAATATTTTATTATTAATTTGGAAGGCGGAAATTGAAATCGATTGTCTCAAAGAAACGACATACAGGGTGAGCAAACTATCCCTTCCGACTTCTTTTCTCATAACGCGCAAAAAAAATATTGTTACCGCGAGATAGGGCCCTTCTCAGCAACTCCACTGTAAATGGATATTTACCTGTGGAAGAGTTAATAAATAAAAACAAAACAAATTAAAAAATGAAAGCTGCCAGATTCAGAAACAGAAGAAACAGAAAACTTAGAAGAAGAAAAATAAGGAGATGACGATAGATGGAAACTTAAAAGAAGCATGAAAACTGAAAAGAAGCATCTCGCAAACACCTGCACAACCCAACCGATGATGACATGGAAACTTAATAGAAGCATGGAAACTTAAAAGAAGCATCTCACAAACACCTACACTTCCCATCCTATATTCCCCCCATGCGTCATCCGGCTCTCGCTGCTGACAACAAGCATATCCAATGTCCAACCCGGCGTATAAAGCGGGTCCGGCAGTATATAAAACATATGAGATTTGGTTCCGGTGAACACGAAAGTGACTTTCGTTTTAGTCAGATTCGCGCACAAGAACACTACACAGTTTATTTTTGAATGATTTTATTTTTATTGGTTCGGCGAACAAGCAACACCCTGTATCGATTTTACACGAATGATTAAAAGTCAAATTTTCTGGAGTCAGAATAACGATATATTACTATTCACGTTCTAACAATACATTTGTTTATCACTAAATAGATTTGATGTAATTAATTATGTTGAATATTAACACTTTAGAGTAGAAATTTGCCTTTTGTTGTTGTTTGTCGCGTGGCTGGATCCCGAACTGACTGACTTACTGGCTCGACTCACTCCCTCTTACTCGACTAACTCGACTCGATTGAATGCGTTGAGCGCGTCTCGGTTTATATAAGACAAATCAAAGCTTCTGGAAGTGTTCGAAAATCGAAGACTCCAGGCGTTCTAGTCGTTCTAGACATTCCAGATTGTTCGCCGTTCCCGAAAATTCGATCGGTAGGGGAGAGTGGCTCGTGTATATTCTCCAGCAGCCGAAGTCTTGCTTTTCGAATTATTCTAAAAATGTAAAAAGTGTATTTTCTAGCTCGCGGGCTTTACAGAGCGACAGAGGGTCGTTAATTGTTAATTTTGACAATATGAATTACCCGATTTAAGAAAGGTACTTTGACACCGGCACGTGGTTTGGCCGTCCGTTGGGTGTGTTCGACGGACGACCAAGCTGCGTGTTGGAACGAACCTCCATGGATGCCCGGAATCGGCAGCAACGCCCACCTTACGCTGGCAAATCAATCAATCAGTCAAACCGATCTTTACTAAATTTAACACATTGTGTACTTTGTTCGTAGATGGCATAATTATTTCGTCCTAAAGCATGCAAGGAGGGAGGCTACAGATGGTGTATGTGTCGTAAATTAGTGATTAGGAAGTTAATTAATTTAAAATCGTCAAATATATTGGGTGAAAATAAAATTACTTTGTATGCGCAGTAGCCTTAATAAGCTACACTGTACTGTATAAGCCTTTCATAAAATTTTGTACGTACCATGTTTCGCGAAGTTATTAATTAGTAAGCATTAGATTAGAATCTAGGTAATGTTGGTAACATTACTAGATTCCATTAAAGAAGTAAACATGAAATAATGAATGAGTGTAGTGGAACAAATTGTACTTTAAATGCCAACACACATAGCACGATTTACCTTGAGAAAGATGCATAGGGAAGATAATTACGTCGTATTGCGTATGTCAGCTGTGATACGTAAATGATTAACCGTATACGCGTAATATTATATTCTATACTACTTCGCAATAATTGGGTTAATTTTTTTGCTTGTTGGCATTTTTTTTTAATGAATTATTTTTTTGTTTACTTATATTCCTCGTGATTCAATCTTTATAGAATTTGGGAAACAGCAGGAAAAACTATCTATGAAAAAGATAAACTGATCTGTAAAAATATTAATTTCTAATCTTTGCATTCCTTCGATAACCTACATTCTGGTTATGCTAGCAATAGGGTCGTTGACCATTTTTTTAACATTCGATATTCAAGTGATTTATAAAATTTTATTTGACCCGTATTTTTCTATTTTACATTCCAAATTCATTTTAATAGTGTTAATTATTTAAGTTACGAAATTTTGAATCGGCGCCTATGGTGACGTCAGATGTGAGAGCTTGCGCAGTTAACAAATAGAGGAATAATCGAAGGGCGTCGTTCGTTTACTGTTATAGTATCGACGTGAGTCATTGTTATATTAATTGTCTTCAAACTATTGTTATTGTCATTTAACTTGGATTAAAATATGAAGTAAGTACACTGTAAGCTAAAGTAAGTATGTAAATGATTTTCTATTAATAATATACTGTTGCAGATATGTTTTAAAATAGCAAATAAAATTAAAAATGTTTAGATTATAATTTACAATGGAGATCAACACAATGTAAACAACAAATACGCAACAAATCAACAGATCACTACTATCAACATGATCAACGAAAACATGAAAATTCTCTAAAATTGAATTCTCATTACATACGTCATCATTTACCGCCTTGTTATTTTGAAAACCAATTTATTCTTGCATGTGATTATTAGGACTTTCTTTAATATATATATGAAATGTATATTTAGTATATTTTTTGATGGTATAATAAGATTTTATACATTTTGTTGAAGGAAACGAACCTATTCTCATTATAACACTAGTGTGCTACTATGGGGATACTAGTATTACAATGAGAATTGCCAAGAAATAGTCAAATTCATTTTAGGATTTTAATCGCTAGCATAACCATAATATACGTTATCGAAAGAATGCAATAATTGGAAATTAATATTTTTACAGATACTTTTTCTCTTTAGTTCATATAGACAGTTTTTTTCTGCTATTTGTCAAATCATGTAAAGAATGTGTTTCAAAGTCTCCATGGTCGTAATTTCGTCGATATTAAGACCTTATTCGGCCAATATCCCGTCATTCAAATTTTTTGTGATCGTAGAGACTTTTAATCGGCAACTTATGAAATAGCTCTTTGTAAAGTTTCAGCTCCCGGGAGTGAAACGAAAACTGCAATTAAAAAGTGCGGAGTTCGTGAACTTTGATGAAAGGTTATCTCGGGATAAGATAGACGAAATACTCCTTGACATGAATTTTGGAATAAACCTGTCAGGATCGTACCTTGGACCTAAAACATAAGGTCAACAGGGTCCGTAGATTAAAATTGCGCCCTGCCCAAGAGAGAGCCCACTTCAGTTTTTATTTTTCTTTGCAAGAGAATCAATTTAAAATTCTGAAAAAAATCATGCGTTAGGTAATCCCAAACACCTATAGCCTCAATTTTTTGGGACTCTATTGAGCTCAACTAAGGCCCATTTTTAAGGCAATTTAGAAACTTCCAAACCCCGTGCGTCAGGCCCGAAATTCAATTTCTTCATTTTTTTCAAAGAAATGAAAAAATTGAATTTTGGGCCTGACGCACGGGGTTTGGAAATTTTTAAACTAGGTACCTTAAAAATTGCTTTATTTGGTCACAAATAATGTGATGAAATAAAATTTTCCGCACCTCTTTATCATAACAAAAATATTTGACTTTAAAAAATTTTAAAATATTTTTAAGGGCCTTAGTGGGGCCCAATAGAGCCCCAAAAAATTGAGGCTACAGGTCTCTGGGATTACTATTATGCATGCATTTTTTTAGAATTTTGAATTGATTCAATTATTGTAAAAAAAAAAATAATAGTAAAAACTGAAGTGGGTCCTCTCTTGGACAGGGGGGGGGGCAATTTTGATATACGGACCGGACCGTGTGGACCTTATTCTTTAGGCCCAAGAAACAATCCTAGTAGGTTTAATAAAAAATCCGTGTCATGAGGCATTTCACCGATCTTATCCCGAGGTACCCTGTGAGGAAGTTGAAATGTGGCACAGTTGTAGGAAGCTATGGTACAATAGGCGGGTTCGGTAATTTTCAATTTTTGCTTAAATCGATAGAAATCATGGAAAAAAACAACCATATAAAATTTAAAAATTAAATGTCCAAAAATAAAGGTTCTATTAATACTTGAAAATCTTCCCGTCGCCGCGAGGCTAGAAACGTACCTATGCGTGAGGCTACTGCGGTGACGTCAGTGGCCCGACAGCGCTGAGCTAATCTTCTCTTCCTGATCTGTAAAAAGTGGGTAGGTACGTAGTGTAAATTTATTTGCAATTATTCAAAGGTCTGGAAGCTCACACTATATAATATACCTACTGTTAGCAATGAATGCTTTTCATATAAGTTTATCTTCAAAATTTTATTAAGTAGTTTTTAACATACACAAATCGGTATAGTTTACCTCATATTTACTTGTCACATAAAAAATTCCCATTAATGTCACTGCGACGCCGGCGGTTCCATTAAATCTGCTTTGTACATGCGGCATTTTTTATTTTTATATCTAGTAAATACAAGTAAACTTATATAAATACATATTAATTATAATTCTTAAATGTCGGAGCGTGAAATCGTCGACGTATATTTGTCAGTTGCTTATACCTCTGCCTATTTCCATTCTAATAGATATAAATAAATAAATAAATAAATAAATAAATATAAAATGATAATTTATTGCCAGGAAACAAAATTGTTTACAGACAAACGGTGAAAAGTTACTTGTCTAGCAGATTGCCTGTTTCATATAAATGTGGTGTGTTTCGGGAATCGGCTTTCTGGTACCCCGGTTGCATTGTACGACTAGGACTTTAAAAAACACCACCGATATATGTCACAAAACTTAAATATTATAGTGATTCGCTGCTTGCGCTATGCGGGATACGTGCGCGTAGGGTGGAGCCGGAGCTTATATCAGGCCACTGACGTCAGTTCCGTTGTGGGGTCCACCATTATCACCGAACTTTAATTTGGCAATTGCAGGCGCTGCAATTTTGTTTTCTCATTTTTTTTTGCACATACGTGTTTTGTTGACTATTTAACTTCACATCTGCCAAGAAAAATGTTTTTTTCTTTTATGACCGAACCCTCCTATTACGGATGTGAAGTACAAAATGTAGATATCGTGTCGGGTGTCAAATGAAATTTTCTGATGACGTGAATTCAAAAATACATAATTTGTCCAATTTATGTACTTCTTTGCTACTTTTCCGTAAATGCTCGTAAAAATTTCCAAAATACCGTTTATACAAATCTTTTTAAAAAATGGATAATTTGTCTACTATACAAAGAGAGGGAAAGCTCGACGACAAACTTTGCTTTGCTACATAATGTGTATAAATCTATCAAATCTTTAGTTAAAAGCAACTGATGATGCGACACACTAATAGCTAGGGAGCTGGTGGCAGAAGTTTTTATATGATTTTATTGTGCGAGTGAAGTTGAACATTGTAAAGATGTTATAACAAAAAGCTAGAAAAACCACTTTAGTCATTAAGGCGTTGCTGTTTTTTTAATTAACAGCGAATTAATCATGCAATAAAAAACGCTCCTATATGACTCCATTGTGTCAGCCATTTGTTTTAAACGGTGCCTGTCAATGTGACATTAATATAAATGCAGTCGGCTAAAATGTACATGTCTGCGTTTTTTTTTGCGATTTAATTTTTTTTTAATTAATTTAAAACTGTCCCTTCGGACCTTTTTGCTCATAACGCGCAAAAAAAAAAAATAATGGTGATAATAATAATAATAATGTTACCGCGAGATAGGGCCTTCCCCAGCAGCTCCACCGTAGATGGTTATTTACTTGTGGAGCTGTAAGTAAATAAAAAAAAAGAAAGGGAAAAAATACAAAAATAAAATAAAAAATGGAAGCTGCTAGATTCAGAGACACAAGAAGCAGAAAACTTAGAAGAAGAAAAATAAGGAGATGACGATAGATGGAAACTTAAAAGAAGCACCGAAACTTAAAAGAAACATCTCTCAAACACCTACACTTCCCATCCTATATTCCCACCCCATGCGTCATGCGGCTCTCGCTGCTGACAACAAGCATGTCCAATGTCCAACCCGGCGTATGCAGCTGGTCCGGCTGTATATAAAACATCCGAGATTTGGTTCCAGCATGCGGTTTGGCCGTCCGTTGGGCGTATTCGACGGACGACCAGGTTGCGTGTTGGAACGAACCTCCATGGATGCCCGGAATTGGCAGCAATGCCAATCAATCAATCAATCAATCAATCAATTAATTTATTATATACTAAAAATTAAGTGATTTTATTGTCGGTGCATTTTATATCAAAAGTTTTGCAAAGTGATAAGGAATAATAAAACAAACTTCAGTCACCTGTGTACTGCTGCGTTTAAAGGGGGGTGAATTTTCAAAAATGGGGTAAAAAATATTTTAAAAAATCGGTAAAGGCATTTACACAGAACTTCCCCCGTTATTTGTGCATGGCGGTCACTCTAACAAACTATTAATTACGAAATGACATTGAGAACAATAATCGGAATATAGTTATCACTATTATTACGATAACCTGATAACTTTTGATCAAAAAAATATACAGAGTGCTCATCCAACAGCAAAAGTTCAATACTAAATAACAAGTGCCAAATATTGAAGGCTTGCACAAATACCTTTACAAATGTCCACCATGACTGAATTATTTCTTGGGATGATATTATTCAATAAAAGTATAATAGGTGCATATGCCAAATATTATTGCCATCTGTCACATTTTTAATCCCACATTCACGTAATGGAGTGGAAGTATAGTGGTGGTTAAAAACACATTTTTTTGAAATTTTTCAAAAATGGTGAAAAATATTTTAAAATTTTTTTTTGAAATAGGTTTAGAATGTCATGAAACGGGAAAATTTTAAATTTGAACAAAAAAATTTTTTTTCATCTATTCTAGTGTTATTTTTTTTCCAAAATGGAGAAAAGATTTTATTTTCCGAAATAGGTTTGGAATGTCATGAAACGTGGACATTTTAAATTTGAGCAAAAAAAATATTTCGTCTATTCTATAGTAGTGATAAATCGATTAAACATGTTTTCAAATTTTTTTTTAGTTTTTCAAAAACATGTTAAAGTTTGTTTGAATAATTTTAGAATCCCATGGAAACGTGGAAATTTTAAATCTGAACAAAGAAAACAAATTTTCCATCTATTTTAGTGGTACATTTTTTTAAAAAAAATTTTAAAATAAATTTAGAACGCCATGAAACGTGTAAATTTTAAATCTGAAGAAAGAAAAAAAAATTCCATCGATTTTAGTGGAAATTTTTTTTTCAAAAATGGTAAAAAATTTTCAAAAACAATTGTTTTTTGAAATAGGTTTAGAATGCCATGAAACGTGGAAATTTTAAATTTGCACAAAGAAAAAAAATTTTTTTTTAGTGGCAAAATTTTTTTCAAAAATGGTGAAAAAATTTGCAAAATTTTTTTTTTCAGAAATAGGTTTAGCGTGTCCATGAAACGTGGAAATTTTATATTTGAGCGAAACAAAATTTTTTTCGCTATTTATTCCGTTTAGGCGGTCCACCCTGTATATTTTCCAGTGAAAGTTTTACCATTTCTTCGCTGACAGTAGGGTCAACTACCTACCAAATTTGACTGTTCTCCGCCAAGTAGTTTTTTTAGTAAATGCACCAGCAGACAGACAGACAGACAGGCAGACAGACTGACGGAATTGAAAAACCTATATTTTCGTAATCTACGTGATCTGAAACGTCAGAATTCGAAAAAATCTCGGAGGGTGATTTTTTCTCGAATACAATACTTCCCTTCGGTATGCGAGGGAAGTAAAAATAGTGGGTGAAATCTGCGATGCTGATTAGCTGACATTTATTATTAATTACACAGGCCGCCAAAAAAGATCAGAACTGTCTTATCCCATGTTTTCTGACATGCTGAAACCAATTCTGATATTAGAAGAAAATCTACCGCATCGGTTTTTGTCTACTATTCCTTTTATTCCCTAAAAAGTGCAAAATAAAGATCTTATTCTAAGGTTTTGACCTAACTTTTCTGAAGTATTTTGACAGCTGAAGCCAATTTTGAACAAAAACAATTTTCTGTCGTGTCGAAACTGAGACGATAGAAATGTTGTTTGTCCAAAATTGGCTTCAGCGCGCGACAATACTTGATAAAAGTTAGATCATAACCTTAGATGATATACAAGATCTTTATTTTGTCTATTTTAGGGGATAAAAGGGGTGCTATCAGTACAATTTCAAATGGGGTACAGTACGTCAAAATACTTCAGAAAGGTTACATCAGAACTTAGGACAAGACCTCTTTCCCCCTTTTTAAGGTATGAAAGGGGTGGTAGACAAAAACTTATGCAGTTTTACAGCCAATTCTTCTGAATACCTGTCATTAAATTTAATAACTTGTTTCCTATTTTCGAGTGATGATGTAAGCCACTGTAACAGTATCCCGTCAATTTAATTTTTTCGTTGTTTCAACAGAAGTAGATCTTTGTTATGATAATATAAATAATATAAAATATGTTATGTTCTAAACGTCAATATATAATACTTTTTTTTTCTTAAATCCATCTGTCTGACGCTGTATCTCTTTAAACATTAGACTTATAATAATAATGTACATAAAAGAAATGTAGGAAATGTTATACTTTTGAACTTTCATCATTTTTCTCGTAGGATTGAGCGTTGCCGAATTTTTTTTAAAGAACCAATTTATTGCTCCTTTAATTCGAGATGGCGGTTCGCGCCTCACGCCACCCTCAAGGTCGAAAACTTGTGTTTTTTATTAGGGCCTCGACTTAAACAATATACAGACTGTCTATTTTACGAGGGCCACACCAAATATCTCGCTTTATATCTATTGTAGAAGAATAAAGTTTTAGAAACAGTTATCCCATTTTTTGTGAGCTATATTTCAGTAAAAAGAAATTTGAAATCCATAGCCTACTTTATGAGATATATTACAAAAACCTGAAAAATAGGAAAACCACAAGCGGTTATAGCTTCCTTATTTGAGGAGATACGAAAAAAGTTAAAGGAATGAAAGTTGACGGTAAAGACAATAAGAATAATAACGTGTAACAAAAAAATCGAAAAATGCAGTTGGCTTTGACATACGCTATTGTGCACAAATGAAAAATACATATCTCAAAGTAGGCCAGGACGCCATTAATTCCGTTATTTTTTTCTCATTCCAACGATATAAAACATGTCACAGAAATTTTAACCGATAGTGTCAATATTTAATATTTTACGAATACCACAATTCATATAATTGAATCGTAACAATCAGCTGTGCCATAATTAGTGAAAAACAATGTATACAGTTATTAATAAATTTGACAGATTGTCACTGTTGTATGTTGTATGTTGCGTTGTTGAGTTCTAAGACAAATTTTATATCAGTAATTATGGTGTACACCAATAATAACAAATTCGATATGATTACATTGGCGCAACTAGGAGGGGGGGCAGGGTGGGCCGGGCCCACCCCAAATTAGCCACGGCCCACCCCAGAGGAAAGGAAAAAATTAGCGAAAAAACATAAATTTATCGACTAATGTATCACTAAATTATTCGGAATCCATCCCCGACTTCTATATACCAATTTGACACAAGTGAGGTCAAACATTTTCGCCCGTCGATTAAAACGGTAATGTCGGGGAGTGCCAGCTCAGCCGTTTTGTTTTTAAACTATGCGCGTTAGCGTGCGAGTCTAGAGTCTGCGCCTGCCTGTTGACTTGACTGCTGTATCTCTTTCGTTCTATCGTTCATGCCGGAGCGAGTGTATAAGAAAATAATAGCATATTCGGAGCGATTCGTTTCGATTAGACAAAATTAGGTGTTGAAGGTTAAGATTCAGGGAGTAGACGACGAGTCGATCGTAATTATGTTTAAAATGTTTTAATTTCAGGGGGTGGCTCCGAGCATCGAAAGTTCAATGGCCGGTTCGCCTTTTGGCCCGCGTTGCCAGAGCACGATGACCTTCTTTTGTCAAGGTAAAGGTCATTAAATGACCTTGAAATGACAACCGTCCCGTGTACATATATATATCCACACAACTCCTAAGTATCTTATGCGCGAACCGCCACTAAACTTTGCGTTTCAAACACAAGGGGCCTGGCCACCCCCAGAAAAATTCTCTAGTTGCGCCAATGTATGATTAGCATTTATTGTCAGTGCAATTTTGACGCTGAGATGGCAGTCACGGTTTACGGAGATAGATTTCCAGATGCTCCGCAGCCAAATCGAACTATGTTTAGGAAGTTAGTTCAAAATCTAAAAAAGCACGGTTCATTTTCAAAAAAAGTAGTAAGGACAGCGCATGTCGCGGATAATGTAAGAAAAGTGAATAGAGTAATGAATTATGTTAACCAAAATGAGGAAACCTCTTTGAGACAAATTCAGAGAAACTGTCGCATAAAAAAAGACAGTGCAAGAAAAATATTGAAAAAAAACGGATTTCGATGCTACAAAATGAGGAAAGTTCAACATTTAAATGAGGGAGATAAGCCAAGGAGAGTAAGATTTTGTAGATGGTTATTAAATAAGAAAAGGAATGACGCGCTGATATGTAGCAAAATTCTTTGGTCGGACGAATCAAATTTTTCTAATAATGGATTTTTCAATAGAAATATGCATTATAAGTGGACACGAGAAAATACACATTGGTGCAGAGCGACTGCTTTCCAAGAAAGATTTTCTACGAATGTTTGGTTGGGTCTTTTAGGGACTAAAGTAATTGAACCTTATTTTTATGATGGCAAATTAAACGCTCGTAGATACCTTAATTTCCTGCAAAACGAATTCCAAGATTTTCTTTATGAATTAACAGTGGCAGAAAGATTAAATTATTCATATTTTCAACAAGATGGGGCTCCACCTCACACTGCTGTAATATGTACAAATTATTTAAATCAAGTTATGCCAGATAGCTGGATAGGCACCTATGGACCCATTCTATGGCCAGCTCGATCACCAGATATTACTCCCTTGGATTTTTCGTCTGGGGTTACATTAAAGACAAGGTATTTCAAACTGCCCCTGAAAATATTGAGGACATCAAAACCAGAATTCGAAACGCATGTGAGGCAATTACTCCTGAAATGCTCCAAAATGTAATGCGTGACGTGTCTCGTAGAGCACGTTTATGTGTCAGAATGCATGGTGCACAATTTGAGCATTTGTAGTTAGAAAAATAAATACACACAATTTCTTTTCAATATAGTAGTAGGTAGTACTGTTATACATAGTTTTTCGTTTTTTTCTTTGGATGTTCGTTTTGTACTTGTATTTTTATTTATGAGATATTTATTGGTTTGTATTAAATTGTAATAAATAATTACGGAATTATAATTATTATAAAGTGAATTTTTACTATTATGGCACAGCTGATTGTTACGATTCAATTATATGAATTGTGGTATTCGTAAAATATTAAATATTGACACTATCGGTTAAAATTTCTGTGACATGTTTTATATCGTTGGAATGAGAAAAAAATTACGGAATTAATGGCGTCATGGCCTACTTTGAGATATGTATTTTTCATTTTTGCACAATAGCGTATGTCAAAGCCAACTGCATTTTTCGATTTTTTTGTTACACGTTATTATTCTTATTATCTTTGCCGTCAACTTTCATTCCTTTAACTTTTTTCGTATCTCCTCAAATAAGGAAGCTATAACCGTTTGTGGTTTTCCTATTTTTCAGGTTTTTGTAATATATCTCATAAAGTAGGCTATGGTTTTCAAATTTCTTTTTACTGAAATATAGCTCACAAAAAATGGGATAACTGTTTCTAAAACTTTATTCTTCTACAATAGATATTAAGCGAGATATTTGGTGTGGCCCTCGTAAAATAGACAGTCTGTATATCAAAATAATTACTACTCCACCTTCTGAAGGGCAAACACCCCGACTATTTCCTTACATTAACATTTTTTGGAGTAAATCGGGAATATTTCTAAAAATCAGCAATGTACACGCCAGCCAATGTTTTTCTCTACTTATGGATACAAAAATTAAGAAATTAAAACCAATGCAAAGTACAATGAAATGATTTAATGTCGCTATTTTTTTAAAGTTAACAATTAGTTTTATAAAAAAATCAAAGGCATGGACTTCAGCCAACCATTTTTTTAATTTATATTTTTGATAAGTGAACAATGTTATAGCAATGACTCAAACAATAAAATAATATAGGGGCATTGTTTCTTTTTGCAAAGACATTCATTTATTTAAAAAATCTGCAGCTACCAAACTTGGTAGCTGCTCTAATCGGTCAGTTATATCAGTACCTTCATTCCATATTGTTAATTACAATGAAATCATATACCCGTATTGCCACCAGCTCCCTAGCTATAATTGTGCAAGTACTTGGTCGATTTTTTAACATTGTAAACAAACTTTAAAAGGACTGCTTTTAATAGGGTTGTAGAAAAAAATAATTATTTTACATGTTATCAATTATCATCCCATTTTAACTCAATTGTGACGTAATTAAATATAAATACATTAAAATTTAATACCACTACGCACGCACGAACAAAATTATAAATTTACCTACTTGAAAAAATTATAGATGTGCTTCCCGGAAGATAATACTTACAATTTTATTCCTAAGCAATAAAGCTTTCCTTGAATACACCAAAACAACAACAATAGCAAAGCAAAGTCAAAATATTATATTCACGATTATCACAGTACAACCGCGAAAGTGTCACGCCGATAGCAAAGCGCGGTATATCTAACAGATAACTGAAGGAGTAAGTGTGGCAAGTGCGGTAGCTTCTGCTGTGCCCCTCCATTTTCCACCTGTAGTTTTTAACGATTTAATGGTGTAATAAACAAACAAAATAGCATTTATTTTATTTTAAATTACCATCAATTATAAGGGACAGTATCGTCGTTAAAGTTTAACCTTTGAGTGTGAGGTTGCCTTTACTTTGTGCTCTAATTAAAAAGGTTGTTTTCGAAATACACAGAAATGTTGCAATTTGTTACTACTTGATTTTTAACAGAATTATTTATGAATTGGCATCCTACGAACGCATGATTCTCCAAAAAAGAATTAAAGTTTAAGTATTATCAGGAATGATGTAATGATGTTGTGAATGTAGCTACACAAGTTAAAGACGAATGTTATAAACATTTTGTAATTTTGAAAATTGATCAAAATTGGAGTCGTAAACGGGTTAGATGATAGCTCGTTTGAAAGGGTTTTTAATTATCTCCCAACCAGCAAATTCGCTTTATAACTTAAGTGTTCTACGAATGTTTTGTTTTATTGTTATTTTATTAATGCTGCTAAATGCCGATTGATTATATTAGAGTTCCATAAAATATTATTTTGTTGTCTGCAATTGATCTATTTTATAAATTTACCATTAAAACGTTTCTACAGCAAAATTATAAAATATCTTATAATGGAGTTAAGAAATTATTTTATAAATGTTTTCGTGACTAAGTCATAAAATATTTCAGCTTATAAAACTAAATCGTTTTATAACGATTTTTCAGTAACGTCCATCTTTTTTTTTGAGCACCGTTATAAATATACATTTGGATTATTTTATAGTTATTTCTTATCTTCTTAAAAACAGTTATATTAAAGATCTATTTGTGACAATTTTGCTTTTAAGAATAAATGTCGTTTCAGAGCATGTTATATTATATAGCATTGTGTTTGCTGTAATATGGAAACAGCAATAAAGTCATAACAAAACAAAATTGTTTACTTGAGCATACAAATGTAGTGGCTAACAATACAATAAAACATATTCGAGAAAATTGATTTCCTGCGTTAGCTGTGTATTTATATTTAGTCATAATTAAAGCCAGTCTTTTAATGAAAATTTGTATACAAGTTTATATAAAAAATTATTCTCCCAAAATTTTGGTTACCAACATCGACAAAAGCGGTGCATATTTTGGCAGATCATATAACGGCGAAACTAAAAACATCAGATTTAGGACAATGGAGAAACTTAAAAAGTGGTTGTAAAAATAATAGGTACATATATTAGCAGCATAGTGGTTTTGACAATAAGACACAGTTTATACTGCTGTAAAATGAAACGACTTCACTCACTGCACTGTTAACGTATCAGGTCATATGCCCAAAGTATTGTTGCTTCCACTACCAAAAGTCACTACATGTTTTTAGCAATAAATAATCCATAAATAAACAGCTCTATAAATAAGATGATTTACTGCCACTAATTTCTAGGTTATATTTATGCAAATTGAACCAACTCTGTTTCCTCCATAGTTGCGTTTTCAACTCAGTCCTATCAGAAAGCGCCCGTGCAGCAGAGCATGGGAATCCGCTGGTCAGACAGGCGACTGACTATGACCCCAACGACGCTCCGAGGCACAAGAGGTCGAAGCTCCAGATCCTGGATAATGGGTAAGTATAACTAACCCTTTATCTGTTTCAGCCCGATCTGCAAGGAGACAATGACCAAAAACATCCAATTACCCGATCCCGGGCGTACCAAGCAAACAACCAGGTCGGTACCCTTTCCCTTGCCCGTGCCGGCCTCTGACGCTAAGAACGCGTCCCTGGCCGAACACAATCCTGAACTACACAGTTCATACTTCCCTCCGACGAAATCGGAGCACACTATGCCAATTGGCACCCTGGGCTTCCGAATAGTCAACACCCCCAAATCCTTTTCAAACTCCGAGAGGGCTCTGTAACAGCCGTTCCCTCTCACGACAGACGAAAAGACGCTCCCGGGAGCCTATACATGCCAGCGAAGAAAGAAGACCAAGACAGAAGAGCGCCAGAAGAAACGACCCAGCTGGCAGGGTCCAACAGCCAGGACCAGGGGAGGTTTGCTAACATCGCCAATACCGTCCGCATTTGCGGGGGGGGGATTGTCGAAAAAGCAGGCCCACCCCTTACGAGGCCGGTCCAGGTCTACAGCGATGATTGGAGCAAAGAGCTCAAGCTCGACCCCTAATCATACGAGACCGTCATCTTTAGTCAAGAATATTGGCGCGATCAGAAAGCTACAAAAGCATCGCGAGAGTGAGTGATTTATTTTATAAAATTCACGAAAGAGTTACACTAAGGCGCATTATTTTATAGATGTTTTATAGCAATCGTCTAATAATTTAAATATCGTAAAATTTTTGCTACTAACACAAAGGTAGTTTATAGAGGGAGACCATCTTGGAAGGCCAGCGTTTGTGATAGTAAAAATGATAAGATTTGAAAATTTAAAATATCAAATGTTTATTAGAATTTATGGAGTCAGAAACGTGTTAATTATACAGTTATAACTACAACTAGTGTAAGTTATATTGCAAAAAAACCCAAATAAAAAAAAATCGATATTTATAAAGTTTCAAAAATTATTAGAAATCATCAATAAATGCGAGGCCCGTTAAAAATATATTATAAATATGGCCATATTGGCCATGATTCACAGTAAAGTTTTCTCAGCATCAAAAATTGCAGTCGTTGTAAGCCAGAATAAGTCTCTTAAATAATTATTATAGGTTAATAGGTAGGTACCTAGTATTAAATCACAATGCCATATGTTTTTAGTGTTAAAAATATCTTCGACTTTTAGGATATATTTTAGAAATGATTTTATTTTATTAGTGTGTATAAAGCAGCATTTTTTAAAATAATTACTATTTAAAAGCTCTTATAAAACAATTGTTTACTTGTTTTATAGCAGTAATTTAACAAACAGTGGAGTGTGTTTTATAGTAGAATTAAATGAAGCTTTAATAAAACTGCTATATAGTGATGGTACTAAGTTTTCATAACGCTTCTGGAAATGTTTATGCAATTATTTTGTAATGGTTCCAATAGACCTTACAAAATATCAACAGCGACTGAAATATTTTATAGGATGGTGCTAATTTTGCATTCTTAGCTGCTGTGAAAACATTATGAAAGTGTTTCTGAGAGTAACGTTGTTTTATCAAATTTGTGTCAGAAACATTCCTACAACTTTAATAAAATATCAATTTGCTAGTTAGGCTGTCCTGCAATATAAGATTTTTTGAATTTCTCTAATTTTTATATTGAAAAATATTACATTTTTAGTGTTACTAAGTAAACCAAAGAACATGAAATAATTGAAATCAAATGTTCAAACTGGGCACCCGTTGCTTCTTGACAATAATGGGGGCGTCGCACAGTGATTCAAAAATTAATTTTTGAGGACAAAATTCGATCTACACCTGAGTTTTGCTTGACATGACAATTTTTTTTTTTAAGTATTCTCAAAACAATACTTTACAACTCCTAACTGCACAAATTGAGGCAAGTTGGCTAAAAGCCTTAATTTTTTTGTTCTTTGACTCATTTTTTGAGAAATAGAATATTTATAGTGAAATGGCAAGGATGGACCTTCCTACATTTAAGATCTCTGGTTTTTTTATGGTTGCACATTATGTTTTTGGGTTGATTACGAATATGTTGGTTTTACCCAAAAGTGGTCATATTTTGAGAAATTTGCCATTTGTTGAGGGTTTTTGGAAATGATTCGAGGTGTTTATTACATCATTTATTAAACTATAATATGATCATAGTATTCTAAGCTTTTTGGATTGATAAATAAAGACGTATTGATTTTTTGAATATCAGTTAAAAAAATCCATTTTCTTACTAATCTTACTAATATACAAAATTCAATATATGTTTGTTTGTTTATTTGATATAACTCAAAAACTGCTTGACCGATTAAGCTCAAATTTTTCAGAGAATATTGCGACAAAAATCTGGAGGGCTGTAGAATCATATAATGCCATTAAAGTAATTTTTGTGAAAATTGCATTAATTTTTGTGCATAGAGACCGGAAAAATCAATTTTCAAAAAATTTGTAACGAGTATTTTATGTCTTATATACTAAATCAAAATTAAGGTTTTTAGCCAATTTGCTTCAATTCGGGCAGTTAGGCGTTCTAAAGTATTGTTTTGAGAATACTTAAAAAAATAGTAATTTCAAGCAAAACTCGGGTGTAGATCGAATTTTGTCCATAAAATGTCACTTTTGAATCACTGTGAGTCGCTGAAATTCTTCTAAAATATTTTTTATCGTTTCCGGGGCAATGTCTTGCCTTATTCTGTCTTTTGAATCATCGACGTTATTTGGTCTGTTGAAGTGGGCTTTCGATTTTAAGTAACCCCGTAAAAATAGTCAAACGGGGTTAAATCGGGAGGACGGGCAGGTCATTCAGTTTCATCGCGTCTACGTATCCACCTATTGGGATAAAATTGATTGAGATAGGCTGTTAGTTTTAATACGAAATGTGGTCTAGCTCCATCCTGCTGATACCAAATATTTCTATCAATTTCGTTGGGTTGTGATCATCTGGAAAAAGTATTCGTAACTCTGAACTTAAGAAACTTTGCAAGGAATCCAAGTAACGCGCGCCAATTAATGAGCTATCAAAGAAATATAGTTCGATAATGTAAGAATTTATCTCGGAATTTATAATTCCAGCCTTCCTTTTTGTTGGGTAATTTGCCACCTGTGTCAGAAAAAACGATACAATTAAATTGAATGTTATAACAAGACACAAAATTAATTAGAAAAGTCATATTAGACAGATATTTGGGACATAGGCATAAATAGCTTAGGACACATTTCAAATACTTTTTAAAATATAATTTCCTTGAGGAAGAATATGCAAAATTCAAAAAACTTTATATTGCTGGATAGGGCATTAGAAACCCTTTAAAATGACCTATCACACGCACCCTCGTTCCATTAAAAATTTTTAATGGGGTAGCTGTCACTTCAAGGGGGTTGAAGGGGAGGTATAAAACTATGCGTAAAAAATGGCATTTTAGAATAAGAAATTGGCGTGTTTTAAGATTCTCCGCCTTCAAAGCTTTTAGTTTCCAGATGTGAATTTAAAAATTATTTCTTACTTCTTGGTACATTATTTTAAATAAAAGTTTTGTTTTAAAAATATTTTTTTTATGTACAGTGTGTCCTGCTTATCATAAATCCACCCTAATCTCAGTTATTAATAATGCAATTTACTTCAAATTTGGGTGGTAATTATATGTTGGAAACATGAATTATTTGGCACAGTAAACATTTTCATTTTTCATTGGCGTGCGGTTTTAGGGGGTAAAATAGGGTAGGTCTTTTGGCAAAAGGATATTAAGGCGTATTTTAGACAAATTTTTCTCTCAAATTTGGATTGAGCAGGTCCAAAAACCCCTTAATCCGTATTCTTCATGATCTCAAAGTCGGATTATGGCAGAAACGAAAACTTAATTAATTTCTTTAAAAAAAATTACTTTTTTATAACTTTATTTAATTGTTATAACAAGCCTAAAATCAAAATTTTTTTAAATTCTGGTCTCTTCAACATAACCACCTTCCAATAAAATACACTTTTCAACAACCCTTCTTAACCGTTCAATCACTTTTCTTAAAGATTGGGGAGTAATTTTTTGACACGCTTGCCTAATCCTACGGCAAAGCTCCTGTCTGTTACACGGCCGAGTAGCATGCACTTTATTTTTCAAGTACCCCCACAGAAAAAAGTCACAAGGGCTAATATCAGGCGATCTAGGGGGCCACGGTTCTAAAGGGCTATTTCTACCTATCCACTTCATAGAAAAATTTGCATTTAAAAAATTTCTAACTATCAGAGAATTGTGCGTCGGGCACCATCTAACTGAAAGTATATATTTTCTATCTGTGCTAGAGGCATTTTCATAAAAAAAATCATCTAGATCATTTTGTAAAAAATTTAGAAAATTTTTTGCGTTGAGGTTATCCACGAAAAAGGAGTCAACAATTTGTTCGTTTAATATGCCACACCACATGTTAACTTTTTCGCTGTATTGGTTTTTACAGTTAATTACATAGTTGGGATTTTCGGCTGCCCAATATCTACAATTTTGACTAGATACCACACCGTAAATGTTGCGTCGTCACTAAACAGTATGTTTTTTAAAAGAATCTGTCGTTAAGATAGTTACCTTGCAACCATAGGCAAAATTCAAACCGCCGTTCAAAATCACCTTTTAAGAGAGCATGCAAAAATTTTGGTTTAAATGTCCTAATCCTACTGCGTTTCAAATAGTCCAGTTAAAATGCGAGTTTTGCTGTGAAGTTGGAAACCAAAACGAGCTTACCTTACCGGTACGTTTTTTGGGTCGCTGAATCCGAAAATCGGGGTCCCGAGGGCTGGACTCTGTCCGTTCACCCTTAATTTGCAAAATACACCCCTTTTTAGCGTGTTTTTGTGAAATATTCTGCACTTACGTCATAAATACTAACAAATTCATGTATTTGAGGTCTAAGATTACATTTTTTGGGTTGCTGAATACAAATTTGCGGGTCTCGAGTATTGCCAGCACCCTTAAATTTGCAAAAACGACCCTTAATTAGGGTATTTTTGCAAGATTCTTAGTAAACTGTATCCTACGTGTAAAAGTTTGTTGAAATACAGTTTACTAAGAATCTTGCAAAAATACCCTAATTAAGGGTAGTTTTAGCAAATTTAAGGGTGCTGGCAATGTTTTTTGGACTCGGGACCGTGAAATTCGTAATCAACGACCCAAAAACCGTATCCTACGTGTAAAAGTTTGTTGAAATACAGTTTACTAAGAATCTTGCAAAAATACCCTAATTAAGGGTAGTTTTTGCAAATTTAAGGGTGCTGGCAATACTCGAGACCCGTAAATTTGTATTCAGCAACCCAAAAAACGTAATCTGAGACCTCAAATACATAAATTTGTTAGTAACCCCCTAAAAAGGGGTGTATTTTGCAAATTAAGGGTGAACGGACATAGTCCAGCCCTCGGGACCCCGATTTTCGGATTCAGCGACCCAAAAAACGTACCGGTAAGGTAAGCTCGTTTTGGTTTCCAATTTCACGCCCCCCCCCCTCGCATTTTAACTGAACTAAAACACCTCCATATTTTATTTTTTGTTAAATTTAGTGTTCTCACAACTACCCTTATACACCATTTGGATTGTTCCGAAATTCTGTTAAAATGCTTTCGTTGTCTGCATATTGTCGTAAATTTAAATTGTACCTTCTTGGTTTTGCGGTTTTGTGCCAAATTGCTGCTCGATCACGATGACGTTGATTAAAGTTTCGAGCAACCTGACGCATAGATCTTTCATAAGCGGATAATTTCAAGTTTTTCTTGAATTGTAAGAACTACTCTCCGATTTTCTGCCATTATCAGTAAAATTGATAAATTAAATAACACTATTTAACTCTTGACAATTCTTATGAATCGCCAAATATCAAAAAAAAACTTGTCGTTCAAAGCACTTTTGATTAATGCCTATGGTTGCAAGTTAACTATCTTAACGACAGATTTTTTTAAAGAACATAATGTTTAGTGACGAGGTAAGATTTACGACAAACGGTGTGGTATCATTGGAAGGTGATTATGTTGAGGAGACCAGAATTTATATTTAAAAAAATAGTTTTTAGGCTTGTTATAGCAAAAAATATTTTTTTTTAAGAAATTAATTTATATTTCATTTCTGCCATATCCGTTTTTGAGATCATGGAGAATATGGATTAAGGAAATTTTGGACATGCTGAATCCAAATACGATAGAAAAATTTGTCTAAAATAAGCCCTAATATCCTTTTGCCGAAAAATCGACTTATTCTTACCCCCTAAAACCGCACGCCAATGAAAAATGAAAATGTTTACTATGCCAAATAATTCATTTTTAGAACATATAATTACCACCCAAATTTGAAGAAAATCGCAATATTAATAACTGAGATATTATGGTGGATTTATGAAAAGCGGGAAACACTGTATATACAGACTGTCTATTTTACGAGGGCCACACCAAATATCTCGCTTAATATCTATTGTAGAAGAATAAAGTTTTAGAAACAGTTATCCCATTTTTTGTGAGCTATATTTCAGTAAAAAGAAATTTGAAATCCATAGCCTACTTTATGAGATATATTACAAAAACCTGAAAAACAGGAAAACCACAAACGGTTATAGCTTCCTTATTTGAGGAGATACGAAAAAAGTTAAAGGAATGAAAGTTGACGGCAAAGACAATAAGAATAATAACGTGTAACAAAAAAATCGAAAAATGCAGTTGGCTTTGACATACGCTATTGTGCAAAAATGAAAAATACATATCTCAAAGTAGGCCATGACGTCATTAATTCCGTTATTTTTTTCTCATTCCAACGATATAAAACATGTCACAGAAATTTTAACCGATAGTGTCAATATTTAATATTTTACGAATACCACAATTCATATAATTGAATCGTAACAATCAGCTGTGCCATAATAGTAAACATTCACTTTATAATAATTATAATTCCGTAATTATTTATTACAATTTAATACAAACTAATAAATATCTCATAAATAAAAATACAAGTACAAAACGAACATCCAAAGAAAAAAACGAAAAACTATGTATAACAGTACTACCTACTACTATATTGAAAAGAAATTGTGTGTATTTATTTTTCTAACTACAAATGCTCAAATTGTGCACCATGCATTCTGACACATAAACGTGCTCTACGAGACACGTCACGCATTACATTTTGGAGCATTTCAGGAGTAATTGCCTCACATGCGTTTCGAATTCTGGTTTTGATGTCCTCAATATTTTCAGGGGCAGTTTGAAATACCTTGTCTTTAATGTAACCCCAGACGAAAAAATCCAAGGGAGTAATATCTGGTGATCGAGCTGGCCATAGAATGGGTCCATAGGTGCCTATCCAGCTATCTGGCATAACTTGATTTACATAATTTGTACATATTACAGCAGTGTGAGGTGGAGCCCCATCTTGTTGAAAATATGAATAATTTAATCTTTCTGCCACTGTTAATTCATAAAGAAAATCTTGAAATTCGTTTTGCAGGAAATTAAGGTATCTACGAGCGGTTAATTTGCCATCATAAAAATAAGGTCCAATTATTTTAGTCCCTAAAAGACCCAACCAAACATTCGTAGAAAATCTTTCTTGGAAAGCAGTCTCTCTGCACCAATGTGTATTTTCTCGTGTCCACTTATAATGCATATTTCTATTAAAAATCCATTATTAGAAAAATTTGATTCGTCCGACCAAAGAATTTTGCTACATATCAGCGCGTCATTCCTTTTCTTATTTAATAACCACCTACAAAATCTTACTCTCCTTGGCTTATCTCCCTCATTTAAATGTTGAACTTTCCTCATTTTGTAGCATCGAAATCCGCTTTTTTTTCAATATTTTTCTTGCACTGTCTTTTTTTATGCGACAGTTTATCTGAATTTGTCTCAAAGAGGTTTCCTCATTTTGGTTAACATAATTCATTACTCTATTCACTTTTCTTACATTATCCGCAACATGCGCTCGCCTTACTACTTTTTTTGAAAATGAACCGTGCGTTTTTAGATTTTGAACTAACTTCCTAAACATAGTTCGATTTGGCTGCGGAGCATCTGGAAATCTATCTCCGTAAACCGTGACTGCCATCTCAGCGTCAAAATTGCACTGACAATAAATGCTAATCATATAGAATTTGTTATTATTGGTGTACACCATAATTACTGATATAAATTTTGTCTTAGAACTCGACAACGCAACATACAACATATAACAGTGACAATCTGTCAAATTTATTAATAACTGTATACATTGTTTTTCACTAATTATGGCACAGCTGATACGATTCAATTATATGAATTGTGGTATTCGTAAAATATTAAATATTGACACTATCGGTTAAAATTTCTGTGACATGTTTTATATCGTTGGAATGAGAAAAAAATAACGGAATTAATGGCGTCATGGCCTACTTTGAGATATGTATTTTTCATTTTTACACAATAGCGTATGTCAAAGCCAACTGCATTTTTCGATTTTTTTGTTACACGTTATTATTCTTATTGTCTT